>OX393584.1:10424496-10878259 GCA_947652605.1 Elmis aenea
AGATAAAAGTATTTTACATATCCCCTGCAAATTTCATGAAAGAATCTTTTTTCGTAAACGAGAAAATAATTAATTATATTTACTTTTTTACTCATAATGTAAATAACATATGGTTATATGCGTGGGATGGGTCTCTAAAGGGCAGGCAATGACTTTGGTATGTACCACCCCTTAGATAAAAGTATTTTACATATCCCCTGCAAATTTCATTAAAGAATCTTTTTCCGTTATCGAGAAAATAATTAACTATATTTACTTTTTTACTAATAATGTATGTAACATATGGTACCATGCGTTGGACGGGTCCCTAAAAGGCAGGCAATGACTTTGGTATGTACCACCCCTTAGATAAAAGTATTTTACATATCCCCTGCAAATTTCATGAAAGAATCTTTTTCCGTAAACGAGAAAATAATTAATTATATTTACTTTTTTACCAATAATGTATATGAACATATGGTTATATGCGTGGGATGGGTCTCTAAAGGGCGAGCAATGACTTTGGTATGTACCACCCCTTTAATAAAAGTATTTTACATATCCCCTGCAAATTTCATGAAAGAATATTTTTCCGTAAACGAGAAAATAATTAATTATATTTACTTTTTTACTGATAATGTATATAACATATGGTTATATGCGTGGGATGGGTCTCTAAAGGGCAGGCAATGACTTTGGTATGTACCACCCCTTAGATAAAAGTATTCTACATATCCCCTGCAAATTTCATGAAAGAATCTTTTTCCGTAAACGAGAAATTAATTTTTTATTTTTTTACTTATAATGTATAAAACATATTTTATTCCGCCAAGGACGGGCAGGCAATGGCTTTTGCATAAACTACCCTCTAGATAAAGATATTGTACATATCCCCTGCAAATATCATAAACAAATCTCTTTTTGTTATCGACGAAACGATAAATAACTTTCCATTTAACTTATTTGCCGGGCCGTGCATACACTTAGCAAAGACACAAACGGAGGCTAGGAACCACGGGCTATCTTCACACAAATTAGTCAACTATGGTTGTCATTTAAAAAAGTCAAGTTTAAATTATATCTCAAAAATCAAGTGTGCTATGACTTTTTAGATATTTTATTTTAATTATTCATAAAAATATCTACAGGAATCATTTCACATTTTAATTTTAACGTAGGTGGCTGTGGAATTATTTAACGTTATAAAAAAAAAACGTCAGTTTTTAGTTTTTTTTAAACATTATAAAGTGTCAAAATTGCATTTAATTCATCTTAAAATTCTGCCCAACTTTGCAAATTTAACCGAACATGTAACTCTTATAATAACAAAGTTACATACAACATAGGTATGTAGATTATTGTCAGGGTGTTTTTTAAGTATTGCAAATAGATGGTAGGTTTTACAAGAAAACCTAAAGAATAACAGAAGTTTGTAAATGAAACAAGCTTTCAAAAAAAATTTAAATGAAAAAATTTCAACCCACCAAAAAGTTCTGATAAAAAAAAGCAACAAGGACTGTACTTTTTATATCCCTCTGAAGGTGTGCGATGATTAAAAATATTACTATGCGAAACCTTTTAATAAGTAGGTACAAAACATCTATTTGCAATACTGTATATGGCCAAAAAAATAAAGAATTAATAGATGATATTTATAATTTATAAATGTTTAGCATTTCCGGTTTAGCAGAAAATGACCCCAAATAATGTTTTTTAAGGATATCCCACGTATATTTCAACATTTGGATGCAGAATTAATAAATAGCGAATGCTACATTTAAAAACATTATCATTATCATATAATATAAAGTGAAAGTAAATTTTTTACTTTAAAAAATACACGGTAATGTTTTAATTTTTTAAAAGCATAATTTTCTCTAACTAA
Source organism: Elmis aenea (assembly GCA_947652605.1). NCBI lineage: Eukaryota > Metazoa > Arthropoda > Insecta > Coleoptera > Elmidae > Elmis > Elmis aenea. The sequence goes on from OX393584.1 coordinate 10,426,361, forward strand.
TATTACATTACAACATATTGGACACTTTTTCTATACATAAACGTGGCTTCTAGTTGGATTTTCAAGGAAATAAGTCTTGGAATTTCGAAAAGTTAATATATAAAATATCGATTTACCTGCAGTACTGTACAGCACTGCTTTCGTAACGTTGCAAACGCTGTATCAGATTACACACAGCTGCCTAAACTTAACCATATTTTCACAAAATATTCATAAGCCATTAAAACAAAGACGTCAAAATTGGTGTCTTAAAATCAACATTAACTAACGCTGCATTTTGTATATTGTAGCATGAGCAAGAATTTCGAATTTTTTTTTTCAAAGTTCCTAGATTATTTTTGTTTTTCATTATACTTACATATACAGTGTCCAAAATAAGAATTGGCAACTTACTATCAAAGCGTAATAATGACAAGGTAAGGTTAGGTTAGGTGAGATTGGAGTGGGAAAATTAAAAAATAAATTAATATCGTTAATTTTTAAAAACGGTTGTTGTTTTTTGGGATCCACTTTCAACAGCAACAACATATTTCTATGTACGTATTTGTATATGCAAAGAAATGTTTAATATACTTTTGCAAGAATAGTATCTGCAAGTTTTGCGGATAACATTACCTTTGCATATTTATAAGGAAAATAACAAAAACTTTTTAAAGGTAATCCGAAATTACGAAAGTTCGTTAATTAGATAATTGAAATGAAATAAATATTCAACTAAATAAGGAAATGAAATAACGGTGAAATTTACCCTGAAATGTCACAACGACAAATTCTTGGTTATTCAATATAACGCTATCTTACCATATCCGATATTAAAATGTAAGCGATGTTAATCTAAAAGTTATTGGTCTTTTCCTAGCATATGGCGAAAATTCTCGTTATGAATTACTTTTGCATATCGTAATAAAAACAAATACAGTCATTCAGGTTTGTTTAGCAAGAGAACCCTGCCAATAGAAACGCCATGTTTATATGGAACATTTTACACTTAATTTAGTAAAAACCTTTTTAACATATGTATAACGATAAAATGAAAGCTCTTCACAGAATTTTCCAACCAAATTTCATTAAGTATATGGCGGATAAATAACAGTACATTATCTTCTTTTTTATTTTTATTCTATAAACAAAATTTACGTAACGCGGGTGTAATTAAAATAACAATGTGACCTTATCAAGTTTTTAATCAACTTTTTAAATAAAAGAAGCAAAACTATTTTTATTTGTAAAGCCAATTCTCTGTAATTACTTATAAATTATGTTATAATCGGTTAAAGTCCTATTTTTTAAAATTAAATATTGTGACCAACTAAATTATTTCCGTTCCGATTTTTTTATTAATAAAATAAATCAGATTTTTAAATTCTAGGATATGTATCTTAAATATTGCGAAAAAACCAGGAGGTGATTCCTTATCAAAAATTAAGGAATGCCTTTTATATAAAATTTTTTTCTTAGACGTCTCCTTTCTGAGTTACACCCCCCTAAAGGGGAGCGTAAAATAAGGTTTTTATTTTATTTCTCAAATGTGGATAAATGTAGGTAAATGATTTTTGGCAGATGCTTTGTACTTGTTAAAAGGTTTCCCATAGTAATATTTTCAATCAGTTTCACAGGGGGCTAAAAATTGCGACACTCTAATTTTTGCAATTTAAATTTTTTGGAAAGCTTGCTTTATTTAGAAACTTTTTTTAATCTCTAACTTTTCTCATAAAACCTACCGTTTTTGAGTAAAAAACAATATAAGTAAACATGCACCTTTAAATATTCCAATATGAAACGAATCATTTTGGTGGTTACCATGGTTTGTTTATGTTCATATTGGGTAGAATTTACGGGCGTTTTACGTTGTCGCTGCGTAAACGTCAAAATGAATAACATCTGTCAATTCTATTTTTTCACAATATTTAAGAAACACCCTGTATATCAGTCAAAAAAAGTATTTTGATACATAAAATTTAATGGGCATTTATAAGCAAAATCTTTGCTCTAGAAATTTAAACGATATATTCCTTTCTCATATTTGAGTATTTGTTAACTTTTCGTCAGACTGGTGTTATCATGAGTGGGCATTTGCTATTAATATGACGTCATATTTTTGATAAGGTGAAAGACCCAGATCGGCTTATACACGTTTGTGTTTTCAAATAATTCAAAGAGTGGGCGCTGAACATTATGTTTCGTTGTCATTTCTATTATTACATCAATTCAGTAAAATTTTGTTTGTGTAAAAAAATGCCATTTTACCTAAACAAAAAAAATTTTTTGTTTTGAAAAACAAATTTATTTACCTAAATGTTCTATAAAAAACCCAATTTTTAATTGTCTCTAGCATAATAAAGTTTTTCTACGACCACTGATGTAAATGACTCTTACCGTACATGGTGGTCCAAATTCGATGGGACTACATGGGTGTCTCGCTTAATAGTCAAGATATAGAAATGCAGTTTTTTTGAGAAAAACCATTTTCAAAAATATTCTATCATTTCCAGTTTTTGAGTTATTAAAACAAAAACTGTTTTTTAGTGATGTTTATAATATTTCATATCTCTCTTATTGTTTTAAATATTGAAAATGTTTATGAAGATTATTTTTAGATATTTTTTAGATATTCTGATAGTACTACAAAAAAAAAATTACGGTTGCCGTTAAAAAGTTATGACACAAACTCACCCTTTTTTAAATGGAAGCTATAGTTGGATATGACCTATTTCAATTCCTTACTTTTTCACCTTTCCAAATATAAAAGGGTTGATATATTCATTTTTAATAATACGCAAGTTACAAAAGGTTTTTAATTTTTTTAAAGATGAGGAACAAAAAAAGGCGGTGAAAACAAAAAAAAAATAGGCAAAACCGGAAATGATAGAATATATTTGAGAACTGTTTTAGGTTTGTCTAAAAAAAACTGCAAATTTTTTGTAATTTAACCGTTTTTCTATCTAGACTTTTCAGCGAAATACCCATGTAATCCCATAGAATTTGGACCAACCTGTATAGCCTGCATACAAAGTGGGTCCTTACGCAAAAAGTACAGTTTTCTAAAGAAATGATCAAAGTAGACTCACTTCAAACACTTCCTGCATGCCCTAGTAAGTGAGTTATAACACACGGTAAGCAAAACGCACACTTATCTAGAAATGTCAAAATGGACTTACGTCAAAATTGACAAGACAACGTAATTACATGTGTATATTAGGCAAAAAGCCGTAAAAACCGTAGATATTATGTGATCGTAGAAAAAGTAAGCTACATAACGAGTTGTAAAGCAATTACGCACTCGTGGAAATACGCACTAGCCGCTACGCGGCTTCGTGCGCAACTTTTCCAGTCGTGCGTAATATGCTTCTTACAACTTTTGTCATGTATTGTACTACAATGTAATAATTATTTATATTACACACCTTTTCTTTACTATAACGCCATTTTAAAAAGTAAATGTCTACTTGTAACTTAGTTCTGAAAAAAATTAATGCCAAAGAGGTGTTTTTTAAAACAAAGCTGGGATAACTTCCGGATTAACCGGAAGTCAAGTCTTGGGCAAAATATAGTCTTTGATGACTCACATGAGGTCCCAGATTTTAATTATCATACCCTTAGAAATTGTTAGAGATTAATTTCTTCGTATAACTACATTTTGTTTTAATTGATTGCAATCGTACCTTGAAATAATAAAAACTAATGTCACTTTGTAAAAAAGGTTTAGTGTCGCCTTTTTTTGCACAAATAATTTTGTCATGTTCGATTGTCATTTTTTGTACACCAAGTATTAGTTAACGTACAGGGTGGTCCAAATTCGATGGGATTGCATGGGTATCTCGGTTAATATTTAAGATAGAGAAACGGTTCAATTACCAAAAATGTGCAGTTTTTTGAGACAAACTCAGAACCGTTTTCAAAAATATTCTATTATTTCCGGTTTTCGAGTTATCGAATAAAAAGTGTTTTTTTGTCATATTAATAATGTGTCATATCTCCGTTATTGTTGTAAATATCAAAAATATTTATTAAGATTATTTTTGGATATTTTTATGTTTAATTGGATTATACTAAAAAAAAAATTTTACGCTCGCCGTTAAAAAATTATGACACAAACCTACCTTTTTTTAAATGGAAACGATAGTTGGCTATGACCTATTTAAATTCCTCATTTTTTTCTTATTCCAAATATATAAAGGTCGATGTATTTATTTTTAATATTACGTAAGTTATGAAGGTTTTTTAGGTTTTTTTTCTAAGAAAATCATAGTAGGCTATGAAAACAAAAACCAAACAAGGTGTAAAACCTTACAAAACTCATGTGGTACAAGTTACCAAGGTTTTTTTATTTGTTGTGGAGATAAACATTGTAAATATTTGAAAATAAGAAAACAACGATATAGTCGGTATCAGCAGTAATGTAGGATATTGTTGTTTATCTTATGTTCAAAAAATTTCGTATTTATCTCAATAACAAATTAAAAAACCTTGGTAACTTGTACCACATGAGTTTTATAAGGTTTTACACTTTGTTTATTTTTTGTTTTCACAGCCTATAATGGTTTTCTTTAAAAAAAAACTAAAAAACCTTCATAACTTGCGTATTGTTGATAAATGAAATAAATACATCAACCCTTATATATTTGAAATGAGAAAAAAATGAGGAATTGTAAATAGGTCATAGCCAACTATTGTTTCTATTTAAAAAAAGGTAAGTTTGTGTCATAACTTTTTAACGGCGAGCGTAAAAATTTTTTTTTTAGTATAATCAAATTAACATAAAAATATCCAAAAATAATCTTAATAAATATTTTTGATATTTACAACAATAACGGAGATATGACACATTATTAATATGACAAAAAAACACTTTTTATTCGATAACTCGAAAACCGAAAATGATAGAATATTTTTGAAAACTGTTCTGAGTTTGTCTCAAAAAACTGCACATTTTTGGTAATTTAACCGTTTCTCTATCTTAAATATTAACCGAGATACCCATGCAATCCCATCGAATTTGGACCACCCTGTACAGTATTGGTTAAATGAGTTACAAATTTTGTTAAATCAAGTTAAATCAACGTGAACAATGTACCTATAAGCTCATTTTCTTAAAAAGTGACTTGGATGGGTTTGATAATGAAGTTATTCGGCATGTTTTGAGTCTATAGTAAAACTATTAGTTATTTAATGAACTCGTGTTCACGAAATAGTGTGGAGAAAAATGTGCTGAAAGCAAAAAGTACAGGTGAGTTATAAAGTAGGCAGTTAATAAGGACGGGAAGTGGGCCCGTTGACAAATGGAGCTAAACTTGCACCAAAATGAGATGAATAGTGCGTACAAGTGTTATAAAGGTACGCGTTACGCCATTATTTTGGTGAAGAGTATGTTGTAGTGTCATACAAACCGCACACAGTATAAATGCGACCAAAACGGAATTTCATTATGTGTAATACATTTGCCTTGTGGCCCGGGCTATGGTCGGTGATCCGGGCTGTTTATGCAAAGGCGATCATAACTGCCTGATACCCAATCTAGGCTCATTAATAAAGTACACGGAGCGCGCGAACGTCGATTGCAATGCCGAACACGTAGTCGAATTGTGATTCTGAGGTGGTTAGTTAATTATTCAGACTGGCGAACAAAGGTGTTCAACAGCCCATACTGAGCGGGAAATTAAAACAAATAATTTACATCTCTCGCATGGCTAACTGCGAGAAAGTAATTGTTTTACGAGATTAACTACGTCTTATTTTAGCGGTAAAAACTTACCGAGAAAATGGAAAACTGCCAGCACACGTACCCAAGAAGAGGCCACTGCGCCCTGTACAATCCAAACGGCGCCCATGGCAGCAGCCTCAATCCACGCCGGCGGCACGGCCGCTAAACCCCATAGTCCTGCAACAGAGACAGGCTTAGTCCCGTACTCGCTCGGCACGCTGCTATGCGGACTCGCTCCCTTATCAACGACCTCAAACAGAATATAGAATACTGACGGCTTTCAATGTGTTATATATATTAGCATGCGAACTCAGAGATAGCTCGCTATAAAACGACCCCTCGTTTTTAAAATATGTGTGTATAATAAATCAAATGTATTCGGGCACTCCGCTTTCTGAGGGGTGCTGATGGAAGCGACATCACGGTCCGGTGCTCTATGTAGGTGAGCGCCTACCTTAGCGACGTCTGTAATTAGCACCAATCCTCTATTATACCAAACCCTCGGACAAACAAATTTAACTATCAACTTTTCTACGCCGACTGAAATAAAAGTGGGATAAAAAATGAAACGCCGTCCAACGGCGGGGCGGTATCGTCCCGCAAAAGTCGTAGAAGATGGGGTTATTTAAAGCCGAGACAGCTCTTTGTTAATTTACTTTACCGTGACATCGTGATGGAATGTCACATCACTTCCACGGAAATTGAGAAAGTATTGTAATGGGAGACGCTGAGTGACAGGCGCGCTTCTTTATCAACTGCAGTATATTCTGCCCGCCTGACACCCTCTGAACGCATGGCGTGGTGTGCTCTATGCTATGACCTCTGCAGCACACATTAGTTCTTAGTCAGTCATATCCTAACTAAATCAAAAGTCGACCGACTTATCCCAAACGTCTTTCCCCCACACATCTGGAAAAAACACTTAGGAAAACATTAAAATAACACATTTATCGCGCATTACATTCTTCTTCGTTAGTTGATAATAACAGATACATACATCAACATATACACATACACAAACCATCAAAAATATGATCACAAAACGACATTATTTATATAATCCAGAAATAAATGTGCTGCAAGTTTTTAAAACATCGTTTAAAACAACGCGATAGATATTTCTGAAAAGTATATTTAATATAACGAACTTACCGACATCGTGTTCAATAAAATATTTCGATGGAAAATTAAAAGCGTGAGATGAAGTTTGCCCATAACAGCTCCGTTCATCTTATCTGTTATAAAAACAGCAAGAATTCCATCCAAACTTGACTAAATTGCTTCAAAACCGTTTCAACGATCTTTTACATTACCCCACGCCAAACAAAATTATAAGACTGCTACTTATCAAATAAAGTTTAAAGGGTCACCAACGTAACATGAGTTGCATTTTAAGTGAGAAAATAATTACAAAAATGTAAGACAACCGAGCGTCTGCATATTAAACAACATTAACAATTAATCTACAAGTTAACCGTGTTATTGATTCACGTTTTATTTTCCGGGAGCCGAAGTGTGTTTTATAAAAATTATTGGAAATTCCGAAGGCTGCAGAAATTTAACGGCGTTTCAAATTATGATAACCATGGAAGTTATTTTATCATTATTTTATTCATTACAGTTTGAGTCAAAGAAGTACGGATACGCGTGCAAACAGGTTGAAATTATTTTTTAACTGAATACACCAAAATTATTTGAACGTATGTTCAAAGACTTTTTATAATGTAACATTACTGTTTATTTTTATTAACAGCTATTAAAACTACACACATTTGCGTGATTAAAATTGTTGGTGTATTTACAATGGCAAATAATTACAATAGACAACAGTTTCAAAATTTATGGAATGTACAGAATTTTCATCCTTAAACATTTTGTATGCAATTTCTTTTAAAATCATTACTATTTTCGGCAAAAGAAAATTTATTGTTAAACAAAAGTGCAAATAAAAATTGATCTTCTATACATAGGTACTCGTCCTGTCACTACAGCAATTTACCACTTATTTTAAAAACTCCAAAATATGTGAAATGTTCAAAAACTTCATCACTCTCATGCAGTGGCGTACGCAGAAAAATATTTCAGAGGGGGATATTGTTTTAATTTGCAAAAATAATAATGACTAATTTCAAACGGGGCACGGTAGTGGTGCATTTAGAAAATGATCTATAAGGGGCTAGACACAAAAAATGAGTCGTAAAAAACAGTTTGGTGGTCCAGGGGGCAGCAGTTCCTCGGGTAATAGCGCCATAAGCTTTTTTTTTTCAATTTTTAATGTCAAATGTCAAATGTGCCCAAAAATAGCATTCATGAGTAAAATACACAAACTGTCGTGCAATTTTGAAATGCGGTAATTATAATTTAAGTTATTTTCCAACTTTCGGGGAGGGAATTTATCCCCTAAGCCCCCCTTGCGTACGTCACTGCTCTCATGAAATAAGTTACATAAATTAATAATACTTATATTTTAAAATGTACAGATAAATTTACTTATAAATTGTGTATTTTATGAATAGTAATTATATAGTTGAATAAAGTTTTAATGAAATACATTATATAAATTACTTATATCCTACAGAATTTTCCACAAGCGTTAACGAATCGCCATTTTTCATTACTTAAGCCATCTTCAAAATTAATAGTTTGTGTAAACTACGGACTTGTATTGATTTTGTCTAAAGTGATGTTTAATAGGACAGGTATTTTAAAAAATTGATTAGTAAATTATACAGGTTGGTCCACCTAGGGCACTATTGGAGTCTTGTAAACGGTAAGAGTTACAAAGAAGTTAAATTAGACAAACAGTTCCCCTTTCTGAGACCTATTCAGCAGGGTTGAGCAGATTTAAATCAATTGATTTAAATCACGATTTAAATCATGATTTAAATCAAGTGATTTTTAAAAAAAAATCATTGATTTAAATCAAGTGATTTAAAAAAAAATTATCAATTTAAATCACAGATTATATGAGTAGATACAATATAATATTTATAATAAAACAAAATTGTATTACTATTAGTAATTAAATACACGAAATGGTGAATAAAACATATCAATTCGCTCTTGTAAAGTAATATTCATTGTGGAAATACAATAATTCAAAAAATAAAGACAAGTTTTTGACGTTAGCGAAGTGAACAGTCAGTTTTTTCAATTTCCACGGCACTCTATTGCTTCAATACCGATTTGAAAAAAATGTCGAATATCTCGAAAAGTATGAGTTTTGGGTATAGGACATACCCAACAAAATATGAAGCGCTTTTAAAGACGAATTCGATGACATAAAAAAATACAGGGCTTCGCATTTGAAAAAATCGAGTTACGAGCTTTTGAAAATCATGGAAGTTGCCACCTATTTATAAACACTCCTGTATGTATGATTCAAATTTTTTCATATCGAGCGAACAGAGAAATTTTTTCTGCATGTCCATACCAAATTAAAACTCTGTACCTACTTCAAAATAACTTCAGGAGAATTTTTTAAATAAAGACTTAAAACCTTGATTAATTTAGAAAATTATTATTTTTTTGTAACACCGTATAAAAACCTGTAGTATTTTATATTGATGCAAAGCTAAAACTAAGGCGGTCAAAAATATTAAATAAAAAATTGGGTGTTGTATTTGCAATATAAAAGTAGCTATTAGTTCCAGAAAGGTGATTCACCCTGTATATTTGAAAATATTTTTATTGTGTTGTTTAGAAAAGACTGTATAAAATAGCATTTGTATCAACTTCATATCTCAAGCCGTTTAGCCACAATTGACCGATCCCGCACTAACGACTCTGTATATAATTAATTAAACATCACCATTTAGCACTGATTTTTTCAAAATTCTTAATCATTATATTTAATTTTTCATTTTGACAAAAATTTACCAATGAATTAAATATGTGATATGTGAATATGTCACTAAATTCGATAATATGGTACATTTGATTTAAATCAAAAAAATCTGATTTAAATCAAATAAATCGATTTTTTTGATTTTTTTTTTTAAATCATGATTTTTATCCACCCTGCTATTCAGTGATGCTTTAATATTTTAAAAAAGCTCCATGGCACGCTAGATAATAAACAAAAATCTAAATAGGCTTTTTTTTAATCGGTAATAACTCGGGTATACTTGATGGTACAAATAGTTATTTATGTACCATGGCAGTGAAGTTTGACTTTTTATCACGAGTGTATACATAACCACGCGAGTGATAAAAAGGAACATTACTGCAAAAGTGCATATTAAATTTTTTCTGCAATCGTCAAATTTTGCCACAATCGACAGTTTTACTTCATCTGACAGATTCTCATTCTCCTGTCAAATATGTATCTTTAATCAAAAGCACGCTCAATTTTTCTAAATTTAACCAATGAGCGTAGAGCATTTTACTTTTTTACTGCCTAGGCAGTAAACTTGATTATTACAGCCGCTTTTGGGTACTTAATGAGCTAAGTTAGTGACGATTGCAGGAAAACAAATTTGAGTAAAAATATTGTTTAAATTCTTGGATAAGTTACAACCTCAATTTTTTTTAAATGGAACTCATAGTTGACTATGACCACATAAAAAACGCATTTTTTTCCTCTTTTTAATAATAAAGGTTTAACGTATTTATTTTGATTATTAGGCCCAAAAACAAATAAAATTAGTCAAAATTAAGCTACACGTATGAAGCTATAGAGTGCCGTGATTTAAACAATATTGAAACAAATGAATGTTTTCACTTTACAGTGGGTAAAAAATTCTACAAAAATCTTTTTAAAAATATTTTTGTACCATCAAGTATAACCGATTTAACGATTTAAAAAAAAATACCCATTTTAATTTTTTGTGTATTATCTAGCGTTCAATGGAATTTTTTGAAAACATTTAACAGTAATGAAAAATGAAGATTTGTTAACGTCTGTGCAAAATTATGTACACTGAGAAAAATATAAGTAACTGAGATAACAAATACAAGCAAAATTTGTCTATACTTGGCATAAATATTTGTATGCACATTAAAATGCAAGAAATTTGATATCTCAAAATAACATAAAAGTGACTTATGCTACTCTCAAAATAAACGGCTCATATGCAGACATAAACAACTTTAACCGCTTGATCGCTTTGCTTTAAGCATTTCATTTATATTACCTATTTTTGCTGTTTTAGTTAAGTAAATCGTACAGGCTATCAAACTCACTAACCAAAACATGTTAAAAGCTCCAGTTAGGTTTGTTTAATTAACGGTTACCGATTAAACTTTGTGTTTTTTTTTTGCGAAATTACTTTAGCTATGAGAATACAATCTAAAAAAGTCAGTTTCCTAGAAACAATATCGAGTCTCAAGTCTCAAATAAAATTTTCTCGGGACTCGAATTATGAAGAAGTCTTTTAGCAGCAGTGGCAATGTTCATACATGTTATAAACGTATAAAAACTAGTTTTTGCCTTTTACAGAAGCAAATTCAAGTTTCTATGAATTTAAATATGTGTAAATTTGTTAAGCAAAAACTTTTTTAAGAAATTATTAAACCAATATTTGATTTTGGGCCAAGTATAGACTTACACCATTTTCATAATTAGGTACTAACCTGTTAATATAATTGAAATTTAATTATTTAAATTATAAGTTCACTTAAATTACGCCATGATAAAGTCCGATTTTGTTTATAAATTAGAACAAGAAAAAAATTGCTGTTGTTTAATCTTAATACATATTTGCGAAGTTAAATTTTTTTTATAAACTCATAGATTTATAAATTCCAGGGCGATATTCATTGTACAATGGCACGGATTTACTCCTTAAAAGGAGGGTCACGATATGTTTTCCCTAGAATCTGATCAAGGCTGTGTTTCATCAAGAACATCAAAACTTAATGTTTGGCAGAGTTATACGTGCCGCTGGCCATTTACTTCCGAAAAATAGGGGAAACACTGAAAAGTTGAATACTAAAGGAAATTTTTGAGATCGCGTTGGCCATGAAACCGACAAAGATAAAATCGAAATTCTTCTATTTACCAATGCGCGCATCCTTTGCAAGTAAAATGGTGCAAAGTTTTTGAAGAAAAAAAACCTTAAACGGTTCCGGAGAAAAACGCGTAACATGAGGTCCTTGTTAACACGGATTTTCGCATAGATTTTGTCATAACACATATACCACAACTTCTCAAATCATAGCGCTTTTGCAGGGGTTTCGTTTTTGACGTTTTTCTCCGGAACCTTTTAAGATTTTTTTCAAAAACTTCCGAAGGAAATGGCCAGTGGCACGTATAACTCTGCAAAACATTTAGTTTTGATGTCCTTGATGCAATAAACACAGCCTTGAACAGATTCTAGCGACAACATATCGTGACCTTCCCTGGTTAGCGAATGCCCAATGGATGATTTGACTATTGAAAAAAAACTTAAATTTAAACCACTTTTATTAAAAATGGTTATGCAATTGCATTAACTAACGAATCTTCAATTAGTCAAAGCATGTGGATTTTTTAGAATGTAGGGGAGACCAGGGATGAAAGTAACACGGGTAGGTTGTAACAGTGCCTATAATTTCTTGAATTTTGTTAATGTCGCCCTAAGCGCTTGTGTAATGTTCATTTACATCCACCTACATTGGTAGTTTACATCTGTCATAGAGGTAAAGTTTTTGCCTAAAAGTTAATGCATTGTGTCACCGGTCGAGTGACATTCAGGCGATCTCTAAAAGAGGAACAAAAAAGTACCTAGATTATTGTGTTCTAAATTTTGTTAGCTATTGGTGGATACAATACAATTTGACGTTAAAATCGTGGTTAATTGTGGATTCCCTCTAATTTGTTTTGTGTACACTTGGGGTCAAAAGTAATAGTGTTACAAGTTACAACCAACCCCAAACAATGTTTTCACTTGAAAATGTTCACTCTTAGCACATAATTGGTGGTTTTCTTCGTAAATGAGAACATACAAAACTTGTCGGATTAATTTTCCAATTTGTTGTATTTTTTTTGTTTCACACTTTTGAATACTACATACTAATATGTATTTTGGAATTATATATAAATTTTGTTGATAAATACTAATATATTTACCCACTACCTATGAGCTGTGTAAATGATTTTGCCGTTACCACTTACCCCGATCATTGTTACTTTTAGCCCTAACTTTGAGGTTGGAAGTAACAGCTGTCTTACTACAGGAAAAAAAATCTCACATATGCTTTTCAAAACATAAGAATACATATCTTGGAAGGAAGACAAATGTCCAATCTATCATTAAATTAATTTGGATGTAAAAAACTTTTTATACTTTATGCGAAATTAAATAAAATCAAAAAATGTTACTTTCATCGCCGGTCTCACCAAACTGTTAAATGTCTGCAATTAAAATTTTACACTATACAGGGTGTGTAAAAATTGGCGGAAGGGCTACACGGAGCGATGTTCTTCGTAAAATTCTAAGTCGAAAATCTTAATACGAAAATGTTGTACCATGCTTCCTATGGCCTCAGGAACAATTTAAAGAAAAAAAAAATTGGCAACATTGCATACATTGATTTGCGTTTGGACATTTTTTTATCAGCAATTTTTACTTAGGTATTTACATTTTTTGTTCGAACTGAAAGCCTTCAGTTCGTAAACATAGCTGCGAACTTTTGGGTATCGTAAAACACAAACAAGAAATAATTACGAGAAAAACAGAGATGACAGCTAAGGACAATGTTGCCATATGTATTACTGTCATTAAAATCAGTGATTTACATATTTTCAACATCAATTTTTGAAAGAATGAACACAACATCTAGGAAAAAATACTATTCGAAATCTATTTTTATTCCAAATTGCAGCTTTTTCATTTGCAAGTATTAAATAATAACGCCTATTAAAGAACTAAATGTCAAAGCTTTGAGGACCTCTTGCAGGCACAGCAAACGTGGTAGAACATTCGTATTAAGATTTTCGACTTGGAATTTTACGAAGAACATCGCCCCTTGTAGCCCTTCCGCCAATTTTTACACACCCTGTATTTTGTTCATATTAATTGTTTTCTTAATTTTTTCCAAAAATGGACGCACTTCTTTTATAATAAACTGACCATCTAACGCGGGCCAAAACACAACATAATTTATTCTGCTTATAACCTCATTAACTAATTAAATTTCTAAAATTTAAAGCATACATTTTAATCAGACTTTTAGACTATAAGTTAACTATAGAATTTCTTTTGGAACTTTAAAATTTAAAAGTATTTTTGTACACAAAAGCTTTAAAAAAAATGCTGCCTCTTTAGTTTTACGTTTTTGAAATTCTAATATTTCGGTACGGTCAGTTTAAAACAATTTAAAAGAATATCTTTAGGACACAGAATACAAAGATCGTATTAAAATTATAAAATTTTAAGAAACCTTTATAATTGATGAGGAAATAGTTTTTTAAAATTAATAATTTCCAATACGTATGCATAATTTTATACGTTGCTCGAAAAATTATTCGATGTTGACAAATCTGCAACCAATTCTGCCAAAACGTTTCGTGTATAATTTCATTGGTCTAGCTATACCGTGACTGTGAACCCCATTATTGCTAATCACTACTTCCGCCATCACCACAACTATCAATCGGTGCAACTGTAAATTACCATGTGTGTCTGTAACTACTACTGTAAATTACTTGCACTATATCTCAACTCATGAAGTGGTAATAGTAAGTTAAGATAGGCAATGAAATTAGCCACAACAACTCAATTACGGCATAAAAGTTTCCAAACTACGTAACGTTGTTTAAAATAAAATTGAGCGAAACGTTAATTAACAGATCGGGATATGCTCGATTTTGTTTAATGCAAACCGAAACTTACCAGAACGTACAGTCTAACCGTATTATAGATCCAATTTTGCTGTTAATATAAAAATTAGTACTCAAAAATATTATAATTTTTTATTTGCAATACATAACTGATAAAAAAAATCGTGAGAAACGGAATAGGTCTTTAAAAAACGTCGGCTTTTTATTAGCTGGTAAAATATAATTATTAAAAAGCAAATTCCGAATAATTGAGAGATCGGTTTATGAGAACAAGCGTTATTTTGGAAGGGGACTGCTCCAAAAAAAGCAATTCCACATAAAACAGAATGGTGATTTTTACTTCACCTAATAGTAATACATAAAAATGAATATTTAAAATGGATATTGCTTATACAAATTAGTCTTGAACAAAACAAAAATTACATTTTTTGATGTCTTATTATCTTTAACGGAAAGCAACAAAATTTTAATAGGAGTCATTGTCTCTCTATGTGTGTTCCGCTCGCGCTGCAAACAGCTATAGGCTGACCCTCTTCAGCCATTAGAGGTACAAGGATAATGGGGCTAAGGATGTGAATAGTCAAGGATGGGCAAGGATAGGTGGAAGTACTGCCACAGCATTTGCCTTAACTGTAAAAGAAACCACCATTTAAATACATACACTATAATTAACCAAACATTTACTGGGCATTTATTTGAGTAGGATAGATAAACCTTAAATTAAATCAAATAGGTACAGAATTTTTTAAATTTTAAATCATCCGTCAACTTCGTTAATATTGTATGTTGTTTAAAGTCAAAAGTAATTAAAAATACTTTTACATCTACTTTTATATTTAAAAAATCCAAATCACCATAACTTTTAAAGTAACGTGCTACACAGATGCGTTGTAACAATTTATTTTGCAGAGTAGCTGTATTTTGCTCAAAGTAAATTAGCAAAAACGTAATATTATTTGCAGGTGTACCTATCTACATCAAAAGGCCACGTATAAAACGTCACTGCATTGAGATTCTCAAATAAAGTGCTTACATATAATGCACTCAAAAACAAACTTTTACATTTTCTCGCTGTACGTGAAATTTTAATAATTTATAAAGCTCCAACCTATTACTATTGATGGTTATGTGTAGCATGAACGTAATTAAACATGAAGGTCGGAGCATCGCGATACAAAGGTGTCAATGGAAGTGTAAATGTGATAAGGTGCTACCTACTATTATGTTTAACTGCGATTTATGACAACTCCAGTAACGACAGTATCTTTCGATCTGCATGACAAACAAACATCTGCTAATTGCACCGGGGGGATTACCGCAGCGTTAGTTTCGATAAAAAGCGGTAACTTCCGCATTACCGATTCATAGGCAACGTGTGGGAATGTTTACTTTAAAGCGACATATTCTCGGTGTATGTTTTCACAACTTTTTCACATAACAGAACTTCGTGTACTATAAAGCATCAAACACATTCGTAAACACGCAGGAATCATTCTGAATGTGCTCCTATTACAAAGAAAAAACATAACGTTCGATAGTCGTCTAAGTAAAAAAAAATAATTAAAAATAAAATAACAAGTAAACAATCTCGGAAATATTGGATATTTTTTATATCCATTTCCGCGAAAAAAACTAGACTAGAAAAAAGTAACAAATGTAGATGTAACATCCATTAAGCAGCGATTCTTAACCGGGGGGCCGTGAAAGGTTTTAAGAGGGTACGCGAAAAATTCATAAAACGCTTTTAATTTTTATAATATCAAAATCTAAAAAAAACATTCTTTACGTCTTATTTTACCTCGTTCCACAATGGCTCCGTTTTGTATTAGTAATCTGAGTTCTATAGTGCAATGCAGTGGAGATTATAATTTTATTTAATTTCTCATAAAGTATAACAAATTTTTTTACATCCAAACTGATTTCATGATAGATTGCAACATTTGTCTTCCTCTAAAGATATTTATTTCATATGTTTCGTAAAGCATATGTGAGAAATTTGTTTTTTTGTGTAGTAAGACATTTTGAATAGAAGGATGCCTCATGTTGTTCGCTCACTCCGGGTAGCAAAATACCCGGAGCGGACAACAGATACGAATTTTGGATACTCAAAACAGATGGTGCGTCGTGTTTGGTTGCAGTTCCAGAAATCACTTGGAAAGGATACCTACAAAAGGGTTTATACCACTGAAAGCTTTTCTTAAAACCAGTCTCTAAGAAAATATGATATTAAAATAAATTTATCATGTGTTTTTCATTCAACAACAATTGTGTACACTTGGTAAAAATCATGTACTAAGTAATTTGGTTTTATATTTACAGTATTATATTACACTCGGCAAGCGAATGAAGTAAAGGATAAGAACACGCATTCCAATTTCAATCAGATGTTTATAAAACCCGCTAAAAAAAAATTAAACCGCTCAACTTTTGATGGGGTTAAAAAGTGAGGTTTATTTTAAAATTAATTTCAAACAGTCATATATATACATATAAAATTGGTACAATTATAAAGCAATAAAGCCAGTACAAATGATAGTACTTACAATCAGGGTTGAGCAAAATTAGATTTTTATTAAAAAAATTAGGAATTGTTGATTTGTAATAAGAAACATGACTATATTTTTTTTACAACTAATTAATTCATTTTTTACACTACATTATACCTTCTATACAGAGTCATTCAAAAAGTATGCAACAAATCAAAAACCTTTTTGTTAAACATTTTTTGATTAAAATTAGCGCATGACCTAAAATTAGTTTCAAGATGTAGAAAATCTCAAAAAACTTCATACGACTCTAGATTTTAGCGATTTCAGAAATATCTACAAGAGTAAAGTGGCCTTATTTTAAGAGTTACAAAAAACTTCAACTTGAAATAAGGGCACTATAAACTTGCGAATATTTCCAAAATCGCTAAACGCTAGTGTATGAATTTCTATGAAATTTGTTCCCTCTTTAAATAAGTTGTTTTAGGTCATGCGCTAACTCTCATCAAGAATAAAAGTGTCTGAGAATTTTTACCAAAAAATTTGTTGTTGCATATTCTTTAAATGTTAAAACTACTATAAAATTTGAAAATAAAATTTTAACGTCAAATTTCGTAGATATTAAGTCATATTTTTGATTTCTAAACTATTTTTCCCATGAATTTTTCTTATTAGTTATTAAATAAGGGCACTTTAATCAGTGAATATTTTTAAAATCGTTAAAATCTGGTGTCATATTAATTGCTGACATCTTAAATCTAGTTTTAGGTCAAGTATCAGCTTTTATCAAGAATAAAATTTTCTCAAAAATCATCAATAAAAAACTTTTGCAATTGTTGCAGACTTTTTGAATGATGCTGTAGATCTTTTGACCCTAAAATTAAAAATTATTACAACAATTTACAAAGTAAATCTATACCGGAATACGTCTCTAACAAGAATATTCCTGTAGCGACTTTTTTCTCCCCGATCTAAGAGAAGACAATATGCAATATTTCCGGCGTATTTTACTAGCGGTTGTTTAAGCGGGTGGAAGTAAAACGCGCATTTAATTTTTATGTGACGTTGAATCGTGAAAATAAATATAGTTTGAATTAAATTTTAAAAAATCAATTGATTTAAATCAGGCCAGTTCTGCTTACAATATACATCAACGGGTGCTGACGCTTTTCCAAGAACATAAGTGTTATTAACATCAATCTTGTTGAAGAATGTATCGAAATATCTAGATGCAGATACCCAGGGGGATATTTTTTAACAGTGATTTCGCCAAAGCGTCTTGAAAGGTAGACCATGACATATTGTTGAGTATATACAGTGTTTATGTTGGTTTGCGAGCGGCGTCAAAACTTATCTCTTTTAATATTCCTTCAATATTTTTACGACGGAAAAACGCCTGATAAACTGCCGGTATTTCGGCCGTGTTTAAACAGTAGAAATACACTTGAGCACCGAAAATAATGGCAACTTGGTTTCGGCGAATAATGCCCGAACGTAGACGCGCTTTTTACAATTTCGTTAATGTATTTCAGTTTTAGTTTATCGGTTTTACTATCGATTTTGCTGTAAATTTCATCTTCGTTGTGCTTTCTCATGGTTTAGGGCAATAAAAATATATTTTATGTTTCAGTAACTGCAGGCGATTCAGTCAAAGCAACCAAATTAGTTTATAGTCGTGTTGTCATATTATTGCTTTCGAAAAATTATTTATTTCAGACATTAGGCGCATACAACCTTCGAAATCAAATTCATCGACGTTAAGGTTAATCCTAAAAATGATTTTTAAGCACGTGAATTGCGTGCTGCCGAAGTTAACGTGATTGCAGATTGCGCATAGTATAAACATCACCAAAGAGCAGGAAACACCTTATTTATTAATTTTATTGCAGTAAGCGGTTTTTTAAATTTTGTGTGAAAAATATAAAGCAGAGAATAGTTTTACAGCAAATATTTTAGCTGTTAAAAGCAATTATTATTAATCACATTTTTCATTAACATTTGCAAATTTACTGCCTTAAAAAAATATTCCAAAAAGACTTATAAAGAAGCCGTTTATTTGAAGGTGGGGCCAGTCGATTGTTTGTTTTTGCGAGATGCGTTTCAATAGATTTCAAAATATTGGTAGGCAACTTGTATGCATTTCAATGTGTTAGATAATGTAAATAAACAGGGTGTTCCAGATTACGTTTCCAGCATGGGGATCTCGCTTATTATAAGAGATACAGGTTTGCTTAAATTAGAAGAATTATTCTTAAGTATTAGAAGAGATACAATTTATTTTTAAAAGTACAAAATTCCTCGCGATTCAGATGTTATAGCAAAAATATATCCCGAGAGAAGGCAACGGAGGGTGCGTACTTACAGAAATTTAGACATGTACATTTAAAAGAATATAGTTTTTACGAGAAACCAACCAAAAATCCAAAAGAAATCAATAAGGAATTAGAATTATCTGTTTTTACACAGTTTCTATGGCAAAGAATGTAGCATTTCAACAAATAACATTTTTAATTAGATGTTAATGTGCCCATAATTATATGTATGATAACAAATTTGCTAAAAAGATTATCGAATTACACAAAAGTACTATAAAATTCTGATAAATGATACAAAAGGCAAATAATAATGTCATTTGACATTTAATTAGTTGTTTTTAGTTTTTATTTTCACAGATAGGTTGATAAGTGATAGGTAATATAGGTTTTTTTCTTGATTTTGTGACTTATTTATAAAAATAGATATAGCAAAAAATATTTCCAACTTCGCGGCCCCTAAGGGAAAAGGAATTTAGGGGTAATATCTCAAAAATGGTAAGTGAAGAAAATTCTAAAATAACAATTACGTTCTCCATTAAAAAGTACTCATAGAAAGTACAAAAAAAATTGATCTTATGAATAAAATGAAAAAAGTTATGAGAGAAAAAAGAAATTCGACATTTTCATATTTTTTGCTATAACATCTGAAGCACGAGGAATTTTGTACTTAAAAATTGATTGTGGCTTCTCTCATACAAAGGAATAATTCATCTATATTAAACAAACCTGTATCTTTTATAATAAGCGAGATTTCCATGCTGGAATTGTAATCTGGGACACCCTGTATAAAAAAAATTGTATTTATTAGTGATGGCTTAAGAAAATGAAGAATTTGTTATACCTAAAACTAAATGGATTTACCCCACTTGCAAGATTAATGAATTATTGTTAAATGTTAACTAAACGGCTAACATTTCAGAAGAAGTATCCCTATTTTTAATAATAACAACGAAATTATTACTAAATAGTACAAGGGTGCCTTGGATTTTAATAAAAATAGATCATTTATTGCTTGTTTTTTTTTACTTGTCAAAGTTCGGTCTGTTTTGTTGCTAATTTTAGATGCGAATGTGTTAAGTAATTGTGATAAAGTTAGGAAGAAATAAAACAGACGACGTATTCGTGGGATGATCCGATCTGTTGTTAAAATCCAAGGCACCCTTATACTATTTAGTAATAATTTTGTTTTTTTTCAAATTTTAAGAAAAGTAATAAAAATAGATATGACAACCCAACATTTTTGAAATCGGAAAATAATAAACTCTTTAATAAACCCATAGCATAACTATGGTTGCCATTTAAAAAAAAAAAAGTTTGGCTTATATCTCAAAAATCGAGTTTGCCACGACTTTTTGGATATTTTTTTCTAATTCTACGTACAATTATCCACAGGAATCATTTAACAGTTTGGTTTTAACCCAGGTGGCTATGGAATTATTTAACATTGGAAAAATCGCCTGTTTTTAGTTTTTTCAAAATATTTCAAAAAGTTGAAGGTATAGGTAAAATGTCAAAATGGCATTAAATTTGTTTTGAAATTCTGCCCAAGTTTGCTAATTTAACCGACTATGTAACTCTTATAATAACAAAGTTACCATACAACACATGTAAATTATGGCCAACCTGTATAAGAGATTTTGAATAATTTTCACCATATATTGTTCACAGATAAAAAGATCAAATTAGGATAGATCTATTGTTAACCATTAAAAAAATATTCAAAAATTCACCTGCACCACTTTCCAACTAAACATGTTTGCTATACCGTTAATCTTTAGAACTGCGATTGCCAAATTGTTAGAGATTTTGAATTATTTTAGCTATATATTGTTTACAGTTAAACAGATCGTATAAAATTTTATCTGTTGTGTAACCATTAATTAAACTCTTTTCGAAAATAGTATTGTATCGCTTTTAAAATAAACGGCTTAAAATATTAATTTATTTTTGCAAAAGGCTAAAAGTGTCTTAAACTTCAAGCTGTAATTTTCAATGTTAATTAACTTGTATTATATTTAACAACGATAATTTAACTTTTTTATTCGCATGTCACGCTTTCATAAAACCTAAACTAGTAAGTAAAAAGTATTCGATCTGTCTCGTCTAACCAACCTTGCATCAGTAATAGTTTGGAAATTGCCTATTGTGAGCCTCAACGTGGGGCAAGCTGAATGGAGAGAAAAATTGAGCGCTTAGATATGGATGGAAGTGTAGTTTACGAGGGAGTTTAGATTTTATTTGACGCTAGTGTTACTGGTTAAATAAAGATAAATATTATTAAAGCGATTGTTAAATGTATTCGGCAAAGTACATTCAGCTGTGGTTCGGTGTGGCTAGTGGAACGATATGTGTGCGAGTGGGTAATCTACGCGAATGCGTGTATGCCGGTTAAGTGCCGGCGGGGCGCTCAATATCAATCAGCCGGTTTCGTTTGAACACATAGATTTCCGTTTGCTTACTAAAGCCCGCGTACATCACTCTAATTAATACATAGCAGGCCGGCGCACATAAGACGATTAAAGCAATCGCGAGTGTTTATGCCCAACCTCGGGGGGCGAATAGCTGTTTCGGATCTGACGCGTTCTACAACCGAGCAATTTGCATAGTACACGACACACGATAATTATTATTTGAACGCTTGTCCGACAATACTTGTGAAGTGACGTCGAAGTACCAATTTGAATCTAAATACGTCCTCTTTGCGGTAACATTATCCATTACCGCGCTCGCGTTAATATTTTCGTGAAAGAACACGTACGTATTATTACGGTATTCAGTAGGCTTTCGCTACAAACTGGCAGCTTGTAATAGATCTTTTGCAATAACCAGCACGTGCTGATCTGACCGGATCTTGGCCTATAACGAGCTTGACTCTAATAACTGCACCTGATTGATGGATGTGGGAAGCAGCATCTCGCTTGTTGATACCCACCACCGTGTATTATCTTTTCCATATCCTTTCGATTCCCAACATCGTTGGGTAAGTTCGACGCGTCGTGTAGCATCGAGTACTCATTGCACGATCGAGCCGCCAGCATTTCCTGTTCGTATTATACACTTCACGTTTACACCCGCTCTATTTTCAGAATAACTACTACCGTTCCGAGAACAAATCACTAAATTGCGAATGATTGAGAAATAAAACAAGCTCCAGCAACATCAACGTGCAAACTATCCAAGCTGTTAATCAAAAGTACACACGCGACCAAATTGCGGGGTCCGTGTCGTTAAATATTTTAACCAGGATCGCATTTACCATTAGGCACATGAGGCGCATATTCGGGGCCTCGCTTTCTGGGGGCCTCACGTTATTTACCACCACTGTATACAAACGAAAAATGCATATTATTAGCTTGACAATGTATTACTGGATCAGACTCTGGTTCAATGGCTCTAGCGCGTAGGTGACGCCATTGGCCTTGCCAGGAAAATAAGGCATAAAGATTTTGGCATCCTGCGACTGTCAAACTTCATACGTTTTTACAATTTGCCAGTACAGTGGTAAACAGGTGACCAGCGAGCAGGGCCAGATATAGGAGTGAGCAGAGTGTGCACGCACAGGGCCCCGCGCCTAGATCGGCCACGCGCTAGCCGTTTAGGGTTTGCGGGCCCGCGTGCGAAAATAAAAAACACGCACACGGCAGGCCGGCCCGCGCTAGACGAATGAGGACGAGGAGCAGGGCCGTTTCTGGCGGGGGGCGAAAGCGTGCCCAGCACGTGGACGGCCGATATAGAGGTCTTTCATGTTTTACAAAAATTGAAAATAAAATATTAGTTTGAAAAATAGTATGTAAAAATGATCAAGGATTAAAGATTTCAATCCCATACTATTCAAAAAAATTCGCAAAAACGCGTAAATCACTCTCCAGTTTGCTTATTCGGTAATTTCGACTGGAGAGCGGAGATTGCGATTAAATTTATGTACCTACTCCATCGGCGCGGCGCTTGTATACAGTACCGTAGCAATGTAGATAGCAATGCAATAATTGGCAACGGGGCAAGTGCCAAGGGCGCAAGAGATGGCGCTCAAAATCCCTCTTATGCAAAATAACAAATCTACAGCGTCATTCAAAAAGGCTGCAACAAATGGGAAAAATTTTTATTATTGATATCTCAGAAAATTTTATTCTTGATAAAAGTTGGTGCATGGTTTAAAACTAATTTTAAGATGAAAAAAATTTCAATAAAAAGTCATGGGAAACTAGATTACCTATAACGATTTTTGAACTATTCGCAAGAGTAAAGAGCCCTTATTTTAGGAGATATAAAAAAAATGTATAGGAAAAAGTTATTTAAAATCTCAAAATAAGACTAGATTTAAATTTTAAAGGTCAAATTCTAATCTTTATTTTTAAGAAATTTTAAAATTCAAAAAGTCTGCAACAAATGGAAAAGTTTTTTATTATCGATTTCTCCAAAAATTATATTCTTGATAAACGGTAGTGCATGGCCCAAAACTAATTTTAAGGTGAAAAAAAGTTTAATAAAAAAATAGGACACTAGATTTTAGCAATTTTTGAAATATTCGCAAAAGTGCTTAAAATTTCTTAATTAATAAAAGTTGGAACTTGATATTCAAAATTTACATCTAGCCCTATTTTGAGATTCTAAATAACTTCATCCTACACATTTTTTTTGTATCTCTTAAAATAAAGGCACTTTACTCCTGCAAATATTTCAAAAATCGTTAAAATCTAGTGTCCTATAAATTTTTATCAAACTTTCTTTCATCTTAAAATTAGTTTTGGGCCATGCACCCACTTTAATGTAGAATAAAATTTTTTGAGAAATCAATAATAAAAAACCTTTCCATTTGTTGCAGAGTTTTTGAATGTTAAAATTTCTTAAAAAATAAAATTTGGAATTTGATTTTTAAAATTTAAATGTAGCCTTACTTTGAGATTCTAAATAACTTTTTCCTATAAATTGTTTTTGTATCTCCTAAAATAAGGGCACTTTACTCTTGCAAAGATTTCTAAAATCGTTAAAATCCAGTGCCCTGACTTTTTATCAAACTTTGTTTATCTTAAAAGTATTTTTAGACCATGCACCAACTTTCATCAAGAATACAATTTTCTGAGAAATCAATAATAAAAATTTTTCGCATTTGTTGCAGACTTTTTGGATGACGCTATATGTTGTTAAATATAACACTTGCAACGACAATTATTTATTTTTTATTTCAATTTTTTTTTTGTTTACCGGGGCGGCGAAACGTACGTTAGCACGCGGGCGGCCAGGTACTCAGAAACGGCACTGGCGAGGAGCTTTTTTTGTTGTAGGTCACCAGCCTGTTTTTTCAGTATTTTAGTAACATTTTACTTTAACTCTATCAACTTTATCAAAATATCCGGCCCCGCATTTGTTTTCGCACACGGCCCAGTAACCCCAGGGGTTAGATAAATCAGGGAGAAATTTCATCAACGATAATATTTTCACGATTCTCGAACTTGCAAGAGATTTGACAAAGAAGAATTTAACATTGCTTATTACAGTACAGAAAAACAGATTGGTGTCTTCTTGCCAAAAAGCAAAAAAACTGTAAAGCTACTATCAACTACACTTGAAACTGGTGAGATTTCTGAAGGTGACAAGTAGGGGTGGGCGATATTTTTACTCAAAAACGGTGGGTTTTACGAGAAAAGTTAAAGAATAAAAAAAGTTTCTGAATAAATCAAGCTTTCAACAACAAAATGGCAAAATTTCTGATTAAAAAACCAACAGGGGTGGAACTTTTCAGCCCCCTGTCAAAGTGGGAGATGATTAATAATATTACTATGGGAAACCTTTCAATAAATATAAAACATCTACCAAATATCATTTCCCTACATTGATCAAAATTTGAGAAATAAAACAAAAACTTAATTTTACCGCTCCCCTTTGGGTTTAACTCCGAAAGGAGACATCTGAGGGAAAAAAATATATATGAAAGACCCCCATAATTTTCGATAAGGAATCACCTTCCATATTTTTTCGCATTGTTTACGAAACACCCTGTATATCTAGTGTAACTTTATACAACATTTGCTATTAATTTATCGTATTTAGTATCTGTTTAGAATTATTATGCGGTATAGACGATACGGTAAAATGAGTTTTGTACTTTTGTTGTTATTTTTAGTCGAAATCATCGATCGCCGATCGTAACATATAATTATTTGTCAATTGGAAGTTACTAAAAATTCAATGTAAACATCAAACACGGGAGAGTAAATGCTTTTTGTGTTTGTTTTGCGTACATACACAAAATTAATCGGTTTAAAAAAGTATTTCATTTACAAAGGTTACATCGAACGGTAAGTCAGATTAAATAAATACAAACATTAATCTGTTTTGTTTCAGCTGACTGAGATGAGGTTTGACAGTGCACGTGCATGTACAAATTGATTTAATCGATACATAAGAATATAAGCTGCACTGAAAGTAAATAGTGCCGGTCCGTGTAAATTTTACAAATCGCGTCTCGACGTTTGACTCGTATCGGGTTAACCCTATAAGGATAATGGACTGACGAGTGCATGGAATTGTTAAATCGACTCAGGTTTTGTTCTATTCATAAATCCGTGGAATTTTAATTCACTCCAGAGTTTGAAGAGGTGTTACATATAGGGGCGCACGCAATACAGCGCGCTTTCAAATTTAGTTAATGGCGAAACGGAGTAAGGCCTGAAACTTAAGTTCCATGCGAGTATTTTAATTGATCCGCGCCGTTGTATCGTTTAAAAAGTTTAAAAATTGCGGCGAGCCCGAAATAAATAATTTACAATAAAAGTGGCTCCCGCCGTGGTTAATGTAAAAACTAAAAGATGGGCAAAATTTCCGTTTCTGTGTTCGTTAGTTTAATGCAGCCGAGAGATATTGCTTCGAGCCAATTAAAATTGTTAGAGAGGCATAAGTGAAGCGAGCGCCATTACAAAGTAAGTCTGTTAGACCGACTGCTCAGGAATTCCAATTAAGAATTTGTCACTTCTTGAGCCGCATTAAAACAGCGAGCATCGGTACCGGAACCGCGTTAGCTTTTCGTCGATAATCGCAGTAAACGATTGCGTGTGAAACGCATAAGAGTACGCACCGGTACAAACAGCCGTGTTATCAACCATTATCACTTACGCGACCTCAGCTTGATTTTATTAAGTGATCGGGCCATTAATAAACGACATGTTCTCGTCCTTTGTTTGATGCGATTTGGACCGTGCCTGATCGTCCTCATTTTTTTCCTCCGTTCCGGCTTGGGCTACGAATCTCTTCCGAAGTTGGCTATTAAAATTCTTGGATGTAAACATATTTGTAGTTCGTTTCTTCTCGTTCGTTTTATGCACACATGAGATACTCTTCCACTGTTTATGTTATAATATTACTGTTAACGCACGAGTAGTGATCGTAAAATAACGTCCGCAAGACGACCGCTTATGCGCCCGTACGCGCACACAATGTAATGGCAGCAAATGCTCTGTGCCGACTTCATCAAGTTAAAATCAGTGCCGCATTTACTTTTTTGGGGACCGTAGGTGCAACACCATTATAAGGCTCCCAAAAAAAAAACAGTTCAAGTCAGTACAGGGTGGGCAAATTTCGATGTTTTCATAAGGAATCTCGGTAACTATAAGAGGTATCGAAAAACGGACCCTGCTTCCTCGATTTCTTTATTCGAGAAAAAGTTAATGGTGAAAACTAAAATTGGTCATCGTCTTTTGTTTTCGAGTTATCGGCTCTGACATTATTATGCGGCCCGGGACCTAGTAGATGTATATTACAAGCAATGCTGTTTTTTAAAGTGTACAACATTAAGTGTCATTACATGTCAAAAAGTTCTAAAAAATATGAGAAATTAACAGGTGATTTAAGAAGAGGAAGAATAATGGAAATGATAGAGAACTTAGTGGGACAAGAACACTTGTTAAAAAATGGGTATAAACAACAAGACTTCACAAAAATAGCAAGTTATGAAATTTTTAATATCTAAGCTAAACATCCGAAACCGTTCTCTGATTGTAGTTTAATAAAATAATGTTATAAAAGGGCTGTGAACTTAATTTGACCTTAAAAACAAGCTTTTTTCTAACATTATTTTATTTTGGATTGACTGTGGCAAGATAAATTCATGAAATGGCAGAAAACGTAACACTAACTCTTAAATATACTGCTAAAAACTTTTTATCTTATTGTCTTTGCCTTGATGAAACAACAAATGTATCTAATACTGCTCAACTTGTTGTTTTTTTTTTTCGTGGAGTAGATATGAAGTTAAATGTTACTGAAGGATAATTCGATTTGGTAAGGATGACAGGAACTACAACAGCTGATAATGTCTATTTTTTATTAAAACCTGATTTAGAAATAAAAAATGAGGAAATCGCTTTGAATTAACTACACTTCTGACTAAGCAATTTGAAACCGAATTGTTTAGGGGATCCTTTGTATGTCACTGCGTTGCTCATATAGAAAATTTATGCGCGAAAAAAAAATCAGTTTCAAAATTTCTCTGGACCCTTCACATTTAAAAGAATCTCGGCCCGTGACGATTTCATACAATTTGCAATTGGCCCTTTGGCTTAAAATGTTTCACGGGCTTGATTTAGCGCTTACTTTTCGAAAACGAACATCCTAATTCTATTATTACATCAAAAATATTGGTGAGATTTTTGTATATTTCTTTTTGTACGAGTTCTTTTACCACGACTATTTATTTTTCCCCCGTTTTAAACGGTTTTCACTGTTATTATAAAAAATCGCAAAATTGTAATATTTGGGTGGATGCGCCGGGTAAAATCTACTATAATTAAAAATTTTCTGCAAAATCGTTTCGTTTGGCAATTTTCTCAAAAAAAGTGTTATAAAAAAGTTCTACAGGATGTTTAAAGCAATATTAAAATAAGGCTTTTTTTAAATACTTTATTTCTAAGTTAGGAGTAAGTTATCGTCATCAAATTTTTTACATTGCCGATAGCCATGAAACCCCAAAAATTTGCAATTTTTTATTGCACTTAATAACAATTCGTTGTCCATTGGTATTTCAATTTTATTACTAATAACTACATTTCATTGATATCTCTTACGGTATTAGGTACTCAAGGTGCATGAGTGAAATGAAGATGTACATACAGCATTACTTTTATTGGAAAGCTAGATTACGCAGCCCATAAGAAATGTAAACTGAGATGATCGTTTAAAAAAACTACTACAACAAAATCTTGTTTAAACTTTGTTTTAAATAACTTCTGAATTGGTGTATGAAAGTAGTTTATTTTAATTCCAATTTATCATAAAATTACGCAACTCCGTATCTTATAATTTAATTGTAAATATTGTTTTTTAAACTAGTTCCATGGCCGTCCTGTTATTGAGTTATCAAAAAGGTGAAAAAGGGGACAAAAATTATCAAAATTGTATACATACGTATTAGAACAGAGGTGGCGAACCTATGGCACGCGTGCCAAAGCTGGCAAGTTGAAATAATTTATTGACACGCGGGAGAAATAGTTGCTTTTCTAAAATTTTTGGAAAACTAATTCTTCTTTTTTAAATAATGAATTAGTAACACGAAATTATATTTATTCAAATAAAGTAGGTACCTACATGCATTTTGTTTCGAAACTATGCGAATTTCACACAAAATTACAAGTATTTAAACGAGATATTGCTCCTCATGCCTTCAAAAATTTTCCAAATTCAATTTTTTTTATAGAAAATCAGACACTTCAAATTGAAATAAATCAAATTCAATTGACTGAAGATTAAACCACAGCTGTGCAATCAATAATAGATGAATTTTCTTTGCGATTTTCTTAATTTACAAATCTCGAAGAAATTTCAAAATTCATAATTTACCCAGATATAAGTTGATGAACGTGATTTGGGAATTTTAAAATGGTTAAAATTGGAAAATTTTGAAATGCAATTAATTGATTTTCAATCAAGTGCAATTTGGAGGCGAAAGTTTATTGACTTTTAAGGGAAAATTTAGAGAATATTAAAAGGGAATGTTTGGAGGAAAAAATAAGAAGAATTCAAATCTTTAAAGAAATTAGCGTCTGCTATTTTAACTGAATTTTCTTCCACATATGCATGTGAGAGTCACGGTTTACAAAAATTGATTTGATAAAAAATAAATTCAGAAATACATTAACAGATGAATCTAAATCGCAAGCATTTTATTAAAAGTAAGGAAATACCAGCCTGACATAAAAAGCTCAACAAAAAGGATTCAACAACAAAAATCGCATTAAAAACTCATATTTTGATTCGTATTGTAGGTACCTACTTAATTAATGTTGTTTGAAAAGTAAACCCATGTAATGTGCAATTATTATTTTTGTCTAATTATATGTTTCTATTGGTAAAATATTTAAAAGTTCTCTTAAAATTTAGTTATGTACCTTTAGTTGTTTTTTAACTACAAATTTCTATTAGTAGTCAATAAAAAATATTCATTTAATACAAATACTGTAATATTTACTCTTCATCTCTTCACAATCAGTAATTTTTTTTTCATTCATTGCAAAAGCTTCCGGGCACGCCAGCATTAAAAAATGTAAACATTTAAAAAAATTGTATATACCAGTAACGCCTCTTAATTTACTGTAGACATTTAAAGTTTTTATTCTTTACAACAATAAATATAAATCTATTGCTTAATTTAATCTTGCAAGCACTGCAAAAAGGAACGAATAACCAAATACATAGGAAATAATATTGGATTTGTAAAGGGACTAGGACTTATCCACCAGAAATTGCATGTGAATAAGAACTGTTGTCGATTTCCAATCACAGCGTCTCGAAAAATATATAAACCTATTCTCTTTTCAACATTTACAGTTCAATCGAAGCCCTTTTTTACACAAACATATAATGTTTGTATATCTAGATATTCGCTTATTAAGAAGGTTTTTCTACGACTCTCTCTTACCGTACAGCCTGCATGCATAGTAGGTGGGTCCTTATGCACGGTAAAGTAGGCTTACGTCAAAATTGACAACGTAATGACATGTGTGTATAAGCCAAAAAGCCGTTAAAATCGTAGGTACTATGTGATCGTAGAAAAAGTAAGCTACATAACACGAGTTGTTAAGCAATTATGCACTAGTGGAAATACGCACTCGCCGCTACGCGGCTCCGTGCGCAACTTTTCCGCTTGTGCGTTATATGCTTCTTACAACTGTTGTTATGTAATATGCTATTATAAACCTTTTAGAAATATTCAGCAAAATACTCAACATTATTTGCTGCCAAAGAGATACGAAGTCATAAACAGACTATTTTTTTTGGATGACAGCTCCTTGTTTACATAATTAACTTTTGGAATTTATATTGTTGTACCACTTTGTGTACTGTTTGATTTTATTACACAAAAATTTTAACTATAAAAAACATATCAGCACTCTTAAACACAATCAATTTTAAGTGAAACAGCAGCTGCAGACAAAGTTATTTTGCACGTTAATTTTGTAAGAATCATACAACACACTTATATTTATTACATACTGATATCTATTATAAACTCTAACCATTTACCTAAAATACCCTTTGAAGATGTTTAAAAATGCTGATCCAATAAACAGCAGCCATCAAATTTTCATGTTTATACAGGGTGATCCACTTTTTTGTAGAAAGACTTTAACAGTCGATACAAAAACTTATTTTAAAGCGAATATTCCACATCAACATGGGTCCATAAACGCTTCATTTTAAAGATACAGGGTGTTTAAATTTTCGAAAAAATATCGATAATTTTAACCGTTTCTCACCTTACGGTGGTGCTGTATATCAAATTTGGTTTAAATGTATCCACTGGTTGGAAAACGGTTAAAAATTATCGATCTATTTTAGAAAATTTCAACACCCTGTAAGCGTTTATGAACCCATGTTGATATAGAATAATAGTTTTAAAATAAGTTTTTCTATCGATTGTCAAAGTCCTGCTACAAAAAAGTGGACCACCCTGTATAGGCTAAAAGCGAAAACTACTTATTGCTACAAATTTAATAAGGCAAGTGTATTTATATCGCAAAATGAACCCTAGAGATATAAATCACATTTTTGTTAACTGTTTTATGTGTTTAGAATTCGAACCACCTTATATGTGCTTGTTACAAACTTTGTAATTTATACAATGCTGCTTAGAATAATGTAATCTA
This sequence comes from Elmis aenea, assembly GCA_947652605.1. NCBI lineage: Eukaryota > Metazoa > Arthropoda > Insecta > Coleoptera > Elmidae > Elmis > Elmis aenea. The sequence continues at coordinate 10,457,761 of OX393584.1, forward strand.
CAAAATAAATTCTCGTCTTGAGTCAAAAATATGAAGAAGTATTGAATTTTTAATGGTATATCAGGAAATGTTCGTGAAAATCAAAATAGGGTGGAAAAACGTGTATCATAGAAGTCTGGCCGTGTTCGTTGAGCTTCTGTTTTCGTACAATATATCAACACGTGTTAAAAACTAACATAGAGCGGCGGAATGGAAACAAGAAGAAAAGTTTGTTGTTTATACATAATCTTGGAGATGCACCTCGGCAAATCCAGCAACGGGCGACTCATTCTAACTCCGTAAATCTAACGTAAAGCGTAAAGATAATGTAAAAGTTGCCATAAACTTAGTTACTGAAATTATACAGGTTTATGATGTATTGCGTAGCAGATTTGAACGCGGGTCAGTTATCGTTAAATGAAAAGCCCATGCCAAGTCGAAATGAGCTAATGAGATTACAGCTTTCACTTTATTTGAAGATAAACAACGTTCTAATCGCAACTAAGTGCACGCGCATTCGTGTCCCATCACTGACTACTTTTCATTTGCCTAATGAATTATGTTAACCCATTAAAGTTAAAAGGCCACCTACAGAAAGCTGCTGACAAAATAGCGGCGTCGAAAGCTCGAACTTTTTGACACATAGAGACACGGCGCTTTAGTTTGATAACGCACAATAAGCTGTGGACTTTGAGTACGTGTTGGACGCAGTTAAGTTCCAGACGCATACGGTGCTCGTTTTTCTTCATTACAACACAGTTTCTCGCCAACGCCAACTGGATCGTTAGAATAAGTGCGGCACATTTAATTCGAGCAGCGCAATCGGCAACAAGATTGGAACCTGTTACTACCGAAATGAGGCCGACGACGGTCTAATAAGTGGAACGGGCCATGGTATATACCCAAGGTACCTACTTCATACACTTGCTTTGCAGTCGCTTCAAAGCTGGAAAGTCAATTAACGTCACCGGAGGGAAGAGAAATAGGGCTTAAATTGCTGCACATCTAAGTTCCTTAGCGAAGAATCTGCCTGCGCCCAGTATTTTACACAGACTACCCTGTGTGTTCCAGGAGATCCGGACACGCCAATGAGACGTTCCCTTACACTCCATTTACCTCGTTTTACATAGTATACTTTTCGCCTTTTGCACTTTAAAATTAAAACGAAAAGTATCTTTAATCTACGATTCGAAAACTTATCTCGCGTAATCAAATCAAAACGCAATATTAAAATTACCGCGCGCCTTTTAATTCGGTCTCTCTTGCGCGGATACTTTAAAGAACACTCGTATAACAACTTTAACAGCAATAGGGTGCGTCGATGCTACATGGAAAGAATTTGGCAACGGATAAACGACCATTTCCGATTTTACGCCTGATTTGTAACTTAGGAAGTTTAAAATTTGGCTCGAGTTCTAAATGCACCCACTCGAAGTTCACAAATCCTTACATCCGTGAAAAACGATTGTTTATTTTCTACATTTAACGAAATTTAACGAGCAACTTGCAGCGGAAATTATCGCGACACGACAAGATGTTTAATATTACCAACACATTAGAATTAATTAGCGATTGCAGGTGGCAATTCATATGTGACGGTAAAACCACTGTCGGGCTAAGCATTAGCATCAGGAATATATTTTAATTAAAATGTGTTTCTTCAGCATAACTGCGTTACTGGATCATTTTCAAAAACTTGAAACAACACGCGACGCGCTTTTAGGTTCAAAACGATACAGTTAACAACGCAAACTATTAAAGCGTTCACATTTTTATCAGTGAGTTGTTTACCTGGTTAATTAACGGTAGTTTAATTTAACGTTGCAGTCACATAGTTTAACTAATTATACAACGTTATTTTCAATAATTAAGCAATAGGTTTACGTACAGTTCACGACTGTATCTCCAACGTGTTCTCTAATTCACATACATATTTTGATGCAGTTTGTTTGATCACAAAATTCAGTTCAGTTGATGGAAAGTTAACAGTAAAGGCACTTTAGCTGATTAACAAATACATTGAGCTAGTACCAAGCGCTTAATGTTTGTGCTACATCGTTTGGATATAGTAGCACATACTGTTTAAATCATATTGTACCGAAACTAACAGGAACTATCATCGATATCTGAACATTTTTAAGTTGATACTAAAACAAGAAACGCGAAAATTCACCAGACTACATTTAACATCACTAATTACAATTTTTGTCTGGTTAACTGGTAGATGAATAGAGTGATGAGTGTGTAGTACAAGGAGGTTTTTTGAAAAGCAATTAAAGAGTTACTCGAAAAATTTTAAAGCTGGTGTATGCTAAGGTAATAGGATATTGTAAAATTGTTATTAAAAATTTTATTCTCGTGATTTTACTGCCGATAACTCGGCGTGAATAATTTATTGAAAAACGCATGCGCTATCTGCGTTCACCAAACAAATATAAATTCGATTTAACTAACGAAGTAATAAAAGTTGACAAAGGCCCGCCGCGAATAAATTGTGTCTCGGAAGATGGTGCCGTTACATCTTTCGTAACACCTTTAATTCCGTGTTCCTGTGTTTGAAACACTGGCCGTATAAATATATAATTGTATATTCTATCATTCCGTTCAAGTATAGCCGTCGCTGCATTATGAGACGCATCTGGTTTCGTTGAACAAGCATTTTGCGGCTGTGACTAAGCTAGAGATATGTCCAACCTTGAGTATAGGGTGGCGAGCGGTTGCGGGCCGACTGCTAAATCCCGAGCGGGAGCAAATTTCCGAATGGGCAACGAAAATTAATTCTCCTTTCGGCAACATCAATTCGTGCAACCCTTTTTGTGACATTTATAAGTCAGGAGTGTATTGTTATCCAAAAGTAACTGCGCGGAATGGGGCCTCTAGTAGTTAAAAGCTGCGCGCGGGAGGTGCTCATCAAGTCGGTCCCGAGGGAACCGGCTCTTCAATTCCTTTGTTCACGAGTAGAGCGGGCCGGGCCGGTTCGTCTACTCTACACGCACGAACCGCGATATTGATGGCCCCAAAGACAACGTATAAAGTGATACTATTTATCGATTGTATTCAATCGTTTGTATGCATTCGTCTGTAAATTGAACGGCGCACCTGAGGCTCGATGGATCGGCCTGCGAAGATTGCCTTCAGTAGTTGCGCTATCGGGGCAGGCCGGATTGCTTCCGCTTCGTAATGTTGGACGTACGACCGCTGGAGTGTAAACGTCAAAATTCTAAGGACGTGCCACGCATTTCGAGCCTAAAAAACACTGACCGGAACTCACCCGCATTTCATAGAAATTCGGTTTGACGAATCGTGGTTAACGCGATTGCACTTTTAATAAAACGTATAACGTATACGTCCACATAGATAACGACAGCAGCGTGTTCCTAACATAAATCAAACGCCAGTTTAATTAAACCATTTATTATTATGTGAAACTTGAAAGAGTCGACCAACAGGCCACGGCCGTGATTACGGAAACACATTTAATTCTTCAAATCGGTAGCGCCAAGATAGGAAAAAGGCTACATCGAAAGATGCGGCTCAAGAGCGACCTCGAACTCGAGCCTAGAGCCTCGACAATCGGTTTATGTAGCTACAAGACTGATATATCACTTTATTCCGCGATTCGTTTGGTGGAATTATCGAGCACGGCAGCGTAATCTGCGGTCGCAGTGCAGTGCGTCTGCAGATGGCCGCTAATCTCATCAGCGCGGAACTGGCCATTAGCGGCCTTTTGCTGACTAACAGACCTCGCAATATCGCGCAAAATACAAAAATAAATTGAGTACGGAGAACACTTTACGGAAAGGTATTTTAGGGGCAACGATGTGCGAAACAGCAAAATAATTTAAAAAGTGTTCGCGACAAATTGAGACACGGGACAGGCCAAATGAGAAATGCTAATATATTCGCTACGGCGTCTCGTACGCACACACAGACGAGAGCGGCGCGGGCCTATAGCAATATTACTAAGCCGGCCCTCTAGACGAGTTTCTAAATCAGACTGATTACAGATTGCGAAAGGCGCCCGCTCTCGTTTGCTAACTAACTCCCGGACCGTTACTTTTACAACTACTTGCCAAGACAATGTAATTAAATGGCATCCATTTGTAATTTCAGAGCGGCGTGCAGGGAATGTAGACTGCGGAACATGGAGAAGGTGTGACTGCGCGGCCCGCTACAATCCCATCGGTACGCCAATAAAAACAAGCAGGGGCTCCGTCAATACTTGCAGCCCGCTAAAGAATAATTAGTGGCCCGACTACGTTAGCCGAACCGTCGTCCATGCAAATCTAATTGACCTCGCTTTTATAAATGACCCCGTGGAAGCTGTCACCAGCAATAACGTGTTCCATCAGATCATCCGTCGCCAATGAGCTACGAGAGTTTGGAATCGTCAGGGAAAAAACTCTTCATTAGCACTCGGAAAATGATTGCTGTCAACAGCAGGCCGCCGCCAGTCGGCCGGTCAATCATTCCATCATTAACACCAATCTACCAGACAAAAACGCATAGTTTTACTAGCTACAACTTGTGCATAAGAGTCGAAAGCCGTTATGAATGCCCCAAATTAATATCTCCTATGATTAATGAATCAGCTCCTGACCGAACGTGAACTTTGCGGAATGGTATAGATCACGGTGCGTATCCTCTGTTTGTATCACAAATAGAATCTTTTGTTACAAAACCCATATTACGAACATTACACACAAAGGGGAAGTACGTGGTGCAATCGAGCAATTAACGCGAGAAGGAAAATCCCTTTATCGAAATATAAGCGCACTGGATAGGAACAAGACAACTACCGCTAACTTTGTTGTGGTCTCTTCCTTTTAACGTTAAGGTGCCGAGTGTCCACGTAATAGCTTCCTTCGTTTCACCACCGTTAAACACAGTCGCAGATGTTCTCCGGCGGATCCTGAACGACCAAATAGAAGAAAGCTGACCAACTGTCGACACGGGTTCTCTCAGTTTTGCGGAAATCTCACGTACATTTCTTACCGTAATGGAAAGTTCTAACGGGGCTCTTACGAACGCACAAATCGCCGCGCGATAAAATTAAAATTATTTATCGCACATACTAAATAAGCTTCTTATAAATTGATCGCCGATTTATGTTAATGTGGCGTTAGCATTTTCCCCGTAATTGCGTTTACTTCATTTATCCGAATTATATTGCAGGGAAATCGCTCCATCTCGCACCTGCGAGCCGACGAATTGTGTGTTAAAGCAATAGGCTATAGCGGAGTGGATCAGTGGCACGTACAAAAATTATCAAACGGTCCTAGTAAAATTACGTGCGAACTGCACACGCTCATATGTTAAAATACCCCACGAACGGAAGCGGAGAAGACATGCACGGGAAATTAATGTTTGGGGTGACGGCTAGCCCCGTCTAGCGGATCGCGGCCGGCCAACAGCCGAAGTAGCGCTCACAAGAAATCAATTTAACGACGCTGGATGCAGTATAAAGGAATACGTTACTAGCGATAAGACGAGCGTGTTGATTGCTCGTCCCGGCTTTCTTGCCGCATTCCGCTCTATGAACAGAGCCAGCCGGGGAACGTTTTAATAACACGTTTAAAAATAAAAGAGTGGAGGCGCTATCGCGCGGGAATTAGAGGGCATTTGTCATTCATGATGCCCTGCCGTTACGGCCGCGAGCTGTCGCCCTATTAATGTTTCAGCGATTGTGCGTTGCAGAGCGCGATAATGCCATTCACTTACATTCACCTTCAAGAAAACAGAACAGATAAAGCTTTTATAAGGTGAGCGCTTACGCGCGCACATCACGCTACAAGGGCGCGCATCGCGAATAGAAACTAATGGCTTTAATAAAAGCCACGACTATAAAAGTGTTGATTTACGCTTAGACGATTACTGATCACAAATTTTTTCTCAAATTATAGCACACTCTCAGAATGCATAATTAAAGCATCTTTCTTCATTAATTTTCGCCATGACTGCACCGAAAAATTTTCTAATTATCGCTCGCGACCGGTCGAAAACTGCACATCCCGTGCACGTGTTGTCACACCTGCGCTTATCGACTAAATGATAACAATGCCGTCGTGATGATTCTCGAGCACGCCAACTGTCAACATTCTCACCTATTCGGCGATATGACCATTACATTAAAAATACTATGGCACTTGTGACACGAATCACCTTCTGACTACGCCGAACACAAAGACTTATTAAAAGATACATTTGCGAACCCACATGTCCATAGAGCGCGGAAATCTCCTTGCTGTAATATGTTCTAAGCTTCGCTGCATCTTTCCATGATATTGCTATCGTGGCTTTCCGAGCTCTCTGCGCCGCAGTAATGCTGACCAACCCATAAAATAACTAACTGCAATCTGCATAAGTGCAAAGAAAAATAATTAACTCGCTACTGACTGTCATACCTAAACAATGCACCGTTTTTTTGCAAGGCGCTTCGGTTATATATTGCTAAAGTTGCATGTTATAAATTCAGAATATCACATTTACACCATACATCAACAAAATTAATTAATAACAAATACCAGCTGGAAAAACAAGCGCAAAGGAATTAAGCAAAACATAGTCGTCGAAAGATGGGCTAAACATTTTAACACATATAAAACGCGAAACTGTTTAGAGTGTTATTCATACGACATTTTATTGTCCAAATTTAAAAAAAAATGTGTTTTGAGGCAAAGCTGGGCACTACTTAAGTATTTTTTTTACTTCAGCACTTTTTCAAGTACTTTTCCGGTACTTAAGACTTGTACTGCAATACATTTTAAAATTAGTTACTTAGGACTTGAATCTCAAGTACTTCGGTGAAAATATTGGTACTTATTACCTGTATTAGTACTTCAGTACCACAAAAATTACTTAAGTATTTCGTAAAATACTGCAGTACAGGGCAAAGTACTTAAGTATTTTTAGTGAACACAAGTACTTTTTAAGATGAACACAAGTAATTTTTAAGATATTAAGTTTTATAAGATAAGAACTGTGATTTTCAACGTGTTAAAACTTGTCTAAAGTTTTAAGCACAATCCGCATTGTGGTGCATAAAATAGCTACAGTTAAAAAGGTTGTGTGTGTGTGTGTGTGTGTAGTAATACGGACAACAGTTTTATTAAACAAAAATTAAACTCTATAAGGTAAATCTTATCCTTCAACATTATCATTGTATTATATTTAGAACAATTCTTTCATTTTTGACCCTAAATTAATAAAATTTGTATAGTTAATTACTAATTTGAACCATGTCTGTTTTTCTTGTACGTCTCATGTATATAGAAATTTAGCAAAAATATTCATAGTAAATGTGCTGTAGTGTCGCTCTTGTCATTATATTCATGGAAAAACAAAACGTTTTCAAAATTAATTGACAGTATATAATAGTGAAACCTATATAAGCACATCTAATAAACTACTCCTAATATATTATGCGTTCAGTATATACTGTCACAAAAATAAGGCCCAAATGGCAATTGAGGTAAAAATGTATAAACATGTAAAAGAAAGAAAAGTTTTTGCCTTACTAGGATATTAAATTTAAACAAATCTGTTTTGGTCTACCACACAAAGGGCGTTCAAAAATCGCAATATACATTGTCGCCTCGTAAACTGCCAGAAATGTACAATTTGGAGAGAAATTTCATAAGAAAACGGTTCAAAATCCATTTTTAATTTTACCTTTGCAAAATTTTTTACTGCTTTTTTAAAAAGCTGTAATATAACTGTGATAATTTACTATTACAAGGAAATAAAAATTTACATATTTTGTAATATTTTTAACTGGTTACTCACATCAAAAAAGGTTTTATACTGGTAACATCAGTAATGCTGTAGTCTCTAAACAATATCTGCAAAAAGTACTTGAGAAATACTTAAGTACTTTTTGCAAGTACTTGTACTTAAGAATCAATACTTTTACAGTACTGGTACTTGTGATCCAAGTACTTGTCATAAACACTTAAGACTTAAGTAATTTTTGGCCAGTACCTGCCCAGCTCTGTTTTGAGGTTATATATAAATTAATATCCAGGTGTAAATCGCACGAAGACAGGAAACTAGTGCAATTATTTACTTTAACAGTTTGTTAAGATTCAAAAACGAACAATAAAAGATAGCTCCTCGAAACTAGATGTATCAGAATTTCCCTGGATAAAGCATAAAAAAATCAGGATGATCACCACTTTTCCTTTGAATTACCTACTTCAATTTTAATATGAATCTGTTATGGCTTAGAAAGGGAAGTTCCCGATGCGATTCGCTTCTGTTAATTATTTGCTGTACAAAAATATACGAGCAATTCATTACATCAAAGGTGGCAAAACACGCTCGATGAATAAACAATTTCCGGTTTTATACATTTTTTTTGTACGCCAGTAAATGCATTACATGCAAATGTACTATAACTAATAATGGCCTTCTTCACCCGAAATTTCTTGGGGTTTTTAGTTGTTCCATTGATCAACCATAAAATTGATTTACTTAACATTTTGACTACCCAGTCAATTTTGCAAATATTCACCAAAAGGCCAGCATATTTTTGTTTTGTAAATCGTGTTTTTTCAACATAAAACTCTTTTTAATAGTAATATTTTTCAATAGACTAAATTTTGAAGGCACAGGACGAATTTCGTCCTGGCTAAAATATGAAAATGAGTGATATTTTTTTCATTATAGCCCATGGCTTCACACAGGGTGTTCCACAAGGTGTGGCTTCGCTAATTTTTTGCATAAATCGAATGTTTAGGATATACAAAAAACTTTTTAACCGATTTTTTTATGTGTCCCTTTATATACAGGGTGTCCCAGTTATAGTAAACAGCATGGATATCTCATAAACGGTAAGAGATACAAAGTTGGTCAAATAGGTCAAAATGATCTATGATTTAAGAGCAAATGTTTTATGAAAAAAGCTTTAAAAAATATGTTTCGCTATTGATTAAATACAAAACACATCAGGTTTTTAATTTTAGCCTATAACTTGCTTATTCGAAATCTCACTCAAAACATTTTTCGACATTATTGGGGAACTTTTTTGCGTAGATTTGAAATTTGTCATCAAAGTTTACCTATCTTCATTTGTTTTTGTTATTTTAACATCAACTTTCTTATTTTAAACACGGCTGACGTTAAATAACGAAAACAAATAAAAATAGCTAAAATTTGATTACTAGTTTCAAATCTACGCAAAAAAGTGCACCTACAATGTCCAAAAATGTTTTAAGTCAGATTTCAAATAAGCAAGTTATAGCCTAAAATTAAAAACCTGATGTGTTTTGTTTTTTTTTATCAATAGCGCAAAAACTACTTTTTTTCAAGATTTTTTCATAAAACAGTTGCTGTTAAATCATAGATTATTTTGATCTATTTAACCAACTCTGTATCTCTTACCGTTAACGAGATTCCCATGCTGTTTACTATAACTGGGACACCCTGTATATTAAAGGACACATAAAAAATCGCTAAAAATGTTTTATATAGGTCCTAAACTTTGGATTTATCCAAAAAATTGCGAATTCTTATCTTGTTGGTCACCCTGTATTTGATAGTCAGTTGAATTTGGTATTTATTACTAAAAACATTCATTTATTTATCTTTATTTTTTTTAGTTTTGCCTATATGTAGGATGAAGAAAGTATTGTGATCGCGAAAATTTTTGAATTCGACGAATATACGCGATTTGGAGCCCCCTTAAAACGTTTTGAATATTTTAAAATGACGTGTGTGTGTGCGTGCGTGCAGGCACGCTCGCGCGCGCGCGTATGTGCCAGATGTTAAAATGTACAATTTTGACATTAGTTTTCGATAGCCTTTAAATCATATTACAAATCGTGTACATTTAGTTGATTTTTCAAATAATTACTAATATACAGGGTGTTTAAGTTGTAATCAACTTGCGCAAATCACGTATTCGCAACACTTTGTAAGCCTCCCAGCATTCAAACTCACAAACGATTTGTATGTAACAGATATCATATTTGATAGCCATGGCCTGACGTGAGGAAATACTATGACTATCATATTTGATAGCCATGGCCCCCAGGGAAGCATCACTGGCTATCAGAAATAATAGCCATGGCAGTCAATGGGTTAAAGCGTTCATAAATGACGCCGATACATCAAGTTAATTTTTTCAGGGAGAATCAGAAATTCGTTTTATACTAAAATTAAATTTCTTATTTAATATCTCGACAAACTTAGTTGCCCAAACAAATTAGAGTTCCGTCCATGCACACAAACATTAAAAATATTAAAATAAAGCGAAATAACAATGTTTTAAAATCGGCGATTCGGGGCGATTAATAATTTATGCAATTTTGTATTTCGTATGGAAGTAAATTAAAACTGATGTTTTAGTCGATCGAATCGAAAGCTCATTTGATAAGTAAACTTTGTTTTAGTTTATTTTGTTAAATTCGATATGTAACTAATGTAAACATGAATAGAGCGTAAAAAAATATCTCTATACCGAAATTCAAACCGACGCTCAGCTCCAAACCCATTATTTTCCTGATCAGGTTTTTCATTGCATGTCCTTAAACTAGGCCTATCATACATCTCGGTTTGACCTGGACAGTCCCGGTTTTGAAGTTATGTCCTGGTGTCCCGGTCTGTTTCGCGTTTGTCCCGGTTAAAAAAAAAAAATTCCGTACTAATTTTCTTGTGAAATCTGACCGCGCGGACAACAATAACGGACGAGGAGCTAAGAAAACGTGTTTCACTGTCATTTTGTTGTGAAACGTCTGCGTGTGTGTTAGTGTGTTATAGGGTTGCCTATTGCACGCTTTTGGAGAGGACATGCGCGTTTTCGAAAGAAAATATTAATGTTTAGCTACGCTGTACGCATGCTATTGAAGAAATTCGTAGTAATGTACGCTTTTTGTTTATAACTTTAGAGCTTTTTGAACAAGCAACAATAAAATAAATTTAAAACACAAGCTAGCGTTTTTTCGTTTTGTTTTTAAAATTTTGACCGAAATAGTTTTACTTTTTTAAGATTAATGGTAATAATATGTTTATATTTCCTTTGCCTAAATGGATATTATTAGTGAAAGTTTCAACCTTCATTAAAAATTAGTTTCAGGAGTGTGGGGTGACCTGGTAAAAAAAAAAATTAGAAGAATTGGCCATAAAACTGCAATTTTGGATGATGAAGTATGTACTCTACATAAACTAATTTGGCATTAAAACACGTTTGATCTTTTAAAATGTTAAAAAAATCGCATTTTGTCTACCCCCACTTTTTGTGCCGATTTCTTGTGATTATAAAAAAAAGGTCCCGGTTTGACTTTACGAAAATATGGTAGGCCTACCTTAACCTAGACCGGAACTAAAGCAAGTTTTCAAATATTTGAACGAATTTAAACTTCTTTTGTTCTCTTTTTGTTTCATAGACCCCTTTTCCAGACACTGAAAGCCATGGACCCCTTAAAAAAAAGTTTTTTTTTTGAGATATGTAATTGTAATGCGATATGAAAATATTTGTTAGATTTCAGTTAGAGGTTAGTACCATAAAAATATAGATAATAAGGCGATTTTTTACCATCCAAGCTGGCGAGCCCTTAAATTTTTACCACCTTCGTGAACCCCTGATTACTTCTGAATAAAATATAACATGTACAAGTTTAATTAGAAGATAATGTATTTTATTTGCGAAAGGATTTGCTCTTCAAAAACTCTATGTTTTGTGATTCGCGTCTGTTTGTCAGTAAATAATTTGTACGTTATCATCACAAGACACTGTGGGCTAAACAAACACTTCTACATAATAGGGCTCTCAGAGACCGATACATGCAGAGGATGTGGTGAACAAGAAGAAACTTTTCTTCACGTAATATGCCAGTGTGAAGGATTCAAACCCTATCGGCGTAGACTTCTAGGGATGGAAAAAGCCAACCAAGAAGAGTTAAGAAGAACACCCTTAAAGAAAATCCTGGAGTTTGTCAAAAACACGGGACATCTTTAAGGGGCTATCATCAGAGGGTATAATAGACGAATAGGTCGCAGTACAAGAACCCGAAAGGGGACCACCTCCACGGAAATAAATACAAAAAAAAATAATCTGCTGACGAAGAGCCTAGAGTCGCGAAACTGAATTTTCCATAAGAATTGATTACTCTTAAACATATCCCAAAGGATTTTTAATTAAACCTGTGCAAATCTATATTATTTACAGTTGTTCGAAAAGAATTTTGAGTATTAGTAGACCAAAAAAGTCAATAGCGAACCGTTTTTTAGGTTTTAAAGTGTAAAAATATAAACTCAAAATTCTATGGTCCCTTAATCTCGTTTATGCAAAAGAATAATAGCCCACTGATATTGTAAGAATCTTGCTCTTGTAAAAAAAAATATTATAAATATTAAAACTGTTAAATGGATTAAAAACGATAAGTGTTTTTAATCATCCTAACACTTTTTAAAAAGAAATTTGATCACCTTCAAGTATTTCATTTTATGCAGATCACCAACCTTTTAATATTTATGAGTTTTTTATTTATGCAAAGAAAAACAATTCGGTAATGATTTTTTTATTTGCTGGAAGTATTAATTTTTGTGCTCAACAACTTTCTGGAAAAAAACCTGTAATGTTTAAAAAGAAAAATAACTTTCAACAAACTTACATCTGAACACGGTCAAGTATCACAAAAGCGAGAAATTATTTTAGAATAACTTACAAAGGCGTCGCCTGATTTTGCTTGTAAAACAATTCAGTGTTACAAAAACTTTAAAAGCCGGCCAATAGTACGGTATTCAATAATTATTGAACGATAAATCGTCATATTAGCAATCAATATCGCCATCGGTGAACTTGGAATACCGTCAACTATTGTAGGCCATATATTATTCATCATGTGGATATTATCATTTTAATTGACATTGCAAAATACGTTTGCATTCCGATAAAATAAAAAAATGAAAATCAACATGTGCTAAATACGTTTAAACTTTTAATATGAGCCGTTTTTACGATAGATGAAATATCAATATGTCACTAACACATACTAAAAATTAAAAAACAGTTATTTTCAAATCTTTGGCAATTAAAATGTTCACGTTTTTTTATTCCCAAATATTTATTAAAGCCGCTACAATGAACTGTGTGTTCCAAAAATGTAATAGCAACACATTATATTATAAATAATTGTTTACTAAAATTCCTTTTGCAAAAAACGCACTACGCAAATTTTTAACCTAAATCTTAACAATTGAAAAGAATACTAATAAAATCAAATAATGGTAGTATATTAAATAACCAGCAGGCCCTAACGGGCCTACTGGGGCGCCTACGGCGCCGTTCCGAGACCATAGAAATATCTGTATCCGGCCTAACTCTTTTGCGTCCAAGTTCTATGCGTCAAAATAAAAACATCGATAAATCTCGAAGCGCTCAAAGGAAACCCAGCCCGTACAATTTTCATTAATAGATAATAGACGACTCGCGTTGCATGCTCGGTGGAGAAGAAGCGAATACAATTGACTTTTATCGATCATAGACAATTCACTATGCATGCTCGACAGGGATAACGCAGGTACAAATCACTCGCAGGCCGCAAACGACTCCTGAGCTGCAAACTACTCCCGGGCCACAAACGACTCCCAGGCCGTAAACGACTCCTGGTCCGCAAACGACTCCCGGGCTGAAAACTACTCCCCAGCCGCAAACGACTCTCGGGCTGCAAATGACTCCTGGGCCGTAAAAGAATATCGGGCCGCAAACGACTACCGGGCTGCAAACGACTCCCGGGCCGCAAACATTTTCCGCGTGCAAACTCCTCCTGTGCCGCAAATTACTCCCAGGCCGTATACGACTCCCGGGCCACAAACGACTACCGAACCGAAAACGACTCCCGGGCCGCAAACGACTCCCGGGTCGCAAACGACTCCCGAGCCGCAAACATATCCCGGGCTTCAAACAACTCCCGGGCCGCAAATTACTCCCGGACCACAAACGCCTGTCGGGCCGCAAACAACTCCCGGGCCGCAAACGACTCCCGGGCTGCAAACGACTCCCGGGCCGCAAACAACTCCCGGGCCGCAAACTACTCCCGGGCTGCAAACTACACCCGGGCCGCAAACGACTCCCGGATCGCAAATGACTCCCGGGCTGCAAACAACTCCTGCCGAGCCGCAAACCACTTCCGGGTCGCAAACGACACCCGGGCTGCAAACTACTATCGGGCTGCAAACGACTCCTGGGCTGAAAACTACTCCCGGGCCGCAAGCGACTCCCGGGTCGCAAGACTCCCGGGTCGCAAACGACTCCCGGGTCGCAAACTACTTCCGTGCCGCAAACGACTCCCGGGTTGCAAACTACTCCCGGGCCGCAAACGACTACCGGATCGCAAATGACTCTGGGGCTGCAAACTACTCCCGGGCCGCAAACTACTCTTGGGCCGCAAACGACTTCAAGGCCGCAAATGACTCTTGGGCCGCAAACTACTCCCGAGCCAAAAACGACTCCTGGGCCGCAAAAACGACTCCCGGGCCGCAAAAACGACTCCCGGGCCGCAAACTACACCCGGGATGCAAACTACTGCTGGGCCGCAAACTACTGCCAGATCGCAAATGACTCCCGGGCTGCAAACTACTCCCGGGCCGTAAACGACTCCCGGATCGCAAATGACTCCCGGGCTGCAAACAACTCCCGAGCCGCAAACCACTTCCGGGTCGCAAACGACTCCCGGGCTGCAAACTACTTTCGGGCTGCAAACTACTATCGGGCTGCAAACGACTCCTGGGCTGGAAACTACTCCCGGGCCGCAAGCGACTCCCGGATCGCAAATGACTCCCGGGCTGCAAGCTACTCCCGGGCCGTAAACGACTCCCGGATCGCAAATGACTCCCGGGCTGCAAACAACTCCCGAGCCGCAAACCACTTCCGGGTCGCAAACGACTCCTGGGCTGCAAACTACTTTCGGGCTGCAAACTACTATCGGGCTGCAAACGACTCCTGGGCTGGAAACTACTCCCGGGCCGCAAGCGACTCCCGGATCGCAAATGACTCCCGGGCTGCAAACTACTTCCGTGCCGCAAACGACTCCCGGGTTGCAAACTACTCCCGGGCCGCAAACGACTCCCGGATCGCAAATGACTCCCGGGCTGCAAACTACTCCTGGGCCGCAAACTACTCTTGGGCCGCAAACGACTTCAAGGCCGCAAATGACTCTTGGGCCGCAAACTACTCCCGAGCCGAAAACGACTCCTGGGCCGCAAAAACGACTCCCGGGCCGCAAAAACGACTCCCAGGCCGCAAACTACTGCCGGGTCGCAAACTACTCCCGGATCGCAAATGACTCCCGGGCTGCAAACTATTCCCGGGCCGCAAACGACTCCCGGATCGCAAATGACTCCCGGGCTGCAAACAACTCCTGAGCCGCAAACCACTTCCGGGTCGCAAACGACACCCGGGCTGCAAACTATTTTCGGGCTGCAAACTGCTATCGGGCTGCAAACGACTCCTGGGCTGGAAACTACTCCCGGGCCGCAAGCGACTCCCGGGTCGCAAACGACTCCCGAGCTGCAAACTACTTCCGTGCCGCAAACGACTCCTGGGTTGCAAACTACTCCCTGGCCGCAAACGACTCCTGGATCGCTAATGACTCCCGGGCTGCAAACTACTCCCGGGTCGCAAACTACTTTTGGGCCGCAAACGACTTCAAGGCCGCAAATGACTCTTGGGCCGCAAACTACTCCCGAGCCAAAAACGACTCCTGGGCCGCAAAAACGACTCCCGGGCTGCAAACTACACCCGGGATGCAAACTACTGCCGGGCCGCAAACTACTCCCGGATCGCAAATGACTCCCGGGCTGCAAACCACTCCCGGGCCACAAACCACTCCCAGGACGCAAACAACTCGGAGAAGGTAAACGGATACAACTCCCTTGTATTGCCCGCAGACGACTCTCGCTGCGTGCTCGATGGGAGCTAAGCGCGTTAAGTTTTGTTTTATCGATCATGGACGAATCGCGCTGCGCGCTCTGAGTAGGCAAACGGGTCCAATTATCTTTAATCGCCCACAGACGCCTCGCGCTGCGCGCTCGGCGGGGGCTAAGTGCGTTAAGTTCTCTTTTATCAATCAGATACGACTCACGATGCGCGCTCGGAGAAGACAAACTGGTACAATTCACTTTTATCGCTCGATGGGAGCTAAACGCGTTGTTTTTTTTATCGATCATAGACGACTCGCGCTGAGTGCTTGGAGAGAGCAAACGCGTACAATTATCTTTAATCAACAACAGACGCCTCGCGCTTCGCGCTCGGCGGGGGTTAAGTGCGTTAAGTTATCTCGAGCCGAAAACGACTTTCGGGCCGCAAACGACTCCCGGGCCGCAAACTACTTTCGGATCGCAAACTACTTTCGGATCGCAAACTACTCCCGGGCCACAAACGACTCCCGGGCCGCAAACTACTCCTGGGTCGTAAACGACTTCCGGGCCGCAAACGATTCCCGGGCTGCAAACGACTCCCGGGCCGTAAACGACTCCCGGGCCGCCAACGACTCCTGGGCCGCAAACAACTCCCGGGCTGCAAACGTCTCCCATACCGCAAGCGACTACCGGGCCGCAGACTACACCCGGGCCGCAAACTACTCCCGGGCCGCAAACGACTCCCGGGCCACAAACGACTCCCGGGCTGCAAACGATTCCCGAGCCCTAAACGATTCCCGGGCCGCCAACGACTCCCGGGCCGCAAACAACTCCCGGGCCACAAACGACTCCCGGGCCGCAAACTACTTCCCAGTAGCAAACTACTCCCGGACGCAAACGACTCCTGGATCGCAAATGACTCCCGGGCTGCAAACTACTCCGGAACCGGAACTGGAAATGAACTGTTGGCACCGAACCGGGTGCCGATATCATTATAAAATATAAACCGAACAATTAAAATTTATCGAGCCGGTAACCGGAACTGAACCGTTTTTTTGCGGTTCGGTTCCCTCTTTACAACCGTTATTTTTATAATTACAAAGAAACAAATATTGAATTGGCTATTAAATTTATTTATCAACTAAAACTTAAAATCTCATTACAAAAAACATTACCTTTAAAATAAATAAAATATTAATTTCGGATTGGTTAAATAAACAAAAACCTTATTAATAGTTTCAATATGTTTTGCGACCCAAAATAAAATTCTCGCGAAACCACAGTTTAAGAAACACTGCTATAGTCAATACAAGCTGTTTTTTTTTATGGTAGGTGGATAAAAACCATGTTTCTTCTGAGTTTATTTATTTCTCAATTTAAATTACAACTCTGTGCTTTGAAAAAGATTTATTTTAAATAAAGACTTAAAACCTTGAAAAATTTAGAAAATTATTATTTTTTAGTGACCAGGCCGCATCAAAACCTGTAGTATTTTATATCGATATAAAGCTAAAATGTAGGCGGTCAAGATTATTAAATAAAAAATTGGGTGTTGTATTTGAAATATAAAAGTTGCTGTTGGTTCCAGAGGGGTGACTCACCCTGTATATTTAAAAATATTTTCATTGTGTTCGGAAGAAAAAACTGTATGAAATACCGTTTAAATCAACTTTCTATCTCAAACCGTTAAACCGCAATCGACCGATCCCGCACTAATGACTCACCCTGTATATTTGAAAATATTTTTATCGTGTTCGGAAGAAAAAACTGTATCATAGCGTTTGAATCAACTTTCTATCTCAAACCGTTAAGCGACAATCGACCGATCCCGCACTAATGACTAACCCTGTATATTTGAAATTTTTTTGTGAACTTTTGGAACTTTTGAAAAATTTGGGAATTTTGGATTTTTTGAACTTTTGGGAATTTTGGAACTTTTGGGAATTTTAGAACTTTTGGGAATTTTGGAACTTTTGGAAATTTTGGAACTTTTGGGAATTTTGGAACTTTTGGGAATTTTGGAACTTTTGGGAATTTTGGAACTTTTGGGAATTTTGGAACTTTTGGGAATTTTGGAACTTTTGGGAAAGTTTGGAACTTTTGGGAATTTTAGAACTTTTGGGAATTTTAGAACTTTTGGGAAATTTTAAACCTTTGGAACTTATGGGAAATTTTGGACCTTTGGAACTTTTGGGAATTTTGGAACTTTTGGGAAATGTTGAACTTTTGAAACTTTTAGGAATTTTGGAACTTTTGGGAATTATGTCTATTGAGAATTTTAGAAATACCTTCCGTTTGGGTGCAAGTCCCATGTCTAGAGGTGGCTCCGTTCCAGAAATGTATCAATCACAAGCTCGAAGCTAATGTTTTCAGAATCCTGTTTAACTATAATTTTTCAATTTCGATCAAAGTGTACTGAACTTAATTACGTTTGGTGCAAGTCTCATGTATGTAGGTGGCTCCGTTCCAGAGACACATCAATCACAAGCTCAAAACTAATGTTTTCATAATCCTGTTTTATTATAATTTTTTTCAATTTCGATCAAAGTGTACTGAACTTAATTTCGTTTGGTGCAAGTCCCATGTTTGTAGGTAGCTTCGTTCCAGATATACTTTCTATCTCAAACCTTTAAGCGACAATCGACCGATCCCGCACTAATGACTCACCCTGTATATTTGAAAATATTTTTATCGTGTTCGGAAGAAAAAACTGTATCAAATAGCGTTTGAATCAACTTTCTATCTCAAAGCGTTAAGTGACAATCGACCGATCCCGCACTTATGACTCACCCTGTATATTTGAAAATATTTTTATCGTGTTCGGAAGAAAAAACTGTATCAAATAGCGTTTGAATCAACTTTCTATCTCAAACCGTTAAACGAAAATTGACCAATTATATCGACGCATCCCGTATATGGACTATTTTCCCATATGTTGACGTCACTACGACCGGTATCGTTTTGATACGAAAAACTATCTGAAATCACCGATGCACGAGCTCATTTAAGAAAAACTACTTTTGAAACCTTTTTTTTTTTGTTTCTTTCTTTTCGAATATCTCGTAAACTTTTTAATTATAAAAAAAAACGCACCCGTCGTGTGCACATTTTCCCCTATCTTGAATGTCTCCACCATTCCCGGTTAGGCCGGAAAAAACATCATCTTTGGTATTTATGAGCAAACACCCTGTATATTTATCCACGTTGTTAGACACAATGCAAAAATTATTTTATCGAAAGTCCGAGAACGGCAGGGTCTGTAGCCTAATAATAGCAATAATTGCAAAGATCGGAATGTCGCGGTCGATAAGGTTCAAAATGTGGCAACGCCCTGTCTACCGAAAAAATGTTTTAACGATAGATAGTCGACTTGCGGCCCTCGAAATTAGGTACCTACTTGAAGGAAAAAATACGAAGAATCTGACGGTATTTGTGGCGAAGGGCGCAGTGGTCGAATAAAAATACTGGCACACTTTAATTGTGGCACGCGCGCAAACCAATGGACCTTATGATAACAGGCCGAGCGCGCTCGGAAACGGGCACGAATAAAAACGTCAATTGCTCAGCTATTTTCTGTCCCACGGGAATATTTTTTTTACAAATCGGAAGCCCGTACCTTGTACTTTCCGACGACGCGTGGCGCTTTGACTTTGGTTGCTCGTGAGCGCCGCCGTCCCGACGCGGACGTGACGAGATGATTGTCTTTGAAAATCATTTGAGGTGTTCCATGTTTAAAACTATTAATTGTCGAGTTATTGCCGGTTTATTTAACAATAATTTATAGACAAACATGCAATATTTGATTACAATAGTATTTTAAAAATACATTCAGAGTAACGCGTTTTATTTACATAGTTGTCGTACACGTGCAGTTTCATTTTGTAGTAGGTTAATTAAAACAAAACATTTATTATGATAAGATTATTGACTGTTACGAAATACAAAAACGTTGTTTATTTATTTTAATAACGACATGCAAATATAATTCAGAGTATTAAATAATTGCTGTTGATTTGCGATTAACGAGTTAACGAAAAAAGATGCAAACAAACTTAATAAGTAAATACTTAACTTAAAATGTGGTTTGCTGAGAAAGATGCATTTTTACTGGAACGTTTACAGGGCTCTTTTCCAGAAGGGCGGTTTATGTTTGTTTCCCCATTTATAAAATAACCTAAAATAACACACAACCGACGAAGCGAAGACAACACACTGGTATTTTAGTGTAACCGTTGCTGATAACGGCGCGCCACGCCTATATGCCGTACGCGTAATCGGTAAAATCAGAGTAATAAAAATGAAAATTCGTCAAAAACAGAAAAACGGCTGTACAGATCATGCTCAAATTTTGGGGACACATTTTCCCACAAGATAAACAGCTACTGTGTAAATATCAAACCTTAAATTGGTGCCGGTAGGGCGCCACGAGCAAAAAGGCGCCACTTTAAGCCAAAAAACTGAATTTTTTCGGTTTTTCGCAGATAGCGTTTCCGTCGTCCGAGCTACCGTAACGAAACTCGGCACAGAGCTAGTTCGTTCTTTCATACGTTTTTTAAAGCAAACCGGAAGTCGCTGCGTCGAGTTTTTCGATTTTTAATTTCACTCGGGGCCAAAAAGGGAAAACTCTGTTAGTATATAGTAACTAGAGTTGTAAGAAGCATAAAGCGCACGAAAGGAACATTTGCGCACTGAGCCGCGTAGCGGCGAGTGCGTAATTACTGTACAACTCGTGTTATGTAGCTTACTTTTTCTACGATCACATAATACCTACGATTTTAACGGCTTTTTGGCTAATATACACATGTAATTACGTTATCTTGTGAATTTTGGCGCTAGCCTACTTTGAAATTTCTAGACAAGTATGCGTTTTGCTTACCGTGCGTTATAACTCACACACTAGGCATGCAGGAAATTTTGACGTGAGTCTACTTTCTTTTAAAAAACTGTGCTTTTTGCTTACCGGGCGTAAGGACCCACTTACTATGCATGCAGGCTGGACGGTAGGAGTCATTTACATTACTGGTCGTAAACGAAAAAAAAAAATTATAAAGTTTTGCCCATCAGCTAACAATTTGTTAATAGTGTTGTACATCACGATTGGTGCAAATTTTTCGCATAGTGAGCGCTTTTAGCAAGGAAACCAAATATGGAACGTACAAATACAAGATACTATACAATGTACCACAACTTTTTAAGACAAGTAAAATTATGATGATAATCGGAACAATATACCGGGTGTTCCAGTTTGGTGTTCGCACGTCTATAAGTACTATAGCTTTAACTTAGTTTAATGAAAATTGGTAGGCTTATATTTTATACATTTTAACCAGTGGCGGATTACCCAATAGGCGCACTAGGCGCACGCCTAGGGCCCCAGCATCGCGGGGGCCCCAAATTGTCCTGGGTTGGATAAATTAATCAAACAAAAACGAACATTTATTAAAACAATGTTAGGCATTTAAAAATTAATAAATTACGTTTTGATACTTATGACAAGAATTTAACATAGTTACCAGCATATTTTTGGTTATTTTTTTCTACTGTGAAGTTAGTAAACATACATGAAAATCGGATCTTAGGAAAGGGGAGAAAAAAAAAAGAAACAATTGCAGTTTGACAAGACATCATCTTATGCAACACATTTCAGTGCTAAACAAAATTTCGTTATAAACACAATGTAGGTAATTTGCGATAAACTTACATCTGAAGTGAATAATAGAAGCGCAATTCACAACGAAGTTTTAAAAGATTTTCAATATTTTCTAAATTTTTCAATAAGGGACGATGAATTTGATGAATGTGTAAAAAATTTCACTTTAAAATATGAAAAAGATATCGACATAACATATTTTAAAAATGAACTTCATCACTTCATTAACTTTACTCCACAAGAAAAAGTGTCGAATCCTGTTGAAATGTATAGGGTGTTAATTGAAGGACTTCAATCTACAATTCCTAGCGTGGAGACTATCTTAAAGATTTTTTTAACGTTACCGATTTGCAATGCATGTGGCGAAAGATCATTTTCGGTATTGAAACCTGTGAAAAACTATTTGCATAATTCTCCAAGTCCTATGCATTTAAACGCATTATCAGTTATGTTTATTGAAAATGATGTTCAATTTTTAGAATATGAAGACATTATTAGTAAATTCACAAAATTAAAGGCCAGGAAGGTTCCTATTTAATACGTTTTTATATCCATAGTCTAATTAATATGATATAGTTCTAGTAGTCTGTTAAGTTGAATTGATTTTTTTTTTAAATTTGAAAATAACATTTTTCAGGTCCTAAAGTGCAATTTTTGTTACCTTTAACTAAGGAGGGGTAGGGGCCCCGAAATCAGATTGCGCCTAGGGTCCTCAATTTAGTTAATCCGCCACTGATTTTAACATCTTGTGGCACTGCGACATGTATTTTTTATCACAGTTACTCCGAAAACGAAAGAGGACAGTCGAGCATCACACAGACATAAAATAACTTTCTTTAAACGTTAATTCTGCACACTGGTAGCTATTTTTGGAACATGCGGTATATAAAAATATTATAAACCGGAACATTTTGTGGGCCATAAGGTTTTTAATGAAATTTTTAAGCATTTAAAATGATTTATATTCCCGATGCAATAATTAATTCTGTAACAATTCCGCCTCGCTTATAAAATCACACATTTTTATTCCTTACAATCTTTGAAATTTGCCTGAAACTGTGTATCTAATCTGTAACGGGCCATAAGCTTAAAGCTCAACAAATTTTTCAGATCCAGAATTGCAGCTATTGCCTACAAAATATTTAACAATAAATCGTTACAGTAATTTTATGCACTTTTCGCCCCTTTTGTAAATACAACTGCAAGTCTAACAAGTTTTCTAAACTAATTTGTGCAGATTTTCGCCTATAAATGAAACACATTTGCAAGCAGCTTACGCTATAACTTCAAGCAATCGAGATTGTAGCTTTTGGTAAAACGACTCAACTATTTCATTTGAACAAACATTTTTGTTGAAATAATGAAACTGTTAAAATAAGCTCGGAACACTACTTGTACGAACTTGTTTTTTTGTTCAGGGCACACAGCATAGCTATAAGCACTACCTAAAACAAAATTTCACAATCTTGTAGTGGCATATGATAAAATTAATAACAAGTTGATAACACGGCAACAACAAAAATTGTGAGGAAGTAAAAATATGAACGTTTTGGGCGTTTTTATGCCAAACTTTACATTTTAGAAAACACAGTCTAGACAAATAACATCAACGGACTTTCATTATCACTTCATTGTTCTTTACTTGGTCATTCTTTTCTCTAAATCAGTGTTTACCAAACTTACAACATGCAGCACCCTTTCTGCAACACTGATTTTACTAGTGTACACCAACTTCACAAAAAAAATGGTATTACAACCTTTGTAATTCGCTAAAAAAAGAAAAGATAACTTGACACTGCAGCGTACCCCTGGTCAAGTGGAGGTTGCAGCGATTATGTAAGTTTTGTGCCACCGGAAAGAAAATATTTATTGTAAGAAAACTTGCAAAATAAAAATTAAAAACCTCTTAAATATTTTTTAGAACTGTTTTTGAAGCATTTTAAAACATTATAGGCGTTCAATTTTTTATAAAAATTAAAGAAAAAGCTTCATAGTTTCTAAAATTGATAAACATTGTCTAAGGGAGGGGTCGGCAACGTGGCGCCCTTTGTGAGATTTTTATGTCCCCTCACTATATTACACACATACGGTGTTAGAAAATCAGTTCTATGGCACGCTCATAGGCATTGCTAATCGACCGAAATGTTCGAATTTGAACCTTATGTATTACGTCCATAAGGCCACTACCGGAAATAAAACCTTTAATACTTTAAAGTTTTTTTCGAGCGCCCCCCAATAACTTTTGAATTCATATTGGGCCCTTATTGCCAAAAATGTTGCCGACCACTGCTAAGGAATACATATCTACATCCAAATTGTTCAAAAATACATTTCCACGCCCTTCAAAAATTTTCAAAAAATTTTTGACAAACGGTAAACAGTGAAAAAAACTATTAAAGTTATTGTAGTTTTGTTGTGTTGTTATAAAAACCAATTTTCGTTTATAAACTTATTATGTACTGCAGTAAATATCAACCCAAAATATTGGATATAGGAATAACTGTGAGTTTTTTTATCTTAATTTATTACAATTTTATATGATAAACGTAAATATTTAATAAATCAAAGTTTATTAATTTAATACTGCAATGAAATTTTTATAGGAGCCCCAAAAACTTTTTGCACCCAAGCCCCGATAAAAAGATAACCGGTCCTGCCAAAAAGTACTCATACCATGCTTTAGGACAGTGATTTTAAACTGGGGGGCCGTGAAAGATTTTAAGGGGGGCCGCAAAAAATTATACGTTTTTACTTTTTAAAATATTGAAATCTTAAAAAAAAATATGTTTTGCTCCTTGCTTTACTCGAGCCATCGAAGAGATATCTTCTTAAATAAATCGTAATATTTTTGTTACTACAAGCTAGGGGGCCGCAAAAATATTTTAGGTTATTTAGGGGGTCGCGCCTACTAAAAGGTTAAAAACCACTGCTTTAAAAAACACTGCACTAGATTGCACTTAATTGATAACAATAAACATTAAATTATCACGCAAATTTTTTATTATTTAAAGTAGGTAAGTTTATGAATTGTGCGCCAAAAAGCATAACATTTTTAACACCAAATACTTTATTCTCGTCAGTCGCCAAACATAAATTTACCATAATTCCTGCCTTCTTCTGGTCAAATTAGATATTTTTTACCTACAGCTAAGTAAATTAAAAACGTCCTTATTATATTTAGGTAAACAATAGCTCGCAAAATAAATTTGATTACACTTAAAAAATAATAAGCATAATACATTCGTACCACTTTAATTAAAAGTGCGTTATGATATCAAATGCCACAAAAAAATCTTCTAGAGTTCTAAATATATACTGCTTTAAATAGAATTATGTTTGCTAGCAGTCTGTAGCGTTGGTAAACACTCAATTTTAATTTACAAAACAAATATTGTATAATTTTGTATTAAATTAATGCGAGATACCAAGTTATTGCAAAAATGCAGTTGCGTCTTCTGCGCCATAGTTTATACACAACTTTAAGCTGAAGTATCATACACCCGATATGTTACGCTGAAATTTTTTTATTCGGAAATTAATATCGAAAACAGCTAAACCGCGAAGAGGTGCCTAACAGTAATCAACCGATTAATTGATAACAATACGTCTTTGATGCCCGGAAAGCCTAATAAAATTGATTTTCATCGAAAAGTATAACGAATAAAACATAACCACATATTTTTTTCATTATTGTGTGTACAAAGCCAGCGCTGAAATAATAGCTATACTTCTAAACGTCAAGAGATGACCAAGCTTTTAACAGAATTAAAAGATGCTTTTTTCCTCTAACAATCAAACAATTCATGAGCACGCCTAGCCTAGTAAATTTTCACGAACTGAACTGCCAAGGTATGTATTTTACAGGATCATTTACGTCTTTCAGTAATGCATAATCCATTTGATATACTTTACGGCGATATTTGAAAGCTGATGAAAACTTCGATTTTAATGTTTGTTTTTTTGTTATTTACTTTAACATAAGTATTAAATATTTATAATACAATGAGGACAACAATTAATAATATTCACGTTATTTTAATAGGTATAATTGTATTTCTCTCATCGTTTTGTTTAGATATTCCTCTAGAAATACAAAAATGTATGGTATTTTTATCTCTAAACATTTTACTTGCAATTTCTTTCCAAATCATTACTAATTTCGTCAATAAGAATTTTATCGCTAAACAGAAGTGCAAAACACATAAATTTTGAAAATGGCATTATAATCAGGGACTAAAAACGAAAAAAATTCCGTTCGTTTCTGTTCGAAACGAAAACGAAATATATCGTTTTCGTTCTTTTCGTTCTAACCGAAAAAATTCTTTTTTCGTTTTCGTGAACCGAAATAATAACGGTTAAACCGGTTTTACAATATTTTTTTGTCGTCAAAAAATCAATTTTTTTTCTAGTCACCACAACCCTCTATAAATACGATAACAATATTTGCGTCTCAACTAAAATATAAACGATGACGATGGGGTTTGATGTTCACGGACAGCATATTTTAGACTGGCGAACCATCGCCGTATTAAATTTACCAAATCGTTAAACACATTAACATTTAAACATTTTATTAAGTTTAACACACGTAAGGTGCAAAAACACAACGTGGTTAAATTAGACACACGATCTTTATCTAAAAATATGAAAATATAGCAAGTGCTGTTTTAAATTTGTTTTAGTACTAATAATCTATGCATTTAAATTAAATAAGATCCTGCTGTAATTATTTAAAAAGACAAAAGAATGAATTCAAGTGGATAATTTACTAAATGTTATAAATAAAAAAGATATTAAAAAAAACTTGTACTAACTTGAAATATACTTTAACTTTACAGTTTGTACATACCATACAATATACATTTTCACATTCCGTTAAATCTTACTAGCAACACATCTTCCAATAAATCTTCTTTTACATTAGTCCTTTTCGAAGTAAGAATAAATTTTACTATTATTATGTCTAAACGCAAATAAAACATACACATTGATAATATACATATATCCAATCAAGTGTACATTCTATATTGATTATCTAAAAAACAAATTAGAAGAAGAGAATAAGTGTAGCATTAATTGTGTTACACGAAATTGCAAGTATAAACAATAAAGTTGTTAATACATATTCACGTAAATATATGGAGAAAAGTGAAGCTCACTTATTTCAAGTGAGATTTTTTACTGCCTCGTGGAGTCTCCCCAGCACAGAAGGTAAATTCGCGTTTGTGTTTAACAAATAAAATTGAAATAGCGACAAAACCGGCCAAAACCGGTTTTGGAAAATATTTATTTCGTTTTCGTTCTTGAACGAAAAATAATAATTTCGTTTTCTGTTTCGTTTTCGTTCTTAAAACAATTTCGGTTAATTTCGTTTAACGTTTTCGTTTTCGTTCCGTTCTCATTCCCTGGTTATAACGCACGGTAAGCAAAACGCGCACTTATTTAGATATGTCAAAGTAGTCCCACGTCAAAATTGACAAGACAACGTAATTACATGTGTATATTAGCCAAAAAGCCGTTAAAATCGTAGCTTTTATGTGATCGTAGAAAAAGTAAGCTACATAACACGAGTTGTAAGGCAATTACGCACTCGTAGAAATGCGCACTCGCCGCTACGCTTCTTACAACTCTTGTTATGTAATATACTATTTACTATTATGCACAACATTAAAATACAAAATATTTAATACCTTAAAATAGCATAAAGATGACTTATACCTTTTACTGTCGGGTAATTTTTGTATGCAATCTGTCGGGTTTTTGTGAGAAAAAAAAAACTGGTGGATGCGCCGGGTTAAAAATTAAGCTAATTGTAAGACATATTATTTATTATTTTGTTATTAGGGGAGTTACAAAAAAGTTTTTGGCACAAAAGTTGTTGGAACTTATTAGCTATATAACCTAAAATTATTTTTAAATGCACAGAGTATTTAGTTATCGAGAATCAATATGCAACTTTACTATTTCAAATAGAACCCCTGTATATTTTTACGTTTTCTTGTAGAGAAATCGATTGCTATTATAAAATATTAAGCATAAGTTTTGTCTTATACAATTTATTTTATGAAGATTTTACAAATGTATCATTAGATTATGTTACTCATGATTTCCAACAGCTTTTGTGAAAGAAGACTTTTTTGTAACTACCCTAATAACAGAGATAAGAAATAATTTGTCTTACAATCAGCTCTTTTAACCCGGCGCATTCACCAAAATTTTTAACTCTAGGGGGCAGAATAACGTATATTTACGGGTTTGATAATAGCAACATGTTATTGCACAAAGTATATTAACGGGTTGACAGTGAAAGGGTTAATTATGCTACTTTCAAAATAAAAAAATAAACGGCTCATTCTAGTATGAATCAAATAATCATCTATTAATTTAAGATTTAACAGATACATACTAATAGTTGGTCTTAATTCTTAAACCAATTTTAGTGTTCAGACACCTAGTGTTTCACAAAAAAATATATATGTTCATATATTTTTACGTGTTGGTCACATTGTTTCTCGCAAATATTTAATTACATGGCGGTGATCCATCTAAAATTATCTAGGTTAATTTTACGTGTTTCGAATCTCAAAAACTTACAATGTATACAGGGTGTTTGATGCTACGTAACGTCAGGTAACTCGGAAACCATCGGAGATATTATTTTTATTAACAAGTAGAAGAAATCTAAACTGAACATTTACATACATATACGGTCCCTGAAATATGTTGGAAAACCGCAAAACATCCAAAATTTAAAAACAAATACATTTCGGTAACATGTTTAGCAACACACTTGTCTTATCGTGACAATGGATTTAAATTTAATAACCATTTTTACTGTTCGTTTCATATCAAAAAATTTGAGTCAAAAATGTTATTATTTAATTCTATTTAAAAAAAAATAACCAATATAGTCCTTACTGGTCAGACCATTGTATTTATCTGTATACCTTTATAATAAACATTGTATTCACAATAAAACTTGTCAGATGATACCTTGTAAATCCAATATGGCGTCCATACCAAGTGAAGAAGTTGACTATCAGATATTAAAAATTAAGCAGTGACCATTTTTACAGCACCAAACGATTAAAACATTTGACTAAATATCAAATTTCTCAGTTGATAAAAAAAAGTTACAAATAACAGTTGAAGTTAAACCTTTTTCAAATTTTTCAGGATATTTCAGGAACTGATCGCAATACGCATATTTTCATTTAATATTCTCACTAAGCACGTAAAAACACGCTTCTTTGCTAATTAAAGCATCGTTCTACCTATCTCTAACGGTCTTAGAATTTGCCTTGTTCTTCATGAAAATTGAAATGAAAAATACACCCTGTATAATGTATCTCATGAACTTTAAATATAATGAGTTTTGTTACAACGTAAAAGTTATTTTAAATTTTCAGAGAATGCTTGTGGAAGAGAGACCTCCACTAAAGTACACAAGCCATCGCTAGATCGATGGCGGTATTGTATATCCTTCTAAAATGAATCCCGATCAAATGTTACTTGTTAAAATGGCGATATACATTAAATATTGTAATATCCGCGTGTACTTTCATTTGGGGATTAAATATTTTAACAACTTTTCACTTCAAACATCGCATACTGGAAACGGCCCGCAACGGGATATTATAATACACAACTTTAAACTGACCTGAAAATTGAATCTTTTAGCGGTATTTCGTCGGAGTCGTTTTGTGCGATGTTTCGATATTGTAATATAATAATTAATTTTGGTCTTACGCAAAATCGGTATTTTCTAGAGAAAAGAAAATGCAAATTATAAATAATTAATCGAGAAAATTGTTTAAATTCTCGAAATAGGAATTTTTCAACTTCGTTTAATTAAAACAAATTAGCTCGAGGAAGTACGTAAATAAATCCAGCATTATACTTGTAAAAAAAGTTGCCAAAGCAGAGATCGAAGGCTGTGTTTTAAAGTATCAGCGTTACTATTCTCTCCAAGTATACAAATTCTGTTTAGTATTTGTATAAGGGTTAGAGAAATAAAAAATATATTATATAACATAAAAAGCGTTTGTCGTTTGGGTGAATAATTGAATGAAGTAGTGCGCCTGTTTGGAAAATTCCAAATAACACATTTGTAAGCATGGTGCTAATATAAAAGCGTTTGGAGACTTTTAGACCGTGACAAAGAACTTGGTTTACAATCTTCTGCTTGAAATGGGGACCTCGTTGTTAAAATAACTCACTATCATCCTCTTGGTTTGTTAACACGTACCTTCAGAATGTAATGTACTTGATATGTCTTTTAATAACTTCGTGCGTAGTGTCGCGTGGTTTTAGACGGATAAAGCACAGCATCCACACGTCACTGACACCGGTCATATACTGAGCTTCCACCGCGTGCCTTCGCTCTGTGCTTGCGGCCGCCACCGAGTCGGGCGTCGAGCCTGTGGGAGCGGCGTCTACCATACCACGCCCCCAAACACTGAAACAAACGCGACGAGGAGCGAAGTAACTGTTGATCTTCCACAGCTGGAGGCCCGCGGCCTAAGGGATGCTCCCTCACGGAAATCTGCACTGGAATGCAATTTCATCAAGAACATACAACGCTGAAGTATTCGCAGTTCAGATCACAAGGCCCGGCCACACGAAAAACAAAGTTATAAGGTCGCGGTTACGGTTTCATTACACATAACTAGTTTGCTTCGAATGTATGCATTATACGCACGTGTAATAAAAGGGCAGTTGCCGAACGAGTCCGTGAAGGTATAGCCAGTTCGAATTCGTCGGCCGATACATCGGTAGTTATTCGAAAGACGTGCTCGACAAAATATCGAAAATAATTTGACAATTATCAGCGCTTGTTTTCAAGTAGAAGCGAAAGCGAACGACCCGCCGGCCGCCGTTTTGACGGGCGGAGGTGCGAAGGGAGTACAAACAATGCGGTCGTTGGAGATGCTTAATATACTGCGGCCCGAGTAATGAACGTAAGATGAAACAGAAACAACGATAAAGGTCCTTAACACCTCGTGATGAATAGCTTAAGGGCAATCTACTTGGCGGCGGGCTATTAAACGAGAGACACTGGTACCGAGTGACACACACGCGAAAGAGGTGGACCGACCGCTCGAATAACAATCACAGACGATTGCCGGGACACCGAGCCTCCACCTTGCGTCCATAATTCAGCGGCTTTCTATCGCGTTTCGCCAGACCACATTTAATCCTCGACGTTCTGCACCCCACCGCACTCCGTTATAAATAAATTTGTAACCCAGTCATTTATGGGCGCGTACAATCATATAAAGAAGAAATACGGTAAAATTTACGATCATAGAAAACTAGCAGTTCTATGACGGCAGAGGCATAAATGTCGTATCAAAATCCCTATCCCGGCGCGGAACATGGAGATTGCCGCTCTGCGTTAGCAAATCGCATAGCCGCCGAAGCTCTGCGACGCAATGTTGCAATGTGCACGTAAATGGAGATCGGTTTTGCCGCGCTAAAATAACAGTTTCTTCGCTATAAAGCAATTTTATTCTCCTCTACATGTATACCCATAAAATGCGTTTGAAGAGAACAGTAATGATACGGTTAACCAGCAAACACGGGGAAATATGATGATAGCCACGCGCTCTCAGCATCGGGGGAACGGCACGTCCCCACGGCCCATCCCGGATGCCGAAGCACGAGTGTGTGCCGACGCTAGTGTATACAACCAGTAATGGAAATCGTGACTTACCGCAACAGCCCCAGCCGCTGCTGCCGACCGGTGCGATACATAATTAACCTATCGGAGCATCAATAACGGTAGCGATAAGGCGACAGGCCAACTGTGAACGCGGAGATTACCTGCCGCCAATACTGCTCCCATGATTTGTGACCAGATAGTGTCGGCGCCGGGTGCACCGCGAGACCTCATTACATTACAGGTCTGATTGCGGTAAGCTATTGCTATTATTCGCCGATTATTAATTCGTTATTTCCTCATCTTCTCTAATGCGACTTCCCATAGATCCTTGACATAATCTACCGTCCTCTATTAATCCCGACAATGCCTTAATATATAGATCCCGTTAGACGATATCAATGACTAAACAAACAGTAGGTACCACTACGCGACCTTTAAATGTCGCGAATGCAGGCGGCGTCTATGAGACTGAATTTCAGCGACACGACCTATTCACCTGTACATTACACATTTACGAAACGGCCCCTTACAATCCAGTTACATTTGGAAGCGGGCGCATCGCCGTTGATAAACTGAAAATAGTGTATTCTTTGAAAACACGTTTCATCTGAGCTTATTAAATGCTGGCCAGTTCAGTATGAGCCTATACTGGTGAGAGATGCCAAGCACAGGGAGCTTCTGTTCAGTTATTTCATTACTATTCAGAGCACGCTATCTGCCGAACAGGGTACCCTGTCATTCTTGTCTTTCTACACTCTATACACCCTTTTTTGCTCGAGAAATAACACAATTTATAGCTTTCGTTGAAATAATCACCTTTCACGTTTAATTATTTTACTCCAAGGCGTCTAATAACTACTCATGTATAATAGACTTACGTTCGAAGATTTCCGTTTCTATCATTTTACACTCCCTCACAGTCATTCCACACATACAAATATATTAAAGCATCATCAACGTTGAGTGATAATTAACTGGCTTATAAGAAAGTCCAACGTTTCACAAATCATATTTGGAACAAGTGTTGAGCGCGCGCTGTGGCCTGTTGGTTCAGCACATTCGGTGAATTGACAAGACCCGGCTCCGACGTTGCTACTCAATCAAGCAAACCGACACTATATCAAACCTAGAGATCAGGTGCATCCTTACCGCTATCACACATCTGAAACGGACCGTAACTGGGGCCGGAACACATTAACTGCTGCACGGTTAACGCGGATTTTTATTCTGTCTGGTTTGTTGAAATTGATTTTAATTCATTTTCTTTTAAATAACGAGCGATCGTTCAGAGGCAGAAATTAAAGTCACATCATTTAACATTTAATTTTTTAATGCTGAAACTTACGATTAAATTCTTGCAAACTTGGGCAAAAAACAATAAAAATAACCTGTTTGTTTAGGGTATTGTATTTTTTATGCGAATATTGGATATTTCGGTTACTGTCGACATTAGAAATAACCTATTTATCCTTGTTAAGAGGCAAATTCATTATTACGAAAACAATTTTGACTTCCTTTCAAATTTTCAATTTTTTTAACAATGTAATTACAACACTAGGTGTTCGATTACCAAAACTGGTCTAGAAGTAAGAACAACCATTAGTTTGTATCTGTTAAATCTTAAATATAAGTTACTTAGCTAAAATCAGTCCAGTGACGTATTTTAGTTGTCTTTGCTATCAAAGAATTTGAAAGCATGTTTTTCGAAATTTCGGAAATCTTAATTAGGGGAGACCAGGGATGAAAGTAATATAATTTGTTTTTATTTCTCAGAGAGTAAAACAAGAGTTTTACATTCAAATTGATTTAATGATAGATTGGACATTTGTCTTTTGTCCAAGATATTTATTTCATAAATGTTTTGTGAAGCAAATGAGAGAATTTTTTTTTTCTGTACTAAGGCAGCCGTTATTTCCAACCTTAACGTTGGGGCTAAAAGTAACAATGATCGGGGTAAGTTGTAAAGGCAAATTAATTTACACTGCTCGTAAGTAGTGGGTAAATATATTAGTATTTATCAACAAACTTAATATTTGATTCCAAAAACTTAAAAAAATATTTTTTAGTACAATACAAAATGATAAGTAAACATTATCAATATTCAAAAATGTGAAACAAAAAGATACAACAGCTTGGAAAATTAATCCGACAAGTTTTTTATGTTCTCATTTACAAAAAAAATCACCAATTATGTGCTAAGAGTGGACATTTCCAAGTAAAAACATTGATTGTAACACTGTTACTTTTGACCCCAAGTGTACACAAAACAAATTGGAGGGAATCCACAATTAACGACGATTCCAACGTAAAATTGTATTCCATTCACCAATAGCCAACAAAATTTAGAACATAATAATCCAGATACTTTTTTGTTCCTCTTTTAGAGATCGCCTTAGAGGCCGTTTACACACACGGTTTTGCACATGGATAAAACCGTGTGTGTGAACGCGTGTATGAATCTAGCTCTGCTAGATTCACTTGTGCAAAACCAAGGTCAATAAAATTGCTTAGTTTTAGCGTTCACACACACGGTTTTGCACATATGCAAAACCAAGTCAGCAAAACCATGTGCAAAACCGTGTGTGTAAACGGCCTATTAAAGTCACTCGACCGGTGACACAATGCATTAACTTTTAGGCGGAAAATAGTGACTCTTGCTGGCAAAAACTTAACCTTTATGACAGATGAAAACTAGCAATGTAGGTTGGGAGGTGGATGTAAATGAATATTGCACAAGCGCTAAGCGCACATATACCTCACAAAAATTGATGAAAATATAGGCACTGTTACAACCTACCCGTGTTACTTTCATCCCCGGCTCCCCTACTTTCGACATTAGAAAAAACCTATTTATCCTTGTTATGAGGCAAATTCATTATTACAAAAACAATTTTGACTTCCTTTTGAATTTTCAAAGAATTTGAAAGAATGTTTTTCAAAATTTCCGAAATCTTAATTACCTCGCATTAAGTTAAAATTAAAGAAACAATACTTTCTTCATACTATGTATGGCGAAAGTAAAAATGAAACATTTTTTGTTGTAAAAATTTTAATATGATGGAAGACACGAGAGTGTGAAATACATATTTTTTTTAAGAAGCAATGCGTCTTACAAATTAAACAATTTATTTTCTATTTTTCTAAAATAAGTCTTTTATATAAATATTGCGAGATATCTCGCATTTCCATTCAAAATAAGTCACTCCAACGGAAAAGCGAAAACTGTGTGAGTAAATAACCTGTTGTACCGGATAAAGAACGAAGCGATTTGTAAAAGTTTATCTAATTGCAAAACTTTTTTAAGATTATTTACAGTCCCGTTATAGGTATTAGCGATACAAAAAAAGGATAATAAAAAACGTCAGCTGCTTTAATTTTTCATCTTAAGATAAAACAAACGATTTTATTTTCTACAAAGTAACAACACACAAGCAATATTAAAATTTCAAACTATTCCTTTTATCTACTGCAGTTAATTAACCCTTTCAGCCCGAAGACCGTATATTTCCGCAATAAAATTTTGGGACCAACTGCCGAAGGCCGTGTTTTTTCGAACTTATTATATTTAGACGACGAACACCGTACGCGTCTGTTTGATAGGTTAAAATACGTTTATTAGGCTCTATAGATTCGTGTAAAATCGTTTAAACTCGCGTGCATATCAGTGCATTAGTCAGTCTCAGTTTTAACGTGTTTATTGTGCTTATAGTTGATTTTATTTTAAAATACAAAGGTAATTATTATATTTTATTTAACAGTTTAGTAAAATTCCAACGGAAGAAGGAAGTAAACAAAAAGTTAGGAGATGCGTTGTTTGTAGTAAGCATAATAAAAGAAAAGAAACGTCGTATTATTGCAAGGATTGCAATGCTCCTCTTTGCATAATTCCTGTTTCGAAATTTATCATTGTAAACGTAATTACTAACAAACATATTTAATTATAATTTTTTGAAAATAAACAGAAAAAATTGAATATGCATTTTGATTTCTAACAGTGTTGATCATTACGTATAATATTCGAGTAGTAAGACCGCGGAACGTAGTTTGCCGAAGACAATTTGATAATTTCCTGTTTCGAAATTTATCATTGTAAACGTAAAAACTAACAAACATTTTTGATTACAATTTTTTGAAAATAAACAGATAAAATTGAATATGCGTTTTTATTTCTAACAGGGTTGATAATTACGTATAATATTCGAGTAGTGAGACCGAGGAACGTATTTTGCCGAAGACAATTTGGTTCAATGACGAAGGCCGTACGATTCCGCAAACTTCTAAAATAGCCCGTCATACGGGCATTTCTATTAAAAAAGTAGTCAGGGCTGAAAGGGTTAATTAGAAAATTACGCATTTAAAACCAGAACGGATTGTTGAGGTAGGAAAAATGCATTTATCAATTTTTGTTATCGAAAATTAAACGTAAAATCAGGATAACGTTAAACGACAAAGCACATATTAAAAAAAAATGCATTTCATGTCAATTAAACTTTTTTTTCAGGAGCAGGATAACAAAATTAGCTGCTTATCAACTTAAAATGATTGTGCTTGAAAATTTCTCTTCTTTTGCTTTAAGTACGATAATTACCTATCTTTTACCAGCAAAATCTTTTCATTTTTAATTACTTTATCATGTAACGTTTTTAATGCCGACCACCGTGAACTTTCAGTAATTTAAAATTGAGATGGCATGTAAATAAAACAAAAGTTTTGCTTTTAGCATCAAATACACTCTTTTTTTCTATAAACAATGTTACTTTTTCAAGCGGGAGCGCAGCATTCGTGTCAGTGGCGTAGCTACCGTGGAGCAGTTGGAGCAAACTGCTCCAGGAGCACGAATCACGAGGGCGCAAAATAAGAAAAGGCGAAATAAGCATTTGTGAAAACATTTGTATAAAAAATCACTTTAGAAACATTTTATATACCTAAATCTGTAAAAATGTATCATGATTGCTAAGAATGTTTAAAAGCACAACTATAGGCACTCGTTTTAAAAGTTGTGTTTTACTTTACAGCAAAGAATTTACATGTACCGGGGAATCCCACGAGCGCATGTTAACATCGGCGCAGAGTAGAGACAAATATTTGAGGACTTTTTAAGCAAGCGTTAGTATTTAGCGCAGGGGTGGCCAACCCGCGGCCGCCTTGAACATTTTTCCGGCTCGCGAGATTCATCACACTTTTACAAAACATATTTATTTTATAATGGCCAAAGTAGTGAAAACCAATGTATTAAAAAAATAGATTATTTGTGCATCCATATATTCAAAAATTAAGAAATTGTAGTTATTTGAATCGCAATTAAAAAGTAATAACGCTCACCACTTTCTATTGTTGAAAGAATTTAAGAAATCAAAATGTAACAATTACATCAAATATGCAAAGGAAATAACAAAACTTACAGCTGCTTTTGAAAGCCGATTCAGTAATTTAGAGTTACAAATACAACAAAATTTTTGAAATATATTCATCTCCCTTTCATGTTGAAATCGAGTCGGCCCCAGAATATCTCCAAATGGAACTGGTTGACTTACAGTGCAATATTGAATTAAAACACATTTTTGAAACATCAGAATCCAAAATAGATTTTTATAACACTTACGTCACAAAAGAGAAATAATTTTATATGTGGCCCACGGAGTTATGATGCATTTCCAAAGTGGCCCGCAAGATCATTTGGGTTGGCCACCCCTGATTTACCGCTTCATATTCCCCTTGCTTACTGTGTGTAGTGTGAGAATTCCAAGTTTGATTCTTGAATAAATATGAACAATGTTTCAAAATCGAGGTGTTTTATAAAGTAATGTCTTCATGTGTGGCATAAATGTTGTTTAATTATTTTTTTACAAACAATTACGCCCACAGCAACAAAAAAAAAACATTAAGTTATACAGGGTGTCCCAGATAACATTTGCTGTATGGGAATCTCGCTTATTATAACAGATACAGGTTTGCTTAAATTAGATAAATTATTCCCAAGGATGAGAGGGGCTACTCGTACTTCAGATGTTGGAGCAAAAAATGCCGAATTTCTTATTTTTCTCATAACTTTTTTGTCTTAATCATTAGATCAATTTTATTTGTACCTTCTGAAGGTACTTTTTAATGGAGAATGTAACTATTATCTTAGATTTTTTTATCACTTTTCATTTTTGCGATATTGCCCCTAACTTCATTATTTCTTAGGTCAGCAAAGTTGACTATGGTATAGTTAAATGTGTTTTATTTGTCCCTTTTTAATGAGATTTTACTTGCTATGTCTATTTTTATAAATAAGTCACAAAATGAAAAAAAAAATATATTTTACCCATCACTTATCAAGCTATCTATGAAAATAAAAACTAAAAACAACTAATTAAATGTTAAATAATAGTTACTGTTTGTGCGGTTTGATTTATAAAAATGTTATAGTATTGTGTAATTCCATAGTCTTTGTAGCAAATTTGTTATCATAAAATTATGGGCACATTTATAACTAATTAAAAGTTTTATATGTTGAAATGCTACATCCTTTGTCATAGACACTGTATAAAAACTAATAATTCTAATTTTGTATTGATTTGTTTTAGATTTTTGGTTGGTTTCTCGATAAAAACATATTCTTTTAAATTTATTTCCAAATTTCTGTAATTACCCACCATTCGTTGCCTTCTCTCGGGAGACAAATCTAAGTATATTCGCTCAGCTTCTACTCAGTTTTTATGGCAGAGAATGAAGCATCTCAACATGAAGTATTTCATTATTTTAAATGTAGCTATCACTATAACAATTACTACAAAGACAATCGAATTACACAACAATACTATAAAATTTTAATAAATAATACCGCAGACAAATGGTAACTCTCATTTGACATTTAATTAGTTGTTTTTTGTTTTTATTGTCATAGATAGCTTGATAAGTGATGGGTATGATACGATTTTTCTTCATTTAAAAGAAGAAATAAAGCACATTTAACTATTCCATGGCCAACTTCGCGGCCCAAAAGAAAAAACGAAATTAGGGGTGATATCTCAAAAATGGTAAGTGATTTAAAAAAATCTAAAATAACAGTTTCATTCTCCATTACAAAGTACCTACTAATAAAATTATATATAATGAATAAAACAAACAAGTTATGAGAGAGAAAAAAATTCAACATTTTCATATTTTTGCTGTAACATCTGAAGTACGTGGAATTTTGTACTTTTAAAATTTGCTTGTAGCTTGTCTCACACTTGGGAATCATTCATCCAATATAAACAAACCTGTATCTCTTATAATAAGCGAGATCACTATGCTGAAAATCTAATCTGGGATACCCTGTCTAACATGGTTTTTTACCACAAATCTAAGAAGACAAAAATGATTTATTTATTAATGTGCATACGTCCTTATTACCCCAAAAAAGTCCTTACACACACACGAATTTTTCCACACCAATTCATTAAATTAACATTGCTCTGGGAATAGAATCTAGTTATGGCGAATCTGGTACTGTCAAAAAAGTATAACATGTTAAAAATAAAATTTATCGCAAAATGTTACTACAGCCCGCCCGCTGAAAGTTTAAAAAGAAAAATGTCCCATATGGAACGTTTTCTGTGCCAGTATTTACGCGTGTACTAGTTTTGAAAGCTGCTTTACATTTCGAAACCACCTCTACTTTCAAATGTGTTTTTTTTTAACTGATTATAAAACTTTGACTCTCCAATTTGTTTCTACATAGGCACGCTGTACTAAACTGCCCAAATACTACAAATTTAGTAGCGTTTTAATATTAAAATGAATACGTCACTGTAATACATCGTTTTACTAATTAAATTTTGAATTCTAAAATTTGAATTTTATTAAATACAGTAAATTTTGGGCGGACGCCATATTCAGTGCCACGTTTACAGGAAGTTTTGTACCTTAAAATAGAACAATTAAAGTTAATGCAGTGTTGTACAAAGCTATTTAATCAAGTATGGTCTTCTTTGTTTTACAGTAAAAATGGATCGTGATTTCTTGCAGGCAACCGACAACCGTTGCAATATGAGCGCGAGTTTTGCGTCTGTTACGTGGCACGCTGTGGGCTACGATCGGCCCGGATCGTGCAGATATCTATAGGGAGGTATGCACACAGCGGTGTAATTAATTTAGGACGCTACAATATTTACGTACTGTTTTTTATTCAGTACATCGTATTCAACAACGTTTACGTCAAAGTGGTAATGGCAAATTTTATGGAAAATGTTTTTAGATTGGCGACTTTTTTAACATGAAACTGTTACAAATGTTGATGCTGTATTACACAACAACTAATCATGAAAACAGCAGCAGGGGAAATACACCCCAAATCTAATTTAAAAACATGCGGATAAACCAAAAATAAAGCGTAATTTTAACAAATATATATTTACAAAAGCGTTTTTTTATAAAAACAACTTTAAAAAAAGAATACAGGCGCATTACATATATCTATTTATAATTTTTACTTTCACGATACGTAGTATGAAGAAAGTATTTAAACAATATTTGAACATACTTATTTTGAGGGTAGTTTACTAAATGCATCTGAATTAATTTAATTTCTTATTTTTGGGCACTATATGCAAGCAATGTTACGAGGGTTGTTCAATAAAAACACGTTTGATCTGCGTGGCCATGACTTCGTCGCCATGGCAACGAAATTTTTGTGTATATATTATTTGTTTAATTGCTAGTGACACGTTTTCTTTTTTAATATATTTTTTATTGCACCTAGCTACTTAAACCAACCAGCAATATGTCTTTATGATACTTATATAGGCACTTAAGTTAAGAGTTGGTGTCTTCTTTTCTTTTCTGTATTCATGTTTTCAAGAACGACACTTTTCACAACCGCACAGTGCTCTGCTTTACACTTACTCAAACGGCTTGGTCCGTGTAAGCCTTCTCACTAGATGTTGGTTGTCCAAGAGCTGCAGGGCTTCGGTGTTCATGTGATCATGCATCCTTTGTTCTTGTTTATTGGCAAAGTTTTGAATTTCTTCGTCGACTGCATCCTTAGGTCCCTGTGGAGGTCGACATTCCTCACGTACCACTGAGCATCCACAATTGCCCGGAGTACCTTATTTTGGAATCGCTATATTATTTTAATGTTAGTTTTACCAGCACACCCCCAAAGCTGTATGCCGTAGGTCCATACTGGCTTTAGTATTTGTTTATATATTAAAAGTTTATTTTTAATTGAAACTTTAGATTTTCTATTCATTATATTCATAGTTTTCTATATTTGATGCCTAGCTCTTCACGTTTTTTTAAATGTGTTTTTTCCACTGTATATTAATGTCCAGGTTCATGCCTAAATGTTTAGCTGTGTTAGAATGTGAAATTCGGTTGTTGTTTAATACTACTGGCAGGTGTTCTATTGATCTTTTATATCTGAAAAAAAACTTGCGCTGTTTTGGTTTCGTTTAGTTTGATGTGCCATGTTTTAGTCCATTCGTAGATTTGAATTGTTGCGTTCTGGAGTTTTTGTGTTGGTTCTTCAATAGTTGTTCCGATGGCTAGAATTGCGGTATCGTCGGCAAAAGTGGCTACTTTCACATTTTGTGTTTGTGGTATATCAGAAGTGAGTAGCAGGTACAGTACCGGGCCAAGGACAGTACCTTGGGGCTTTGATTTCTTTGAATGTGGAATATTCTTCATCTTGTTTCACCCGGAAAATTCTATCTGATAGATAGGATTTTAGAATGTCACAATATTGCTTTGGTAGAGATTTGTTTAGCTTGTGTACTAGGCCTTCGAGCCACACTCTGTCTACGTCTAGAAATAATGAAAAACAGATATTTTTTTCCTCAAGTGCCTTTTCTATTTCGTGTGTTATTCTGTGCACTTGATCTGCACTAATGCAACAATGAATTGGACTCATGCCCTAATGTTATTGGAGACTTCTTTTAAATTCGTTGAATAAGAACCTCTAAACGTGTTTCTGTTGTACGATCCTTGTATTCATTATTTTTGGTGGAGGCGCCGGTACTATATTAGCGTGATTTATTCAGGGTATTTCTTAATTACTGCGAAAAAAATCGGGAGGTGATTTCTTAACAAAAACTAAGAGAGTTCTTTAATACAAAACTTTTTCCTTAGACGTCTCCTTTCGGAGTTACACCCCCCTAAAGGGGGGGTCGTAAAATTAAGTTTTTATTTTATCTCTCAAATTTGGATAATTGTAGGAAAATGATATTTGGTAGATGTTTTATACTTATTTAAAGGTTTCCCATTCCCATAGTGATATTTTTAATCATCTCCCACCTTCACAGGGGGCTGAAAAGTGTGACCCCTCTTGGTTTTTTTTATCAGAACTTTATGGTGGGTTGAAATTTTGCAATTAAACAATTTTTGTTTAAAAGCTTATCTACTTGATTTAGAAACTTTTGTTATTCTTTAGTTTTTCTCGTAAAACCTAGTTTTTGAGTAAAAAATAAAATAAGTGAACATGAACCATCAAATATTTCAATATAAAACGAATCATTTTGGTGGTTGCCACGGTTTGTTTATGTTTATGTTAGATAGAAGTGATGGGTGTAATTCATTTTCATGTTTACGCGGCGACAAGGCTAAGACGCCCGTCAATTCTACCCAATATGAATATAAACAAACCATGGCAACCACCAAACTGATTCTTTTTATAGTGGAATATTTGATGGTTCATGTTTACTTATTTTATTTTTTACTCAAAAAGTGTAGGTTTTACGGGAAAAACTAAAGAATAAAAAAGTTTCTAAATAAAGCAAGCTTGCAAACAAGAACTTTTTAATTGCAAAGTTTTAGCCCACCAAAAGGTTCTGATACCGAATCAAGAAAACTCAATTAACAAATCAACAAAATGTTTTTATAAAGCCAATGTTGAAGTCACCAGCAGTAACTACTGCATCATTCAAAGTAAGCAAAAAATTTAAACCATTTTCCGAAGGTGAATTTGTACACGAAACTTTTTTGGCAATGTCAGATTCACTTTTTAACGATTTTAAGAAGAAGAGTGAAATTATTTTTTTGGTCCGTTAAATAATTATGTTATTTTTTACGTAGGTAGATACATAAACATAGTATGTTTTCACACCTCTTTCAACTTAGACTGCGCCTATGACAACTAGTCGATCACTACACATTTTTAAGATAAAAAGTAGGTCCAATATACATAAAAGTTGGCCACCCCTAAAATATACGATAAAATAAATTAAATGTTTAGTTAGTTCATTTTCAAGTATTGATGACTGTATATTTGACTTATTTTTTGAATAAGTGAAAGGGACAGGAAAATTACCACTTAAATTTATAACAAACACAGAAATGAGTAACCCACCCTGTTATTTAGCAAGCGGTAATCTAACAGTGGCTAAAGATATTTAAGACACATTATATGTATATTTATATTTTTTTGTCATATCCAAACAGTAGGTATAAATAATGCATCAGCTTTGGTGTTACTTTAGATTAGGTGAAAATTTAAAAACTTACATTTCGTTGTAAAACCAACATCGGCTGAATATACTAACAACATGGACCGATGTGTATTCTTGGAAATTTGATTATACCTCATGGTTTGAGCTGAGAAGAGCTCATTTAAATGTTGCTCTTCTACAAAAGGTCTCATTCCTTTAACAAACACCTTTACGCGGAGTATCATAATACCAAGATCAAGTCGTTACTGCAAGCGACTTCAGAATAATGTTTCACATCAAGGCGGTGTCCGCCAAAAGGACATACAAAACAATCTTATTCACAACGATTAACTTATCAAAACAATGGTATTTCACAACAGAAACGTTTCAAACAAATTAAACGTCACTTAATAAACATGCAAGTCTGTATCGGTTAGTGTATGCAGTGGCGGATTAACTAAATTGGGGGCCCTAGGCGTAATCTGATTTCGGGGCCCATATTTAACGGTTACAAAAATTGCACTTTACGATCTGAAAAGTGTTATTTTCAATTTTAAAAAAAAATTATTCAACTTAACAAACTAGAACTATATCGTATTAATTTGACTATGGATATACAAACGTATTAAATGGGAACCTTCCTGGCTTTTAATATTGCGAATTTACTAATAATGTCTTCATATTTTAAAAATTGAAACATAACTGATAATGCGTTTCAATTTTAAATGCATATGACTTAGGGAATTACTCAATAATTAGTTTTTCACACGTTTTAATACCGAAACTGATCTTTCGCCACTTGAATTGCACTTCGGTAACGTTAAAAAAAAATTTAAGATGTTCTTCACGTTAGGAAATGTAGATTTGTCCTTCAATTGACACTCTACACATTTCAACAGGATTCGACACTTTTTCTTCTCGAATAAAGTTTATGAAGTGATGAAGAACATTTTTAAAATATGTTATGTCGATATCTTTTTCATTTTTAAAATTAAATTTTTTACACATTCATCTAATCCGTCGTTGCTTATTGATAAATTTAAAAAAAAAATGAAAATCTTTCAGAACTTTGTTGTAAATTGAGCTTCTATTATTCAGTTGAGATATAAGTTTATCGCAAATTACATTGTGAGTGTTTATAACGAAATTTTGTTTAGCACTGAAATGTGCATCATTAGATGATGTCTCGTCGAACTGCAATTTTCTCTTCTTTTTTCTCCTCAACCAATAACTAAAATAATATATGCTACGCTTAGCGGTGACGGATTGGCAAGCCATACTCAGGGCCGGTCTTACCTATGGGCCGATGGGACAATCGCACGCAGGTGTTCAATTAGTAAGGTCAGGATTTTTAACTTTTAGAAGTGCCATCATTGTGCTGATTTTAAGGAATTACGTTTATTCTAACCTAACTTTAAAATGTAATTTACCGCCCTACTCCCGACTCATCCAGCGCCTGTCTGGGTGTGTATTTAAATTATTTTAATGAGGTTTATTTTAAAATGCCAAAAAAAAAGGTAGCCAAAGTCGTTTCTACGGTACTGTGCTGGTTCTCCAGCAATTAATAATCCTATTCTTAGGATGTACGACGCGTCGTACTTTAACAACGGCTTTAATTAAGTTCCACCGTATTCCGAGAAACATCGGACTACCCCAAATACACTTAAAATAAGTTTTATATAAATACATACATCTAAGAACATTATCGTCGGGAGAGGTATGCATTTAACTGCGTTTTTTTGATATGAAAAATTATTATTACACAATACTGTTCACCAAAGTTATTTACTAATGACTTAACTACAAATGTGTAAAACGAAATATGAAATATAGCTCAACTAATTCTTAAAAAGTATTTTTCATTCATTCCTATATGTTGCTGTGAAGAACGAAGACACCGCCATCTGTAACTTCTTTGTGCACCACCGGTTGGTTATGTCAATAAAAAATATCGTTAGTGAAATTAGTGTGACATGAAACAGAAAATAATTTAGTTTTGTAATATTATTTTAATAATATTGGTTTGTGTAGAAAATAACGGAATGCATAAGGTAATAACAATTACCTACTACAAAGACTATCGAATTACACAACAATACTATGAAATTCCAGTAAATGATACCGCAGACAATTGATACTATCATTTTACATTTCATTAGCTGTTTTTTGTTTTT
Source organism: Elmis aenea (assembly GCA_947652605.1). Taxonomy (NCBI): domain Eukaryota; kingdom Metazoa; phylum Arthropoda; class Insecta; order Coleoptera; family Elmidae; genus Elmis; species Elmis aenea. Next base: position 10,502,476 of record OX393584.1, read on the forward strand.
ATTTTCACAAATAACTTGATAAGTGATCAGTAAAATACGATTTTTCTTGATTTTGTGACTTATTTATAAAAATAGATACAGTAAGTAAAATCTCATTAAAAAGGGACAAATAAAACACATTTAACTATTCCATAGTCAACTTTGCGGACCATAAGAAAAAATGAAGTTAAGGGTAATATCTCAAAAATGTTAAGAGATAAAAAAAAATCTAAACTACAGTTACATTCTACATTAAAAAGTATCCCAAGAAAATACTAATAAAATTGATCTAATGATTAAAACTGAAAAATTACGAGAGAAAAAATAAATTCGACATTTTCATATTTTTTGCTATAACATCTGAATTACGAGAAATTTTGTATTTTTAAAAATTGATTGTAGCCCCTCTCATCCTTAGGAATAGTTTATTTAATTTAAGCAAACCTGTATCTCTTATACCTAATAGGCGAGATCCCCATGCTGGAAATGTTATCTGGGACACCCTGTATAACCTTGGTTTTTTTTGTAAAAAAGTTTTTCCTGTTCCTGTGGGCGTAATTGTTTGTAAAAAAAAATAAACAACATTTATGCAATACATGGCGACTACCAGTTCGTTCAGAAGCTGATTAAAAATATTTTGTTGAAAATCTGTGAGTAAATTACTAAAGATATTGTATTGAAATTGTCAGAGCATATTTATTAAACGCATTTGAATCTACACAAAAAAACAAATCTTAAAGGTAAATAAATATATCGTCAATTATTACTCTCGGTGGTGTAACAATCTAGCACTGAGTTGACTCAGGTAGGCAACCAATTTAACTAATTTTATACATTAGCACCTACTAACTACACCAATAAATAAACAAACCTACGATTTAGAAAGTCAACAAATGTCAGATAGGTAACAGGTGTTTTAACAACAAGCAAGTTAGGTAACTTTTATACTCCTAAATAGGCAAACAAAAACGGCTTTTGAAAGCGGTTTTGTTGGGAACATTTTAGCACAGCAATGTATAGGAAAGACAAATAGACTCGTGTGAAAAAAACACGCATATTTAATTATTTTACATTATTGCTAATAACTAATTTATAGCATTTCATACCCGAAATAAAATAAAATACTGATCATTTAACGTACAATAATTAAATTATCGTGAATACTAGGTATCATTGGCAGCATCACGTAAACTTGAACAACATTTTGTTTCTCCTAGAATATGTACGGCATATTCGTTAAACAACTGGTTGAAAAATGTATTTAAATATTTAGAATTGTTGCTTTCTCCGAACCAAAACGCAAAAAGCAAGTAACTTCCTTAAACGTGCATAGAAGGAAAAAAAAACGCATGGCAAAATTGAACTCAGTCAAGAGCATTATTTGTGCATTAATATTTTCATGTTGTAAAAAATGCCATACAACTTTTTGGATTTCAAAAGGAAAACCAAAATGTTCATTTTCAATGTTGGAATAGAGAAAGTTGTGACCTGAATTTGGCTTTCGCGTATAAAGATTTCATTGTTTTTTCGGTGTAAAATATAACCTTTCGCTACATGATGAAAATCGGTTTATTCCAGAAAAGCGCAAAGTAGTCTCTTGGCGTCTCTTTTTAATTATGACTCCGCATGTGCTAATTTAAGGCTTTATTGATGTTACAAAAATGTAAATAAAAATTCAGTTTAGACATGTATAAAATACCAAATCTATTGAGTTTTATTAATTTTTTAAATCTTGACACTTAATATCTCTCTCCTCTTAACTCGGACCGATTTGGAGATCTCGCTTAATACAAATGATACAGATATAGGTAAATTAACAAATATTATATGTAACAGGGTTCTATTTGTAGCAATATTCTTACGTTTTAAAAAATGCATAGTTTTACTACGCTAACAAATTAAACTTTCAGAGTTATAATTAGATGTAAATATTTTCTAGTTTGAAAATTAGAATTTTTGTAGCATATGTCAAACAAAAAGATACTAATTTTTATTATACAGTTCGTAAAAAACCTACAACTGTTTCTCCAAAAATATTTTTGTGCCATCAAGAATAACTGAATTGTTAACGATTCAAATTTTGATTTTTGTTTATTATCTAGCGTGCCACGGAACTTTTTTAAAACATTAAAGCATCACTGAGTATGTCTCAGAATGGGAAACAATATTTGTCTAATTCAAACTTCTTTGTAGCTCTTACCCTTCTATGTGGACCACCCTGTATATCATTATTCACATAACGTTATATAACGTTATAAAACAAAACAATTTATTTTTTAATGTTATTTATAACGTTATTTATCAAAAACAGATAATAAATAACGTTATACAATAACGTAACGATTTAAAACGTTATTTCATCCCTGATTTAAACATAAAGTAAACAAAAATTATTAACGAAAATGTGTATAATTTTGCTGGAATTTTTTAAATAAATTATTTTTTGTAATGTGTCCTTGAATTTATCATCAAAAGAATGAATATTTACATCAAAAAGCATAATATTTTGTTGCCATTATTAAAATATTAGTTGTTAAATTACCGATTACAATAATTATTTAATTAATAAAGTGGGGTAAGTCCAGTTGGGTAGAACAAAATCTTAATTTTCTTCAGCCATCACTGATAAACACTATTAGATAATAAATTTACATTATCTAACACCATAAAATGCATAAAAGTTGTCTATTAGTACTTACCAACATTTTTAAATTTATTGAAACGCGAACCCTTAAAGGTTCTCGCAATAACACAAAATGAACTTGCCCCAATTTCAAAATAAACGGCTCATATAATAAAAGCTAAAACCAGGGTAGATAAAAATCATGATTTTTTTAAAAAAATCAAAAAAATCGATTTATTTGATTTAAATCAGATTTTTTTGATTTAAATCAAATTTTTTTGACTTAAATCAAATGTTCCATATTATCGAATTTAGTGACATATTTACATGCTATTTCTGTTTTGTGCTAATATATTTATTAATCAATATATTAAATTCATTGGTGAATTTTTGTCAAAATGAAAAATTAAATATAATGATTAAGAATTTTGAAAAAATCAGTGCTAAATGGTGATGTTCAATTAATTATATACAGGGTGAGTCATTAGTGCGGGATCGGTCGATTGTGGCTAAACGGCTTGAGATATGAAGTTGATTCAAATGCTATTTTATACAGTTTTTTTCTAAACAACACAATAAAAATATTTTCAAATATACAGGGTGAGCCACCTTTCTGGAACTAATAGCAACTTTTATATTTCAAAGACAACACCCAATTTTTTATTTAATATTTTTGACCGCCTTAATTTTAGCTTTGCATCAATATAAAATACTACGGGTTTTTATACGGCGTTGTAAAAAAAAAAATTCTAAATTATTCAAGGTTTTAAGTCTTTATTTAAAAAATTCTCCTGAAGTTATTTTGAAATACAGAGTTGTAATTCGGTATGGACAAGCAGAAAACATTTCTCTGTTCGCTCGATATGAAAAAATTTGAATCACACATACAGGGGTGTTTATAAATAGGTGACAACTTCCATGATTTTCAAAAGCTCGTAACTCGAATTTTTTCAAACAGAAACCCCTGTATTTTTTTATGTCATCGAATTTGTTTCTAAAAGAACTTCATATTTTGTTAAGTATGTCCTATACTTAAAACTCATACTTTTCGAGATATTCGACATTTTTCTTCAAATCGTTATTGAAGCAATTAGAGTGCCGTGAAAATCGAAAAAACTGACTGTTCACTTCGCTAACGTCAAAAACTTATCATTTATTTTTTGAATTATTGCATTTCCACAATGAATATTACTTTACAAGAGCAAATTGATATGGTTTATTCACCATTTCGTGTATTTAATTACTAATAGTAATACAATTTTGTTTTATTATAAATTAATATTATATTGTACTCATATAATCTGTGATTTAAATTAATAATTTTTTTAAAAAAATCACTTGATTTAAATCAATGATTTTTTTAAAAAAATCACTTGATTTAAATCATGATTTAAATCGTGATTTAAATCAATTGATTTAAATCTGCTCAACCCTGGCTAAAACTAATTGTAAGTTAACATGTGAATTATACCTTGAAAAGGGTTAACTGAAAATCAATCTTTTATGTCTTTAGCGACCCGAGTTAAGTGAAGTACCCTGTACATTTTTATTGATAGCATGTTGCCTATAGATTTCGGTGAGTCGTGACACGTTATCACAAAATGTACGGAAAAGCTTGAGTGGGTTTAACGGCCGGTGATAACTTTGACACCAAATTTGTTCGTCGGATTTACTCATACCTGCATAATGCAAAAACGCACGGTATGCCAGGTATGGAATACGACCAGTTAAGCAACTCCCCACACCCACCTGTCGAGAGCGAAAGTGGTTCCGTCGTGCCGTCGTAGTTGAATATGGCATAGCAGTATCGTGCCCACCCAAACACCAGAAAAGTCAGATGGAAGTGCGGCGTTAACCATGCCTCGAAAGTTATTGAAGTTTTTGATCCTGTTTGACAATACGTCTCTGCTGTACTTTCCGGGACAGTTTCTGTCTGGTCGAGTTCTTATCGAACTGCAGGATGACACGCCTACACTCGGTAAGAATTCAGATGAGCGTCGTGATATATCTAGACAAAGAAAACAAACAACACGGGACCGCCAATATTATTAACATCGTGCCCTCCCGTATACTACACAACTTCAATTTCTGTCATATCAGAATATTATCATAGAGCTAGCTATTTTCGTTGCTGGAACCAACTGCAAATTCAATATCTTTAGTGGAAAATATCAGGGAGGTTCACGGATCCGCTCGCATAGAGCACCGAAGAAGTTTGAAGTAAAAAAATGTGCGCCATTTAAGTGACTAATGTTTGTGTTAATTAAAAACAGGTGTAATGCAAAGTGTTTCGGCGATATCTATCGTAGTAATGTGTAACGAAGTGCACAGTTGCTAAATAAATTAAGCAATTATTGATGCAACATGGCCGCCGACATCTTCAACTTAATATAAGAAGCCAATATTACCATCGCACGGCTTAAGGCTTACTTAATCGGAACGCTAACTGTTAATTTCTTATTTTATACGACCAACATCAAAACCGAATTTTTAAATCGCAAATATTTAATACCAGTTAACTGATTAAGTCCCAGTTACCTTAATTACATAAACATTTTATTAGAGTTAAATGCCCCGATCGAAAGTATTTTGTATTAAACAGTCAACGGCGTTGACACACTTTGCATTTAAATACGGCTAAAACAATTTATAGTATTACATAAAGCATTTTTTGGTGATGACCGTTCACGCCAACACACAAAAAGGTTTATTTTGCATAAAAATTGGGCTACGTGCCTCCGTAAAATGACTTAACACACAAAAATACGTTCAGGAATCATAACTTTGCCCCTAAAAGTTGCCTATTTTGAAATAAGCGCAGAATTCACAACATAAACTTACTTCGATTTTTACAAATAGATTACACACACGAAAACATTTCTGAGATTATGAGTCATGCCAGTAAATATATCTTCCACTTGTAGATTTCTAATGGATTTTTTTTTTGTACTTTATACAGGCTGTTTCGTAAATAATGCGAAAAAAGTCGGAAGGTGATTCCTTATCGAAAATGAAGAGGGTCTTTTATATAAAATGTTTTCCTTAGTCGTCTCCTTTCAGAGTTACACCCCTCTAAAGGGGAGCAGTAAAATTAGGTTTTTATTTTATTTCTCAAATTTGAATAAACGTGGGAGAATGATATTTGGTAGATGTTTAATATTTATTAAAAGGTTTCCTATAGTAATATTTTTAATCATCTCCCACCTTCACAGGGGTATAAATAGTACAACCCTCGTTGTTTTTTTTTATCAGATTTTTTTTTGGTGGGTTGAAATAGCGTTGTCGCCGCGTTAATCTCAAAATGCATTACACCCGTCAATTCTACCCAATAACATAAACAAACCATGGCAACCACCAAAATGAATCGTTTTATATTGGCATATTTAACGGTGCATGTTTACTTATTTTATTTTTTACTCAAAAACTGTAGGTTTTACAAGAATCAAAAAAACTCAATAAATCAACCTTTTAAAAAAAATATGCAAAACTTCAATTCACCAAAAAGTTTTGATAAAAAAAACAACTGGGGTCGCACTTTTCGGCCGCCTGTGAAGGTGGGAGTTGATTAAAAATATTACTATTGGTATAAAACATCTACCAAATATCATTCTCCTACGTTTACTCAAATTTGAGAAATTAAATAAAAACCTAATTTTCCAGCTCCCATTTAGGGGAATGTAACTCCGAAAGGAAACGTCTGAGGAATTTTTTTTATATATATGACCCCCCTTAATTTTCGATAAGAAACTTCCTCCCAAATTTTTCCGCATTTTTTACGAAACAGCCTGTATAAATTTCAAACAATCGCGATATTCTCAAAAATCTTTTTGTACCTATTAATTTTGATTAGAAAACATAAATAAACAATTATACTTAGTATAAATATACAGAGTGACAATAATCGCCCACGTCACATGGTAACTTCTTTATTATAAGATTACGAATCAGTTATATAAATAAAATTGAACAGAATCACAAAAGAAATTTAATGACTTTTAAAAAATCTGTAAAGTGACAACATTTTTTAACACAACAAGTTTTTTACCATGACAGATAGAAATTATAGGTAGTTTTTAGATAATTTTTCGATGATTGCAATTAAGAAACTATAATTTTTTTTAGTTGAGTAATTACCGAAACACAAATAAAACTTGAATATTTTATATGGCGACCATATTTGGCCGTAGCCCCACAAAAATGTTATTGATAAATGGGTGGGTTGTCATGCAGCGTCAATAATTTTTAATAATAAAACGTAAATATGTATAATTGTGTACTGCATATCCTGAAAAAAGTCAAACAAGGTTTTTTAAAAAAAAAATTGTTATTACAAAATTATTTAAAATTGCGATTTCGATAAAAGAAAAGTTACATGCTATTATGAAAAATTAAAAATTATATAGACATTTTTTATTATGTAGTGGTTTAATTTTATTTTTAACTGTTTAAAATTTACAAATTTTTATCAAAAATTCTGATATTACATAAAATTCACTATATTGCTAACATAAGAAGAAGAAGAAACTTTCCAATAAGGCTACAGCCGACTGTGGTTGCTATTTAAGTAAACGTAAATTTAGTATGTATCCCTGTAATTATTCAACTTAAAAAAAATTAGATATACACCTTTGGTGGTCATCAATCGCACGGTCCCTGACGCCATCATTTTTTTTTTGCTTGGAATTTTTTGCAAACATGTAAAGTCTGCATATACAACTTTTTACAAAATTGAAAAATGTTATTTAGGGTCAATTAGACCCGTGTGCCCAGAATATACACGCGCCCCATAATTGATATTTTATCTATTTTGTTTATTTCAGCGCCGTATGTATTCCTAAAGATACATGCCTTAAAATGCTTAACCTGCAATTTCGTATATAATACGTGTTTATACATATTCTATAATTAATGTTAGTTGAGTTAAGTCTTCTGGACTGGTTAGAGGTGATTAGCTATAATATTGTTTCATTAATATTTTATCAGTAGCGCAAACAAACAGTTTTCGGATGTCCTTGTGAAAAGCTACTTCTTTGAATAAACTGTTTTTTTGACGTTCGCAAAATAATTCCAAACAAAAATCCATAGTATCATATTTATATCAATATTTTGTACTATATGTATATACGTAAATTTATATCTTTTATAAATAATACCTCATAAGATACAAAATTGTTTAAAATTCGATTGGCTAAGTTGAAACACATGTAAATACACGCCTAACGAAGTAATATCCCTATTAAAAACCACGTAAAGTGAGCTCCTCTCACACACATACGGCTTCAAAGTTGAAAACGAATGTATCTATAATAGAATATACGCAGCGCCCAGGACCCTCTATGCTGTGTATACAGATGAATACACATGGCAGTCAACGTGTTAATTGTAATCTACGAAAAATTATAAAAAAATTGCCTATTTGCAACTGTTTACAATATTTCAAAGATATTTGCGTTTAAATTATATTTTTTAGTTCTTCCAGGAAGTTGATAATACTGGTCAATTTTTTAAACCCCCTGTGTCAGGCGATAGATAATTGTCGTCTTGTATGTAAGTTTAAATAAATATCACTTAGCTTTATCTAACAGAAATCTGCACTAGTTTCGTGTCTCTTCGCCAATGTATTATTTTCTGTATCTATTTTTCTTACAAAACGCATCAATGATTTTTTTAAATAAACGTATTCAGTTTTAAAATAAATCACTGGAATAATTCTAATGCGTTTAATATTCTACTCCACGTAATTAAAAAAGCCTAAAGTATTTGGTAAATAAAAAGAACTTTTACCTAATTAATACGAATGTGGAGATATAAAAACTCTGAAAATAATTTCTAAAACTTTCGATATCGTGTGAGTATTGCTGTTTTTCTATAAAATAATATTAATGCAAACCTATCTGGTGGATTGGAAACATTTTTACAGTCCAGTTTGAAGCATACAGTCGGCCTATGTGATTTTAGTTACATATTTTAACTTTGTTTGCTACGCGTAGCCCACCCTCTATTTGCTTTTGTAATTATTTCACATAATCCCACACTTGTCCTTAACTTAAGTCCACGGTTAATTTTATAATGATTTGCAAGGTTACAGAATCGTAAGGCTAGCTCTGTTCCCATTAAAATTATGTAATATAATTACGTGGTTTGTGTGTTTACATAATTGTGGATATTTTCTTGGTTTTGGGTTTAGATGTGACATGCAAAATGAGAAATTAAAATGTTGCTTGAGTTTAATAAATGTCTTCTAGCAGTAGAATTTGTATAAAGTAGGTGTAAACAAATTTGGAAATGCAGCAAACATTTACGATCTTAGAAATAGCTTTAACAAAACGAGATATGAAGTTGGCTAAAAGGCAAGAGTTTCCATGTTAGATAGAGCAGCTAACTGTGTTTTTAAATCGGCAATGTTAGAACATTTTTTGAATGGTATAGGAATTTTTAGTTCTTCAAAGATATTATTGAATTCTTGCTGTAGGAACTTTATTTTAAATATTAAATTTCAACATCTCAAAACTAAAATATGTAAGGATCAGTTAATCCCTTTCGAAAAATTCTCAGTTGCTGATAATAAATTAGCAATAATTTTAACTGTTTTCAAATGAAAAAATCTTAATAAAGTTTTTGTGAGCATTTAGCGATGTACATTTGCCGTCTAAATCAAATATCATTTTTCCATTCGTACTTGAACACGTGTTCTTTCATTTAACCAACGTTATATCTTTACCGTTTTCAAAATATCCATACACATATGCGTAATTTGTACCTATTAGATTTTTTACACATACATTTCTCAGCGGTTTTTAAAAATAATCGCTGAAAGTTTTTTTGAGTGCTATTTCGAAAGATATTTTAAATGTCCTTCATGTAGTGAACTCTGGTTCTGCTTTGTTCAGTTTTCGATTAAATTTTTTGGGTATTCCTGTATCTATATAGGATTTTCTAGTACCCAGAAAATATACAGCAAACAAAATTCTTCTGTGGAATATTTGGTTCTCGTCTCGCAGATATTTGATTCTCAGAGTATGTCAAGTACTATGTTACGGTTTATTTTATGAAGGCCATAAAATCTATCAATTTAATGACTTATTATACCCAATTGCTTCAGGTTTACATTTCCATGTCGTCGGTGAAGGGGTGGTTCGTGTTCGCACAACTAGACAAGAACGATTATACGATCGAGAAAATTACATAGACTTCAGGATGCAGTTATTAGGTGAACTAGGTAAGTAGAATGAAACTAAAATTGCCGTCTTCAGCCTGACAATTTAATTAAGTTACAAAAAGTTTTACTCTTTACAAGTGAGAAGAATTAATTCCTTATATATTACGCGTTGCAAAGACATGATAATCTTAAGCTATGTTTCTTTGCTACATATTTAGACTTCAGTAAAACCTCTGGTACTAATCTAAAGACAATTTTTTGCGCAATTAAAGTAAAACGTTTTCTGCTTTTTTTTCTAGGGCAAGGACCTCTGGTGCTTTCGCCCGGCATACATAGTTTTCCGTTCAAACTAGGCTTACCATTAGGACTACCATCAACATTTTTAGGGAAACATGGCTGGGTCCAATACTACTGCAAAACTGCTCTTAGAGAACCAAATGGACTCACACATAAAAACCAGCAAGTTTTTATTGTTATGAACCCCATAGACTTAAATTTGGAACCTTCTATAGTAGCTGTAAGTTCAAAAATAATACGTCAGTACCCCATACTAATCGATTAATTTGTCCAGCAAGCATTTCGATGTGAAATAGAACACAAACTCGGTGTGGCCTGTGTTGGAGCCGGACCTGTCATTTGTAAAGTTACCCTAGATAGGGGAGGATATGTTCCTGGAGAAAGTATAGGTGAGTAGTCATGGATTATCTTGGTTAAAAATTATTTAAACGGCTTTATTTCTAATTAAATTTGCGAACTACCAGAGTTCTGGCATGACCAGAAAAGTTACCCATGGGCAGGGCCGGATATAGGGGTGTGCAGAGTGTGCACCACACACGGCCCCGCGCCTAGACCGACCCCCCGCTATCTAGCCGCTTAGGGTTTTGCGGGGCCGTGCGAAAATTTAAAAAAATCAGGCTGATGAGCCCAATAAATGCCTAGCGGGCGGAATCTGTACAAACACGCTAGGGGTAGTTCTTGGTATGGACAAAATGGGGGCGAGGCGCTTTTTTTTTTAGGTCACCAGCCTGCTTTTTAGTAACATTTTACTTATACTCGGCCCTTTATCAAAATATCCGGCCCCGCATTTATTTTCTCACACGGTCCTGCAAACCCCAGGACCAAGTCTGCCCATGGGGGACAAAAAATACTAGAAAAACCGAGTCCGTTCAAAGCAAAATTGTACAAATTATTGATCTTATATCAAATCTGTCTTCAAATTTTAAACAATTTAAACCGTTACAAAAATTAACAGCTGAAACAGTTATAGTAGTTACAGACATTAAAAAACCAAATGCCATTCGATAGCTCTGATCTACATCATAAAAGTGCAACTTTTGTTAAATTAAAAAAATATATATATATAATAAAAGAGAGTATTAAAAAAAATCGGATTTTTGAAATTTATTTTAGGAACACTTCGAGTTATTTGAAAGAAGCAATTAGATTTGAATTGTACCCAAGATCTGAATTTTTGTTTTTAGAATAGTTTTTGAGATCTCCGTGGCGTTTTTTTTTTTGGACGCCCTGTATGTGGTCACTCATTTTAAGAGTAAATGTGCCGCAAAAAATTAAAACTAAACGAATTATTCGACAATAGAGCCATGAAAGTAGTAATTTATTTAAGTGTAATTTTCTCTCCTTTCCCACCCCTCGCTTTACCCACACAGTCTTCTGTCTTGAGGACTCTGAAGTCACCCTACACATTATTGAACCACATTTACTTGGCCCTATTTTCTTCCTTGTTCCCTCTGCTTTCCCTGTTATCACCCTTTAGTTGTTTTTTCTGTGTATGTATCTTAACCTAGCCAAATCTTTGCTGTTTTGTGCTTGCCACGATTTTGTGGTTCTTAAAACCATCTCAATTATCTTCATTTCTTCTTTGTGTTTTTGTCTTGTATTCTTGTGTTCGCACAAGTTTAATCGAATCAAATTAGGATATATCAAAAGATAAGGCAAAAATCACACCGCTATATACATAAAAGTAACTTTAAAAAATTTAACTTCTATTTGATTGCCGATTTGGTGTGCATAATTCCAAGGTAAGTCGCTTTGATATATTGAATTTGCTAGTTTCAATATAAAGAACTTTCTTGAAACACGAAACAGATGTAGGAGTTTCAATAGAAGTAAACGATCAAATAGTTTGGTCTTTTAAAACTATGATATATTTCTCGCCACATTTCGCTTTCCTGCTTCGATTGTCTGTTTGGTGCAAACTCTGTAAATCATTCGTACATTGTTTAAATTTTTGTTGTGTCATTTTCATTATTATCGGCTGTTGTGCTGTAGAATGTAACGATTAAAATCGAAATGGTTTATGCACAAACCGTTGCTATTCTTGTTCCACAACAAATAAAAATAAATGTGTGATTATATTCTTTTTAAAGGAATAATTAGTTAATCTCGTGGACTTGTTCACGTATCAGATTGGAATTTCTTAAGCAATTCAGAGCTTTAAGTTCACTGTTCGGATGTTCTTTCAGATAATGCAGGGTTTTAGATGCAATTAGCAACCAGGTTTGGCAATATTTAAACAGCTGATTTTTAAAAATTAAAATCATGATTTAAATCTGCCGATTTTTAAAAATTAAAATCATGATTTAATCAATGTTTTTTCATGCTTTATGTTACATATAAATTAAATGCACGTTTCACTTCCACCCACTTAAACAAATGCTAGTAAAATACGCCGGAAATATTGTCTAGGCTTTTTATAGATCGGGGAGAAATAAAGTCTCTACAGGAATGTTCTTGTTAGAGACGCATTCCGGTAAATTTACTTTGTAAATTTTCACAATAATTTTTAATTTTAGGATCAAAAGATCTACAGCATAATTCAAAAAGTCTGCAACAAATAGAAAAGTTTTTTATTATCAATTATTCTTGAAAAATCAAATTTCCCCAACCCTTTTAGCAACATTTGTAGGGTATTTATAAGATAATCGTTTTCTGACGCTTCGCTCATACGACATATTCAATTGCCAGCATTTTCCAATTTTGCGACTTATGACTTGCCGATCAACACTTTTCCAAAGTATTTTGAAACTAAAGTACGGCAGTATATGTAGTTCTTTCAGACGATTAATAAAATGGCTTATTCTATTGGCAAAATAAGAATGTTTTTGAAACAAATTAATAGAAGTGTGACATTTACTTCAATTTCTTAATCATTTCAGTAAGAAAAATCCACTGTTTCTTCCTGATAAAATTAAACGTTAACAATACATTTGAGTGAACGCTTTTAAGCTACTTACGTATTTGTTCATTTCCACGGACTTCTGTGGATCTTTTTCTGAGAATCTTTTTATTCTCGTTCTGTTTATGTAAATATTAGCGCATTCAACGGGACAACGTTTTAATAATTTTAAAAGGCGATTTTACCTCATTTTTATATCGTGTAATTATGTTGTCACTAACTGAAATGAAATTTTCACGTACGAAAAACGTTATTCGAGTAGAAGCGAATGAAATTTTTTGTTTTGTGTGATATTTCGAGTTTAGTTTTTTGTTGTGTCCGTTTCAGGAATATCGGCCAGCATTAGTAATCGAAGTAATGTTACAATAAAGGGCACTAGGGCCGCGTTAACAGAAACTGTGGAATATATGGCGAGGGGGAAAATAGTGCAGTCGGAATGCCGAGAGTTGGCGTCGCTTAGAAGAGGTAAAATTCGGCCGGGAGGAATCGACGAATGGATTAATGAACAACTTTATGTACCTCCGCTTCCTCCAACAAATTTAAGAGGCTGTCATCTCATCAAAATACATTACGACGTATATGTAAGTAGATATCACCGTTGCAGTATACAAATTTAAAATTTTCTTTTGTATAGTTTATAATAGAGCCCAAAAGTTTTGATAAGGAAGTTAAGTTACAATTACCAATAATGATGGCCACGTATCCATTAAGATCAGAAGAAAATTTAAACGCATCCAAAGCAGGAACGCATTATCCATCGACTTTACCAATCTTCAGACCATGGCTCGAGGATAAACCAATAATCGATTAAAACGATTGTTATTTGTATTAAAAAATTATTAAGAACTGTAAATATTGCACTATATTTACTTATTTATTAACTGGAAATAATTGTTTAAACATTCTTAACCAATATGCACATCACATACAAAATTCATGACAAATAGACTGATTAATCAAAAGTGTATACATTGGTTAAAAAAAAAACTGCCATATTCACAAAAAATCTTTAAAGATAATAATAATTGTTAATACATTTAGTAAGTTAGAATTTCAATTGTTACAAAGAAAAATATATAACAAATAAAAATTGTTGTAAGAGAACAACTAAATTGGTGTAAATATAAAATATACTTTTGTATTTTATTCTATTATGTTAAACCGTTGACAGTAATTACAGTTTACACCAAAATCTATAAATGCCAAACTAATTAAAAATAAACATTTTAATTTACGTTTAAGTATACAGTACTGACGCAAATGCAGTTATTTGTTTTTATTGATAATATATTTACATAAATAAATGATTCAATAACAATATCGTGTTTTGTTGAAAATAAACTAATCTTGTTGCTTCTATGCCCAAGTCAGCAATTTGCAAGACGAGGACGGTAAATTTGGAGCTTTTTGTAACAGACCTATCCAGTACGCGGAATTTCTTCAAATTACTAGAAGTGCCTCGATAAATTAACTATAAACGGTGTTGCATGATCAAACGGCCAAACTTAAAGAGTTGCTTGAGTCAATTTAAGCAAAAAGTGTTATATAAACTATAAACCACAGTCCAAAACTCGATGGTTATCGAGTCATAGACCTTTAAAGTTTATAAAAAAAGGTAAAGTAACATAAAAAAAAGATGAAGAACCGCTTTTAAATCTAAAATATTGATTTAACAACAAAATGTTTTTCATGAAAAATGCAATGCCATTTTTTTGCGCTTTATGGTATACTCGATTTTGTTTTGTTTTTTAAGCTTTATATGCTATAGCAACCAACCTAGTTATGTTAAATAGAATATCCTGTATATTATTACATTTTTGGATTCCTCTTTAAATGCACTTTATAAAATGTAAAAGGTCATATAGGCCCAAAATTGACCGTTTTCGAGTAATTAATTTTTTTCTCGAAAATTTTGAGCGATGTAGTAGTTTCTCACTTTACAAAATTGGCAGAAATAAAAAGAACTAATTTACGCTTAAACAATAACATTCATCATTGTGGATCATTAAACAGAGTTATCATAACGCTAAATTTGTTTAAAATACTTCAAAATCAACACTTACCATATTTCAAATCAAATACATAATTTCACCGACACGTATTTTGGAAATCTATAAAGAGTTTAACATACAATTTTTGTATTCTCTCTTCAACGGCTAAACACAGGCACTTAAAGCACTGAAACTGATTGATGTAACTTTTTTAATTAAACGCACCGTAAATACTGATGCCACATGGCTCATTTGATGCAAAAACGAGTAAAACTTAAATTTCTTACACCACAGTGGAATTTTTGAATCGCCTCGACTTTTTGTGTCGTATAGCAAAGATAAACAAAAATGCTTGTTTTTATCACCTGTTATCCATTAGAATATTTACATTCCACATGATTTTGCGACGGAAAGTAAAAGATAATACCTACGGTTTTTACAGAAATATTGGGTTCGAAATACAAATCGAATTTTAAGGTCATTTTCATATTTTAAATATTAACAATCATGTATGCTATTAATAGCATCAATTACATTTTTTTTTTAACATATTAACGGATTAAGCTTTTAGCGGACCCTAGACAAAATTTAGCGTTTGGGTCTCATTTATAAAAGATGTTTGCGAATTTTACGATTTCTTAATTAATTTTTTTTTCCAAATTCAAATAAGGCCCCTCTGAATTACGGGTCCTAGACAGTAGTATTTTTGGTCTATTGGTTAATCCGACCTTTAGTAGACTCCCTTTAGAATAAAGTACACCAGGGTCCTTCAGAGAAAACACAAGGCCCGGCGCAGTTTGACTAGAAAAAAGGTCCTCGCTGTCTTGAAATTGTTTTAAAATCCGTCCCGGCTCATGCTGAGAACCCACACTTTTTTGAAAATGCTTACGGTTTTTTACGGTTAAACATTGTGAGGCCCCTAAATTTGTCAAAAAATTCAATTTCAAGAAAATCCTAGAATTATGATTTCCACGAGAACTCGGTATCCTCAAAAAGTTGATATTTGGGCAAGGATTTTTAATTAAAAAATTATTGGTCCATTTGAAATTAAAGGTTATTGGTAATTTATGTTCAGAAACGTACACCTTCATTAAATTTAATTATGCCAATAGATAGGACTTTGAAAATAGTTTTAGTCTTTCACTGTAGCTCTAATTTTAGGTATAATTTTAAGTTATCAAAAATTGTGCAATAATCTTCACATCTAATTACTTTACACTTTAATCAGTGTTGTATTAACTATAATCAATTCACATGCACCATTATGACGTTTAGAAACATTTTCAGGAGATAATCGTTCTAATTTAATTGAAAATCCCTTTGCATCTTATATCTATATGTTTATACAAATACTTAAAAATAACTCGAAAACAAACACGTACTGCCCTCTTGTAGCAGTACTTTTAATTTTCTTTGTTTTGAAATGAACGTATGAGTTTATATAATATACGTACAATGGGAACAACGTTTTTATGTAATGTGTTAAACAAGGGTAAAGCATTGCAAATACGTCTATTTTAAAAATTAAAAGTCAAAATTACGGAGAAGATTCACTTCAAATAATATATCTATCTCCTTTTACCTAATAAGCCTATGACGTACAAAAGATGTAGTGTAACGTATTGTAATGACAGTAAGCAAATCAAAACATATAACGTTATAGATTTATTAAAAGTTCAATTTTAGCCTTAACAACAACATTAAGGGTAAAATTAAACAATACATGTCTATTCAGCTCGAATAAGCGTTCAATAAATGCAAAATTCAAAACCCAAATTGACAGAAGTTTAGCATTACAAAATACGCGCTATTTTCAAAATTGATATAATGCTGCTATTTGATTGCGTGTGTTTTCATTTTTAAAATGTCACTACATATAAAATGTACCAAAAACAGCGGTACTTTACACTTTAGCGTAAGGCATATGATGTAAAATAGTCATTTTAGCCAATTAATCGCTTTTTATTACATTTAATTATGTCAGTAGATTGGTCTATGCAAACTGTATCTACTACTTAAAATTTTTAGGGTCTGACTATTATTATGGCTATTTATGCATATAAATACACCATATTTATGTGGAATCACTATTATTTTTCATTTTGCAAAAGCAATACTGTTAAAATAATAATTATATCGCAGAAAATCGGCAAATACTAGTAGAGTATGGCAGTATTGTAGAAGAACGTGTTTTGGGAATGGTCAATATCAACCCATCTTACAAGACGAATTTCACTTGAATTAGGTGTCTCTCAATTCCAATATTATTTATAGGTATCTCAGGATATCAAAAATACTTGTAAAAGACGGCAATATTATAGAAGAATAAAAGACTGTGTTCTGGGGATGGTCAATATCAAATCAACTTACAGATAAGACACATTTAGCTTAAATTAAGTGTCTCCAAGTCAAACGTTAAACAAAAAGAAAAAGTACAAAAATCAAAACGATGGTAAATGATTAATTATTACAAATTATTAAAAGACACTTTAGTACGTTTAAAAATAATACGGTTAAAAAATGACAAAAATATAGTCAATTGCTAATAAGGATGCCCAATAAATACTTTGTTGTATCCTAGTTTAATATTTATTTATTGTTATCTTAGCTCAGTTGTAATATTTTTTAGTTAGGCACTAATAACATTTTAATTGCAAGAAAATATAGATTATTATAATTTTAAAATAAAAGATGTTTTTATAAGTAACGAAAACAGCAAAAAATGGGAAATTTCAAACAAAATGCTCAATAAACTAGGTACTTACATAACAAACAAAAGCCTAGTATGAATATGAGAATATGGACTTATTTATTACTTAAAATTTATCTTCCGGTTTCCTCTGGAAACAAATTCAGCAAGAATTTTCTCAGGATTCAGTTTTTGTTTTGTTTCACAGTTTTACAAATCGCTGAATCTTAGTTTAGTCATTCGACTAAGCCAGGGGGCTAATGGTAGGCTCAGGGGGCTTAGCCTCCCTATAACTACGTCATTGAGGCCCGGGGCATATACCCCTTTTGCCCCCCCTCTGATAGAGCCTGAAGTAGACTCCCCAGAATGAACTACGCTTTTCCCAGAATGGAGTAGACCCATTCCTGAATAGAGTACACCCCCTCTAGAACAGTAAACACCCCAGATTGTAATAAACTCTCTCCAGAATAGAGTGCACCCCCTCTAGAATAAAATAATATCCCCAGATTGGAATAAACTCCTTCAAGAATGAAGTTCACCTCCTTATTAATAGTGTAACTCCCCAGATTGTAATAAACTCTCTCCAGAATAGAGTACACCCCCTCTAGAATAAAATAATATCCCCAGAGTCTACTCCTTCAAGAATGAAGTACACCCCCTCTTTAATAATGTAACTCCCCAGATTGGAATAAGCTCTCTCCAGAATGTAATACACCCCCTCTAGAATAAAATAATATCCCCAGATTGGAATATACTCCTTTAAGAATGAATTATATCCCATCTTTAATAGTGTAACTCCCCAGATTGGAATAAGCTCTCTTCAGAATAAAGTACACCCTACTAGAATAAAATAATATCCCCAGATTGGAGTCTACTCCTTCAAGAATAAAATACAACCCGTCTTTAATAGTGTAACTCCCCAGATTGAAATAAGCTCTCTCCAGAATAGAGTACACCTCTTCTAGAATAAAATAATATCCCCAGATTGGAATATACTCCTTCAAGAATGAATTACACCCTATCTTTAATAGTGTAACTCCCCAGATTGGAATAAGCTCTCTCCAGAATGGAGTACACCCCTTCTAGAATAAAATAATATCCAGATTGGAATATACTCCTTCAAGAATGAATTACACCCCCTCTTTAATAGTGTAACTCCCCAGATTGGAATATACTCCTTCAAGAATGAAGTACACCCCGACTTTAATAGTGTAACTCCCCAGATTGGAATAAGCTCTCTCCAGAATAGAGTATACCCCCTCTAGAATAAAATAATATCCCCAGATTAGAGTATACTCCTTCAAGAATGAATTACAACCCATCTTTAATAGTGTAACCCCCCAGATTGGAATAAGCTCTCTCCAGAATAGAGTATACCCCCTCTAGAATAAAATAATATCTCCAGATTGGTATATACTCCTTCAAGAATGAATTACACCCCATCTTTAATAGTGTAACTCCCCAGATTGGCATATACCTACTATCTCCAGAATAGTGTAAAGTGTACACTCCCATAGTGGAGTAAATCCCCCCAAAATGAGTAGTCTAATGTGCATTATGACATTTATAACGCTAGTTAAATTTAATTGATGTATAGTAAAGGCTGTTTTTTATTTAAATTGGTTCATATGTCATATTGTCGAGGAGTTCTCTGCCACCTAGAGGATTCTGATGGAATATAATAGTTTTAAACAAATAAAAGATGCATTTTTTTGATAATTTATTTTGTATAAAATAACACTTGAGAAATGTACGTTTTTCACTTAGTACAAAATATAATTAAAAATATAAATAGCAGTAGGTACCATAAAACAACAGTATTCATGAACCACCGACCATTGTCGATGGCAGAGTGACAGGAACTCAGACTCAGGCTGCGATGCACTGTAACACTAATTGTTTGTTATGTCCAAATACTCAGTTCTGTAGGCAACACACACTAATAAAATTATTTCGAATAATAAGGCAAGTGGTTCTGCATACAATCATCGCTTACCAATAAACTATTCATTTATTTATACCATAAACTAGAATATCGATGGGTACTTGTAGGAATTTCACCTGCTCTTAACTAACTTACTATGGTCTGAATAATTCAGCATCGGCACTATGTATTATTATTATTATTAATTATATAGCTAATGAACACTATTTCTTGTGAGGGAGGAGTCCCTCTCAGCAACCATCATGCTCAGTATCACTATCTTTGGTAATTAAACACTAACATTAAAAAAAACTAGGTCTGTTGCTGAGATGGTCAGATCTGTGCCATCAATACTGAAAAGGAGGAGGATGTGATATGTAGCTAGCATTCTGTTGTGGTGGTGCCATTGGTAGGATGAACGCTGACGTAGCCGTTAACTGTGGTTGAACCATCTTTTGAGGTAGGTGGAAAAGTGGGGAAATCAATATGCGTTTCCGTGTCAACTTCTAACTCGCCGTCGGATTCCGCTTCGGAACTGCCCAAAGAGAAATCCTCATCTAAATCTCGTACCATCCGCAGAGGCGTATTGGGATCGTCCTGAGACGGTGACTGTGCCGTATGCGAGTTCCTAGCTTCTAGGCCCGCCGGGCTGTAATAGAACGATACCTGGGTGAACGTCTGACTAGCATCATCTACCAAATTCGTAGCTAATTCTAAGAACGTCGGTCGCGCCAAAGGCTTATGCTGCCAACAGTGCCGCATTAAATTATAAAGCTTGTCTGGACAGTTTTCCGGCCGTTCCATAACGCCGCCGTCGATAACGTAACGTAAAACTTGGTCATTCGACAGACCTTGGTAAGGCTGAGATGCTAACGTGGCCATTTCCCAGAGTACCACTCCGTAGCTCCAGACGTCGCTGCTACTCGTAAATACACCGTCTTTTAAACTCTCCGGTGCCATCCACCGTACAGGGAGTAAGCCTTTAGTGCCCTTACGGTAATAATCAGTCTCATATATATCACGCGTCATCCCAAAGTCACCTATTTTAACGGTAAGGTCGTCAGCTACCATGCAGTTTCGTGCTGCTAAATCACGATGGACGAACTTTTTAGCTGCTAAGTAGGCCATTCCATCTGCAATCTCGACGGCCATTTGTAAAATACGCTTAAGCGAAGGAGGCTGCCGACCTGTGTAAGTTTCGGCGTCTGGACGATGAGAACGGAGGTACGATTTGAGGTCACCGTTCGCCATTAACTCCATAATAACTAACGTCGGTTGCCCTTGCGATACGACCCCCAATAATCTCACTACGTGGGTCGTATCGAAAGCTTTCATCACGGATGCTTCGTTTAAGAACTCGATACGTTCCCTAAAAAGAACAACACTTTATATCCCCACGAAATTAACACGAATACAATTTTAAATATTACCTATTTGTGGCATGCTCGTTAACTGTTTTGACTGCGCAACGTATTTCTGTCTTGCCACGGATGTCCCTTGCTAAACCTTCGTACACCATTCCGAAACTGCCTTGGCCCAGCTCCCGCATAAGGTCGATTTTCTTCCTGGCAACCTCCCAGTCGTCTGGTACGTATACGGTACTAACATATTCTGGATTTACAGTAGCAATTAGTTTCATATTTGGCACTTGAGCTCCGCATTTTCTTCGCCACAAAAATACTGCTCCTGGTGAACATATTACCTAAAACAAACAAAAAATATTAAACAAAAATTCGAAGTTGGGAGCTTTAAATAACAGTCATTAGATTCCCCATAATAAGCACATAAAAAAACCTGAATACACAATTTTAATATTTACAATAATAACAAAGATATAACACATTATTAAAATTAAAAAAACAACTTTTCAAAAATAACTCAAAAACCGAATATGGTACAAAATTTTTGTAAACAGGCTTAATTTTTTTTCGATATTGTGTACATTTTTGGTGCTTCAACTATATCTCTATCTTCAATAATAAGCGAGATACCCATGTAATTCCATAAAATTTGGATTACCCTGTACTGCATTAGCGCCTGGGGGATTCACCTAAAGTTGTGGTACACACAAAATATATTTAGAGGACATTCCACAAGCAATGCAGTATCATTACATTTAAAATTTCAAAACCAAAATCATATAAAGTGGGGCATCTACTGAATGCTCAATTTGCAAAACAAATAAGCATCAAAAACACCAAAACAAAAGTAATCAGTCAGTATTTTACTCACCAGTAACACTAATATAACTATTCCGAAAATGTGTAGAGCCGATATTGACGTAGTTTCCTCAATGTAGAAATAAATATAAGGAGAGTAATTTCCATTGCCAGCCTGAGATGTGGCCATCAGCCTCAAACTATAGTTTCCAGGATTAAGCTTAAGAGAATATGCCATGCTCTGGTTTAGGAACAGGTTACGTGTGATACATTCTAGCATCGGTTTGGACTGGAAACAAAAATCAAAATAAATTAATAACAAAAGCTCACTTCTGATCCTCCTTACATTTTCAATGTCCATACGCTTATATTCGATTTGATAAGTCAATACGATACCGTTGGGTTCACCAGGTTCGTCCCATATCAATGTCACCATGCCCAAGCTTTGATTGCTGACTCTTACATTAGTGATATTATCGGCTCCACCTAAAAACACACAATAAAAAATATGGATTAACACTAAAAATGTGCAAAATAAAAATAAATAACACGTTATGCAAACATTAAAATGATAAACCTAGGGTTGCCAGAATATCTCTTTTAAAGAGAACATGTCCCAGAATAACCCGATCTTTTTGTTAACTCTCTTTTTTTATTCTGATCATTTTAGTTCTCTTTTTTTTAATTCAGAATAAACAATTATTTCAGGAATATACTAGGTGATACATTTTTTAAGTACAAATGTTCTGCTTTGTTTGATAAAGTAAAAAATGTTTACATAAAAACTTTATTTTTTTACAAATCGTATTTTAATTTACTATGTAGCAAAAATAAATAATTTGTGGAATCTGCTTGAAAAAGCCTAAACATACTTAATATATCTATTGATAACAGGCGGCTACTTAAATACAAAACGCAACCCACTTAGCAGGTTGCGCCTAAATAGGTATGCAATGTGCTTAACAAAGCGCCTACTTTCGGCAATTTCAGGCAACCTGCGTAGAACCGACGTTAAATTAATTGCATATCCATGTAGGCGTAATGTACAGTATGCAACCCACTAAACGTTGCGCCTATTGATGGGCAACCACGACACAAACGCCTACATAGGCATGCAACTAATTTGACATAACAGTTACACAGGCTGTCTAAAAATGACAAAAGTAGGCGTTTTGTTCAGCACACTGCATACCCATGTAGGCGCAACGTGTTAAGTGGGTTGCGTTTTGTAATTATGAATTACAATAAAAACTGAACAATATTGTTTTTATGACAAACAAAATTAATTTCTGCAGTATACAGTACCAAGGTAATCGTAAACTTCAATAAAAATTAAAATTAATTGGGTTAAGATTAAGTTACTAAAGATTTGGTTTTGGACCAAAACTGTCAAAACACATTTAATAGTAAAAATCCAATAAAAATTAAACAATCCAATATTTATGTCTCAAATATGAATTTATAAAGTATATTGCACTAACTCAATCGAAAAAGGAAATAAAAATCAAACCATATCTGGTAACGATTAAATTATAAAAAATGTTGTTTTAGACCAGAACTGTCAAAACACAATTTATTAGTAAAAATCCAATAAAAATGAAACGATGGAATATTTATGTCTTAAATATGATTTTATAAAGTACACTGGACTAACTCATTCGAAAAAAGAAATTAAAATTAAAATTGATCTAGTAACGATTAAGTTATTAAAAATTTTGTTTTGGATCACAGCTGTCGAAACACATGTATCAGTAAAAATCCAATAACAATTAAATGATACAGTCTTTATGTGTCTAATATGAATTTATGAAGTATATTGTATCAAGTTAAATCTGCAACTTGCCTAAAATTTAAAATATTGATGATTACGAATAAGTTGTTAAGAAATATGAATTTCTGAAGTACACTGTACTAAGTCAATCGAGAACTTGAATAAAATTTAAAATATTTAGGATAAAGAATAAGTTATTAAGAAATTTGTTTTAGACCATTAAATATTTCAGTAAAGAGTAATTGTTCACAAAAAATAAGTTCTCTTTTTACACTTTCAACTTCAGGCAACCCTAGATAAACCGGATCTAAAAAGTGATAATAAATTTATCTTGCATTCAAAACATACCTTCTGGTCAAAACAGTCACACTTTATGTAAAAACTTTAAATATTTAAGCTAAAAAGTAAGTTGTAAATGCAATGATCGATATATCAATCTTCCCGATTACATTTTAACATAATAAAAAATATTATAATGGCTTTTAAGACAAAATGATACAAATTTTCAAATCAACATACCAGAAAGTCGCTAAAAGTTACTTATCAATCTTAACATATCACTTATGTAGCAGTTGTATCAATAGACACTCCGAAACGGTTTCCAAAATTCTTTAAATCGACAGCACCTATTACGTACCATTAAAATAAGTATTTCAAGCTTATAAAAGCAATAAGCCAAGAGATTGTGGCATTAAAATATTTTTAAAAAAATGTCTTTTCATTGTCAAGCCATATTTTTAGGTAATAAGAAGTTTTAATAAAGTTATTACAAATTTTAGCAATTTAAGATATTGTTAACCTCAAAATGTCGAACAAGTTTTCGGCTCACTAACAAATAAATACAGTAAAAATTTAATTTTTAAGGTATGTACTGCACGTTTCATGCACTGAAGTTGAGTTTCATGACAAACTGATTAAGATATAAGCAAAAAATTATTTGCAGTGACATTTAATCATCAGCTCGCATTGAACCGTAACAGTTTCTCCTGCTTTTCACTCATATTTGGAAAGTTTCACAGCTTTAATCACAAATAAGCTTTATTAAGACATGCATTTATTCGATATATGGTTGTTATGATAACAATATCAAACTTTCATCAATATGAATTGATATTTTGATACTCGTAATCAATCCCACAATAATTACAGTGTTTGTAATAGCACATACCTTTTTTCTGTGTACGGGCTGTGGTTATTGATGTGTCACTACAGTTTTCGGCTAAATCGTCTGGTCCTTCTCGCTCTCTACATGCCTGTATATAAATATTATATACCGTAAAATGATGTAATTTATTAAGATACAATTCGGTTTTTCCATACACTGGAAAACTGAACGTTTCCCAAATTTCTGTACCTAAAAAAAATAAAACCACATGAAAATATGAACTGCATTTAATTTTTTTGCGTATTACCGTTTTCAGTGGAATTTTTTATTGAAATATTATTCGAATGCTGATGATTTTTGTCAATACTGTCTGGAAAATTTATGTTTTGATCGCCGATACCGATTGCGTTACGTTTTTTCCTCGACTGCGACGCTTCCCTACAAAATAATGAAAATCATCGTAAGCCGATAAATAAAATTGCTGAAACTCATTACTTTTTAATGTAAACTTGATTATGCAACTCATCCTCAAACGATATTTGGGAAAGGGTTTCTTTTTCTTCTTTCATTTTGAATCCCGGCGTTCTGGAGTTATCATCACATGAACACGTATCGTTGCTCGTTGTTTTAGGTGTTACTGGAACAGGCACAGGTAGTACCTGCTGTTTTGGAGAAATGGGAGCTAGAAAATATTTAAAAAAACGTCAATGCACAAACTTTCTTAAATGGGGAATAACATGCTCCCAAATTCAACGCTTAACATGGAGATCCCTTTCCTCTCCAGAACTACAGTCAATTAAATTTGGGCAAAAATGCGAAATTTATGAAAAGTAGACAAAAAAAAATATTTTAGTTTTTTTTCTTCCCTATATTCCTTCACTTTCAGAGGTATTGAAAAGCTCAAAACACTTTCTTTAAGTAATTTTTAATTTTCCAAACATATACATAATTAAATTTTGCGTGTATTATTGACCATCATCAATTTCTGTATTTCCTATAGGCACCATATTGGATTTTGGCAAAAAAACGTGGTTGTAAAAATTCTGACTACACTGATGTATCCTACTATAAGTGCAATTTGTTATACAGGGTGTTTCTTAAGTATTGCAAAGGAGGTGATTCCTTATCCAAAATTAAGGGGGGTTTTTCAAAGACGTCTCCTTTCGAAGTTACACCCCCCTAAACCCCTAAAGGGGAGCGGTAAAATTAGGTTTTTATTTAATTTTTCAAATTTAGTTATATGTAGGAGAATAATATTTTACAGACGTTTTATACTTATGAAAAGGTTTTCTATAGGAATATTTTTAATCATCTCCCACCTTCACAGGGGGTTGAAAAGTGCGTTTTTTTTTGTTAAAATTTTTTGTTGGGTTAAAATTTTGCAATTAAAAAATTTTTGTTCTGAAAGCTTGGTTAATTAAAAACTTTGTTTATTCTTTAGTTTTTTTCGTAAAACCTACTGTTTTTGAGTAAAAAATAAAATAAGTCAACATGAACCATCAAATATTCCAATATATAACGATTCATTTTGGTGGTTGCCATGGTTTGTTTATGTTCATTTTGGGTAGGATTGACAGACGTTAGTCATTTTTGACCTTTACGCGGCGACAACGCTATAACGCCCGTCAATTCTACACAATATGAACATAAACAAACCATGGCAACCACCAAAATGAATCGTTTTATATTGGAATATTTGATGGTTTATGTTTTCTTATTTTATTTTTTACTCAAAAACTGTAGGTTTTACGAAAAAAACTAAAGAATAAACAAAGTTTCTTAATAAACCAATCTTTCAAACAATAACTTTTTAATTGCAAAACTTTTACTCACCAAAAAGCTCTTATAAAAAAACCAACAGGGGTCGCACTTTTCACCTCCTTGTGAAGGTGGGAGATGATTGAAAATATTACTATGGAAAACCTTTTAATAAGTATAAAACATCTACCAAATATAATTTTCCTACATATAACCAAATTTGAGAAATAAAATAAATACTTAATAATACCCCCTTCCCTTTATGGGGTGTAACTACGAAAGGAGACGTCTAAAAAAAAAAGTAATATGAAAGACCCTCCTTAATTTTCGAAAAGGAATCACCCCCCGAATTTTTTTGCAATACTTACGAAACACCCTGTATACGGCAAAAGTATGAAAATGGCGATTTTTCATAAAATCAAAATTGCCGCGATTGAAAACGCCGTTTTTGAAAATTTCGCCGCTATTTTTCAATCCCCACCTATAGCATGTTATACCGTTATATTCCGAAATTTGGGTATACTACCTTTTTGAACATAAATCCAATAAGGCCCCAATGAGAAATAACAAAGCTGATGATGGTTCAAAATAGAAGAAACGTCTGGCATAAAACCAATTATACCAGCGTATAGAGAGTAAAAACTTGCTCCAAGAAAGTATTTTTAGTTTTTTGATAACTTTAACTATAAAGAAAATAACGCAATTCATAAAATGTTCCTAGATATTTTTTTTAATAACTGCTGAACTAAGAGAACTGTAACAATTTTCTTTTTAAATATGAATTGAGCAATAAATTTCGCAATTTAAGCGACTTTGTGGCCATTAATGTAAGCTGGATCCCCCTGTTGAGCGTGGAATTTGATCACCCTGTATACTTACGATCGTGACAATAATTCCTATTTTTGAGCAATTCGTCTACATTGGTGTCTTTATGCTGTTGTCCACTCACAATATAGTGTTTAACATTTCCATACGGATTTAACGGAGGCTGCCATGTGATGTAGAATGAATCACTCGTGTTAGTGCTAACTTGAACATGTAATGGTTTTGATGGTACTGAAAACAAACATTTAGAACAAAACAAAAAAACTTGTAATCAATACACTTACTATCTGGTTTAGTACGAAAATAATCTATGCGACTTTGAGCTCCATATCTTTCTGTGGCTATGGTATATGTTTTTACGTAATAAGCATACTGAGTATATGGCTTTAAATCAGGTAAAAAATGTGTTAAATTAGAACTTGTATCTTCAGGTACTCCGACGTCATCCACGCGCCATCTAAATAAAAAATCACAGATTTCATCACAAAGTTCCAACGTTTTTCTTATTTCTAACTCACCCATCACCGCCGCAAGCATCTCGTCCATCGTATAATGTGATGTTTCTACGAGGTGCTTCTATACTATATACAATGTATCCCAATAACTTTCTATTGTCATCCATTTTAAACGGACGCCACTGTAATACAACAGCCCTGCTGACGGTAAGGACGACCTTTACTTCAATATCTGTGAGATTACCTAAAGACAAATTTAAAACATTACACACAATATTTAGCCCACATAAACTATCAAGGATGATGCACTAACGCCCGAATGCAAGATGATCTTCTTCAAATATTCGCGAAAAAGATTCCAAAATTATAACCACACCAGTTTTAGTTTAGGACAAAGCACCTAAAAACGAGCTCGTAAATGAATATTGAAAAACGCGTTATCAAATGCTTTAAGCCACTGGGAGCTACGGGGAGTCCCCTAAAATTCGAATCGGCGGTTTGCGCACGCGCATTGCTCGTATAATAAAAAAATTCACGTTGAATACGCTATACATACATTAAATTTAAATATTCTCTTTAAAAACGCAGCAAAAGGTCGAGGTATTTCTCTGAAATTTGCAAGTGCGATAACGCCTGTACATGAACAAACTTCGCCAGTCAAATGCAAACTTTTTTAATATGAAAAAAAGAAGCTTCCGTAAACGTATTGGCATTTTAAAAAAACAGTTAAAATAGTTGCGCAGGTTTCATGTTAAATATTTTTTTAAAATCCTAATTATGTAAACAAATAATACTTACACGCTATTTTATCACCATTAGAATTTGAAGCAACTTCCAAATCCGTGAATTCAGATAAATTAGCAGCTTCCCTCAATTTTTCAATCTTGTACAAACAAAGCTTTGGATTAAAATGGAAGAACAGTCTACCCTGATCGATCTGCAGCGTGCGATTATTGTCCCAGCTCCACAAGTCTTGTAGATTTTGGTTGTCAAGTACAACGAATACATACCTAAAGAATGAGAGATAAAAATAAGTCGGAACTATGGAAAAATCGAACGAACGTACTTTTGGCTTTCCAAATTTTTTCCACGAATGGCTTTCAGGTTTTTCAAAAAATTTAACGACACCAACGGAAAAGATCTAACGATTTTGAGGTAGCCTTCGATTTCTTCTATCATGTTTAAATTTTCCTCCAATTCATTTACGATATTTCCTGAAATCGTCGCATGTTATGTCGTATCAGTAGATAATAATATCAAACTTACTTCCTCCACGAATTTGAATTTCTAACGAGCCTTGAATGTGTGTACAACCCCTTAGCTGTTGTGCCGACGCAAGACTATCGATACTGGCGCTCGGACACACTTTTTTACACCGACCTGTGGAAATGTTCCCATTTTGTGAATGCAATTTTGTTATTAAAACGGATTAATACTACCTTGGCACGGTTTGCACGTATGATTTTCGTAATCATCCATAAAATTAGCGGGACATTTTAATATACAAGAACCATTAAAAATTTTATAAGGGCGATCGTGTTGTACTCTGTTGTGAGGATCCCACGGGGATTTTAAATTAATACATTCTTCTCTTTTTATACAGCGTCTTTCCAAATACTAAAAGCAAGAAATGATATAGACAACGAATTGTTTTTTTAAAACGTTAAGTACCTCGAAGAACCCATCCGGACAATGGGTCATGCACTGACGGTTTTGACTGGAGCCCATACTAAAATTTCGACAAACTTGGCAAACATTACGATCGCCGCTGCACCCTCCTAAACATTTGTTATCACAACATTCCCCGTGTTTGTTGCACGTCCTGCAATTTTCAGGACACACTTTCTGGCAATTTTGTCTATTCCAACACAAGTGCCGTCCTTCGAGAGCTCTATAAGAACCGATTCGATCGGCCTTATGACACTGGGTCACATTAGCGTTGCTACCCTCGTTCAAATCATCGCCGGGACAAAGCGGGCATTCATTCTCCGCTTTTATGCTCCGAATAAAATTTTCACCTTTTTCGTGTACAATGAGGTCCCAGTCAATGGAATTCACGAAACACAACGACGGATTTTTGTCAATTCGAACAAGTCCATGAGTAATGTCCGTAAGAGAATAAAGTCCGATCTCTTGTAGACTAGACATTTCAAACACAACGAAAGCGTAACCAAAAAATGAATTTTGACCCCGGATTACAGCTAGATTTGGAAACAACTGTCCCAAATTGCGCAATCCATTCACACGATACAATAATAAATAGTCAGTAATTTCTGTTAATTCGGGAAAACTTATGTTGGAAAATAAAGATTCATTTACATTGTCAAATAGGAGAATTCGAACGAAACCTTCCACCACATAACAACCTCTTAGATGTTCAAATTGGTCAATTGTATTTCTTATGTCAACACTTTTGCAAACTGAAAAGAAAACATTCACCATTAGTACAACAACACGAATCCCTCATTTTCTTAACATAATTATAACTAAATCACCCACAATACTCATGACCAGGCTCTATCAGAGGGGGGGGGGGCAAATACCCCAGGCCTCACAATTTTAGGGGGCCTCTTACAAATTTAGGGGTCTCACAATGTTTAACTCGATCTGTCAAAAACCGTACGCATTTCAAAAAGGCGGGAGTCATCAGTGCGAACTCAAGAAAGCGAGGACCTTTTTTTATTTTCAGTCTCACTGCCTCGGGCCTCGTATTTTCTCTAAAAGACCCTGTTCATGACTTTGCGAAAAAAATTCAGGAGTTTAATGGTGGAGATGAAAGGAAAATCTTTTTTTTAAATTTATGATACGCAATTTACGTTAAAAAAAAACAAAACAAGTTCATGGAGTTGAAGCAACTTTTGCTAACGGAAGAAGCTTCCCACACGATAATTATTTTTTCGTTCCAAACAACGGATGGTCCGCGATTTTAATTTGAATCGAAGTAGTGTAAAACATTTCGATTGGAATGGACTAATATTCACATGAAGTGGGGTTGGCAAGGGACGCTGGCGGGAGCTGCAAAGAGAATGCGGCGGCTGAGTGGAATGCAGTTGACCCAGTGGAATTTGCGGGCCGTCATTGTTGCATTCTGGCGGGTGATTGGCCATTTGAAGGACATTTAATCCACTCATTCACGGATTTACTCCATGCTCGGTATTAAAGAAAATCACTTATGGTGACAGGTAACACGAACTGGAGGATCTAGTAGATTACGTGTCAATAGGTTTAAAAATATTAATTCTAGCATCCTGCTGACATAGAAATAGTCGCATTTCTTAACATTCCAACGCCGAGTGTGTGGGTGTCACATATGTAGATAAACAAAATATTAACACGGTATATTTGCAAACATTCTGGGGGCAATGCTTCTTTGCATACGATTAAAATTAGTTCCTTACAACCTGTCTTTCGGTATGTTTTAAAATTTATAACAGAACAGTTCGATGAGTAAGTGGTAAAATCAATGAGGAAGACAGTAAATTGAAACTTACTACCGGTATCGTTGTCTGTGGCGAGGTCGGTTCCAGGCCGCAACTGCTGGCCGATAACGTAAGTCGCAGAACCAAGCAGCAGCAGCATAGCTGTGGTCCATCCAAGCAGTAGGTAGCCGGTGGACCAATGGAAGAACTGCCGCTGCAGGGCCACAATGCCAAAGCCGGTTGCGGCCATTAGTGGATGTAAACGGGCATGGGACCGCTGAGGCCCAAGCAAGGTTCACCAAACCACGCCGAGTACGCTTGCCGTAAACTTGTGACGCAAAGTTTTTTCATCAAAGTAAACATGTTATTCACGATCAAGCCGAAAATGTAAACGACCGCGATTTCTGCTTGGCATCGCCGGACATAATCTGAAAACAAAAACGCAAGTTATTACGGATAAATTATCACGGTTGGGTGTTACTCCTTAACGGGTGGCTGGATGTGAGTGGGCACGTCTGTGCGTGTGAACAACTATGTATCAATATTCGCGGTTTATTTGTAATATTCAAATGCGCAACGTTCTCCACTCACCACTTAACATGTAAACAATAAATTATCGCCACAAACACACCGCCACCTTGTAAATAATGATATGGCAAATTGCAGATAAATTGTCTCACGAAACAAGTTTTTAATTGCAAAATGACAAAGGAGCTTTTCACACTAGCACATTAGTAGGCTGATGACACCGCTTCTGCACCACTTTGGAAAAAATCGCTGAAAATTAATAAATAAATAGTACAAACTAGACAGGGTGACTTAAGATTCGTGAAACCTAAAATATAAATAATCATAACCCGAATAAAAGCAACTAAATGCAGGCTGTAACATTGCCAAAATTGCAATCATTGACGTACACAACTCCCGAGATCTGTCTGCTACACCGTTTTTCCATTGTTCAAAACAACTTATGAAAATTTTACAATTTTCTATGCCGCGCAATACATCCCTATCACTTTTAATTATTCCATTTCGAGAGACTGGAAACTTCCACGATAAGAAACATATTTTTTTCAGAAAGGTTAACCACCTTTTCACCGTCGCGCGGGGTGACTTGAGCCATTTTTCCACAAAGTCTTTAACATTTTTTCATGTAATTATAAAACTTGAAAGGTTCTGTGTTTGAAAATTGGAGGAAAGGATACAAACTACATGCCCTATAATTTGACAAAAACTCAGAACTCCAATTTTCATAAAAACTTTGATTTTTTAAAATTCAGGGGGTGGCTCATGACACCCCATGGATTGAGCCACATGATAATGAAGTGCATATTTGATGCTCTACTGCAAATTTAGCCCCCAACTAAGGTAAAATGAGTCACCTACAGTGTTTTAACAAAAACTGCGACTCTTTGCCTATAGAATATCAAAAAATATATAAATCACTGGTATTTTTCTCAAAAAATTGCACCTTACAGAATAAGCAGACTTAGCATAGATAGAAATACCACTTATTAAGAAAGAGCACGAAAAGTTGTCCTAGAAATGCTTTATTAGGAAGTATTAATATATACAGTTATTAATCAAAAAAATTTCTTGTCAAGTGGTTCACGTCACCCCGCGCGAGGGAATACAAAATTTTTGACAATTTTAGTTGGTTTTAGGTTATTTCTAATTATTTTTGATACAAAAGTTTTTAAACTGATCAGCACCTTTGTATTACATGGTAAAAAGCAAAACAGTATTACGCAGCCACATTTAATTAATTTATAATCTGCTGTAAAAACCTACGGAAAAATGTATGACAACAGTTAAAAAAAATATCCTTCAAATCCAAAAAAAAATATCAAAAAACACCAAACTTACAATTAAAGATGGCTGTGTATAAATGTATTTACAATTGATAATCACCGACATTGTGTAAGTTTAGAATCGTACTGTATAACAGGATCATATACAACACAAAGGGTATCAATAATAAAATATTTAAAACATTTTTCAATAACGAAACCATACATCAGGAACCGTATTAGATAAAAACACTGGAAAATCCGTTCATATACAGTTAAACAAACTGATATAATTACACTGTTTATACAACCATAGCTGACAAGTTATCTGTATAAATTATAAGCATAAACTGATTTATAATGTATTCACCTTCTAATACAGCAACTTCTGTGTCATTAAAAATAAATCTACCAAAATATACAAGTTTACTAACAACCCGATGGCATCTATAAACGCTGCATTAAAATATGTTTTACAAACCATTAATAAACAAAACAAGCCACGTTATAAACAAATATTGACATCATAGCACGATTTACATCATCTAAATATTCTAAATTTCTATCTTACCAGTGTTTTGAAGTTATTTTCCAGGAAATTTACACGCGCATCGCATTCTAAAGCTTTTTAATTGTTTGTGTCATCTGAGCTTTCTCTAATTAACTATCCATAATGTGTGCATCCGATGGGTCTTGATTAAATAAACGTATAATCACAAACAACATCGCCCGGTTAGTTCTTTGTCAAATTGCTCATGGGGTAATACAATTGCTCAATGAAAATCAATAGTTTTATTTTTCGTACACCAGGTCATAGGACAATCACTTCATCAGATGTCTATTATCAATTTAAATTGTCCCGATGCGTGAGACACGAGTGAATATGTCAGTAGTTTTTAAAGCGTCTTAATTTTCGATCTATTAATACACATATGCAAAATGTACTCAACGATTTCAATGACGCTGTTCTTATTAAATATATTTTTAATATTCACCGACAAACTGTCCTTTATTATCTAATATCTACGCATGTAGAAGTTGATTTTACTATTGTTTCACTTCATATTTAGTTTGTTTTGTGCGCATCGGCTACACTTTGTCGCATACATTATTTATCGGTTAATGTTATGTAAACACACACCACATAACACAATAATCATCAACAACATAAAAAATGTCTTTTTGAACACTTTTTATTACCTTCAATTCGTTATAAGCTTTTGAAATTAACGTTTTATTTAATAAACCGATCTACAGGGTGGTCCACTTTTTTGTAGCACAACTTTAATAGTCGTTACAAAAACTTATTTTAAAGCAAATATTCCATATCAACATGGGTCCAAAAACGCTTCATTTTAAAGATACAGGGTGTTGAAATTTTCGTAAAAATATCGTTAATGTTTAACCGTTTCCCAACTAGCAAAAACATTTAAACCAAATTTGGTATACAGCACTACCTTACAGTTACAGGTAACTACATACGGTGACCATTTCAACCCCCACAAGCAACCAGTGGGGAAGTTGTGGGGGTTCAGTTTCAATAATTTTTATAAAAAACTAGTACGGCCCTATTTAAATCAAACTCAAACTTGTCTTTGGGTAGACCATTTTATTCTAAACAAACAGTGTCTCCTGACTTTTCTTCGTATCTGCCACCGTTTAGCGCGAAATTTGATTTATTTTACTATTTTTGCGAAAAATTTGCTGATACATTCGATTTAAATATATCGCGAAAAGCAGAAAATTGCAAATTGCAGAGTAAATGCTCATCAATCGTTAATTTAGCGGAACTTCTTCCCTTATTATTAGCATATTCTGTTATGAAAAACTACAAAAAACGGTAATTACTGCTTTATTTCCAATATTAGCGATATTTTTAAACAGGTTTTTTATAAGGTTATTGAAACTGAACCCCTACAACTCCGCCACTGGTTGCTTGTGGGGGTTGAAATTCTCACCGAATGTGGTAACCTGTAAGGTGGTCCTGTAAACCAAATTTGGTTTAAATATTGGTTGGGAAACGGTTAAAAATTATCGATGTTTTCGAAAATTTCAACCCTGTATCTTTAAAATGAAGCGTTTTTGGACCCATGTTGATATGGAATATTCGCTTTAAAACAAGTTTTTGTATCGACTGTTAAAGTCCTGCTCCAAAAAAGTGGACCACCCTGTATATTACATGACGAAAACGAGACAAGAACTTTAAAAAACGTATAATTATTTGTTTGTCTTCGTTTTAACACGGTTATAAAGTTAAAAAAACTTGCTAAGCACAACAGTATTGAGCTTTTTTGCGATAAACACGTTTAAGTAACGTCGGTAGGTACCTTATCTGACAGACACGATTCGCAGTTGCAAGAAATTTGTTTAACTATTCCTATTTGTAATAGAAATTAAGTTTGCGATAGTTACAAAAATTATGTAGTGTAATTTTGTTAGATTTTGGAACGCAACCCTGTGCTTTTTGTAATGGTTGTTAGTCCCGAATAACACAATTCTGCACTACACGACATCTTACCCACACATAAATATCGCCTAATTTTAGGGTTACCTGTTCACCAAATAATATTACGAAATAAGGCAAAAAATTACCAATACATTTCCAAAATTTGTTTAATAAACGACAATGTGGTTAACACAAGAAATTTCTAACTTTGAATTACTCGCAATTCACACTATTTCGAGTATAAATTCTCTAGTTTTTTTTTTGCGACTTTTGACACTTAATATACAGGGTGATTGATTGGTACCGGGCATTTAAAATATATGAAGATTGAAAATGGGATTGATCTGAAATTTTGGTCATCACCATAATGGCATATGATCTGTTTAAGGAAAATATTTTCAAGATGGCGACACTTTTTGGACTTTTTTGAAAATTTTTGGATTTTCATCGTGGTGCTTAATATTATCTACCGCCATTTATAAAGAGAAAGCGCTTAAATTTAGACTATGCATAGAAGAAACCTTCGAGTTCATTCTGGAATTTTTGCAATTGATGCATACACCTACAGGGTGTCCAAAATTTAATTTTCTTTTAATACAACTTCAGACCACTAAAACTCTTTTTTTTTTTCAAATAAAATGCCCAGTTTTTTTTTAAATTTTCTAATGCAAAATTAAATTCTGCATCAATCTGTATTAGCGTTTCCTATAGGTACCTATCTGCATGGACGTCCACAGGGGGAAGCAAACGGGGCACTTGCCCCTCCCTGGAATCGAGTACTCCATTAATGACCAAATGAAAGAGGGTAAAGTTACAAGTTCGTTAATATTTTAATACATTCCTTTGCAAGTTTTGCCTCCCGCTGGATAATTTTCTACGGACGCCCATGCCTATCTGCAACAATTTTCGAGTTGAATTTTTGATAGTCATTATGGTGATAATCAAAATTTCAGATCCATACCCTTTTTCATTCTTCAATTTTTAATGCCCGGTCCCAATCAATCACCCTCTATACAGTGGTCAATATTAAACATATTCAGGTGCCCTCATAGGTTACCATAAACTTGAAACGTTTTTCTATAGCATTAGAAATTAAAGGGTGGGAATTTGAAGGATTCTTGGATTTCTAGGCATTTTCAGCCGTAAGCTTTTCAAATAAATCAATACAAAATCGGTTTTGATTGGATAACCTTTAAATAGAGTTTGGTAATATTTTAACCCTTAAATGCATAGTGTTGTTGCTGATTCGCTACACATTCCTATAATTATTATATCATGTAAAACACTGATATATATTTTGGCACAATTCTACTTGTTGTTGATGATTCGCAACACTTCTTCAAAACATATTTGCGTCAGTTTATAGCTTTGAAGATTTAGAATATTTGTATTCAAATTAAAGAAGTTTTTAACAAATCAAAGGTAAGTTTATTGAATTATAGTGCATTGTCCCTCTGTGCATAGCAGTAGTACATAAATTACATTGCCAATTAGCAGCATTGTGCATTTATTACAAATTTGGCGTTGCATAATTTCTTGTTATTTACTCGTACACTTAAAAACGCATTATAGTGACATGTAATTAAAAAATAAAATGTAATTAATTACAAAATGTGAAAATTGTGGTGTCGCTTTATGTTATCATAACATAATATTAACCGAAAATAAATGTTTCTCGTTTTGCACAGAATCGCTCTTCAGCAATAATTTGCTTTTTAAAACAAATAACTAAAAAAAATTACATGATATTTTATATTAAATATATCTAAAATATTATAATATATACAGGGTTCTCGTTTTTCGCGGGCCACTATGGGGATCTTGTAAACGGTAACAGTTACGACTTCGGTTAAATTGGGGCAAATTTGTATATTCAGGTGCTTAATAATTTGACGCAAACAGAACTTATCTAGCTCATTTAGTTTTTGATATATAGGGAAAAAAGTAAAAAAGTGGATTTTTGTTTTTTGCCCGTAACTTTTTCATTTGATGTCAAATTTCATTTCTGTAAAAACATTTTCATGGCCACTTTTTGCAAGGAATCAGAATCTTCAATTAAACTTTCCGTGCAACGTTTCGTTTTTTAAAAACCATCATCAGGTCAATTTTTTCTTATGGACGCTATATCTGATTTTAACGCCAATTTGTAGAGCATTTTATTCTGAATTCGACAATGTATAACAGTTGGCACTTTTTTGAAACAATTGTTGTTAAAAATGGCAAAAACAAGTATTTTATTTAAAACAAATCCTAATCGCCATGGTAAATAATTGTCTTTGTCCCTTTTTCCTTGGAAACAGGTAAGTAAACCGCATAAAAGTACTAATTAAAAAAAAAAGTTCCAATAAATATGTTAGGAATGCACTAACATTGTTCACTTATTAACAAATATTTTTAGAATATTTTCTTCGGTTAAGTAATAAATTTCTCTAAAATGTGTATTTAATGCTTATTTGGCATACAATTATTTGATAAAAAAATAACGAATTATGCCTTTTATCTGCGTTAATGACTTCTAATATAAGCAAAAAGCGTAAACAGATTTCTAGACGTTTTTTGTAAACTATGACCACATATTATTTGATTACGAACATTTTGTTACAAATAATTGCATGTCAAATAAGGGATTAAATACACATTTTAGAGACAATTATTACTTAACCGAAGAAAACATTCTAAAAATATTTGCTAATAAGTGAACAATGTTAATGCATTCCTAAGATATTTATTAATACCGACTTTTTAATTAAATCCCTTTAATAGTAATTTCATAAGGTTTACTCACCTTCTTCCAAGGAAAAAGGGACAAAGACAATTATTTATCATGCCGATTAGAATTTGTTTTAAATAAAATATTTGTTTTTGCCATTTTTAACAACAATTGTTTCAAAAAAGTGCCAACTGTTATACATTGTCGAATTCAGAATAAAATGCTCTACAAATTGGCGTTAAAATTAGATATAGCGTTCATAAGAAAAAATTGACCTGATGATGGTTTAAAAAAAACGAAACGTCGCATGGAAAATATAATTGGGGAATTTGATTCCTTGCAAAAAGTGGCCATGAAAATGTGTCTACAAAAATAAAATTCGACATCAAATGAAAAAGTTACGGGCAAAAAACAAAAATCCACTTTTTTACTTTTTTCCCTATATCTCAAAAACTAAAAGAGCTAGATCAGTT
This sequence comes from Elmis aenea, assembly GCA_947652605.1. Classification (NCBI taxonomy): domain Eukaryota; kingdom Metazoa; phylum Arthropoda; class Insecta; order Coleoptera; family Elmidae; genus Elmis; species Elmis aenea. The sequence continues at coordinate 10,540,948 of OX393584.1, forward strand.
CTGTTTTTGTCAAATTATTAAGCACCTGAATATACAACTTTGCCCTAATTTAACCGAAGTCGTTACTCTTACCGTTTACGAGATCCCCATAGTGGCCCGCGAAAAACGAGAACCCTGTATACTATATAATATCGAAATTGAATTTCTTTTAAATCATGCATTTAAGGGTTCATTAAAAATATCTACAGAAAACACTTCTAATACAATTATTAAAAACTAACTAATAAAAACAAGCCGAAGAGGAATGTTAGAGAAGTAAAATAAAACAAAAATGAACCCGTGTTGTATGTAAATTAAAATACTTAAAAAAAATTACTGACAGTTTCTAACTTACAACAGAGACTTGAATTACAAGATTTATAAAACTTTTTACATTTATTAAACGGTAACACACTGGCTTCGTTTAAGACGCTCATCCTAAACTTTGTCATCGTAAAACCACAGTACAAGAGTTACCGGATTTGTTTTGAATATTTTTTTTTGCATTTAATAAAAAACGGCTATATTACAAATTTTATACCTTCAAAATGGTTTGTCCATGTTTTGTTTGCAATTTTAATTGTTTACTTTGGGATATTTGTGTTCACCAGCGGTGCGAAAAATACAACCGAATAAGACTAAATAATTAGAGTGTGGACGACATTGTTTACTGCACTTTTCCACTTGTTGTGATGGCGTAAAATGACGCCATGATGCAAAAAAAACACATGTACCTAACTGAATTACTCACACCTGGTTGGTGGTGGCTAGGGTTTCTCATATTTGACCATTTAGCTTGTCCCGGGGTGGTTCCGGAAAGAAATCGGCCTTTGTCCCGGGATTTCTCGGGATTTTCCGGGATCCCGGGATGTAATAAATTATGTCAATATTTTTAAATAAATAACCCAAAAAATAAGGGAGCTGTTTATTACTTAAAAACAACTTCAAGTCGTATAAGTAATACATTTTGCTCCATGATTATTATAAATACTTAGATAATATTAGTGAGAGAAACATACATTCGGGTAATATAACCTTTCTATTGCAATTTCATATTTATGAACACAATAATATAATTTTTACAATTAATTTTGTAGTTTAAGAAAACAAAGATGATCTATGCTTGGGTCAATTAGTCTTTTTCTTTATTCTTTATTGATTTAGGTGAAATTGTCTTGAGAGCATCTAGCAGCAAAGAAACATCGTTATTATCAATAAAATTTCATTTATAAGCTACTTTACCTGGAATTACCAGGGTACACAAAAATAAATCTGTAAAAGTATTTAGAAGATCTTAGTAAGTTTGTCATGAAGACTGCACTTCTTTACGCCATACTAACAGAGAAAATATAAAAGAGAAAAATTATTTTGAAATAAAAATAAAGTTTTTTCATAATTTACTGTCAGTAAATACATTTATAATAAATTATGATAGTATTACACATATCTTAGCAAAAAATAAACGAAAATAACACTTTTTTAAATCCCTGGAATTCCCGGTACAAAAAGCAATTCCCGGAAAATATAATATAGCCTAAAATGTACCCCGGGATCCCGGGATCCCGGAAAACAAACCCTAGTTGCTGATATTTTGAGTTTATCGTGGAAATGATTAGTATTGAGTATAGTACGTATTGGAAACGAAAATTGCAGTTAATTTCATAAACGATTCGATTCAGTACAAATTTTTAAGGCCAGACAATTTATTTTATTTTGATTAAAAACAAAAACATCGATTAATGGCAATGGCCACCCGTTTTCTTTTGATTGTAAAATTAATTTTCTGCATACACTTGTGTCAATTAAATAGTAGGATATTAATAAAAATAGTCCCTTGATACTTTCATATACACTTAAAAAATAGCAGATTTGAAAATTAAAAGAGCTAATAAAACAATCAAATGCACAACAACTTGTTATTATTTTATTAATAAATATACAGTGCTGCGCAAATGTATGAAACAGACAAATATCTAGAATACTATTAAAGATATTACAATAAAATTTAGAATATAACCGTCATCGTATTTTCCAGATTCGATAAAAAAAATAAGGTTGCAACACGACTTGCGGTTCCACCGGAAACGGACTCTAATTTTGTAATTTTAAACGGAACACCACATATATTTTTAGATTCCTCGTTAAATTTACTTAAAAAAAATTAACGAATGAGTCAACCGTTTTCGTGATATTTACATTTTTATATAAATTTTGAGCGATACATCACTTTCAGAATTTTTAATTTTTAAAAACTTTGAAAAGGCAGTAGAAGTTGGTTGGAAATTTTAACTGTAAATAACTTTTGCACTAGCTACATTTTTATAATATTTTAGGTAGGATAAACCGGGGATAAAAGTAATTTTTTTTTGTTTTTATTTAATTTTTTGTATAGTATAAAAAGTTTTTTCATCCAAGTTGATAGATTGGACATTTGTCTTCCTTCCAAGATATTTATTTTATATGGTACGTAAAGCTTATGTGAGAAATTTGTTTTTTTTTCTATAGTAAGACAGCTGTTACTTCCAAACTCAACGTTGCGGCTAAAAGTAACAATGATAGGGGTAAGTTGTAACGGCAAAATAATTTACACAGCTCATAAGTAGTGGGTAAATATATTAGTATTCATCAACAAAATTAATATTTAATTCCAAAATACACATAAGCAAAATGAAAAAATGAAAAAAATTCAATAATGTGAAACAAAAGGATACAACAAATTGGAAAATTAATCCGACAAGTTTTGTATGTTCTCATCTACGAAGAAAACCACCAAATTATGTGCTAAGAGTGAATATTTGCTAGAGAAAACATTGATTGGGGTTGGTTGTAACACTGTTACATTTGACCCCAAGTGTACACAAAACAAATTTAAAGGAATCCACAATTGACCACGATTGAACGTCAAATTGTATTGCATCCACCAATAGCAAACAAAATTTAGAACATAATAATCTAGATACTTTTTTGTTCCTCTTTTAGAGATCGCCTAAAAGTCACTGGACCGGTGGCATACCGCATTAGCTTTTGGGAGGAAACTAGTGACTCTGGCTGGCAAAAACTTAACCTCTATGACAGATAAAAACTAGCAATGTACTAGGTAGGAAGGTGGATGTAAATGAACATTGGACAAGCGCTTAGGACGACATATAACAAAAATTAGAGAAACTATAGGCACTGTTACAACTAGGGTTTCTTTCCCGGGATCCCGGGATCCCGGGAACCCGGGATCCCGGTCCATTTTAAGCTATTTTATATTTCCCGGGAAATGATTTCTGTCCCGGGAATTCCCGGGATTTAAAAAAAGTGTTGTTTTCGTTTATTTTGTGCTAAGATATTTGTAATACTATCATAACTTATCAGAATTTCATACTTAAAATGTCTTTACTAATAGTAAATTATGGAAAAACTTCAAAATAATTTTTCTCTTTTAGTATGGCGCAAAGAAGCCCGGTCTCCATTACAAAGTTAATATCTTCAAAATACTTTTACAGTTTTATTTTTGTGTACCCTGATAATTCAAAGCAAAATAGCTTATAAATGAAATTTTATTGATAATAACGATGTTTCTTTGCTGCTAGATGCTCTCAAGACAATTTCACCTATATCAATAAAGACTGAGAGAGCATTTTATGCAGCTGGACTTTTTGTTAATAAATTAAGAAAAAAACTAATTGACTGAAGCACAGATCACCTTTGTTTTCTTAAATCACATTACAAAAATTCATTGTAAAAATTATATTATTGTATTCATAAATATGAAATTGCAATAGAAAGGTTATAATTCCCAAATGTATGTTTCTCTCACCAATATTATTGAATTATTTGTAATAATCATGGAGCAAATGCATTACATATATGACTTGGGGAGTTGTTTTTAAGTAATAAACCGCTCCCTTAATTTTTTGGGTTATTAATTTTAAAATATTGACATAATTTATTACATCCCGGGATCCCGGGAAATCCCGGGACAAAGGCCGATTTCTTCCCGGAATCCCGGGACAAGCAAAATGGTCAAATATGAGAAACCCTAGTTACAACCTACCCGTGTTATTTTTATCCCCGCTCTTCCCTACTAGGCGTTTCTAACGCTCGGTCAAACTTGTGAAACATTAAACAGCGATAACTCATTTTTCTTTAACACAACACCCTATTTTTTACAGTCTTATAGAGAAGCCTGTTTCATACCTAAAATTTATATTTTTTAAGACGTCGCGATTTTATTATTAACTAGGCGATTTACCCGGCGTTGCACGGGTGATTACAATTCTCTTTTATCAATCACAGACTACTCGCGCTGTGCGCTCGCGCTCGGCGGACGTTTCCGGCCGTCCTTTATACGACGTTTGATCCGTTGGGTCCTAAATAGTAACTGTGCCAAATTTGGTCCCGATCGGTCAACGGACCTAGGATTCTATAGCGAACAAACAAACAAACAAACACACAAACAAGCTCTTTTATATATATATATATATATATATATTCCTTTAGAATGTAAATTGTCCTCTTCGGCAAAGAGTGTACAAACTGGCCTCGTGCAGACATTTGATGTACAAACTTGCCTCCTCGTCAAATTCACCTCTGCACTGTTGCCAATTAGCTGTAAGGTGAAGGTTAGTGTCGTGGTTTTTGTTGACTCGTATCGCGGCAAATCAAGTAGGCGATCAGATACTTAATTTCTACGTTCTTGCGGCACTTGCCCGTGATTAGCTAAATATACCATTTTCAGTCCTCTGAACATTTTCGTATTAATCTAGCAAATATCAATATAACAATTAAAACAAGACTTTAATCCTTGGCTAACTCAAATGATTCAAAGTTTATTTTTCCCATTGCGGTATCATTTATGGGATAAAATTATGTCAAAGTAGTACTTAGTATCGGAAACCTCCTGGGAGAGGGGCCGAGCGGAAAAATTTGATTTTACACAAATAGGGCTTAAACGCAAAGTAATGTAAAAAAATGGGGATCTTTAGGTGGCTTAGTTGCAAAGAATTAAATTTATGGGAAATAGGTAAGAAACAGTTTGAAAAATATATGATTTTTCACATCTAGAGCACAAATGTAAGCTAATGCAACAAATCCAAGATCGCTGGATGGTTTGGTTTCAAAGTAAACAAATTTAGGTGTGCAAGGGGGTACTGAGCGAAAAAAATGTGATTTTACTCTTTTACGGCATAAGTGTAACTCAATACAAAAAAAAATAACAAATGTACTTATCTTTTCTTTTATAATCGTCCTGCACAATCCTTATCCCGCGACATTTCGCTTTAAATCAAAACCTTTTTCAAGTCTTTCTTGTAGTGAAAACGTTTTATAAAACATAAATAAATAAATAGACACACAGACAAGCAAACAAATAAGTTTATAAATAAATATATAAATCCCCTATTTCAGAGTGTTTTATATAATTTTTTCACTGCAAGAAAGACTTGAAAAACCCTTTGATTTAAATCGAAACGTCGTCGCGGGATAAGAATAGTGCAGGACGATAATAAAAGAAAAAAGATGACATGTAATATCGTCAAGCATTAGATAAAATTTATTCTAGAAAAAAACAAGATCGCTAGTTGGCTTTGCTGCTTGTTGATTAAATTCTTTTGGTGTGGGAGCAAGAAAGCTGGGCGGAAAATTATGATTTTACACATTTCGGGAGTAAATATAACCCAACGCTGAAAAACTTAGATCACTAGGTAGCCTGGTTGCAAAAGATTAAATGTTGGGCGGCAGGGGGGACAAGCGGGAAAAAAATATGATTTTGCACGTTCAGGGCAAACAAGTACCTAACTCAATTCAAAAATCCTAAGATTGCTAGGTGGCCTGGTTGCAAAGATGAAAATCTTTTAGGGATAACAGAGTGGGTCTAGGCGGAAGAAAATATAATGTTGCACATTTAGGGCAAACACGTACCTAACCCAACGCAAAATAAACGAGATCTCTTGGTGAGCTAGTTGTAATTATAAAACTTTTTTGAGGGCAGGGTGTGCTTAGGCGGTAAAAATGTGATTCTGCACATCTAGGGCAACGTAACCCAATGAAAAAAAAAAAACAAGAAAACGAGAGTAACAACGGACGAACGAAGGACGAAATTATGAGGCTAATAGCACTTTTTTTTATTCCTTACGGGAAAAAGAGCTAATACGCATACTTCCACTGTTCTAGTCGAATGTCGTACCTACTTTTTAATGTATGAGCCAAAAGTGTCAACTAGGGTTGAGCAGATTTAAATCATCTGGTTTAAACCACGATTGTAATCAGTGATTTGAATAAAACGAATTTTTTAATGTATTGAACAACATATTAAAAAAAATACATCACCATTAGTGATTAAAATTAAAATCTATAATAATTAATGATTTTGTAATAAGAGTAACTGATTAAAATATTTCTTGCCCTCTCACTTTTAAGTTAAGTTGGTACATAATAAACTTTTTTTTTTTTAATGAAACATATTTAAATACATGCTTTATAAAAAAAAATAAACCAATATATTATCAAAAACAAACTTATTTCATATTATATATCTTTGCTAAAATAAAACAATTAATTAATTAGTAACGTATTTTGTTACAGAATCTTTTTTTCTTGAATATAAAGTTAAAATTAACTAAAATTAGTTAAAATTGATTACAAAATTAAATTTATGTTTAGTTCTAACAACTGTCATTTACGTGATTTAATATTTAAGATTACTGCTAAGTAAAATGGAAAACGTTCTTTTTGTGATTTGAAATTTATGATAATTAAACTCTGTATTCTGATTAGTTTTATATTCTTTACAGTGTAAGATGCAATACTACTCAAATTTTGAATCAAATTTGATTCCAAATTTAAGCCGTCTAAAACAGGCTTAAAGGAAAATCAGAATTTTGCTGTTTTAATTTCCAGTCTCGCTTTTTGTCACTATACACTTTTACACTTACGCTTTTTGTTACACTTAACCTAATGGCATGATACAATATACTTAATTTTTGAAATTAATGCATTATTGTAAGCAGCGATATATTAAAAACAGTAAAAGAACATAACATATTTTTTTCACATAAGTATACCCATAGTTAGTACACTAATACAATACCCCCTTTTGGGTTTTTAAAGTGTTGTTCTTGAATTTTTTAGTGCTTCGTTTTACCTACACCTATTTTAGTGCGTAATTTTCATGTTGTTTGCATATTTGCTGCTTTCGTTTTGTCTAAGTAGAAACAAAGTTTTTAGCAATAAATAGTTCCGAAATAGCAGCTTAAAAGTAAATAAGCTCCACATTTAACTCCACCATCTGTGCCATTACCCAATTACACATCAAATTTAATTTTTAAATAGATACTCTTTTTTGAAATTAATAGAGCACATGTAAAACTTTTTAAAATAAACACTACTACTTATTTATTTAATTGAAAATTTTATTAAATTTGCTCTTCCTGGAAGTTTTTATAAATTCTTGAATTTTCTTTCAATTTTTGATTTAAATATTTAATTCTAAAATACATGTGAGACCTGAAACATAACATTTTGATTTTATTTTCACATTGTACATGTGTTGATAGGTTAAGTAAAATATTTAGATAGTTTTAGTTATTTTAATAGTATCATCATTGAATTTAGTGAAAATATTTTCTAATTTTTCCAAATTTTTGATTAGTTTCTAATCAACGAAACGTAGCAGTTATTGTAACGTTGATGAATGGAATGATATCGCAAAATCACACGTTGCCACATTTCATCTAAATGAGGTGAATCTAACCGACAAATACATGCTGTGTTATACAACTGTATAACTAGCGGCGCTCGTAGCGGCGAGAGCGTGAACTAAATCTGTATAAAAGTCGGCAATATTATGACAAATTCACCTCATCATAAAAAAAATCCAGAGTGGGGATACGGTTCCGTAGCAGCTATATACACTGTCCGACAAATTCACCTCCTCTGCAAGAGGTGAATCTGTCCCAAAAGAGGTGAATTTGTATGATGAAGGTTGGCAAAAGAGGTGTATATGACGCTGAATACCTATATATATATAGAGATTAAAGCAACGTAATATTTTCAAGCAGGCTTTTACGGTAGAAAGCGGTAATTATGAAGAATAGAAATTTTAAAAAAGCAAGAACGTTGCAGTCTTATCTTTTCCGTACCAAATTTTGTCTATTTTATTGTAATGAATATGTTATTTTATCATTATAACGTTCAAATCGAGGTAATTTGTCCGTTTCCATACTTTTGCGCAGCACTGTATACTGAAGTATGTCGCCTTCCGTAGGTAATGATTATTTTTATCAAATAATTGCACTTTTCAATTTAACAGAGAACTAATTTGTTCGAGTGATCATAAAAAAGGTAAAAAAATTTAATCTAAAAATATAATACGCAATTACTACTAAAATTAATTAAAATTATAATCCTACTAGCATACAATTAGGTATGTTTACTGCGCAAATTAAAGCTTCATTATAACATGAAAACAAACTAATTATTTGGAAAACCTAACCCCAAATTAGGACCTATTTTAATAAAGTTGCGAAATATCAATTATGCGCGTTGTAGGAGCTTTGTCTGTTGCCTTCAATAGCTAATTCTCGATACAAATCGACTGTAAACAACAATTAGATAAACTTCTATCTCGTACTGATTAGATAAAATCCGTTAAATTGCGAAATAAACAATAATAATGCCGTGTTTGTTTGTATTTTGTTAGGTGACATTAAAAGAGTTTCACTTTTATAAGCGTGCGACATTTAATCCGCGACGTCTTGGCGTTTAATTGTAAACAAGTTGAGAAAACTCTGGAAATTTGCTCTTTTCTGTACGTGCCGTCAACGAGGAGTAAACAAATCACTCAAAACAGTATTTTACTTTTAATAATTCATCATTTTTCTTTCATACGGCGAACACGAAATTCACTTCTCGTTGCATAGATGCGTCAACAAAGAAGTTCCCTCTACTTTTAACATTAAATCAAAAACAGCAGAATTGCAATAATCGTGTTATTTACATTTAAAATGACAGCTATTAACACATAAATAGTTTTAATACAGTTATGTATATAAAGTATTACACAGGCAGTTACATTCTAAAATAAAAAGTGACATTCACTTAACATTTTAAGTTTTGCTTTCCATTACTCTACAAAACAGGAGAGTTTGTCGCTGGGGAAATACATGGAATGCTCCAAACCAATTTCTATTTGCATTTTCAATTTAAAAAAATTGAAGAAAACATGCGCCATCAGTGGAAAATAAATTATAATCCTGCTATTATTGCAGGCAAAATGAAGAACTGTGCAATATGCATTTTTACATGAAACTAAACGAATAAGTTGTATGTACAGAGAATTTCCATTTTTAGCGATGATACACTTAAAACTAATTTAACTTTGCCACATTAACTTTTAGACATAAACTGAAAGTTAAAACGAAAATGAGATATGGCCAGAACTACATCTGTTTACAAGCTTCTAAATATTTTTAATAAAACAGTTTTATTGAGTATTTCAATGCAGATCCAGCGCTAGAGTATCTAACGCTCTGAGGCAAAGAAAATTTGGGCGTCCTATACATTATCGTGTAATATGTTTTTGGGAATGTACCCAAACTTCGAGCATCAAATGAACAAATTTTAACGCGGGTAAATCCCCAAAAACTAATTTTCATTTATAAAAATAATATCATTATGGGCTTTTAAATATATTTTTTTTATTAACACTAATACATTTGTACATACATAGGTATATGATTACTCCTAATATATGCAAAAGAAATATTAAAATTATGGAAAACTAATTTTTCGTGTTTTTACTTTGGCGAGGTTTAGAGTTAATTCATCTATATCGACTAGATGCAATTTTATGCTCTATAAATATATTATTCCTAGACCAATAAGTTGTTCCTGATACTTCGTAGAGCAAGTGTACCTTTTTATGTTTTAATTTTTAAAAGACTCGTTTTTGAAATTGCTACTGATACTAGCAATGCCGCAAAAATTCTCAGTACAATATACACATTGAATTTGGGTAAAATTAGGTTTTTATTCTATTTCTCAAATTTGGATAAATGTAGGAGAATGATATTTGGTAGATGTTTTGTACTTATTAAAAGGTTTCCTTTAGTAACATTTTTAATCAACTCCCACCTTCACAGGGGGCTGAAAAGTGTGACCCCTGTTGGTTTTTTTATCAAAACTTTTTGGTGGGTTGAAATTTTGCAATTAGAAACTTTTTTTATTCTTTAACTTTTCTCGTAAAACCTATCGTCTTTGAGTAAAAAATAAAATAAGTAAACATGAACCATCAAATATTCCAAAACAAAACGATTTATTTTAGTGGTTGCTGTGGTTTGTTTATGTTCATATTGGGTAGAATAATTCATGTTTACTTATTTTATTTTTTACTTAAAAACGGTAGGTTTTACGAGAGAAATTAAAGAATAACAAAAGTTTCTAAATAAATCGAGCTTTCAAATAAAAGCTTTTAAATTCCTAAATTTCAACCCACCAAAAAGTTCTGATAAAAAAAACAACAGGGGTGGCACTTTTCAGTACCCTGTGAAGGTGGGAGATGATTAAATATATTACTATGAAAAAATACTTAACACAAGATTTTTCATAATTAAAACACCAAATTCACTAGATAATTTCGAACCGAAATTAAAATAGCCAAGTTTAAGCATAAAAATAAGATATCAGTGCCGTAGCAAACTTTTCTAAATCGTTAACTCTTTTTGTCAATACAAACTTTTTCCCTGCGCCACTGATTTTCCCCTATGTGTTACCATATGTTCGATTAAAGTTCCTAATACCCGTGGCACAATATTGGTATGTGCGGCCCGCTTGAAAATATTATTATTTAATTTGGCCCACTATATAAAAAAGGTTGCCGACCCCTGACATATACGATGTGTTTATTTACTTACAAATGTTGGTACAAAAAGCTTGCAATATTGATAATTATAGAAATAATATTTATCACTACTTATTGAAGTAAAAAAGTTATTTTCATTAGCAATTTTTCACTGCTACGCACTGAGATTTTATTCAAATGGCTTCAAATAATCACGAATTGGTTGAGTTATGCAAAATAAGATCGTTTCTTCAAAACTACCAGATAATAAGCAGTGTTTAAAAATTTGTGAAATTTCTTTGTCAATTTATGAAATATAATAAATCTGCCTACAGTAAATCTAATACTTTAAATTGATCTTGTTATAGTGTAAAAAAGATTTGCAAAAATAGTGGTTGTATTCTTGTATTGCTACGAATCCATATCTTAAAATAAGTTTTCCAAAAAAAAATCACTACCGTTTTCATCATTTTAGCTACCTTAAAAAATTAACTGGGTGATAAATAATAATTCATGTATCATTGTTAATAAGGGATATCTCGTTAAATTTTGAACACAATATTTAAAAATTGCTTTGAAATATACATATAAACAAGCAAGTGTACATTTGGTAATTCATTTTAAGTGTGATATAAATAAGTTTACTTGAAAAAAACTACTAGGTATGAAAATCTTTTGCAAAAAAACAAATTCTGGCAAAAACTGGTCTAGTTTCTCTACAAAAAAGATTCTTGTTGAACAATAAGATAAGTGTTCTTTAACAAAACTTATTTATAAGTTTAGTTTTATTTAACTGAAACCCAATTTTGTCTCGGAACAAATAAAAATACATTTTAAAAGGGAATGACGAAAGCAAACCTATACTAAGGAAACTAAATGATTGGAACAGCTGTCTTTTTACTATTATTACACGACTTGGACAACATTGAAACCGATAATCAAAACGAAACTGATACAAAAGTTAATTTAAACGACTTGTGTAATAGAACTTTCGCCAAAGCTTTTTTTTGTTATTTACGAGCAAACATTTTTTAAGGCACAATAAAATTGAACAAATAAGTCTACTGGAAAAAAGTGTCGCGCCAAAAACTTGTATTCAGTAAGTCTGTTATTGAAATATTCAACCCAAGTTTCTACAACAATCAGTAAAAAACATAATAATAAACAAAATTAAATTTTATTAGCTAATAAAGCAGTACAAAGCTATGAAACCTGTCTAAGGAAAAGTTATGATCCACTTTTGCTACTAAAATTAATTTGCAAATATCGTTACAATTTTTGGATAAATTAAAACACCTCCTAAGCGTACAAAATACCAAATGCAAGACAAAATTCAATTTATAAGGCAAATGCTTGCATAGCTCACTAATGTAAACCAAATCTTCTAAACAGATTTTAATAACAATGTTAAATATAGTAAGATTTTTACAGGAAAACTCGAAGGGTTGGCCAGCTTGTAGTTTTTAGTGTAGAAAGGTATGCTCATTTTTGGCACCAAAGATTAATTTTTGATATTTCACGTACAGATTGTTTCAAAGGTTGTCAACTCCTAAGATAAATTAGGCGTCTAACGGAGCATTTAATAGATTCAAAAAAAATTTAATCGTTCGCAAAGATAGTGTGCATTATACGATAACAATTTATGATCTGCAAAGGCATTTCGGCACTTAGCGATGCAACTTTTGGTAAATTTAATGTTAAAGGTTTCTAAAAAATTTGCATTTGAAATATTGTAGACAATATCGATAGTATTTATAGCTTTGCGATTATTATTAATGCAAATTATATTTAATGACAACATATATACTATAAACAACAGCATTTTAGTCGTAAATTACGTAAACGGAAAGATTAAATACGAAACATTTTATACAAAACCTAAAACAAAATAATAACTTCAAAGTTCAGCTGTACTTTTGAAACCAGTAATAAATTCCGAGAGGTAATCTAAAAAAATGTGCACCTTCTCTAAAATATAAATTCATCGGTTAGTGCTTAACACTGGTGCCTCAAACACATCGATTTAAAACAAATTAAATGTTTGACTTCATATCTGCAAGATAGTGGTTAAACGCATACAGTTATGCCCAGACTTGTGGTTAAAAACACAAACATTAAACATTTTCCGCGTTTAATTTAACCCTGGGATGCATAAACCGGGCCTCGAGGCCCGGAGAAATATTTTGTTGCTTATAGTTTGCTTGAAATATTTTTAATCGAACTGAGCGTTTTAGGTATGCTCTAAAAACGTGTTTTTTTCTACGACCATTAATGTAAATGACTCTTACCGTACAGCCTGCATGCATAGTAAGTGGGTCCTTACGCACGATAGCAAAAAGCGCAGCTTTTTAAAGCAATGGTCAAAGTAGGCTCACGTCAAACACTTCCTGCATGCCTAGTAAGTGAGTTATAACGCACGGTAAGCAAAACGCACACAACTAGAAACGTCAAAGTAGGCTTACGTGAAAATTGACAAGAAAACGTAAAACATGTGTATATTAGCCAAAAAGCCGTTAAAATCGTATGTATTATGTGATCGTAGAAAAAGTAAGCTACATAACACGAGTTGTAAAGCAATTACGCACTCGTGAAAAATTTTCCACTAGTGCTTTTTACAACTCTTGTTATGTAATATACTATTATGCGTAACTCTCTCTTGATTAAAAACCTTTAAATTTCTTTTAGAATTGGCAAAAGTACCCTGCACAATGCACATACATAAACCAGGCCTGCCACGCTCGTCGATTCATCTTTCGTATAAAATACGTCTCAACTAAATTAAAACTTTTAAAACTTATCAGGTAATTGAAGTACGGTCATCTGCATGTTTTGGGGTCTACACACCTACCAATTTGTCGGGACAACCGGCCGACCATTCCGATAAATTGTTTTGTGTTGTGTTTCACCCGACCAACACGACAGTTGGAACGGTCGGCTGAGCAGTCCATCCAACAAGCCAATGTCCCCACTACATTCCTTTAGATAAGGACTATTAAACCGAAAATTTAACATCAAAATGAATAAAAAGCTATGACGTTTATGCTGTTGGTTGTACTGATCGGTAGGTGTGTAGACAACACCCAACTCGGAGTTCCCGACTGTCGGCCCCGACAAGTTGGCTAATGTGTATTAGTGATTGCAATACCGGTATACCGGTATACCGTGCCATTTTACAATACCGAAATACCGTCTCATTTGATGGTCTAATACCGGTATTCGGTATTAATTTTATTTTTTTAATTTTATTTTTATTATTTTATAATTGCAGTCTGCCATAAATAAAAAATAGCAATAAATGCAAAACACAAAATTGTGCCACAAAATGATGTATTTAAGTTGATTATAAGAGAGATGGTATTATTAGAAGACGAAGGAATATTGCAATATTGGAATATTTGTTTTCATTTCCAAGTCTTACTATTAAAAAATGTTGCAATTGCTCTTAACTTTATCAAAAATTTTAATAACTCGAAAATTATTGCAGATAGGTATAGGAAACGCTAATACAGATTGATGTAGAATTTACTTTTGAATTAGAAAATGAAAAAAAAAATTGGGCATTGTATTTGAAAAAAACGAGTTTTATTGGTCTGAAAATGTATTAAAAGAAAATTAAATTGTAGACACCCTGTAAGTAATGCATCGATTGCAAAAATTCTTCTATGCATAGTCTAAATTTAAGCGTTTTCTCTTCAAAAATGGCGGCGTAGGATAATATTAAGCATCACGATGAAAATCAACAAATTTCAAAAAACTCCAAAAATCTAAAAAACGACTGCACTTAGGTATAGGGTAGTCCCTCTAAAATAACGTGTTAAATCCAAAAATGCAATAAAAAATAGACCATTGTATTTGAAATAAGAAAGTAGACGTCAACTTCCGGTATTTCCGGAAGGGTCGCCATCTTGAAAATATTTTCATTAAACAGATCGTATGTCATTGTGATCATAACCAAAATTTCAGATCAATAGGTACCCATTTTCATTCTTCATATATTTTTAATGCCCGGTCCCAATCAATTACCCTGTATATCTTCAGTTTTTTGTGTCCATACTTTTTTAAATATGTAATTTTTTAAGTTTCTTTATTTTATGTAAATTTGTGTTTTGACATTATACTTACTATATGTACATATGTGTAAAATGCATATATTGTATTTTCAAAATTAATACTTTTTTTAAAAAAGCAATACCGGTATACCGGTATTACTTGCGAATAAATACCGAATACCGGTATCGTAATTTTGGTCCGGTATTGCAATCACTAATGTGTATAGGCTTTTTATGTCAGAAATTATTTTATATTGTAATAAAAAAAAGGGCGAGGTCGACATTATTATAAAATTTTGTCGACATATACATGCAAGAAGCAAAGTAAATGATGACCTATGAAATTTTTTCTCATCATCATTGATATTGCAGAATTTAATGCATTTATACCTAGTTTTTACCGCATATGCAAAGAAGATCGAGTAACCCTATATACATACAGCGTAGTATCCTCGAGTGTATGAAAAGATTTGTTGCTATTTCTAGTTCGCAAACTGCCCAAACAATTGCAACGATTAGGGAAAAAAATCCCAGTATGCCCTTCAAACGGTGTCCGTAAAAGCAGAATGACATGTATTATATGTAAAAATAATACTTGTTATGAGAATAGTATTAAAATGTACACTATTTGCTACTATAGTCAATAAAAAAAATAAGTTTTTTTACAATAATAATCAGTGGCGGCGCGTGACCTAAAAAAGTGGGGGGCACAACTTATCCATGTATATTACCTACACTTTATTTTAAAACAAATCTGAGTTTACCTTAATAGTGCTTTATAATAAACCACATTAAGTTAAAAATATAAAATAAGCATTATTTAACAAATATAATATCTGAAGCTCCAAAATATCAAAAACTATTATAAACCATATTAAGTAACAAAAATAAAATAAGTAGATATTATTTAACAAAAAGAATTTTTAAAGTTCCAAAATATTAAAAAACTAAGAAACAAAGAATATACCCTTCATAATAGTAAAAAACAACAAAATATATCTTTAAAAAAACATAATTCTTCTGTTTTTATTAGCAATAAAATTATTAATTAATTTTTCTAAATGCGATTCATTTAAAATCATGTCAGCCACAGTTTCTTGTTCTATAGCCATTAAAGCCAGGCCATTTAATCGTTCATCGCCCATAGTACTTCTGAGATAGGTTTTTAGTCTTTTTAATGTGGAAACAAATCGCTCGGCTGAGGCAGACGACACAGGACAACAAAGAACAATTTCAAAAAGTTCCCACACACAAAATAACATTTGTTTTAATTCATTGTTTAAACATTTTTCCGCAAATTCCTCAATACTTAATAAATTGTTTGTTTCTGCCAGTAAAATATTTCTATATATATTTATTTGATTAATTAAGGTGTTGTTATCAGTAGTTACCTTGTAAAAATTATTTATAACTTCAATATCGGTGTAATTTATTTCACAATTCAAATCAGTTAAGAGTCGCACAATTTTAGGACGGTTGCGGTTGGGTTCCATCTTTCTGGACTTTGCCCAGAAAGGCAAATAAATTTGTTTGTTTTTTTGACTTATTCTAAAATTTAATATAATGTGGTCAGTTTAATCATGAATTTACACTTTCAAGTTAAATATACTTACTAGAAAAATGCTCCTTAACAAGACCGCAAGACTAACAAGTGCTTTACCCCCTAGTTGCGTCACTGCATTCGTTGTAGGTTGCCCTTATTGTTAATGTACCCTACCCCAACGCACCAACCGATGTAAAAATCACTAATTGCTAATGTTAAATTGTAAATACGATATACGAATATATGATTTTTATACTATATAAAGTTGTGCAGAAAAAAATTTCCTAGTCGGATCTATTAATACTCGTAATTATGTGAAGATTGTGAAGTTTTGATTTGAAAAAAGTGGGGGGGCCTGGGCCCTCCAGGCCCCCCCGACGCGCCGCCTATGATAATAATGTTTACTTTCATGTTTAATCCACATTATTTTTTTTACTTTTTACTTCAATAAATTTGTTTCCATTGCAAGCTAATTTTATTTTATAGGCCGGGTCTCCGAGACCCGAGTTATGTCAATGCCGATATTTTATCGGTGGTACTTTCTAGGATTAATAAAACAAAATCAAATTTAGGGACTATCAAAACGTGGTTATCACAGACAAAATTATATCGGTCGCAGTTCTTTCGATATAACGCAATACATTTTATCTCATATGGGGATTAATTTATAACTTATTTTGCATAAGCCGTTGACAGTGTAATTCGTAAGTAATATTAAATGTTACAAAGTTGTGTAAATAATTAATGCATATACCCTGCAGTAACTGTATTCATGTCCCATAGTAACCAAGCATTCGTTGTCGATACATTTGAAGGACGCCCAAGATTTTATACATGTATGCGGATTAACAGTTTGCTTATACATAAAACATAACAATAAAATTTCATCCAACCATTAATTTTTTGTGCCGTTATTATTTTAAGCAATTAGTTGGGCGAACCTTACAATCCTGAGATAACACATCAACAGGCAAATGATATTTAAAACACCAATTTAAAATCGCAATAAATGTATAAAACTGAACAACATTATCAAGTCCAGTTTGACAATTTCGAAGTTACAGTTACGTTTTATAACTTTGTTTGAAATTGGCACTTTTACTTTCTATTTCTTGACTTTCATCACAAAATTTAACATTCTGATTTAGCTAAGTATCGAAATATAATTTTTTTAAATTTTAAATAATCTAGTCGCCAAAACAAGAAAACTTATGGAATCAAACTGGGTCTGCCAATATTGCAAAAAGTTTTAGAACCGTCAATACTATAACCGATAACAACGACAGTTGAACTGTAACGGGAATCCTTAACCTTGGGGCTACCACAACATTAGTAAATAAATGAAATAGTTCGCAAATAAGTTCCAAAACAATCCGGATCCTGTGCTAGTTTAATAACAATTCTGACAATATCCTAGCGTTCGTGTTTTTCCACTCGTAAATTCAGAATAAAAAGCACATTAACAAACTGTTGACTATACAGCGTGATTCAGTTTGACTATCGCATCCCTACAGCTGTCTTATTTTAGAGCAGGGGTTTGGAGCGGAGCGCGGAGCTAGAGCGCGGAGCAGTGGAGCAATGGGTTTTTGCCCGGAGCGGGAGCGGAGTCCGGAGCAAAGAATTTTGATTGCTCCACTGCTCCACTTTACTATTACAAACTAGAATATTTTTTTTTATGAATTATTCTCATGGGTATAGTATTTAATAAAATTATAAATAAACTAAATTTGATTTTTTTGAAGTAAAATTATTATAATGTAACTTTTCTGAATATTAATTTTCTTTATTTTGTATTTGATGCTAGGTGACGCTACGGTCTGTTTGTGTTCGCTATTCGTGTAACAGATGTAGCAGCGATCGTTGGAAGTAATTGACAACTTAATACGTTTATGAGGTTAGGTTCAGTTTGTTTTGCTATAAAGTGTCAAAGAAAGTAAAAATTTCGTATTTAATACTAATAGTTATTTATATTTGAGAATATAAATAGTGTATGTTTATATTTTATCCGAACAGGTATGTCATCTCATACGTATAGATATTTTGAGCAAAACTTTGTGAGAAATAACAAAAGATTAGAGCGTTAAATTTCCATTAACTATTTATTATTATCCTTTTTTTATTGTAATTTCAAATAAATAGGGCCACCCCCTAAAATAAGGATAAAGAAAATTTTTATTTTTGACGCTTTTAGGAAAAACGAAAATATAAAAATAATTTATAGAAAATAGGACAACAAAAATGGTTTGTGATAATTATTAAAAAGATATAACAACAAATTTAGGAAGATTGAACGCATGTAGCTATATTAAAGTATTTGGAGTTGTATTTTTTATACAATTTTTATTCCTTTTTCATGATTTAATTAATTTGTCTTTAAATTATTATATTTATTGATAACATTTTTGCTTGCCCTCATTTTAGAGGGTGGTCCTATTAACATGTTCCTTTTATAATTGCAAATTTTAGCTTTGTTTTTTAAAACAAACTTTTAAATAAAAAACTTATTTTATTAATATTTGGAGCGCGGAGCGGGAGCGGAGCTGGAGCAGGCATCTTGATGCCGGAGCGGAGCAATTAAAAAATTGGACTGCTCCAAACCCCTGTTTTAGAGAAAACCCCTTTTAACTTAATTTTTGCAGATTGCAGATAATTCTCTCCACAATGACGTCAAAATGTTTTTTCTACGATGAAAAACGAGTTGAATGTCGCCGATTTAATAAATTTAACTGTAGAAAAAACATTATAACGTCATTTCATAAAGAATATCTTGAGATTTTCAAAAATTGACGGCTCCGGTGTACAGTATGGTTTAAATTGATATTTGTAAAGCTTCTTAGTAAATACAATCAGGGCCGATCGGTATTAGAGTATAAGAGTGCTTATCACGTGTTTTTAAGCACCCGCCCTATTATTTTTACGTTCAAAAATTAATTAATCGTAAGTTATAATATAACTCCTCTTGAAATTTTACAAAAAGTTTCTACATTACTAGACTCGTCTACAAAAAAAATCACGACTTCGGTATTAGAGCATAAGGGTACTTATCACGTGTTCTTAAGTATATTATAACTTACGAGTAATTAATTTTTGAACGGATTAATAAAAGCGCGTGTAGTGAAGAATAAGGACGGACATATGGCTCCACTGAAGGTGGGAAGAGTTTAGATCTTGGCGGGTGGAGCTTATTGTAAGGCTGTACGTCAATAAACCGCTGCTAGAATGCGCTGCTAGATACACTCTCGTAACATTTTGCTTAGAATTTGTTTTCGTCTTTTTTATACAGAATTACATTATATATATCAAAATGCAAGTCTTAAATTCATTCGTCTTAGAATAAAGAGTGGCCCGTTGTCTATTGCTTTCCCGGGACCCGAATTTTCTGTGAACGGCCCTGACCACAATAGTAGGCAAAAATTAGGTTGGGTTCTGTGTTATCACATGTAGTAAACGTTTTCGTTTTTCTACGAAAGACAATCACAATTTTATCATAACTTCCTTATTTCCAAAAATTGAACGAAATGATATCAAGGTTTTTGATAGCTGCTTTCATTGAAATTTAATCAATGATTCACAGTTTTAGCGAAGTCTTAAGTTCTGAGATATGAGGCGAATTTTCTCACGTAGAACTCATAATTGGCCTGACTTTATGAGAACACAAAATATTCTTACTTTTAACATGATATTATATACTCTGTGACCTATACATTGAGACTGATATAATTTATAATAATATGTAGTTATTACGGTATGTATGATGTATAGAGATGATTTTTTTTAATTAAATGAAGTTTACCGACAACACTTTTCTTAATAAGTCCGCTTAATCGAGGTTTTCACTATCTGATTTTGACTGAAAATAAAAACCTGAACCGATTTCGAACTCTGACATCTCCAGTAACTTATTAATATCTAGGAACAAAAATTTATAGTACCAAATTCAAAATTTTAATAACCGAAATACACACTTTTAAGAGCACCAGTCGCAAGTCGCCGATTCAACCCGACGAATAACTACGAATCTGAGTTGTTTAAGCATCAATTTCTAACCAAAAAAATTATTTTTTGAACAAGTTAGCGCTGTATATTACGGGCAAGCAGTCTCAGTGGATTAATTAGTATAGATAAGATATTGTATGCATTTGTTCTATTCCATTAGGTGTTTTTATTCAGAAATATAACAAATCTTTGGTAGTCAGTCACGTTGTAGATCTGCTTGGATTTGTCAGGTTGATTCAGTGTGTATGTACACGCATGCTGATGTTTGTCGTGCAATAGAACACCTAAAGAATCGCGCGAACTAAAACATTTTTGATTTATGTTTCGTAAACATGCTACAATATCGTTCTGTAAATTTTATAAATTGATCACTAAATCGTCTTAGAACAAAAAAATTATCGTATTAAACCTAGAATTTCAAAACAGATTAAAAACTTGACGTGAAATCGAACCAAATCCTAAAAACCTGGTCCCTAAACGCAATAACGAAACCTAAACCCTAAATGAAAACGATTAAAGAAGTTCGTTGGATCAAACCATTTTAAAAAATTCTGGTTTAAAATATATTAGAACCTTAATTCAACGGATCTCGGTAAAAGATTGCGGATTTATTGTACGGAATTTAAAACTTATTTTTGTCATTGACTTATTTTTGGTTTAGACATTTAAATTTAACAGCAGATTTGGAGATTATTTAGATTTGCCAGACTGGTAGTTCGCTTAATCGAGATTTTACTGTATATTAAAATTTGAAATAAATTTTTAAGCCAATACACGCAAGTTACTGTCTTATTTAATAATATCAACACGAAACTATTGCAAATAAAATTGAAAATATGTCAACAAGCGCGGCTAGACAAACATGGAGAGTGAATTAAGCAACTAACGATGCATTTAGAACGAAAAAAGAAGGTAGACTGGCAGCTCGAACGAAATGCGCTCGTTGAAGCAGGGGTACCTTAACCACAGGGCTAAATGGGTTATAGCCCCAGGGCGCCAGCCTTTTGGGGCGGCAAACTCACTGGAAACTGCTGTTATGGTACAATTTTGGAGCGAAATATTAGAAATCATAGATAAAACTAATATATCACTTCAAAAAATTGTTACTACAATTAAAAGCATTGTTGGATTCCGTAGAAAAAGTTTTACAGTCAAAACGAAATATAAATTCATTCAACTTTTACAAATCGGAGAGTATAACATTGTCCGAATGCGATGACTACAAACGATTACGCAAAGGAAAAAGAACAGTACAAGGAAAATACGTCGGCAAATGTTGAATTTGATGCCAATACCGAATTCCGCATAAATAGGTACCTACATCTTATGTTATTATTGATCAACTTCTATCCAGAAGTACAAAAAAAAAGTGTGCCTATAACGACATTTACTCAAAATTTGACTTACTGGTCAGTTCGAAAATTTTAATGGACACAATTAGAAAAAATGCTGCAGAGTTATGTAAAACATTTATGTTGACGATCTAGAAAATAATTTTATTGAAGAATGCCCTTATTTTAAACATTTTTATTTATGTGAACATAAAGAAAATATATCTACAAAGGAATTAAGTTTGAGGACAATAATTGGTTCAAAAATTGAGTCTAAATTTTCTAACGTGGTCACAGCAATGCGCATTTTTTTAAGTATTGCCGCTACAAATTACAGCGGTGAAACATCTTTTTCGGCACTTGATAGAATAAAAAATTATTTACGCTCGTCTTTGGGACAGGGTTAATTGAATGATTTAAGTATTTTGTCTATAGAGAGTGATATATTTAATTAATTAAATACGTGCGATATTATTAACCAATTGGCCAAAGAAAAGCTAGGAAAATAAATACTTAAGTTATTCATATAAGTTTTTTTTTGTTTTTTGTTTATATGTACCTATAGGTCATTTGAATTTTACATTTTTATTTGATTATTGGTAATACATTGACTTTTTCTAGTTTTGAAACTTTTGTAAAAACCACCGGTCACCCCGCTCCCGCTTCCCCTCCCGTGTATTTTTTTTATGAAGAGGGGCGCATTATTGTTAGCCAAATATCTTAAGACGGCCCTGGACGTGGTGCATTTCTACATACTATATTATCCTTGGACTAGACCTTGCTTTATGCAATAACAAACCTATATTCGTCATGTAGATAACATCGACGAGGCAGGTGACGATTAAAATGACGAAAGTGCGAAGCTGGATTAACTAACACGTGCAAATGACAGAAAGCTTTGATGAAAATAATTACAATACATCAACAGGAAATTACCTACCAAGAAAAAAACAATATAAACAAGTCATTATCGACAAATCGTCCACAGTGCCGCTGTGATAAAAACTTTTAAGGTTGCCAATTTCATTGTACAGTCAGAGGCGGATTTAACGGCGGGCGCACCTGGCGCGCGCCCTGGGCCCCGACTTCTGAAGGGCCCAGCAAAACCCCAACTTTATTTATTTAAAAATATGGTTTACATGTATGGATTTTTATTTTCTCGGTCTCTCTCTCTTTTTTAAGAGGTGCAATATTTTCTTCTGCGCCCGGGGCCTCAACCGACTTTTATCCGCCTCTGTGTACAGTTAGGCCTGTCGCGCACTGGCGATATTTTAGGGGCAATTTTTAGTCGCCCAAAATGGATCAATGGCAGCTTTGTGATAACATTAATTTATTATTTGAATATTGAGACGTACAAAAGTCTTTAAAAGTGTTAAGAAAACTGGCAAACCAATAACATGAACTAGATGTAGTGTTTTCGTTGATTCAGTTGTTCAAACGACACAAGTCATGTACTTTGATACGGTTCTTTTTTGTTTCTGAAATTGAATAACCGTCGGTCTTGTATAATATTAAAATACCGGATTATGCATTGAAGTATTTTGATATGTAATTCAAGCTCCAATCAAAAACAATAGTAGGTATATCAAAACTGTCAAAACTCATTCTAAAGTAATTTAAAAAATTCGCACGATGATTCCGTAAAAGAGCACACTTTTTAACAGGGGTTTGGAGCAGTCCAATTTTTTAGTTGCTCCACTCCAGCTCCGCTCTGGCATCAAGATGCCTGCTCCAGCTCCGTTCCCGCTCCGCTCCCGCTCCGCTCCCGCTCCGCTCCCGCTCCGCGCTCCAAATATTAATAAAATAAGTTTTTTTATTTAACAATTTGTTTTTTAAAACAAAGCTAAAATTTTATGAGATATGTGGAAATGGACCAATAATTACAATATTTGACCCTAAGAAACAAGTTAGTGAAGTTAAATAAATGAACAAATTATTGATCTTCAAAAGTTAAAAGAAGAAAAAAAGTTCTTTAAAATTTTTTAAAATTCAAATACAAAATAATGAAAATTAATATTCAGAAAAGTTACTTCATAATAATTTTACTTCAAAAAAATTCAAATTTAATTTATTTATAATTTTATTAAATACTATACCCATGAAAATAATTCATAAAAAAAAATTGTAGTTTTGTAATAGTAAAGTGGAGCAATGGAGCAATCAAAATTATTTGCTCTGGGCTCCGCTCCCGCTCCGGGCAAAAACCCATTGCTCCACTGCTCCGCGCTCCAGCTCCGCGCTCCGCTCCAAACCCCTGCTTTTTAGAAACTGTGTTAATTAATAGCCTTTCATTCGTGTTACTGTTGGCTGAGATAGCAGCGATAAAAACCTCGTTTTACTGGGACTTATCACGTTTCGTCAATGCCAAACTCGGATAAAAACGAAACGAAAAACGGAGTGTGATGACATAAATTATTTTAAGAGGATGCAATAATAAATAGTGTAATAAAGGTGTAACAAGTGTATTGTGCGTATTATGGCACAGCGGGGGGGAGTGGTGCTGTAGGAGGTGAGAACGACGAATATACGTACGTCAAAAGATCTGAAAAAAATAGATATGCTTACGAACATGATTAAAAAAACAATGAAAGATATAAAAGAAACAAAACATCTCGAGAGCGACGAGTATACGTCGGAGGATTCGAAAAGGAAAAGAGAACAGGACATAGAAGACATATCAAAAGGGAATGAAAAGAGCAAAAAGATTAACAGGACACCTCAAAAAGAGAGAAAAGAGAAAGGAGATAAAGCGGAAAGGCTTATGAGCATGATCAAGGAAGTAATGAGATATAAAAGAAATAAAACATGACCAGAGGTCTTATAAAGAGGAACTGAAGGAACTGAAACAGAAAAATGAATTGCTGAAAAATGAAAACAAGATAATAAAAGAGAAGATGAAATCCGTAGAAGATAGAGTTAGAAGACTGGAAAAAGATAGAACTAAAAGTAACATCGTTGTGACAGGCTTGGAGATGAAACCTGATAATAAAGCAGACCTCATACATGAATTTGAACACCTTATTGAAAGAGAAACAGGTATAAAAGTTCAGATTAAAAACGCCATACAGATAGAAACAAAAGCATGTAAGTTAGAATAAGTCAAACCACTAGAAAAAGAAAAGGTAATGAAAAATAAGTACAAGTTAAAACAACTCCAACAAATAATATAATATATAAACAACGAAATGACTAAGGAGGAATTGGAAATTCAAAAGACGCTAAAACAAACAGTGGAAGAAGAGAGACAGAAAGGAAGAACAACGAAAATAGGATATCGAAAGATCACAATTGATGGAAAAGAATGGAAAAGAATGGAGATGGGACAGGGAGCAGGATAGTGAAGAATAACAGAAATATTAGGTCAACGATACAGGCAATGAAAAAGATCAGGAAAAAAAATAAATTAAAAAAAAAAGAAATAAGGAAAGACAAGAAGAGGACATAGAAAGTTACACAAGCAATGAAAAAGGACATGCAAAAGGAAATAAAAAGAAAAAAGGAAAACACAAAAAGAACTCAACTCCAGAAAAAAACGCCAGAAAAGAAACTAATAAATTGAAGCCACGGGCCTTGTAGGCCTGTAGTGCTGGACTATTTATTATAATAGCTTTTCATTATCGTATGGATGCACCCACAATTGTTTGCAGCTTCGTTTTTTACGTTTTTTTTTAAATTAGAGCAGCGACACAAGCCAATTCGGTAAAGTTCATCTTCACAAATGAACTTACCGACGATTTTCGATAGCCCGTGCGCGAACGCAATTATTTTCAGGCGATTTTTAATTGTGCAATTTTTAGTTGCTTGGTAAAAATATCGCCCGTGCGCGTCTAGCCAAAAAGTATGTTTCACAATCCTGATTTTCATACACCTTACCTAAAATAATAGGTAATAAAAATCGCAACCCCAAGCAAAAACTTGAGTAATTTTTTTCGTTTTTCATTTACTTTTTTCCATTAGTAACGTATCGAATAAAATGTGAATAAATCCGAAGTAAATGCTTATCACAAGAATTCAACTGAAAAATGTCGTCGTTTCTTGAAATGGAAAACAAAAATTAGCTTTAAAAATAAAAGAAGCTTTTGTTTTGCTTTATTTCATAGGAAACTTAAATAATAGATGACCAAATTATAAAGTATGAATGTTAATAGGTTTAAACAAACAGCACTTACAACAAAACACATTTTTTACTTAAATAATAACTGTAGTCATGAATAATAAAAAAAGGATAACACAGAATTGCAAATTTGGTCATAAATATCGGAACATAGGTATGCAGATTAAATAAAACGTGCAAAAAAATGTTTTTTTTACAAATGCACGAATATTGAAGATAAAGAACCGCTTCATGCCTGTAAACATTAATATTTTAACTAAAACTGTATTAGTTAAATAATTAACTCGAAAGTATGACATTTAGTCGTCAAAATATATTAATTAAAAAAATATACCCAGTACACTATCACCAAAAATTGCATAACTATCACTAAAAAAGTAATTTACTACTAAAAACTTACATTGACAAATCGTATTTAGAATTAAACTTTTAACTATTAACGCAAATTTTCATATTTTAAAATTAGTTATATTTAAAAGCTTTTAAATGTAAATAAAATACATATACAGGGATGCGCAAAAGCATGGAAACAGACAAATATCTAGAATACTATTGGCGGTATAACAATGAAATTTTGTATCTAACCGTTATGGTAGTTATCGGATTCGATGAAAATATTAGGGTTACAATACTACTTCCGGTTCAACCGGAAACGGACATAAACTTTGAAATTTTAAATAGAACATCCTGTATATTTTTACACTTTTGTACTGCTCTTAAAATTCACTTTAAAAAATTTATAAGGTTATATGGGTCTAAAGTCAACCGTTTTCGTAAAATTTACATTTGTATGAAAATTTTGAGCGATACAGCACTTTTAAATTTTTTAACATTTAAGCTAGGTATTTAAAAAGACAGTAGAGTTTTAGTTTACAAATTAGATTGACAATAGATTGTTTAACACCTTGTGAGAGCTACATTTAAAAAATATTATACGGGGTGTTTTTTACGCTTGGTCCAACTTATGACACATTAAACATCGATAACTTAATAAATAGATTACTTAAATACTTTATCCATACTTTTAAACTTATTTAGCTTTAATAGTTTCGTTTGCAACGTCTTTAATTGAATCTTTAATAATTTTTTTATTCAAATTGAAGTTATTTTAGCCGACACACTGTCTTAACTCGATTAATTAAATTTTATTATAGACGTAATCAGTTCAACGATGCTTTGTATGTAAATTCATGAGCTGTATAAAAAACATACATGTTTGTTTCGAAAACGATTAAATTTACTTAAACAAACTTGTTAAGTGAGTTAAAAAGTTTTTATAAGAATGCTACAATTTAAAGTACGCAACGCAGTACTGATAATCAAAGCAAAAATATTGAAACTAACACTTTAAATGTTTGAACAATAGATAAGTTAGCTTTATACATTAGCATACGCATTGAAAACAGCAACAAAGTATGGTATTGAATTTTGTTTTTCTCACAACTCTTAAAGTATTTGCGTTTTTCAAATCGTTTATTGATCAATTCCACGCCATGTAGCTATTTGACTATGTAGTTATAAAGGTGGGTCCAGACGTATGTAACATGTAATGTAATGCGAATTGTTTGGACGGTACACGAACACGATGCGAATCCTGTTGTTGTTTTGGTTGTTGATCCGCTCAGTTGCCACCAACATGCTGAATAGAAAAGTCGTCTGCTTTATTACTAGAGCCGTCCAATTTCAAAATAGATCAGGTCATATACAGGGTGTCCCAGATTCGAGTAAATGCATGGGGATCTCGCTTATCTTACGAGCTACGAGGTCGGTTAAATTAGGGCAAAGTTGCGAAATTAAATGCTCATCAAATATCTGCACGAAAATTTGCATTGCTGTCTTAGTTCAAAAGTTATTCAAGAAAAACTAAAAAAAAATGATTTTCGTTTTTTGCCCTATTTCCTACATTTTTTAAGATATCGACAATCTGGAAGCACTTCTTCATGGCAACTTTTTACGCTTTACATTAATTTTAAGATAACATAAAATTTCCAACAACGTTTCGTCTTTTCAGAAACTTAATTTTTTTAACATGGCGAAAAAAAAATTATCTCATAGTCGGATAGCATTTTGTCTTCCACAAAAATGTGACAAAAACTCATTTTATCCAATTTTTAAATCGAATTTTTTTGTTTTTTTGTTGTTCTGTTGTTCTGTTGAAACTGTCACTTTGACATTAATATGATCGTGATTAATGTATAAATTGCAACCAGCTAGAAATTCTTTGATATTTGTGCTTTTGTTCGCTTTTATCGTTTCCGAGATCCCCATGTATGCATCAGTAACAAAGTAAAATGATAGTTATTTATGTACCAAGGCAGTAAAGTTCGACTTTTTATCACGAGTGTGGATATTACCACACGAGTGATAAAAAGGAACTTTACTGCCGAGGTGCATATTAAATTTTTCCTGCAAACGTCAAAGAAGTAATGAAAAATCAAGCAAATACATAAAGTTTTACTTCATCTGTCAGGTTATCATTCTCCTGTCAAATATGTAGGTATCTTTGAACAAAAACACGTTCAATTTTTCTAAATTCAACCAATGAGCGTAGCGCATTTTACTTTTTTACTGCCTAGGCAGTAAAAATGATTATTACAGCCGCTTTTGGGTACTTATTGAGCTAGTTTAGCAACGATTGCAGAAAAATATGTTTACGTAAATATTATGTAGGTGTATGTAATAAAATGTAGTCACCTTTTCCGGTACCGTGGCTGCTTTTAATTTTCCCCTTTTTCTCTTCGATACGACGCCAGTAAACTTGTCATTTTATTTTTGCATTCATTAATATATACTTCGAAGAATCGTGCAATTTCTTCACAAGCATCACTTTTTAAATGTTTTTTGTAATAGTTGGGAATTTTTGGGTTCCAAATAAGAGCCTTATTTTTATACAACTCTATCAATTCCAAACATCTTTCTTCGGCCCACATCTTTAACACTCAATAAATTTGCAGATACTCTAGTATCCCTCGCTATTACATTACATGAGAACGTCCAAACGAAGTTTTCGCACCGAAATACGTCCAAAAAAGCATTGCGAGCGCCTTTGTGTTCGTCACAAAAACCGACAGCGAGCGCCGGTTCGAACATTACATGTATCTAATGCTCGTAGTGCCGTCCACACGAAGAATTTGCGTTACATTACATATGGAGATTTTCTTCCTGAATTCAATACTGCAAAAATATACTGGGTGTTCAATTTTTTAAAAAATACCTTTAGTGACGACCCACTCTTATGAAACTCCCTGTATACTTGAAACTAATTTTAAAATATGCACGTCTAGAAATATTATAAGTTTCATTACAATTTTTTGTGTGGATAAGTTGACATTAAGGGCAATAATGGACTTCATCGCACTATTGGCGCACCCTGTATGTAGGATATAAAGGGTTTGTCCATTAACCAACATTGATGTACAGGGTTTGTAAAATTTCCTGTCGCTTCTTGGTATTTTTTGGTAATGTTTGGCATTGCGTATTATAATATCCACAATTCACTTATTTTAAATGAAAGGTTTATGATATGTCTGTATGTTACTATGTTTTTTCAATAATTAAGTTAAATAAGTGTCAAGTAATATTTGTTTCCATTGGAAATGTGTTGTAAGATGGGGTTCCTAGAGAGATGTTTAATTCATTGTCTAAAACCGAATAATAAAGGCCAAAATTTTGAAAATGTGCATTTAACTTCTGATGGTAGTAAATGTTGCATATTAAAAAAAAAATATGTTCCAAATATGGAAGGTTTATTTTAAAAGTGACGTCACTTTCTGCGAAAGACGAGTTAAAGCTGTTTACGATTACAAAAATATATGGTGTTTGTATCTTTAAACATTTTACTTGCAAATTCTTTTAAAATCGTTACTATTTTCGTCAACAGAAATTTTATTGTTAAACAGAAATGCAAGTACATTTAATTTAAAAATAGCATTATGATGAATTTGCTTCCCTATATAAAGGAGACCGGAGATGAAAGTAACATTTTTTTGTTTTTATTTAATTTCTCAGACTATAAGAAGTTTTTTTACATCCAAACTGATTTCATACTTTGGACATTTTTCTTCCTTCTAAGATATTTATTTCATATGTTTCGTAAAGCATACGTGATTTTTTTTTTCTGTAGTAAGATAGCTGTTACTTCCAACCTCAACGTTGGGGCTAGAAGTAACAATGATCGGGGTAAGTTGTAAAATAATTTACATCGCTCACGAGTAGTGGGTAAATATATTAGTATTTATCAACAAAATTAATATTTGATTCCAAAATACACAATAGCAAAATAAAAATTAAAAAAATCTTTGCTACAATACAAAATGATAAGTGAACATTTCCAATATTCAAAAATGTGAAACAAAAAGATACAACAAATTGGAAAATTAATCCGACAAGTTTTGTATGTTCTCATCTACGAAGAAAGCCACCAATTGTGTGCTAGAGTGAGTGAACATTATACTTATATTTTAAAATTTACTCATGAATTTACTTAGATATTGGTTATGTATTTTATAAATAATAATGATAATGGAAAATATTTGAATGAACTTATAATAAAATACATTGTATAAATTACTTACATGATATATTTTACACATATTTACAAAAATCAGTAAAACACATCGGTTAAAATCAACGTAAGTCCGTGGTTTTTACAAACCATTATTTTGAAAGTGACTCGAGTCATTTTACAGTAATAAAAATGGCGATTCGTTTACGTCTGTACGAAATTATTTATACTGAGAAATATATAAGTAACCGAAATAACAAATATGAGTGAAATTTTTCTATAGTACCTAAGCATAATTCTTTTTATGCATATTTAAAAATGCAGAACATTTTTAAGATCTCAAAGTAACATAATAGTTACTTATACCACTTTTAAAAAATACGGCTTATATCAGTGACGGAGCCGGGGGGGGAAAGGGGGTCCGGACCCCTCCCGAAATCGATAATTCAAAATTATTTTTGTATTTAAAATATTTTTGTTGGTGCTTTGACAGCTGTTTGTATTTGAAATCATGAAGTTTTTCCACGACTTTTGTATTACCTACATACATTTAACAAATTGTAAGGACCCCCTCCGAATAAAAATCCTGGCTACGTCACTGCTTATATGTAGAAATAATGTTTGATCAGTTTAATATAGGTTAAAATATATCTTTGGCTGTTTAGTATGTATTTTCGTTTAATCAAAATCGACATTTCACAAGAAATTGGAGTATTTAAAAATTTAAAAAAGTTGTATTTCCAAAACAAAACATTATGGATACACAGTGTGCGAATATTTTTACTCTTTTTATTACATTGAAAACCGCAATTAATTGCATTTTATAAAAAAGATTACGAAAAATATTTACAAATAAAGTTTAATACGTAAATCAAATTATTTTCAAAATAAATTTTGAAAATAAGGCATCAGTGCGTGTAAAACGATATTCAGTTTTTTGTAATTTTATGATTGTCATATCACTGAATAAAATACTTTGCATACACGCCGCTTTAGTAATTGCTTAATCACACACAACACGAATAAGATAATCTTACATCGAAAATTTGCCACGAAAATAAATGCAAAGCGAAATTGTCATGGCAACAGACATCAGGTTAAAAACTGTAAATCGATTTTAAGAGCATCAAGTCTGTTAAAACACTAGACTATCACCTTTTTTAATTTCACACCGTCACACACAGCCACAGTAACGTAAAATTCATAGCAACACCATTATTAACCATCATTTTTATTGTTGTCTAATATTTTAATGGCGAGATAACAGTATCGTAATTAAAAACAAGCAGACGTTACACAATCGTCGCGTATTTATTACCATGGCGTGTAAATTGTACGTTACTAACCTAAGCCAATATTAATCGAAAAATTATATAGTCAACGGCCGCTAAAACACCGATAACGTTTCAAGTCCACCTTAAATATTAAACAACCGTAAATTGAATTTATTATAATATTTCGCAACGTTCACCTTATTTTGATGTGCATACCTAATTTAACCTTCCTAAACGGTGCCCATTCAGAAAAAAAGTGGAATACTAAAATACTCTTATTTCATCACCAGCCCGACGAAATGTGCCTAGAATTTAGAGTAGCTGCAATTTGTCGATTTTCTACATTTGTATCTAATAAATTCTACATATGACTCAAACACATCTATTTACACGGCCAAATTACTGTTACCGAAAGGGTAATGAACGATGTGACGAAATTTATCTGTTTCAACGCTAAATATTACTTTTGAAGTGTGTGAACACGGCAACATCTGTACAAAAATTATAGATGTAAGAGCATATGCCACGTTTCTTTATAGATTTCTGCAAATTTGCACATAAAAATGTCATTCAAAAACCTGTTACTGCCAATGAAAATAAACAACATTACTGACAAATTCCGAACTGTATACGTAAAGGAATTTTTTACGCTACTGTAAGTTCTTTAAAAGTTAACTTTGGTTATCAATCCATTAAGAAATTAAGAAAAACAAACGGTATTTAGGTATTTTAGGAAATACCCAAGAACGGCCATGTTTTCAACCCCTTTCTTGTACAGGGTGGTGCAAATTCGATGGGGTACATGGGTATCTCGCTTAATAATCAAGATAGAAAAACGGTTAAATTACCAAGAATGTGCAGTTTTTAAGACAAACTCAGAACCGTTTTCAAAAATATTCTATCATTTCCGGTTTTCGAGTTATTAAAAAAAATGCTTTTTTGTTATATTTATAATGTGTCATATCTCCCTTATTGTTTTAAATATCGAAAAAGTTTATAAATATTATGTTTAGATATTGTTACCTATATAGATTTTGATAGTACTAAAAAAAATTTTTTTACGCTCGCTGTTAAAAAGTTATGACACAAACTCTACGTTTTTTAAATGGAAGCTTTAGTTGGCTATGACTAGTGAGTCCTTCCCGGGAATTCCCGGGAAATTGGCTATTTATTTATAATCCCGACTCCCGGGATTCACGTTTTAAATCCCGGGACGAGACTGATGAGCACGATAGCAATTATGAGGGACGAAATATTAACAATGAGAATGCTAAAAATATACATTCGCATCGAATGGTAATCGTAAACTCAAACACACGGTATCTCCCACCGCCCGATCTCGCTAAAAAAAAAAAAATCAGGAAGACGTTTCAAAGACCTTATTTCGCTTGTAATGTTTCTACAAAATCCAGAAAATTTAAAACCGACGACCCAATATTGTAAATATAGCCAGTTGTTTTTAAAATCTACCATTTCCTACGTTGCTAAATATGCAAAAGATTTGGTGAACCAGTATTTTTTTGGTGATACAGAATGGGAATCGTAACCTAGCGATAGCGGTTTAGTAGAAGTAAATGATTAAACTTCCCCAGTGAATCTTCATTAGGACGCTCTTTAGCAAATGCAATAATTGCATCCAATAAACCCATGGAAGAAGTAAAACCCGACACAATATAATCAATTTAAAAGGAGCTGAAACTATATGAAGGAACAGAAATGAAGACACGTACTAAAAAACGTATATACGATTCGTTATTACCAGAGTGAAACTGACGGCCAGTTCCAGCGGCCACTTGCGTAGCGTAGCGTAGCGTAACGTCAGCCTTAGAATTAACTACGCCCACCTAGTACTATACTCTTCCCACCTACTAGGGAGCGATAGCGCCGTCATTCTCGATTCGAAACGGTCCGCGCGCTTCTGTTATAATTAATATTATTAAATTCATAGCTTTTCTCCTACAGATTGCCTCAGAAAAATCTTTTCAGAAATGACTTTATCATACTTACATCCATCTACAAAACAAGTTTCAGATAGAATTATTATTCGGCGGCGAAGTTATTGAATTAAAATCGCCCACGCTATTATAGGTAACTTATTAAAAAAAATCATAACTAGTCTGATAAAGATTGCCTCAGAAAAATCTTTTCAGAAATGACTTTATCATACTTACATCCATCTACAAAACAAGTTTCAGATAGAATTATTATTCGGCGGCGAAGTTATTGAATTAAAATCGCCCACGCTATTATAGGTAACTTATTAAAAAAAATCATAACTAGTCTGATAAAGATTGCCTCAGAAAAATCTTTTCAGAAATGACTTTATCATACTTACATCCATCTACAAAACAAGTTTCAGATAGAATTATTATTCGGCGGCGAAGTTATTGAATTAAAATCGCCCACGCTATTATAGGTAACTTATTAAAAAAAATCATAACTAGTCTGATAAAGATTGCCTCAGAAAAATCTTTTCAGAAATGACTTTATCATACTTACATCCATCTACAAAACAAGTTTCAGATAGAATTATTATTCGGCGGCGAAGTTATTGAATTAAAATCGCCCACGCTATTATAGGTAACTTATTAAAAAAAAATCATAACTAGTCTGATAAAGATTGCCTCAGAAAAATCTTTTCAGAAATGACTTTATCATACTTACATCCATCTACAAAACAAGTTTCAGATAGAATTATTATTCGGCGGCGAAGTTATTGAATTAAAATCGCCCACGCTATTATAGGTAACTTATTAAAAAAAATCATAACTAGTCTGATAAAGATTGCCTCAGAAAAATCTTTTCAGAAATGACTTCATCATACTTACATCCATCTACAAAACAAGTTTCAGATAGAATTATTATTCGGCGGCGAAGTTATTGAATTAAAATCGCCCACGCTATTATAGGTAACTTATTAAAAAAAAATCATAACTAGTCTGATAAAGATTGCCTCAGAAAAATCTTTTCAGAAATGACTTTATCATACTTACATCCATCGATGGATTTTAAAAAAAAACAACGTTTTTTTCTTCTTTCAACGTTTGAAGATCAATAATTTGTTTTTTCAACATTTATTTAACTTCGCTCGTTTGTTAGGGCCAAACATTGTTATTTTTGACCAACTTTTACATATCCCATAAAATTAAAACTTTGTTTTTTAAAAAAATTTAATCAATTTTTTTTTTAATGTTAACAATATTTGGAGCATGAAGCGGAGCTGGAGCAGGTATATTGATGCCGGAGCGGAGCAATTAAAAAATTGGACTGCTCTAAACACCTGGTTGTAGCGATTTAAAAAAAAAGCGGTAAATATTTCTCCCTCCGTTAAAAAATAAGTGTCCCATTTGCACATTTTATTTGTTCCAAAATAAGTGTCCATTTTTCAGAAAGTTCCATAATTCATAAGAAGTATTATTTAACATGTTTCTTAACATGTTTCTTAACATTAAATAACTTTATAAACTGAACTATATTAGAAAAATTTAGCTAGTAACACCTTCTTGCTCGACTCCAAATTCTGCTAATAATCTTTGCTGAGACGCCAAATTCTCTGCTAATACGTTTAACACAACCATGCTGCGGTTTGTTGTCTTTAAAATTTTTAAGAAGACATTCTTTTTCTTCGTTTGATAAATTTCGTTTTTTACGTCTTTGAGAATTGTTTGACATTATTTGCAACGAGTAATAAGAAAAAATAACAAAAACAGCGGGTGAAAGTCGTAAACTACACTTTTTGCAACTTTTTGACACGCGATTTGTCAGCTGTCGTTTAACTTAATTAAATATCCATAGGCTACGATGATCCATTTTCGAAGGCCCTATTTGCATTCGCACAACATTTAAAAACTAACTCTCTTTTAACCTTAATCTAATGAAAATACTCAAAGTGGACACTTATTTTGGAACGGAGGGAGTATTACTTTAATTCCCAGTATTCCAAGTTTTTCGTACTAAAATACGTAAATAAATAAACACATTTTATAAAACAATACAAGTAATAAACAAAAGGTATGTTCTGTACATAAAAATGCTAAACTAAACTGTTTAATTAAAAATATCTGACAACGTAAACGAAGAATGAAACTGATTTAATTTTTGGCACGTGTTTTCTAAAACAGTCCTACACCTAACAGTAGAAGGACATGACTAAATAAATAAATTTTCTAAAAGGAAGAAAATATTTTTTTTGTATATTAGCAAATATGTTGTACGAGCCATATCAGTATGATTCTTTAATAATGAACGTTTATAGCAAGCAAGTTATCACAATGTTCTCCTATAGCGAATAAGGTGCATGCAACAGTAAGTACTACGGTTTTATATTAATTTAATCACTTTTAAATCACTGTCATATCGCTTATGGTGAGCACTCGACCTTAGACAGACGGTCTATGTGATTGCTCAGCACTTTTTGTCTTAACAATTAAGATAATTTCATGTAAAATAAGAGAAGATGATGAATCAGAACTAAGTTCCGTTTCAAAGGCATTAGCGCACATATGGACCGTTGCCTCCACCAGAAATATTGATGAACAGGGCTCATTATAATAGAATTTTAATGGGTTATACTGTGATAACGAAAGTAAATTCTTGTAAAACAAGGGGAATAGTTCGCCAAAAAAGCGACTTAAAAACTTGCCAACGAAAACTGTCCGTGGAAATTTTATACCTAGACGCTATTAACGAAGTAAATTTGAGTCTACAATGCTATCTGTTACAATAATTTTGTTGACTCGTACTGACAAAGTAATCGACTTTTAAGATTCCAAACCCACTGACCGATTTATCGATTTTTTAAATTTAAAATGAACATGCTTTAACCACTTAATTAAGTAATTTTGTCATTCCTAGATCATCTTGTTTAATTCTTCTTAAGAGCAGAACCATCGGTGTTGTTTTTATAAATGAGATTACGGCCAACTACTACAACGTGGTTATCAGACTCTGACTTACTTCTGTCAAAGCCAAACAATAAACATCTCCAATACAGTGTTGCTGTTATCGCATGCTGACAAATCTAAATATAAACTTCTACTTTGGTCCCTTTGATTTTAACACATTTGTTTACAAACCCTATGGAACTGATAACGTTATACCATTGACAAAGTAGTGTTGTGGAGTTGCGGACCGCGTCTCCACGAGAAATCAATGGAAGCCATTGATAGAAACACGAGCCTCGGAAAAAAGCTAAATAACCCGTTTTAGTGGTCTGTTTTACAATTAAGATTTTGACTGAATGCGCAAATATGAGAATGCATATGCATGGTAACAGTATGAATTAGTTATATGCCACATGAGTGCAAAAATGATATGTTGACAGCAGACGATACACGTGCTTTAACACTCGCCACGCCCCGTAGAGTACTACACATTCCAGGGCGGTGGGGAACGACGCAATGTTGTGACGGCACTAGAATCGATAGCTGAGCTACCTACGCCCACACACAAGAAAACGCCAGACTACACCCCAAAAAATACATATAAATACACGAAAAAGTCCAAAAATGTTCCCGACGCACAGAGGATGCCGCCCAGTTCTGGAGAAACAAAACGGATAACCCGTCTAGATACCACCACCTTCACCAAAATACGCCACAAAACAAGACAGTGACCATGCGTTTCTGTTTTTCGAAATAATCGCAGTTATCTCCGCATGACAACGCAAAAAGACACGCGTCAATAAAACCGATTGGAAGAAATTACCTTTTTCATGAAATCGAGGGATGCGTTTTCAAAAAGTTTTTCAAATGCTGCTCGAAGAAACGGATACAACGCGCTTCGATTTTAAACAATAAAGAATGTTTGTTGTTTTCCGTCGCCCTTTGGCATTTCAAGTGTATTATTTTTATACTTAAATGCGTAAAAGCGCGTAAACAACACGTTGCGTATGTATCTAACGGTGTAATTGTAACTTGACTACTTGATTATCACTGGCTGAACACATCGATACGTAAGATAACAAACTTTTACGACTAGATACTAGTAAATTGAAAACAACAACGATTTTTCATTCAGGTGGTCTCGGGATGCATGAATGAAATAGTACATCGCTTTTGTTTATAACCAACCCCCGTGCGTTTCAGTCTTTCAGCAACGTATAATGCATACATTTCCCGCCCTTAAAAAGGGATATGGATGTCGTTTCCTTCAAACCGTAAACTTTGATTGGCGAATGGATCGCGTGTGCTACTAAGCAGAAATAGAAAAACGAAATTTTCCATTCTTAAGTGAGTCACTATGGAAATTCTGATAGCTCAAAAATTAAAAATATCCCATTAAATCGAGCTATTCGATTTTGGTAAATGTATTATCACTGTGTTTATTTCGGTCATGATGGTTTCGTTATTGACAAACAGTTTACACCACCAAATATGCTTCGCTTAAGGCTCTTTTCGTGTAATGATGTATCTGCATTGTTTTGAGACTTCGATCTGGCGTCGTTTAATTAATATCTACCTATAGGAATAGTTATCTTCTAGATTAACAGGATTCTGGTGGAACATGTGGTACACCCATTCAGTTGTCAAATATCACCAATATCCACAGGAAAATGACGCACATGTACACATTAACAATAAACCGCACTTTTTTAATATTCGTTTTTACACCACAATTTGCGAATTAAAACGTAACGACGTAGTACCACACACTGAACCACCATGCTTAGGACTCAACCTCAAACCAGTGTTTGTTTGGCGTAAAGTTCTCCATTGTTGCCAGTATCATGGCGCAATGGGCCGACGGCAGCTAATTGTATTGATATTCTCGGAAGACGCGCACGTCATCGAATTAAGCCAACAATCTATATTAAATCGTTAAACATTTACGTCTTTTTGCTCAAAACGTCTGTATACGAGCTGAATTTTTATTAAGAAAAAACTTAGTTCCTTAGAACTGGCAATGCAGCTAATCTAAATTGACGCAGAGATGTCGCAAGCGTCCGTAAAACCGCTTGCTTTGTACAGATGACAAAAAAAACAAAATTGGAATGCAAAACACGACCTGGCAAAATAATTTTTACAGGTACAGCGCGTAAGTATTGGCGTAATTGGCATGATACACTTATATAGCATGCTCTTTAAAACATAAAATTAAACAACGTTACATTCCAGTGATTTTTATTACAGTTGCTTATTATTTAAAACGCACGGAATTAATAATAATCACGTATGCTTAGCATTAATTTATTTGTAAGTTCGTAATACAAAATTTTACGAAGTAAATTCCAAATCGAACGAGCTCCATGATACCAACAGCGCGCAACAATGGCGCGAAAAACAAATAACCGGTATCAAAACTCAAAATCATCCATCGCCTGAAACAGGGCCGCCGCGTGCATGTGAGCCGCCTTTGTGCAAACATTAAAAAACCGCCTCCCCCTGATGTACATGTACAACATTTTTGTAATTATTATATACATTTATTACAGTATAAAGAATAATACAAATATATCATGTATGAAAAGTAAAGTATTAAATTATAACTATGTATATGTATAAAGAATGAACAGTACAACAAGATAAGTTATATGAACCTGATATATCTGATAATGATAAAACGAACCACACCATAATGTCACCAGAAGTTACAGCCTTGCAGTTAAAGAACATTTGGATTCTGATTCAGTTAACCCGAAACTTCGAATTAACTGTCTATTTTAAAAATTAGAGATTGTTTAGTTAAAAATTATTCTCGTCAAGTAAAAGGGGTTATCCTAAAGACGAGAATTATATTATTAGCGAATGTTATCAAATGGAAAAAAACTTACAAGAAGTTATTTAGTTTATTAGTTTATTCAAAATCGCGATAAACGGTTTTTGTTATCATTGTAAAATTATTATTGATTAAGATACGCAACTTGCTAATGAATACGGTTGTCTTGATTGAAAACGGTTCAAAATATAGCGAACTTAAAATGTCGTTAAGTAATAAATGTTCGATTGATTCAACACAACTAGATTATACAAAACTGAAAACGTATCCAAACATCACAAAAAAAGAATAATGCTTATTATTTAGATGAGAAAATATAAAATGAAATCATTTATATTATTTCTGAAGCCATAAAACGAAATATTTTAGAAATAGTTAAGAGTCGAAATTTTGTTCTTTAATAATTCTTGACACCACCCTGGACTTGAGCCACACAGAACAATTGACTATTGTTATTAGATTGGTTAATCGCAATAAAGATACAAATATCGCGAAAATTGTAGAACATTTTTTGCGTTTTCGGTCTGTAGACAATAGAACCGGCCAGGGATCATTTAAATTTATTTTAAATCTTTTAAAATCACTGATCAATATTTGGGATTAAGATCAATTCCAGAGCTTTCTCATTTCATGTGTTGCTATTCTTTAAATTTGATAATTAACGATGCAACGCCGATCTGGTTTTTCCAGAAATTCCAAAGAGAACAAAAAAAGAATTTTTGAATACGAAGCATCAGATGAGTC
Organism: Elmis aenea; assembly: GCA_947652605.1. NCBI lineage: Eukaryota > Metazoa > Arthropoda > Insecta > Coleoptera > Elmidae > Elmis > Elmis aenea. The sequence goes on from OX393584.1 coordinate 10,581,023, forward strand.
AATAAAAATAATGCCAAAGAATTTGTTTCGCGATTTTAGACACCACAATATCATGGTTTACAAAAGATTTGTATAGTCAAAATAGCACAATGAAGATTTTAAACTTATCCACGACATAAGTAAATTAAAAGGACGGAGTGATAAAGATCTATTATAACACTGCAAAGGTTAACACATAAAACATAGCGTCAATAAAAATTCGGACGAAAAGGATTTTGGTCTCACTAAGTTTTAAACTGTATTTATAAAAACAAATTAAGGGAAACGTTTCCAAATAATAGAATTTATTAACTGCCACCCGTATCCGTAGCTTCCGGGGAAATTAGTTTTCAAAACTTAAATGTCCAAAGAACGTTTAGTAGGATAAATATGTAATAAATGAAATATCATATTAAAGTTTGGATGTTCGACTGCAACTATTTTGAGAATGCGTAACAACTGCTTAAAACTTTGTATATTTAAATTACCAGAAAAATAAAAGGGATTGGTCAAAATAGGAAGGAGTTTACGCAAAATAGATGTTTGAAAAAATTGAGTCTTAAAAATACGTTTCACAATCAGGTTTAAACTACCTAGAATTTATTGCAAGATCCCCTATCGCAAAATAGTATTACTTAAAAGTCTGAACTGAATGATTTGAACAATCTGGCGTTTTGGCACGAAATGAAAATAAATATAATACAAAATATTACTCAGGAATTTGCCGCCCCTTTGATTAGCCGCCCTTGTGCGGTGCACAACCTGCCACCCACACACGACGGCCCTGGCCTGAAACGGTGGCCCCAGCGCTCTGCCGGCACGGAGCGTCCTGACGAACGCAACTCAATTATCAGTATTGCCCATCGAATCTTAGCATCGGATCGGATCTGCATGATCTAACTGTACAATTTGCAAAAACTACGTGCACAATTGCATTAGAATTGAAAATACAAGAATTTACATCGCATGTACGAACCCCATTATTGTAATGACCGATAACTTTGAGTTAGCGGCTGCGGTATTTTACACTAATTCAATAACAAAACCAAAATTGTTCCATTATTTGCAAGATTTAAACCCAAAAATATTCGCTTCGTCCAAAGAATCCACTGTTAGTTGCTGTGGCAAGTTAATCTACTAAAATTTGTTCGTGGATAAAATAAATTTTGCTATGTATTTAATTTCATTAACATTTCGGTTATACCCTCGTTCTCTCGATATTTTTCACAAAACACCCTTGGAACGATGCTAAGTTACGATGAAATGGTATTTTTGTGTTGGTACTTCCAATAAAACTTACCCATTTATCGGTTTTCTACATATCTAATAGAACACAATAATCACAAAATAACGCCAGATTTTTATTTCATTTATTTTTTGTAATCGGATATGACAAAATAATAATATACATTTTTTCTCTATATCATTGCGTTTGAGGTAAAAAACAACAATATATTAAAGCACAAAGCCTGTTTGTTAATGGCATAAATAGGCATTTGATAATTAAATAAACATAAAAATATACAATAATTTAATATTAACATATAAAAAATACATGTACCACACATTTAAGTCAATTTGATAATAATATATAAATAAATACAATATACATATAACTAGTCCTTTTAATAATCACAAGCATAAAATGCAACTTGTAAGTTATATTACAATAAATTGCAATTAAGGCATTCGAACAACATTCGAATATATAAGAAAGATACAGTGAAAGGTAAATGAGGGTGTACCCGAACCAAAAATACACGAATTTAAATAACTGTTCGGCAAATGCTGGGAAATAGTCAGTTTTAAATAGATTCTGTATTAGCAGAGGGCCTATCACATAAAATAGTAAAATGTTACCTGCTACTGGGGTAAACTAGTTTGGCCACCCTCGGAAGGGCAAACGACTATTTAGTTGTAGTTTTATACGATCTCGGGTGGAATTTAACATTTTCAACGCTGTAGCAAGATTCAAAGAAATCAGTACTAAATAAGTTACTAAATATGTAAAATAACGATATATTCGTCTGTTACATAAAAATAAATAAAAAAATAAATAAACGTTACAAGCACTATAAATTTAGCTGCCAAGTTACATGTACGAAGTACGAACGCTTATTTAGGAACAAAAATCAATTCGAAACGATTTGAAATTCTAAACTGGGAGAAAATAATTCAAAACTTTTACATAAATATCTAATGAAACCAGCAGACTTATAATTTGTTAGTGAGAAAAGAATTGTTCTAAAGGAATACAATCGTTCATTTTTTATACACAATTTTCTTTAAACACTTATATTCGACGATATTAAAAGCAGGGCCAGAAACCAGTTCCTTAAACCGGTTAAAACTGGTTAAAACAACCGGTTCACCGTTACTTTTTGTCCGAAAAAGTGATTTTTAACCGAAACCGCTATTTTTAATGGCAAAAAACGGTAACCTTTACCTAAAATAATAAAAAACCGGTTTTTAAACATCTTTTTTTGATAAAAATTACTTTAAAAAGTACAGAATCTGTAATAAATGCGATTAGTTTACCAAAATCCATTACTGAATGCTTGATTGTACATATAGTATAAAATTATAAGTAGATAAATCTTTTCATACTTTGCATTCTTAATCTAAATAATGTCAAAAACTGGTTTTTTAACCGTTTTCTTAAACCGGTTTAAAAGTTGAATCGGTTTTTCACAAAAAAAAAACGTTTTTTTACGGTAAATCTCGGTTCTTAGACGAAAACCACTATAAAAATAAAGTTCTCGATTTCGGTTAACCGTTAACCAAATTTTTTTCGGTTTCGAGCACTGGTTAAAAGTAGAGAGCACATAAATTACAAAAATATCAACAAAATATACACAATAACAGTACAAATTAAAAATATAGAATCAAGAGTCTTTCGAGATATTAACTAGGCAATTACTAGAAGCAGTACCGAAATTGTATACACAAAACGTGTTTACTGAACCAAAATACAAACGACTTTGCCGAAATTCAAGATTTTTCTTAACTCCACAAGACTATTAAAAAGCACTTACCCATTTTAAAACTCGTATCAAATAAGTATTAAAACGGTATATGGCAGAAATAGGACTCAAACTTAACAATATCTCTTTTTTTTTAGGCAATGATGAAGCGGCAAGTTCAAATTTTTTTACCTTAATAACTTTTTACTTGTTTGCGTTATGCGCAAGGGCGTATATAAATTGTGAAACGCTTAATTTTTGATGATAGTTTTTAAACTTTGCATGTAAATGAGATCACCATACAATATTTACGTCAGTAGTCGCCTGGGTGGTCAGTTAATAAAAACTTAACTTAATTTAATGACTCTGGCACTTAATATCATATTAAAAATATTGGCGAATTACAATTTTGCATTACCATAATAAACATTTCAGAAAGCTGTGGCATTTATTTTATTACCAAGTTATTTTTGCCAAAAAAAGATTTATCAATATAAGTACCTACACAAAATTTAATTAGTTATTGTTCAAAACTGTGGATGAAAAGATTTAATTCACACAAAACTGAAACAGAACATTAATGTTCAATTTTTGGATGTTTGAATTATATTTGAATTATTTTATTGATTCGTGTGATATAAGTAATTTTGATAAAAATTAATTTGGTTTATATTAACAAATAAGGTTGCTACTGACGAACAGACAATAGTTAGAATTTTAATCTAGCATTTTTACAAGAGATTCGTCGAACAAAAATAAGTGATTTGTTATTAAACTTATTTAGATATTAGAATTACTTAGGTGATAATTTTTTTCAAAAGTAATATAAATAGATTTAGTTAAAAATTAGTCTTGTTTTTTTGCAAGAAAATCTTGGGGGTAGATGATAAGTGATTTTTAACTAAACTTAGTTATATTGAAATTTAGTGCGTTGTAGGGTGAAAAAGAGGCAAAAAACTGTCTGAAATGTCTTCAACAAAACACTCAAGGTTTTGCTTCAATATCTTGTGGTATTTCATACTTGTTCTCTTTGCAATAAAAATAAACGCACAGTACAAAAAATGCGCAATGATTTGCCACTTCGAACCTGTTTTAAAATAAAGCCATTTTGTTTATCTTGCCGTGGCTGTACTTCTTGGAAGACGTTGGACACGGTTTGTTAAAATTAATGTTACCAATCATTCTTTCGTCTGCACTTATTAATCAAGTTTTGTGTATGGTATAATTTTTAATGAACACCTTGTTTGTGTATTACCAAAGCACAACTGTTAGTTTTGAAAATAATGACTGTTACTTGAAGCACAGATGTGCGCAAAAACAATTTTCGAAAAATATTAAATGCCGAAAATCGTATCAGTCCGCCCATTTAGCATTTTCAAGTAAAAACTACTAAATGAAATATTTTGTGAAAGAAGATGTGTTTACCATTAAAAAAAAAAAATAAGGTTGAAAACTTTGCAGTTTTGAAAATTACAGAAATAGGAATAGTATTTAGCGCGTATTTTAAAAGTAAATTTGACATTCATATTTTCTAATTTTCATTGCTAAATAGTGCGTTTTTATTAATTGAAATTGCTTAAAACTAATCAAGGAATTGTTGGAATGAGTCTTTGTTCAAAATTACCAGCGATAAAATCGTTTTTGAAGGTTTGCGAAAATGTGAATTGATCAAAATGTAACAAACCTGCTTGAAACAAACTCAAAATTTTTAGCACATCTTGTTATGATTTAAAAAATATTATGAGCATTTATTTAAAACCTGGTTCTATTGCTACAAAACTAAATTTTGAAATAAGTTCTTTAAAAAATTGTGACTTAAAATTTTGGAAAATGCGAACAGACTTATACGATTTTGGGCTTAAAATTTGCAACATTGTCTTTGACACTTTAATTTTTTAATATAATAACCGTAACAAAGGTTAGTTTCATTGAATTTTTGTGTAGAATCTTAATACAGTAAAATTTAATTGATCTGGTTTGTGATATTAGACATAGCGTAATTAAGTTAGTTTAAAAAAATAAAACTTTTTCGAATGTAAGTTATGCAATATTTTCGTTTTAAGCTACATTTTCCAAAAATTGTCGTGTTATTATTGCGAAAGTTATTTATATGTGTGCAATAAACCTTGAGATATTAAAAATGACCAAGAAACAAAAACGTTTCAATATGTCATACAAGATTACAAAAAACCAGGTGATTTACAAATATCTTGTTAGATATGCCTTTGGCAAGTAGATTTACTAATAGATGTTTTTTGAAAATTACCCTCGTACGAATATAAACGTTTAAACAACTGAGACCTATTCCGTCGGCAAATTCCAATTATTTTAATTATACCGAGATTATTTCTTTGAGTCTTTTCGAAAACATATCGCATTTGTAACATTTTACAGTTTACTTGACTATTACGTTTTTTAGCATTGACTCCATTTTGATTTTATTTTTTCGTAAGTTGTAATAACGGTCGTATATTCTAGGAATGTTGACAGAAATTGCATTGCGTACTGGTTAAATACTCATAAAATTAATAACTTTACGGGTGTATAATATCACAGAATGTATAACTAAAAAATGAAAGCACAAATATTTACAGTATATTAACAAGTTTTCGCGATCAAACTTTTTTTAGTTAATATTTCTTATTGGTGGCGCAAAATAAGAACCAAAAATTTACCGGAAAACTTGTCTAGAGATGAAAATAGTGTGGAAAATAAACGTGTGAGTTTATTTATATATTTACGCTATTAATTAAGTCAACCCACTTTTCTGCGTATATTTATATTGATCAGGTCACCTTCTGGCAGTTTTTTCATAAAGGCCCAAGTTTCGAAACGAGACATATTCGTGACGTCCAATTGATTTACAGCTATTAATTCGTCTCCGATCTTGAGTTTTCCCGATTTTTCGGCGGCTCCACCTAGGAAATGTAAAATTTTTAGTGTCCTGAAGTTTGTGATCATACCGAACTTACCTTTGAATATTTTTTTTATTAAGAGAGGGAGATTGCCTTGAGGTGAATCTTTTCCACCTTCCAAACTGAAACCTAAACCAGTTGCGTCTTTTGTTAGAGCAACTTCTAGATTGATACCCTGTCCGACGGCGCTTATTGATTGTTCTGTAAGATTAAAAAAAGGAGAAAATGTAAGTTTTATTTATTTTTATTGAGTGCGATGTACTGTTGACTTTGACATCGCAGACTTTAAAAGCATCGCACCTTGCTGAAGCGGCGACGTTGGCAAATCGTTCGATGATGAACTACGTGATACGATGTGATTACTCGAAGGTAATCGTTGCTCTTTCGATCTATAAATCGTGAGTGTCACTTCTGGCGTTGGTTCCTGAAAATTCCCTTGTAAAAACATTGCGTGAAAACGTTGTCTTACCGTACTTTTAACAACAAAACAGACTGATCGTGGGTTAGTCCCTCCAAACTGTTGCCGTTTATTGATAAAATTTTGTCTCCTTGTTGTAAACGGCCATCACGATAAGCGGGACTTCCTTTTCTTATTTTATATACCTTGAATATATCTTTTTAGTGCATTGCAAATCACAAACATTTTTTTTTATAACTCACTGTTATATCTTTGGTTTCGTAATCAGCTCCACCAGCAAGGGTTACTCCAATACTACCTCCAACTATTTCGGGACGTAAAACAAGGACCTGGACTTCTCCTGATCTAGTTTGTTCCTTCTCTGTTTTTTTCACCTTAGAACGTTCCTATTAAAAAGAAATAAAAAAACAGTAATTTTTAGCATGCCTGATCTATTAGATTCTTTCTCAACAGGGATTTGGAGCAGTCCAATTTTATAATTGCTCCGCTTCGGCTCCGCTCCGGCATCAAAATGCCTGCTCCAGCTCCGCTCCATGCTCCAAATATTGTTAGCCTTTTTAAAAAAGTTTTTTGATTAAATTTTTTTTTTAACAAAGTTTTAATTTTATCGGATATGTAGAAGTTGGTCAAAAATAACAATATTTGACTATAGCAAACAAGTGAAGTTAAATAAATGTTTAAAAAAAAACAACTATTAATCTTCAAACGTTAAAAAAAAAGTTTTTTTTTTTTTAATTAAACAGGGTGGCCTATTTTCGATGCCCCTACAGGGTATCTCGGTTATTATCAGGGATAGAAAAAAACCAAGTACGTAATCTTTAGTTCTTTTTTCGAGAGAAATTCATTGCCGTAAACAGATTTTTGATATCTTTTTTGATTTTCGAAATATAGCCAAAAACCGATTTTTGGCACTTTTCAAAAATGTTAAATATCTCGCTTAAACGAAAAGGTACAGAAAACCTTTAAAGACATTTTTGGCTTGGTTTTTTGTCCCTAATAAGAGAGCGATGTTAATTTTTTTTACTCATACAAATATCGATATATTACACCTAACTTTCTTATTTTAAATGGCAACCATAGTTGGCTTTGACATAAATCGAAAGCTTACTTTTTGCACAATAAACAAAATGAACATCGCTATCTTATTAAGGACAAAAAACCATGCCAAAAATGATATTAAAGTTTTTCTCTATCTTTTCGTTTAAGCGAGATATTTAACATTTTTGAAAAGTGCCAAAAATCGGTTTTTGGCTATATTTCGAAAATCAAAAACTATGTCAAAAATCTGTTTACGGCATTGAATTTCTCTCGAAAAAAAAAACTCGAGACTACGTACTTAGTTTTTTCTATCTCTGATAATAACCGAGATACCCTGTATGGGCATCGAAAATAGGCCACCCTGTACATAATAAACTGGAGCAGTGGATAAATCAAAATTATTTGCTCCGGGCAAAAACCCATTGCTCCACTGCTCCGTGTTCCAGCTCCGTGCTCCACTCCAAACCCCTTTTTTTTCAACAATAGTAAAATTAAATGCATTAACTACAAATAAATTTACCTGCGTTGAATTATTTTGATGAATAACAGAAGATGAAACTTTTTCCTTGATGGCACGCGGTTCTTTCTCGACTAGGCTGTTCTTTGCTGGCATCTTTTTTGAAGCACTATTTACATTATTGGTTAGAGCAGAGTTTTGTACAGAAGGTTTAACTGGCGAAGATGGGCCTAATAGCTCAAAACTTTTCCTTAAATCCGAAACACTTGCGCTTTTTGAATTTGTTGTTTTACTTCTGGATTTAGCGTTATTGGTTTTGTTAAGCATAGTATCAGCAAACACAGTTTTTTTAAGAGTAGGTAGATCAAACGATTCCCTTTTAACTGTTTTTTCTATACGGCTTATTTTGGGTTTTTCACGCGTTGGCTCCAATGGTGTATTGGCAGAAGTTGGTTGTTGAATGGCTTCGGGATTAGATGGAGTTGCAAGATCACTGCTTCTAACTTCTTTTTCTTCGCAAATTTGGATTTCTAAATGAGTTTCATGTTTAACTTCACTGCTTGGTACGCTATTGATAGTACACAAATCATTCGATTCCACAACTATCTCTTCATTTTTATCACATGATTCGATAACTGCCTGATCGTCTTGCACGTCAGCTTCATCAACTGAATTTTCGTCTTCGTCGAGTTTTCTTTGAAGTAAAGGCGAGCCGATTTTTAAATTGCGGCCACTACGGCATTTCGCTGAGGCAAGAATATTTTTACGATTAATAGCTTCAACACTTGATGGCTTTAAAAATCGCTGATTCTGTGTATCGTATTGACAATCTGATTGTGATTCTGTAGTCGAAGATTTGAGTTTTACCAGATGATCGTTATAAATAACTTCATGGACGTATCTTCGCGAAGAAAAGTTTGTGTTCATATTACTTGGAGATGCTGGAGGAGATGTTCTGGATACATAACTAGATTGGCTAGAGCTTACGGCAGAATCATTATCACTATCATCTTCTAAACGACCCGAGTCATCCTTTGCCTTTCGCAATACTGTGTTGGCAACACGACTCTTATTTGGCAAGACAGAACATGATTTTACATCACTAGAATTCGCTGTGTACTCAAAACTGCAATCAGACTGTGTAGGAGAAGTTATACTTTCCAGAGATTTCGGCGCGTCGTTTACAGGAAGTCTTTCTTCGACGGCAGGATCATAGACTGTGTGCTTAGCAGACTTCTGCTCACTTCTTTGCTGATCGTAATAATTATCCTCCGATTTCACATTTAAATTGCAAATGTGATGAGGCAAATTGTTGCCAAACGTACCATTTTTAGAGTTTCCGTTAGTGTATAATTCTAATCCTTTGCGTTTAAAAGCGGGAGAATATTTCGGAATATTGTTAACATTCTTTGAGTCCCAAGGAGGAGTTGTTAAACAAGGTGTAGAAGGGCTTCGAGTATGGCTTATTACGCTAGACGCTTCTTCTAAACAAGGATTTGTATTGGTTACTGAATTAGCAATAACAGGAGTGTCGCTACTCTTGATTTCAGGCAAGTCTATCACAGGTTGACAAGAAGGTTCAACTTCCGTTATACGTTCTGGTATTACCAGTCCTTTTAGTTTAGACAAACGGCTTTGTCGTTCTTTAAGGAATACACTCCAGCGATCGTTTTTATTGTTTGGGTCCGTACAACTTATATCTATTAAACTTTGCGAACGTGTATGTATTCTTTGAGGTACACGTTTTTCTAGTTCATCAGTGCTAAGATCCTCAGTGGCAAGAGAGTTTCTTAAATAACTTTTTGAGAAATCAAGGGTACTTCTAGATGTTAACGGTGTTACGCGTTTGGAAAAGTCATTGTGCACTAAATCGGAATTTAAAATGTTGTCGGTTTTTGGTGGAGGCGCCGGGGCAGAATTTAAATTAATCCAAGAGTCCGTTTTCTTTACCAACATGATAGGTTTTTTAGGCGTGCTTTCCTTAATCCTATCACCTCGAATATCTTCCGAACTCTTCCATCTTTCAGTCGTACTGAGCTTGGGCGGTTCATCTATTTGCTTCGAAAAAGCGGCAATTTTATCTCGCACGCTGCAAGCGCTTTTTTGGTCTTTGTACAAAGAACAAACCTCGAATTTTGTTGCCACAAGTGAAGATTTATTTAAGGCAAGATAATTCGTTTTGTAATTGTTGATAATCGGTGACGTTTTAGTTGTTGCAGAAGATTCTTTGTAGTCTGGAAATTCATCACCGTCGGGAGGCAGACGAGAACTGCTTGGGGGTAGTTCCATGATACTAGAAGCATCTGAAAAAGAAAATCAATTAAAAATATAAACTACAAAACGAGGTTTTTTTTTTTGAGACATGCGCGTATAAAATAACTATCCTTTTAAATGATCGTTTTCTAAGCATCTTCTATAAGCGACAAAGAAACAATCAAAACATACTACACTCATCTACTTGAGCCGTTTATTTTGGAAAAAGGACAAGTCCATAACAAAAAATGAAGATAATGATAACAATATATGGAATTAATATTGGTATTGCAAAAATGTTTGTTTTAAAAGTGGTGCAGGTGCATCAGAAAAATATAAGGACATAATGCACATCACGAATATTTTGAAATGGTAAATTCTAAATAAAACTTAAAATACCGGGTGTTCCAGTTTGGTATTCGCACCCCTTTTAAATTATTGAACTTGGGATAATGAAAATTGATGGGCTTATATTATTAGCAATTAAACGTCTTTTGGCATTAGTGCCACATGTTTTTATACATCTGTTTTTCTGTTGTGCTGTTATCTTTAATTTTTTTTTCAAATAGTTAGTACCATGGGTCACGCGAGGCATCATTTAAAGATAATTTAATTCTTAATACAGTAGTGCAAAAATTTTAACGTGTTTGGATAGAGAAAGTTTTGATAAAAAACTGTTAAATGTCATTAAACAACTCCGTAGGTTAAGATACGCTATTTATTTGCTTCCATTATTTTGTTTTGTCATTTATTTTTTGTAACAACTTTGTGGTGTCCCTCATGGCAGATGTGTATACAAATAAACAGACATTGGGCATGATTTTAATTTATAGAAAATGTTAACAAAATAGTCGCGCAGTGCTGTGATTATATCTTCAGCGTTTTTCCAACCGTATTGCTATGAGTTCAGACAACTTTTTAAATACTATTATTACTAATATTATTTCCGCGGAGGTGGTCCCCTTTCGGGTTCCTGTACTACGACCTATTGGTCTATTGTACCCTATGGTGATAGCCCTGTTTTGAAAAACTCCAGGATTTTCTTTAAGGGTGTATTTCTTAACTCTTCTTGGTTGGCTTTTTCCATCCCTAGAAGTCTACGCCGATAGGGTGTGAATCCTTCACACTGGCATATTACGTGAAGAGGAGTTTCTTCTTCTTCACCACATCCTCTGCATATATCGGTCTCTGAGAGCCCTATTATGTAGAAGTGTTTGTTTAGCCCACAGTGTCCTGTGACGAGTCCTTTGGTTGCTCTGATGTCCGCTCTGCTCATATTGAGCATTTCTTCTGTCTTTTCTTTAGACCATTGACAGGATAGCCTTAGAATGGGCTTGTCCTGCAAGTTTTTTCCAGTGAACATTATGCCTTTGTATTAATATGTCATTAAGACACCGATTGGCTGTTCCCTAGGATGCACCATCTGTGGGTTCTGGTCTCTCGCTGCCAATTTTGGCTAGGCGATCTGCCTTCTCGTTCCCTGGTATATTATTGAGCCCTGGGCACCATACCAGGTTAACACTATTCCTGTTAAATACTATATAGATTTCTGTTTTTTTATTAATGTCTCTCTGTGACAATAAAACAAATGTTTGGAAGCAAAAAATAGCTATTTTTATATATGGAGTGGTCTAATGACATTTTACAGGTATTTTCAAAACTTCCCAATGAAACATTTTTGCACTGCTATGTTCAAAATGAAATTCCCTTTAAAATGATGGCTAGGTGCTATTTGAAAAACTTAAATATGGCTGCACAACAGAAAAAAATTAAAACTTGCACGTAGCAGTAGTGCCAAAAGATGTTGAATTGTTTGTAATATAAGTCTATATATTTTTTTTATCGTAAGTTAAGTAATTAAGTATTTACAGGAGTGCGTACACCAAACTGGGACAGTCGGTATAAATATAAAGTAATAAAAATTAGCGATAATGTATAATTTTGCTAAAATACCTGTTAAAAATGAAGTATTTTGGTATGTAACTTTTTTTTGTATTAAAAATGTTTTGCTGTTACTTTTTATCAAACGAATACATGTTTTGATAAAATAGCATATCTTGTTTTCATTAATAAAAACAAAGATGATTCTACTAAAAAATTTGCCGTTTAGAATAATTCCCTAATTTTAAAAGTGAGGTGGATACAACAATATCTTTATTTTCTTTAGCCATCAATAATAAACACTATAGGATATAACCCTGCATTATCTAACACAGTGGTCTCCAATCTTTTGTGGTCTAGGATCACTTTTTATGTCAAAATTCGTAATCGAGATTTACTTCTGAAAAATTATAAAATTATTGCCGCAAAGTTGTATTGTTTATTAAAATATTTCTTAGCATAACTAACCAGGGAAGGTCACGATATGTTGTCGCTAGAATCTGATTAAGACTGTTTATTGCATCAAGAACAAAACTAAATGTTTTGCAGAGTTATACGTTATATTTGGCCATTTCCTTCAGAAAAATAGGGAAACACTGATAAGTTGAATAATGTAATTTTTGCGATCGAGATAAAATCAAAATTCTTCCATTTACCAAGCGCGCATCCCTTGCAAGTAAAATGGTGCAAAGTTTTTGAAAAAATCTTAAACGGTTCCAGAGAAAAACGTCAAAAACGAAACTCCTGCAAAAGCGCTAAGATTTGAGAAGTTGTGGTTTATATATATATATATATATATATAGTCCAGGACTACAGGCCTCCAAGGCCCATGGCTTCAAATTTATTTAAAAAAAAATCCACTGGTTCCGGTCTTCTGCTTTCTCCTTCCAGTTCTTTACCCTTAGCCGCAACATGTCTTCTTTCACTCCTTCCATCCACTTCCTCTTCGGTCTGCCTCTTTTTTTCCTCCTTCTCCCATTGTTAATATTTTTTTTTACCAGCCTGCTTTCTTCCATTCTTATTACATGCTCGAGCCATCTTAATCTTTGTATTCTCAACGCATGCGACTCTCTGGGTTTGTTGTACAACTCCATTACCTCCTGATTTGTCCTTCTTCTCCAGCCAATTCCTTCTTTCTTTACACCTCCTAGTATTTTCGGCAGTATTTTCCTTCCCCATATATCTAATTTCGCCTCACTTTTTTTGTTAAGTACCCACACTTCACATCCAGACGTTACTGTTGGTCGAATAACCACATTGCGTTGTAGTATATCTGTTATAACTAAATCTATGCGACTTGCATAGGCGTTTAACATAGGGGAAACCGTTTTTACAAGAACCTCGTTTTTCGCGTTTTTCTCCGGAACCATTTAAGATTTTTTCAAAAACTTTGCACCAATTTATTTGCAAGGGATGCGCGCATTGGTAAATAAAAAAAAATCGATTTTATCTCTGACGGTTTTATAGCCAACGCGATCGAAAAAATTACTTTTCATTCAGCTTCTCCGTTTTTTCCGAAAGAAATGGCCAGTGGCACGTATAACTCTGCAAAACATTTAGTTTTGATGTTCTTGATGCAATAAACACAGCCTTGATCAGATTTTAGCGTCAACATATCGTGACCCTCCCTTGTAAGGTAAATATGGGGAAAAATTAATTGTTAAGATTAACCAGTGAGGACGTCGCAATCGACCGGTCGATCGCGATCGACAGGTTGGAGACCACTGATCCAACACCATTAAGCACATAAAAACTATTTTTAAATCCTTAAAACGCAAACCCATAAACGTATCGCAAAAGCAAAAAATGGACTCTTTCAAAATAAACGGCTCACTTTATTTTCAATAAGCCGATAATATAAATTACCAGTTATTTGAGGGAGTGTTACTGTAGTTTTCACAGCGGTTCCATTAGAAGTCAAATCTTTAACTGGTGCTGGACCTGTAAAAAAATGTTGCATGAATAAAGGAAATCTTAAAAATATACATAACAAAAAAGCAAAATATTTCTTTCATCTTACGTTTATAATATTAGGTACCGTAATTTAAAAACGTTTTTTAGTTAGGTGTGCGCATTTAAAAGAATAAAATGTCCCAACAATTTTTACAATGACGTACAAGCAGCCAATTTTGTAAAAAACTTTATAGCTTCTGTCAAGAGCATCCGCAATAAAACAATTATTAATTACGATTTTTTCCATCAGCAATTGTTATTTCAAAGCGCGATTAGCAGACCATTTGGCGAATTTATAGTTCTAAGAAGTGACGCAATGCTAAATAATTGATCTCAACATAACGATTTAAAAAACATGCATAATAAAAAATTGGCAAGTACCTGAAACGGTGATATACAGCACCTAGCCCAAGATTTCCTCGAGCTAAACCATATACTTGTTGTGAGGCTTTAAACTTTGACTTTTATAGCATTTTCATTTAGTTTTATCTTTAATTTGATTAATCTATGGTGCAAAATTCGTCTGAGATAAAAAGCAAGTGTTAAACTAATGTAACTTTATTGCTTTTATAACTGTTGATAGGTCGTAAATTGTGTGAATAGGTCACGCACTTTGAAGCATTTAATTTCTTGATAAAAATGAATCTTACGTTATTTTATAATTGCATAAAAACATTCCGAAATAATTGTACCTCATCTACCGCACATTTAATTGTGATAAACTTCGATTAAATTCACGCTTTTTTGGAGATAAACGTACTTCCAGGGAAATCTAAGCAAACTAATACAAATAACGCATTAATTGGACGATAATTACGCTGAATTAAACAAAAACCGAACGGATTACAACTTGAAAATCTTAAAACAAGCCAATTGAGGTTACGTTATGCAAATGTATGGTAAGAAAATTCAACTTTTAAAATTACTTACAAAACCTTAATAGAACAAACCGTTTAACCAAATGGAGAATATGTTAATGCTGATAAATAAGCGTTTTTTAAAATTTGCAGTTAAAAATAGAATAGAATGTTGTCCCAGTTGCAAACTTAAATGTATGTGAAAGTATGTGTTCGATTCTACCACAAATTAAATCGATAAAAAAATCGTTTGCGGCAATTTTGTAATCGATCAAAAATGAATTTAAATACAAACTAAACAGAAAACAATGTGTACAAATAAACGAAATTGTTTGCATTCAATTTTTCTTATTTACTTAGCAATTTCTGGCTTAAGTTTTAACCAGCATATGGTATTATTAAGAACATTTTAAGGACTACAACTGAATCTACAAAAATTGTATTTTAAAAGAGGGTTAAGTCCATTTTTGAATAAATTTAGTAATTGATGACAATAGGTAAAAGTTAATATGATCTTTTTATCTGTAAACCATCTTTAGTTAAACTATTTCAGAACCCTAATAATTTGCCCATGAAACTCTGATGATTAACCGTATTGCATGTTTATTTTGAAAGTGGTGCAGACATGAGGAAAATATAGGAACACGATAGATTTATTACCATAAACAGGGTGTTTCTTAAATATTGCCAAAAAATTGGGAGGTGATTCCTTTTCGAAAATTAAGAAGGATTTTTCATTTAAATTTTTTCCTCAAACGTCTCCTTTCGGAGTTACACCTCCCTAAAGGGGAGCGGTAAAATTAGGATTTTATTTTACTTCTCAAATTTGGATAGGTAAATGTAGGAGAATGATATTTGGTAGATGTTTTATACTTATTAAAAGGTCTTCCATAGTAATATTTTCAATCATCTCCCACCTTCACAGGGGGCTGAAAAGTGTGACCCCTGTTGGTTTTTTATCAGAACTTTTTGGTGGGTTGAAATTTTGCAATTATTTTTTTTTTTTAAATTTGAATAAAGCCCGTTCAGCAAACCTGTTGATATTCATGGCTGTGTTAATTAATCTTCTTATCTCCAAAGAAAAATAGCTAGTGAGGTCGGCGGTATACTGTTTACACAGCCCCTCTGTGACTAATTAATAACCAAGTGTTGAAGTTTATAAATGAACGATGTTTCAACTGAAACATTAGTCGTTTAATTAAGGTTTACAAAAATTCATTATTCTTGTAAGTGGGAATAAAATGGACTTGCCTCACTTTCAAAATAAAGGGATCAATTAATGTTTGTTTTTCTTTGAGTCTCAAAAATCGGTTTTTTACCAATTAAATACAATTTTAAAATTTCAAAAAATATTCAAAAAACTAACCTAATCATTAAAAAAAAAACGTTTTATAGAAAAGGTCAAATTTTTTTAAACCCCTTATATTTGTTTCGGCAAAATATTAATGATTAAATAAAAAAAGATCTTATTTTGGACCACTCTGTATATAAAATAGCATATAAAAAATTTAAAATGTAAACAATCCTATTCGATTTATCGAACGTCTTTAGATAAACATCTCAGCCTATAAAATAAACAGCCAATTTATACTATTTGACTTTTACGTGTATTTGGGCCTTGATCTTTTCAAACACAACTGCATTATTTAAATTGGACAAAACCCATTCAAACTAATCCTGAATTGTGTCGATTTACCATAAGGTTAAAAACCAATGTTCAGATATGGTATTTGATGTTTTAGGACATCTGCAAAATGTTGTGTCATTTAAATAATCCTACATTTTTTAACACATGGTCAAACGTACCTCGATTTTGCATTACAAAGGTTTAATCGCGGCGTTCTCCTCGCGATTTTATTGATTTCCGTTCAGAGCCATCCTAGATAGTTACCAGATGTTAAGTAATTAAGTAAGAACAAAAAATGTAAATTTTTTGCACGCTATAATTTGTAAGTTATCTAGAGCCTGTCGCAAAGTGGCTAAATAATTTTAAGATACAGTAAAAATGGCGGCTAAGCAAACATCAATCACAAAGAAATTTTCAATTATCGTAATCATTCCACTTGTTTAAATAAAAAACTGAACCAAAGTATCATAATTTTATAAATGCCCGGATTATTTGAGCAATTTATTTATGAAGTATCAATAGGTTTTATTAGAAATCCCTCGAGTTTTTTTAATGAAGAATCTATTGTAGAAATACGAGACCGGTTTCTTGATTCTCGACTTTACGTGAGTTGTTCTTTATAAATAAGAAAGCCTCTGATAAAGAGACGAGAGTCTCGCTTATTATAAGGGATACAGGTTTGTTTAGAGTAGATGAATTATTCCTTAGTATGAGAGGAGCCACAATCAATTTTTAAAAGTACAAAATTTCTCGTGCTTCAGATGTTTTAGCAAAAAATATGAAAATGTCGAATTTTTTTTTTTTCTCATAACATTTTTGTCTTAATCATTAGAACAATTTTATTTGTACTTTCTTGAGGTACTTTTGAATCTAGATTGTAACTGTTATTTTAGATTTTTTTAACACCTATCATTTTCGAGATATTACCTACTCCTGATTTCATTTTTTCTTACGGGCCGCGCAGTTGTTTATGGCATAGTCAAATGTGCATTTTTTTCCGTTTAAATGAGATATTATTTGCTATATCTATTTTTATAAACCAGTCACAAAATGAAGA
The DNA here is from genome assembly GCA_947652605.1 of Elmis aenea. NCBI lineage: Eukaryota > Metazoa > Arthropoda > Insecta > Coleoptera > Elmidae > Elmis > Elmis aenea. Next base: position 10,598,421 of record OX393584.1, read on the forward strand.
AAAATCGTATTTTACCCATCACTTATCAAGCTATCTACGAAAATAAAAACAAAAAACAACTCATTAATTGTCAAATGACTGTTACTATTTGTGTGGTATCATTTATTAGAATTTTATAGTATTCTTCTGTAATTCAGTAGTTTTTGTAGTAATTGTTATAATGATGGCTACATTTAAAAATAACGAAAAATTTGGCATGTTAAGATACTATATTCTTTACCACAAACTGTGTAGAAGCTGAGCTAATATACTTAGAGGTATATCCTGAGAGAAGACAATGAAGGGTGCGTAATTACAGAAATTTGGAAATAAATAAAAGAATATGGTGTTTTCAAAAAACCAACTAAAAATCCAAAACAAATCAATAATTAATTAGAATTATCTATTTTACACAGTTTCTATTGCAAAGAATGTAGCATTTCAACATTTAAAATTTTCAATTAATTGTAAAAGTGCCCATAATGGTTTGATAACAAATGGCTACAAAGACTATCAAATTACAAAACAATACTGAAAAATTCTTATAAATGATACCGCATAATAGTAACTACCATTTGACATTTAATTAGTTGTTTTTTGTTTTTATTTTCATAGTTAGCTTGGTAAGTGATGGGTAAAATACGATTTTTCTTAATTTTGTGACTTATTTATAAAAATAGATATAGCAAGTAATATCTCATTTAAACTAGAAAAACAAGCACATTTAACTATTCCAAAGCCAACTTCGCGGCCCCTAAGAAAAAAATGAAATTATGGATAATAAGGAATAATTCATCTAATTTAAACAAACCTGTATCTCTTATAAAAAGCGAGATCCCCATGCTGGAAATGTGATCTGGGACACCCTATATATATACGTAAGGTTTTTAATTTTTTATGTAGAAATGTACACGCGCTAAACTAAAAGGCAGTTTTAAAAAGCGGTATTAATTTAAATATTGTTTTTACATAATTGCTGTATAGAAAGGAAGAAGGAAGCGATCAATTGGCTCAAATTGATTTCATTACATTTTTATTGCATAATTTTTAAGTAGAAAAGAGAAAACTAATTAAATGAAACAAATTACCTTCTTTAAAATAGCAGCGAACGTCATTTGTATGTGTGCGGATTTAAAATGAACTGAACGTATTTACTTTGCAAAACTGAACGTGCTCAGCGACTCTAAAACGGAATATATTTGATGATACATTAGTACACATTACTAAAACTTTAACAGATAACGTTTCACCATCTATGCACGCCGTGTAGATAAGTGCGCTTTGTTTTTAGATAACAATTCTTTGAAAAAATACGATTTTGGCATATGCTCGCCGACAGTTATTACAAACAAACTCGATCACCTTGCCACAAAACTTTCACAAATATAAACCAAATAATCTTTAAAGTCTGAAGCACGTTCGTCAAAACCATCGAATCCTCTTTGTGTTTGTACATCTTAATTGCAGCTATTCCTTGTACTGATAAGAAATGCGTAAAACCGATGAATAATTGTGTACATGTTTGCAAGGAACAAACCATTATGCAATTTTATCTGTTTGCGAGCCTTTTGTATCGACAAAAATACTAAACGGAGCAGAATTCGCCGATTGTAATTGAAATGCTGCACAAAAATGCGTGGAATAGGCGCAAATTTATGTTACTGAAGCGCACTGGACGTGAGTTTTTTTCTTTTAAAAGGGCATTGTTTCGTTAAAACGTTTTGTTCGTAGAAACGGCTACAATAGCGGCTAAAATCGTGTATGTTGCACAGAAGCGGCACTGCTAAACGTAATTTTTTCTCGTCGAATTGCGGAAACTTATAATTAAATTTGATTAGTAAGAACAACTTACTTTAGTGCACTATTCAGAACAGTTGCGTTCTTTGTTGAAGTACTCCTACACAACATTACGGGTACTTTCTCTATCAGAGTTCAATACCCAAAAAAGTAAGGCAATATACAAAATAGTTATTGCAACGATTTTAAATAATAATCACAAGCGAATGTTCTGTTAAAAAATTTAGCTTACCGTTAAATTCTGCGTGTGAATAATATTTGTAATCACTGAACTGCCAGCCATTTCATCTTTGTAACATCTGCGGATTAAACACAGACTTCTAAATGCTGTGGTGTAACAACCGCTCGCGAAATACTACTAGCTAACTGATCTGCGCTACAACAGCACAAGAACGACCAGAACTACTTGCTCTCGACGACATTACAAACCGATATGTACATTTTGGTATTTCTCGGTAAAACACCGGGTAATTTTGGTACCCAACATAACAGCATTTTTTTTTCTTTTTTTTTTCGAAACGTGGGCGGATTTTTAAACAACAACTTCGACTGCGCTTTTTTTTTTCGTGATCCGAAATCGATTCTTGCGGATGCTGGTAAAACTCGAGATGAAAATTGTTTAATTATTGTAATCAGTGAAATTGACGTAAAAAATTTTAAATTATTGATGACATCACTATTGATCGAATCACTAATCGTGGCGAGTGCGGGGGGCTTGGCTACATCGGGTCAGTGGACGTAAATTCAAGGGCAGCAGGCTCTGGATGGTTGTCGTTTATACGCTTTGCAATGTCTTTATATTAAATTGAAATCTCCCGCCTTGCATTGTAGATCAGAACCAAACGGAAACTTGCATCGGCTTTGAATCGCCATTGTTGACCGGACGGCGCGAATTAAAATCACCCGCAAAAATCCATTCAACAACGAACCCAGAAATTATCTAAAACCGTCAGACACTTGCGTGAAATATGTTTTTCACATTCATAATAATTTATGCTGCACTTTGCCTTAAAGTATACGCGCTCGAATGATTTTAGTGAGTCATGTATTACCATAAATAGTTAAGTAAAAAATCACTCATCTTCTATCGAAATACAAACCCGTAGAAACATGCCATACAAATAATTAAAACTGATTACGAATGTGACGGAATTTATAAAACTGATTGTACCTGTGGTTTCTGTTACATGGAACAAACCAAACGAGATATTAACAGTCGAGTGAAGGAACACGTGCAAAATTAAACCGAAATAAAAATCTGCACTTGCTGAACGCAGAGTGTTGTACACAGGGCTGACGAGCAGGGGGACGATGATAGTAAAATTTTCCGGGCACGGCTATCATCCCACAATTTGTATTTTAGTAAATAAATTTTCAAATAATTTATTTACTTGGAGCCATGTACATTTTTCCGCGATGTCTCTGATGGTTATACAGAGAAAGAAAACTATTAAAGAAGAGTTAATAGAGGGACAACAATAAATTTTAAACACAAACATTGTTGCATTTATAGATAGGAAGTTTATGTTTTAACCAGGGGTTTGGAGCAGTCCAATTTTTGAATTGCTCCGCTCCAGCATCAAACTGCCTGCTCCAGCTCCGCTACTGCTCCCCTCCATGCTCCAAATATTGTTAACATTTTCTTTTCAAAATTTGTTTTTATTTTTAAAAGAGTTTTAATTTTATCGGATATTTGGAAGTTGGTCAAAAATTACAATATTTGGCCCTAACAAACAAGTGAAGTTAAATAAATGTTTGTAAGAACCAATTATTGATCTTCAAAGATTGGAAAAAAAAAAAAGTAGATTTTTTTTAAATTTTACATAACAAACTGGAGCAGTGGATCAATCAAAATTATTTGCTCCGGACTCCGCTCCTGCTCCGGGCAAAAAACCTATTGCTCCACCCAAACCTCTGGTTTTAACAAAACTAAATCAATATGCTTTAGATCAATGGTGGGCAAACAGCGGCCCGCGGGCCACATGCGGCCCTTGATAGTTTTACATACGGCCCTCCATGAATTACTTTTAGTAAAAACTTCTATAATATGTATGTATAGCTTTTTTTATACATTAATGTTTTTGTCGTTCCCAGCTTACACATAATTAATAAGTTGTTATTACAATACACTTTTTGTAGTGCGGCCCCTTTAGTCACACTATTTGGGCAAACTGGCCCTCTTCAAAAAAAGTTTGCTCACCGCTGCTTTAGATTAACATCGTTCCAATGGCAGTTACGTGTACAGAGTGTCTCAAAAGGCATGCCTTTGCTAATTTTTTCATAAATCGAATGTTTAGGACCTAAAATAAAAATGTTTACCAAAACCATTTTTTTTATATATCCATTTATATACAGGGTGTCCCAGTTATCGTAAACAGCATGGCAATTTCGTAAACAGTAAGAGATACGAAGTTGGTTAAATAAGTCAAAATGATCTTCATGATTTAAGAGCAATTGTTTTATTAAAAAAATCTTTAAAAAATCAATAGTTTTGCGCTATTCATAAAAAAATTACGTTTTCGATTTTTGCTTATAACTTGCTTATTTGAAATAACACTAAAAATATTTTCGACAGTATGGGGCACTTTTTTGCGTAGATTTTTAATTCGTCGGTACATTTTACCTATCTTCATCTATTTTTGTTATTTTAACATCAGCCGTATTTGAAATAAGAAAGTTGATGTTATTTAACATCAATAAATGAAGATAGGTAAAATGTATCGACTAATTTTAAGTCTACTCAAAAAAGTGGCCCATCTTGTCGAAAAATATCTTGAGTGTGATTTCAAAAAAGCAAGTTATAAGCAAAAATCGAAAACCTGATGTGTTTTTATTTCAATAACGCAAAAATTAACTTTTTTTTTTTTTAAAGAACCGTTACCTTTAAATCATAAATCAGTTTTACCCATTTAACCAACTTCGTATCTCTTACCGTTTACGAGATCCCCATGCTGTTCACGATTGCTGGGACACCCTGTATATGCATAAATACACACAAACATTTTTTTTAGTAAACTTTTTTTTTTAGGTCTTATACATTCGATTTATGCGAAAATTAGCAAAGGCATACCTTGTGAGACACCCTGTATATACAGGGTGGTCCAAATTCGATGGGATTACATGGGTATCTCGCTTAATAGTCAAGATAAAGAAACGGTTAAATTACCAAAAATGTGCAGCTTTTTGGGACAAACTCAGAACCGTTTTCAAAAATATTCTATCATTTTCGGTTTTTGAGTTCTTAAAGAAAAACAATTTTTTTGTTATATTTATAGTGTGTCATATCTCTCTTATTGTTGTAAATATCAAAAAAGTTTAGGTAAATTATTTTTAGATATTTTTATGTACATTTTAATAGTATTAAAAATGTTTTTTTACGCTCGCCGTTAAAAAGTTATTACACAAACTCATATTTTTTAAATGGAAGCTATAGTTGCTATGACCTATTTAAATTCCTTATTTTTTTCCCATTCCAAATATATAAGGGTTGTTGTATTTATTTTCAATAATACGCAAGTTGCAAAGGTTTTTTAATATTTTTAAAGATGAAAAACCAAAATTAGGTTGTGAAAACAAAAAAAAACAAGAAAAACTGGAAATGATAAAATATATTTGAGAACTATTCTGAGTTTGTCTCAAAAACACTGCACATTTTTGGTAATTTAACCTTTCTCTATCTTGACTATTAAGCGAGATAACCATGTAATCTTGTAATCCCATCGAATTCAGACCACCCTGTACACAGATAAATAAATACTAATGCAACTAACTGAGAGAGAGACGAGAATCTTTAAACTGATTTTGCATTTCGACATGAGATCCTTCGGCTGTTGTTATTTATTAATCGCTCAAATAATTCACCGGTTAAGCTTTAATTTTTTAAAAATCTTATTACTGACTAGTCTCCGTAGACAGCAATATTATTTGTTAACTAAATAAGATTGATACTGGCCCAAAGACAAGAGTCTCGTAATTGGTCTGGCAATTCTACAATAAATCCTTAATTGAAAAAGGATAAACGATTTTTTATTATACTTATTGTATGCAATTCATTTATTCGATAATAGCCTATACCAATGTAATTATTTTTGATTAATAATAATTCGATGTTAATTGTTTATTTATTTTTTTTATTCTTAGACGGAAGTTCCTAGTAATGTGGCTCGTGGCCTCTTAGGTTTACACGTAAATCCGGCATTGTGCATAAATTACGTTTAAAATTTTAAAGTTGTTGCCACATTACTTTGGTAAATTTTTTAAATTATACCTACTTCATCAATTTTTTAAATAATAAATGCTACAGCGTTCACTCACCGCTCGTTTTATGTAGCCCGGGGCTTACAATTCCTAACTCCACCTATACATGTAACATTTGATTTGATGTTAACACAAAGAATCGGTTGAAAATGTTACAGGCAAGAGCAAACATTACGTTTTCGAAACATTTTACCAAAAATTGTGAACAATTGCACACCATATTTTTTCCCCCAAAATATTGTTGATTCGATCAATGCCTCTCAGTCATACCCTACATTAATTTTTAATAAAATATAGCTTTTGTAATTATAGCTCAGCGCTTTTTTCAAAAAGCAAGCACAGAACACGGACACCTACACTTTTAACAACAACTTCATGCACTTTTTAATACTAAAATGAGTAATTTAGAGCAAATTTTTACCCATACACAATTCTGTCATTTTACAAAGTGACATTAAAGATGTGTTTATTAATTTCCTGCTGTTTAAAATGTCTAATCTTTATATCAATGACAGATTACAAAGTATATCTTGGGTTCAAATTACTATTTACATATATTTTGCACGTTACTAGGAGTGTCTCTCTAGTATCTTCAGGGTATAATAAATTTGCTTGTTTTAAGAGCATAAACATAAAATAATAATAAAAAAAAATTAACAAACAAAACATTTGCATACATTCGAATAATAGCGGTTAAAAAATATTTGTCTAGAGTAATCAGTCGGCGTTTTAATAAGCTAGATTATTTTTTCATGAGTATAGCTGTTAAATTTCTTAAGTAGGTATGTTAATTTTTTTCTGGTATTAATCCGGAATTAATTTACATACGCGCGTGGTGATGTTTGTAACAGAGAAAAGACAGAGACAGAATGCAGGCACCCGTTAATTTAGGTAATCAGTCTCATCAAAAACTGTGTTACTGACTGCTTTAAAACTTAGATATACAAATTGTTACAGTCTGTGGTTATTCAAAAGTCTGTGTGCTAGAATCAAATTCTGTTATTACCTTCAACTGTAGATGACACGCGATATCGGTATGGAACGGAATGGTCCAAATTTTCTACTTCCGTTTTAACAATATCAGCATTTTCCACGATTACAATCGGAGCAGGATTACCGACCAATCTATAAAAATACAATTTTTTGTAGAAACATTAGGAAATTTTAGTGCAGTAAAAATAAGAAGCGCAATACTGAATTTTTCTGCAGAGTGGTTGCTGTTCCACACGTAACTACTTGAGAGATATATTTCTCAACCCACTAATCTCCACCTTATATTTATATTTTATGGACTGTAAAGTATAAGTACTCGACATATCAAGGCTAAGTTAAATATATTTTCTCGATATGTCAGTGCTCAACGTTCTGCTTTCCAACAATGTTTTTTAAACGTATTAAAAAACAAAACAATTAATTATCGTGCCATTAAAATATTTCAAACATGTTACCAACCCCCTAAAATTGTTAAAATCGCTTATTCCTTCCTCTTCGTCTTCTCCAATGGTGGCTAACTGTGGAGATGGTCTCCAGCAATGCAGGTCCCCAAAGTTGTCGGCCCCGTTGAGTGACACGTAATTGTTATTTTCTAGTTTAAAACTTGAATGCATAAAATCAAAATCGTCGGATGCTTTTTTTTCGTTCTCCAAAAATAGCTTCACAAACACAATGGTCTCGAGAAAATCGGGCGACATTTCATTAATAGGAGAGTTATTTGTTTTCGGTACAAAATCCACTAATCGCGGCAATTCTGGTTTATGATTGTTTGTATACATGTGTAGATCAATTTCAGAATACACGTCGATTGCTTTACCACAGTCAGTGGTGTCTTCTGAACTCATATTTTCCAGAATCGTGGACGATTCGGTATGTTTATCGTTTATTTGTTGGTTGTCGTCTATATTTTCACAATTTTTAATAGGAATTAGTTCGTTTTTGACACTAGCAGGAAGTTTATTGTTAATTTCCGGATTCACTGTTTCACAAAATACCTGACAGTGTTTTTTATTTTGATCACGTATGCTGTGCAATGCATTGTTATTTATAACAGTTTCGAACGTCTCGACTTGTTCGTTCCCATAACTAAGTGGCGCATCTTGAAAATTCGCCGGAGGCTGAAGAGGAGTGGGTTCCTCCATGGTTGCTTCGATCGTTTTAGACAGCTTCTCCGCTAACATTTCGTTATTTTGTTTCGCTCGTTCGCTTATTTCGTATTCGTCTTTGTGTCTTCCGATGTATTCCAGTTTGTTTAGCAAATAATTTTCGTTGCAAAAATCAAAGTCGCTATCTCCATTTTCAAAAGCGTTGAAAGCCGCAGAAATGTCCAGCTTCTTTTGAATTGTTGTTGGAGTTGGAGGGGAACTACCAGCAAAACTCGAATTTGTTGTTGTCGGAAATGAACTCGATCGATCGACAACGGTTGAAATAGAACTACCGGTATCGTCTGATTCACTTAGACTACACACTGATTCTTGAGAGAATAGATCAAGATATATTTCAGCATCTGGAGGACCTGTACCGCCATCTAGAAGCCACTTATCTCTTAGAGCGTGCCGCGATACTTCTGGAGATTGACGAAGATGAGTGAGCCTTCCACTATTACGAGGTGATTGAAATCGGTTAAATTTCTTGACAGCTGTCGAATCTCCGTTGTGCAGTCTTTGAGCTGGAATTGGAACATCTGTTGTGCCATCTCCGAAACCTTTCGGCGGAACAATGACATTTTCCTTGCCATTTTTGCGTGATATTTTCCTTGGCGGTACTGGAGGTGGTGAAGGTTGTGTTCCTTTAGTTTCTGTACTTACAACAAGGGGCAAATCTTCTGTGGAAGGTATCCGTTCACCGTTTTGTTCTGATGTTTTTGCTGTAGTGTGACGAACCAATAATTTTATAACAACATTCGAATCTTTTAAGTATCTAACACAGTCTATTCTTGTCATATTTTTAACAGGTCGGGAGTCTATCTGTAGCACTTCATCGCCTTCGGTCAGTTTTCCCCAGGAACATTCGACTCTTGATGCAGGACTATCGAAGGCACAAGACTGGATGTACAGGTGTTTTACAAATTCGGCTGATTTTGTACCACCTTCAAACTTCAGTCCAAATCCCAGACGTTCGCCGGGGAGGCGATAAACAAATATTTCTTCTATTACTTCTTCGGGGGTTCCATTCGAGTCCCCTATTGTTAGAACGGTTACATATCCTGACTTGCATTTTTGTTCATCAACGGTAGGTTTTTGTGAAGCGTTATCTAAGACACCAACTGAAACTACCGTAACAAAATCTTCGTTCTCATTTTTCGCTAGGGTGGGCAATGCAGATTGCCCACAGATAACGGTGCTCTCTGACATGACTACTCATTTGTTGACCAAGACTTGGTTAAAATGACAAAAGACATCGTTACGAATACCTGAAACAATTACAATTTAAAAGTGTAAAAGACTGTTCGAATACTCTATTTATTTACATTAAATAAGGTGGGAACAAGCACGAGAAAGATGTACGGCTAGCAATTTACAAAGAGCCTAGTGACCTACTAACAACAGTTACATGTCAAATGTCTATATACAGTTACGTTATCTATTTTGCTTGTTTATAATGGTTTACGATTTTTATGTCTTTATCACCTCCAATTGTTCATTTTACAAAAGCGGTTAACCAACGTGCAGTAAAAAATATATCGACTGCTGGTTGCGCTTGCACGTCTCACGACGTTATGAGTTAAATTATGGTACCTACATATATTTTTGTATAAGATAAATTGTTTAACAGGGGTAATAATTACGTAGTTAATTGCAATTCACATCGTAAAGTATATATTTGGGCAATTTTCTTTAAATGGTGTAAATGAGTTCAACAATGAGGTCAAGCATATTTAAAATGAATCATTTAATAACTAACTAGATTAGAGGCTGTGGCCGCCCTATGTTAGTGTAAATGTCTTGTATTATTCTCGACTTCCAAAAGCTAGAAACAATTTCTTACCATTGATTTGCTGCAGACCATGTTGAGTTACTTTTTGAAACTTACGGAGGACACTTTCGCGGAGATTTCAAACAACTGTGCGTACCACTCAAAGAATTGTACTTCACACACATGACCTCGTAAGCGTCCGCGTGTCTTCGCTGGCTCCGATAAGCGCCTTGACGATGGCGAACCACATCAGTAAGTGGCAGGTCGAACTTGTCAGACGGGTTGCGGAATGTGACAAACTATAGAGCCACGTCGCCATGGACCGCAGTTTCAGAGCGCACTAGGCTTTAGTGAAAGGTTGGAATACGTACTTTCGCAGTATATGCGGAAGTTGCCGTACATTCCACTTTGATGACCTCCATCTACTCCACCAAGCCCAACAGTTCGCTCTATTCATACACCAACCAACAACACATGCGGTATCCCAAACCAAATACCTCATTAACAGTTACACAAATCTGATGTAGTCAAACCGGATTTGTGAGAAAACTGCTATTATTATACATGTCATCGGTGTTTGTTTATAAATAACAAACAATTAGATCATTTATCTTTTGTCATTATGTTCAACTCTAATCGCTTCGACGCGTCATTAATTGGAGTCGGTGCTTTTATTAAAATTCTGTTGCAAAATCACAAATTAACTATACTGCAGCCTTTGTTCACCCTAATTAATATTTTCAACAATAAAACCTGAACATTTAAAGAATTGTGATAGATCGCTTTCATAATAGGCATTGAGGATGCTAGCTGTTTCCTCTTTGTTTATCAACACGCACTTAACAGCGAGTAATTCGGATGGCGGAAAGTAACAGAGGTCGCTTGTTGATGAAGAATGTAAACAGAAGCGACGAAGAACACGTCCAAGTCATACAAAAGCGTATTGCTGGTCGTCTATCCTCTTAGGAAGAAAGAGAGTGCGGGTATACAATAATTTATTCAGTTCATATACCTAGTTTGTGGTAGAATGATTTATTTTATAAATAAATGTATATAAAATTATAAAAATTTGCTTAAAATATTAGGTTCATAATAAAACTGCGAATCTTTGGAATATAATATGAGGCAGGAATGTGAATGAATATATTAGACCATATTAGGTAGACGCTCCCGACGCCTGCGTAACACCCTCCGTCCAACATGCAATAACACAGGACCTGTACGTATTTTCTTGAATACATTGATAGCTTCTTGATGAGTTAATCCATGAAGAGGTTTTCCATTAACAGTCAGAATCTCGTCACCTGTTAAAATGTAATTAATGATGGTTCGATTAATCGGCGATCATAACTTACCTTCTTTTAGAGTCCCTTTATCGGCTGCTTGGCCGTTTGTAAATATAGTTTTTACGTAAATGCCCATACTTCCTTTTGGAGAATCAGTGCCTCCTACTATACTAAATCCTAAAGCTTTAAAACCGGGGCCTTTATTAAACGTTGTCTGGTATATGGTAAAAGCACTAGCTCCACCTCGTGGAAGAGTACAGAATTTGCTTTCTTCTTCATCCTCTTCTTCTTCTACTTGCGCAAGCCAATCCTGCAATATACAAATTTCGTTCGTTAACAATGTATTGTGATTCAATATTTGACAAATTAGACAGTTTTTCATGAACCAATAATAAATTATCCTAGCAAAACTTAAGGAAAATCATATGCGTTAAGAGTAGTTCATAAAAATACAAACCTGACGTTGGCTCTTATTTATCCGTCCATAATCGGACTGATGGTTACTGTCTGTTTTATTTTCGGGTGCAACAAATTTAAAAGAACCCGTCGTTGTGTTTTTCGATAAGCTGTTTCTGTCGGGAACATCTTGTGAAGCACTTGTAGAGTCAGCGATGCTTTTATTTTTGGCTGGTGAATGAGAACGCGTACGTTCGCGGTTTTTACCGCTAATTAGTTTCGCTTTTGGTATTTTATTCGTCGATTCTAGAGCTTGCTTCGGTTCTGGAGTATATCCCGAACGTTTGTCGTAAAGCGAATTGTGTGTCGGGGGCTGGCGTAAAGAACCTCTATATGTGGCGATATTTTCCGCCATAGACCACCTTCTATTATCCAGTTCGATATTAGGCAACGGAGGATCGTCGTAATCTGGTTCCGGTTCGTAAGGAAATGAACTAGGACCGTCGCTTTTGTAAAGGCGACGATCGTGATCACAATTAACACAAACTGAAGTTTGATAACTTGCACGCCTGCTACGATGGCCGGTCTCTTTTGGTTTGGCTTTAGTTAAATCACATTCATCTACATCAAATGATGTAAGTGGTGTACTACTATTTAAATCGGGGATTCTTTCGGTAGGTGACGGTACGTAAAACGTGGCTTCTTCACGGGAATTGTTACTGAACACTTCTTGAACGGAAAACGCTCTGCGTTTTCTCAAACCCGTGTGCAGTCTATTTAGTTTCGAACGAAGGACTTCTTGTACACCTTCTTTCTTGCCGGGCAATCGAAGCGATGATGAAGCTTTTGGAGTACTGACTAGAATTCGTGGACTGTTCGTTTCCAATAGTATATCGTTCGATCGTTCCATACTGTGATGAGAACTCGAGCTCCTCAAAGAAGCGCAACAACGGCGCAGTCTTCTCCATTTTTGCGAAATGCTACCATTCCAGCCGCTAAAGTCTGCAAAAAAAAAACAAAAGCGTCAATGTACTATCTTAATTATTCATACATTGCGTTAGTTGTTTATGTTCATACGGGCTGTGTGATACCACGTTTCGCATAAGTATGTATGATAACGGTAATGTAATACGGGCAGCTAGAAAAATGACACCACACAACATACAAAAAAATCGTTTGTTGGTTTCTCTTTTACGGTAGTAATGAGTTTTAAATTCTACGATAGCGCGCCACCGCGACATGGAAAATTTATTTAACAGAAGCGACGACAGAACAAAGCCGATTTTTTTATGGGATATCCGGTATTTTAAAAAATACTTGACTGAAGACATTTGCAAGGCTAAAATCGCAGTTCAACAATACCTTTCATTAAACAGGCTTTTTCCATGACATTGGGTAAAAATTGAGTAAGTGCTGTTGTCACCAAACTACGCAAAAAACTGACAAATACATTTAATTAGCATTATTGTGTATCTATTTAACAGCAATAAATAACACTATGCCTTAACATTCGACCCATTATCAAGTATTTTACACACTTTACTAATGTGTAAATAAAGTTATCTCGGAGCCGAAGATCAGTCAACAATAAGATGTCAGTTGAGCATAGTTTATAGAACGGGTAATTTTTTTGCTTGATTACTTTGATGCACATATATACAATGACTCACCTAAGTCATGAAACGATTCACATAAAACCATTGCACCGACTTCATAAACAACCAGCTCAAAACAGTACTACTGGCATAAAACTAGTATTGAAGTAGGTATTACACTACATGGTGATACGCTCGTTGAACGAGAACAGTAAACCAGGGCCGTATCGCCGTTTTCGTGTGTTTATTTAATTACGACTGCTGGTGCTGGCGCTTACAGTCTGTGATAGTCAACGTCAACTATTGAAGGGTAGATAAGAGGTCGAATGTGTACGTACATTATGTTTTAATAACACAACGAGACGTTTTGTAAAACCTAAGCCACTTACATGTGTAGCACGCACGCAGGTCTTGCTCATAAAAAGGCACGCAGTCAACTGTAAAATTTAATATTGAATTCAAGTATCACCACAAACTTACAATTTCAAACGCAGCGTTATAACAATAAATATTCGAACGCGTTCACTTGCGGAAATTTAATGTTCCTAAATTATATTACAAATTTTATTCTCTCTAGAGACATGAGCGATGCAAGTTTATGACCGATAAAACATACACGTGGTTTGTAAAACCATGGTTTATTTGGTTAAGAGCCGTAGATTAAATTTTATGTAATTATTCGAGTGATTCATAACTAGACCAAAGACCATATTATACTTAATAGCTACGTTGATTTTAAAATTCATAATAGTTGAAAAAACAATGTCACTGTAAGTAAAAGCAATTCGTTAATTGTTTTCGTATTTCCAAATTGTTGAAGTAAGAGTGTTACGCATTAAAATTGTATGACTAAAACAGTGCCTCAAGTATCTAAATTTCCTAGAGTTTGCTACTAAATATTTCATATGGTACCTATACAGGTAATGTTTAAATTTTCTCGATAGTTTTCATTTCTCGAGAATTCTTGAGTCACGAGAATTCTCATATAATATATAAATTTAAATTTACCCGCTTAAATTCAGTTTAAAAAGTTATACCAATGATTATCACTCTTTAATATTAAATTCACATATATTACTTATTATTTCAACACATCTTGGATCGGCACGTAATAAATTAATTTTAAAATTAATGAGAAATTTATTTTTGATTTATTATTTATAATGTCAAAACCAGGGATGGAAAACGTAACATAACGATACCCGATAACGTTATAATAACGATTCAATTATAATTTTTTCTACAATAACGTAACGATATTTTTATAACGTTATATAACGTTATAATAACCGATACCGTTTCGTTAAAAGTTATTTTGTATCGTTATTCCTTATAAATTAAATTTTTATATGGCGATCTTTTTATTTTCAGAAATTAAAATGAAAATAAAGTATCTCAACGTAATTTTGTACTATTTTTTAAATTTACATTTACAGATCTCAAAAATAATTTCAGAGTTACAAATAAAAATTACTTTAATACAGCGTTTCTTAAATAATGCGAAAAAAATCGGGAGGTGATTCCTTATCGAAAATAAGAGGGGTCTTTCATATATTTTTTTTTTCTTTAGGGTTTCCTTTCCGAGTTACACCCTCTTAAAGGGAATCGGTAAAATTGGGTTTTTATTTTATTTCTCAAATTTGGATAAATGTGGGAGAATGATATTCGGTAGATGTTTTATACTTATTAAAAGGTTTCCCATAGTAATATTTTTAATCATCTCCCACCTTCACAGGGGACTGAAAAGTGCGACCCCTGTTGGTTTTTATATCAGGACTTTTTGGTGGGTTGAAATCTAGCAATTTAATTTTTTTTTGAAAACTTGATTTATTTAGAAGTTTTTTTTATTCTTTAACTGTTTTCGTTAAACTTACAGTTTTTGAGTCAAAAATTATATGAATGAACATGAACCATCGAATATTCCAATATAAAACAATTCATTTTGGTGGTTACCATGGTCTGTTTATGTTCATATTGGATAGACGTGACGGATGTAATTCATTTTGACGTTGACGCGGCGAGAACTCTAAAACGCCCGGCAATTCTACCCAATATGAACATAAACATCAAATTCACTCATTTAATTTTTTACTCAAAATTGTAGGATTTACGAGAACAACTAAAGAATAAAAAAGGTTCTAAATAAATCAAATTAACAAAAAAAAATTAAAATTGCAAAATTTCAACTCACCAAAAAGTTCTGATTAAAAAACCAACAGGGGTCGCACTTATCAGCCCCCTATGAAGGTGGAAGATGATTGAAAATATTACTATGGGAAACCTTTTAATAAGTATAAAACATCTACCAAATCTCATTCTCCTGCATTTATCTAAGTTTGAGAAATAAAATAAAAACCTAATTTTACCGATCCCCTTTAGGAGGTGTAACTCCGAAAGGAGACGTCTAAGAAAAAAATTGTTATATAAAAGACCTCCCTTTATTTTCGATAAGGAATCACCTCCCAAATTTTTTCGCATTATTTAAGAAACACCCTGTATATCATAATTTATGTAACGTTATACAATAACGTAACGATTTAAAACGTTATTCCAACCCTGGTCAAAACCTGGATTTCATTAATAAGTATATTCATGGTAAAAATCTAGAATAAGTTACATTCTACATTAAAAAGTATCAAAAGAAGGTACAAATAAAATTGTTCTAATGATTAAGACGAAAAAGTTAAGAACGAAAAAAAAAATTCAACATTTTCATATTTTTTGCTATAACATCTGAAGCACGAGGAAATTTGTACTTTTAAAAATTGATTGTGGCTGCTCTCATACTAAAGAATAATTCATCCAATTTGAGCAAACCTGTATCTCTTATAATAAGAGAGATCCCCATGCTGGAAATGTAATCTGGGACACCCTGTTTATGCATGGTGTTACATATTAGAAAAAAACCAGAAAAGTTAAAAAATTTCGTCTTAAAATAAAAATAAAATTATTTTAACATTTTTTTAGCATTCTGTAATATATTGTACACATTCATAATTTTTTATTTGAAAATTTATAAAGTCATGCGGTAAGGGGTTAAAATTGTTATGATTCTGTAACTTTTACTGCTATTATCAATGTTTATGATAAATAACAATAAAATTTCACGACAAACTTACAGTAGCTGTACCTTGATTTTGTGTTAGTAAGTTTTTTAGTAACTTCATTAACTTTTTTTAAATAAAGCCCTTGATGATGTTGTTTCTGAATGTAGTTTTTTATTATGCATGCGAAAACGTAAAAATATACAGGGTGTTTCATTGAAAAATTAAGTTGGGGTCATATCCTACTAAACTGGAAATACAAAAAATTGAAAGTGTCATCAATAAATTCTTTATTTGTGACAATATACTCGAGTCAAATTTCAAATAAAAAGAACTGAAAACAACTAAGACAATAGATCCATCCGGGACTTTGTCCGAGTCCTGAATAAGTTTTTATAGTAGTAAAAATTACTTCTTTTTGATTAATAATTTCTTGTTGAAGATGGTCCAGGTTGGAGAGCCTTGTTTCTTGGTCAGTAGCGTTCTTATTTCGAAACTGGGCTTACATTTCTATAAGAAATCGTTTATTAAAAAGAGATAAGTTAATTCTAATGAAACTTATTTATATTGCATTCATGAATTGCTCAAATAATTTAAGCATTTACTAAATTATCAACTAACTCAACAGTCCTACACCTAGCAGTAGAAGGACTCATGACTAAATAAATAATAATCAAATAATGGTACTGTACAATTTTATGGCGAGTTCAAATGTTTGTTGTTTTCCCTCTACTTTGCATTTTTGACCTCTTGGACAATACATTTGTGTAAATTGCTTATTAAAAGCTCGAAACGGAGTATAATATCATAACCTTTTTGAATCTAAAAAGGATGGGGTTTCAAAAGTCAAACACGTTAACATTGTTTTTAAAATTAAATGTTTTTTGTCATCACATTTTATCTAAATATGATCCAATGCTTTATAATACACGAAAACAAATTGGGCCACTTGTATTTTTATTCAAAAACTTTTTGAATTTGAAGCAGGACAGGATTTTGAAAATCTAACATACTGACATTGTTTTCAAAATTAAAAATATCCCATCATCAAATTTTATCTAAAATTGAACTCAAAGTTTCATACTACACAAAAGCAAATCTTACCACAAAAATATTTTGCCAACTTTCAGCTCATTAAGAAAGCATGGTACCTGCAAGTCTGCTTGTTAAGCTTCAACGGCTGAAACGCAATAAACAAGCCAATTAACAGATTTTTTTATGGACTATCTTTTAAAAATTTCCTACATTAAAAAGCTTAACAATAATCGATTTGACGTGAATATTATTACAACCTGCCTAAATATAATTTAACTACAGTTTTCAAAATTTGTGCGTTTGTATAATCACAATTTTTTCAAAAGTCGCGTCCATCGTAGGCATAATGTGAAATCCGGAATTTTATAAAATGCCTAGGCATTTTATAAAATTCCGGATTCCACATTATGCCTACGACATGGATATTAATTTCCCCATAGGTATATCTAGAGACAAATTATAAGACTCGTTTGTTCATTCATAAATTTAAAATTAATCGGCCATTCTTGCAGAGAATTATGAATTATTCCAACTTTTTATGGCTTTTAAAATTAAATTCGTTTTTTCTATTAACCGTTTGTCATAAATATAACGCGAAACTTTTTAACAGAGTACGAGGACGTAAGAGTTATTTCATTGGCCAATAAAACGAAGTTCCGCATGGATATCCTGTGCTACTGTGTATTACAGCGATGACATAAAATGAAGCATAAATCCTATTTAGTAGAGAAGAACGTCAATTATGCTATTCATTGTGTGGCCCACACGATACGTTTATATATTATATATTACACTTTAGGCGATAGTATATTTTCCTGTATGCAATTTAAAATTATCAATGTTTATCATCTCTTTGATATGTTTATGGACTTCTACGAAAGTAATAAATTTATATAAAAGGTTTTGCTGCTTTTTATATATTTTTGTGATACTAAGTATCTAGAGGGCGTGATAACAATCATAGACAACTTGTTATATAGGGTCTATTTTATAAGGGCTATCAGGGACCAGTGGCGTACGCAGAAAAATATTACAGGGGGGATATTGTTTTAATTTGCAAAAATAATACCGACTAATTTCAAACGGGGCTTGGTAATCTTGCAATTAAAAAATGATCTATGGAGACTGAACACAAAAACTGAGTTGTAAGAAAGAGTTTCGTGAGGTCCAGGGGGGCAGCGTCTCCCCGGGTGACAGCGCCATAGGCAATTTATTTTTAATTTTCAACGTCAGACGTACCCAAAAATAGCTATTATGAGTAAAATATACAAATATATTTTATATGTATGGAAAAGCAATTTTGAATTATAATTTCAGTTTTTTTTTAACTTTCGGGGGGGATTTATTCTCCTAATCCCCCCCTTGCGTACGCCACTCTTGGGGACATTTAAAGCCCGTATGAGTTAAAAAGTTTGAATTTAGCGTTTTAAAAATCTATACTCAGATACGCTTTCTTTTTGCAAAATGTTGCTTTTCACCTAATAATAAAGATTTTTTGAAATGATTGACTTATAAAATGCCAGAAAAAAAGATGTACGCTTCAAAAAAATTGCTAAATTTTGTTAGTTATCCAGCATTATGGATCAAAAAACAAGCATGCGCTTTGGCGAAGCAAAAAACATGGTTTTTATTTAACAACGCGCAAGTTTGTCACATATCTCATTGAATAAAATTTACGGTCAAATAGCAATTTCAAGCAGAGTAAGAATATTTGCTTGCTTTGTTTTTTGTGAACCATTTTTACAGGGACATTTAAAATTTCACAAATTTGCTTATTCCATTGTATCGTTAATATCTCAATTATCATAAGAGATTAAATAGGAGCACTCCAAAAGGTACAAATATAACACATTTTGTACCTTCTATAGTTTTTTATTTTCAATTATAAGCTAGGATAAAATAGACAGACCATATAAATAATTATACTAATAAAAATATAATAAGCGAACACATTAATAATCATTACCTGTACAGTTCACATTAAAATGATTGTTATTTAAATCACATATAAACGTAAATAATAACATATACGTGCATTTTGCTTACATCAAGGATATTTTTTTATTTAAAAACACGCCTTTCAATGCAACTAAGTTTAAGGGTAAATGCAAGGTGTACATTGCACTTTTATATCAACTTTCCTAGCGTGAGAACCAATTAATTATAGTTGAATGTTATTGTACGTTTTTAATTAAAATAAAACTAATTACTGCTTTTTTTAAATCCGAATCGCATTGTTTTTCAACTCTGTATGCTTCGTCAGTCGAATTTTTACAACTAGTTATGCAATGCAAAGCGTACAGGGTGGTCCAAATTCGATGACATTTTGACATTGCATAGGTGTCTCGCTCAATATTCAAGATAGAAAAACGGTTAGATCATCAAAAATATGCAGTTTTTTAACCCAGAAACGTTTTCAAAAATATTTCTTCACTTCCGGTTTTTAAGTTATTGGAAAAAAAAACTGTTTTTTGGTCATATTTATAAAGTGTAATATCTCCGTTATGATTGTAAATATCGAAAAAATATATTATTTTTAGATATTTTTAGGTAAAAATCGATTATACTAAAATAGCTATAAACTATTTAAATTCCTTTTTTTCCCTTTCAAATACAGGGTGTTGCATGACCAAAGGGCCAGACTTAAGGAGCATGTTTCTTGAGTTAATTTACGCAAAAAATGTCATGTAAACCATAGTCCAAAGCTCGATGGTTGACGAGTGATAGACCTTTAAGGTTTATAAAAAAGGTAAAGTTTAGCATAAAAAGTATGAAATACCGCTTTTATCTTCTAAAATATTGATTTAAAAACAAAATATTTTTTTATAAAAGATGCTCGCTATCTTTTTTGCGCTTTATGGTATACTCGATTTTGTTTTGTTTTTTACGGTTTATTTGCTATGGCAACCAACCTAGTTATTTTAAATAGAACACCCTATATTATTACATTTTTAGATTCCTCTTTAAATGTTCTTTAAAATGTGAAAGGTCATATAGGCCTAAAATTAACCCTGTTCGAAAAAATAATTTTTCTCTCGAAAATTTTGAGTAATGTAGCACTTTCAAAAAGATCAAGTAGGCACTTGATATTTAAGAAATGTGTGGTGACAACCGAAATTCGTTTGAAAGTTATACTTCTGATAACTTTGGCTGTTTGGTCATGCAACACCCTGTATATAAGGGTTGATATAGTTTTTTTCAATGATATGCAAGTTACGAAGGTTTTTTAGTTTTTTTTTTTCCAAAGAAAAACATAGTAGGCTGTAAAAACAAAACAAAAAAACAAGATGTAAAAATTTTTAAGACTCATGCGGTCCAAGTTTCGAAGGTTTTTTAATTTGTTGTTGGGAGAAACAATAAGCATTATAAATTTATAATGATTTGAACATAAGATAAACTATAATGTACTTAACTGCTGATTCTGACTATATTGTTGTTTATATTGTGTTTTAAAATGTTAATCTCAACAACAAATTAAAAAGGTCTTACACTTTGTTTTTTTTTTTGTTTTCACAGTCTTCGTAACTTGCGTACCTATTATTAAAACTAACTACATCGACCCCTACATATATAAAATAAGAACAAAATAAGGAATTTAAATAGGGCCTAGCTAGCCAACCATAGCTTCTATTTGCAAAAAGGAAAGTTTGTGTCACAACTTTTTAACGGCGAGCGTAAAATATTTTTTTTTTAGTATAATCGATTTTTACATAAAAATATCTAAAAAAAATCTTCACACATTTTTTCGATATTTACAACAATAACCGAGACATGACACTTTATAAATATGACAAAAAAAACAGTTCTTTTTAACTCAAAGACTGGAAATGATAGAATATATTTGAAAACAAAATAACAAGAAAAACCGAAAATTACTGAATATTTTAGAGAACTGTTCTGAGTTTGTCTCAAAAAACTGCACATTTTTGGTAATTTAACCGTTTTTCTATCTTGAATATTAAACAAGATACCCATGTAATCCCATTTGGACCACCCTGTATATAAATTAAAATTGTAATAAAAAAGCAATAAATTGGCGATTTTTAAATTAAAAACATCGAATATCACACAATGCGAATCATTTGAATCAACCAAGAATTGTTGACTTTTTAATAGGTACAGGTAAGAAAATCTTGTTGTGTATCTGGAAGAATTTAAAATATTTGAGGTAATATTATAAGCAGTGCAGCGCACAGACAAGTCAGGCGAGTTTAGTCTTCCCGAACAAATAAAAATAAAATAATTGCGGATATATAAAAACGACGTCCTGCACAGAATAATGTTACATCCGAATAGCTACACAATTTGAGTAAAACTGCGAAAACCACTCTTGACCAGTTAGAGTTACCCGTTAACATTTATACACGACTAGGCCATTTACAGAACTATGCAAAAAGCGGCGAACTACATTAACTGTTATACATATTAAAACCATATCAAATGCATATAAAATTAATTAGCCACATGAGAAGCAGCAGGATTTTAGCTTGAAATTTATTAAATTACGTGAATTTAATTTCCTCAAGTATTTTTCGATACAAAACGGTTCAATAACTCAAGTGTCGTTGACCATAACTAATTCTTCGTGGAAACAAAAACGAAATTCGGTAATTGGGACTAAATCATTACCACCAGGCACTTCAAAATGCATAAAAATTTTATTTGAGAATGTGTTCACGGAATTCTAGCGCCCGAAGGTCCAACCCACACAAACTTAATTAAAATTCATTAAATTTGGTATTTTACGATGTATTATTTTTTTAATAAAACATTTTCGCAGGCGTATAAAATACTGTTAAATCAATACTAGTAAAAAGAAGTGGGCAATATGCCGATATATAAAAGTAAATTTAATATTGGTGCCTGGATATGTCGATATTAAATTTATACCGATATTATCGTACGAGAAATCCAGTTTCAACCGAAATAAGAATATTTTTTTTTATAATTCCTATATTTTATTAACTACCATATAAACCTATAGCTCTTTAGAAACAAAGCAATCGTTTACAGCAGCCAACAAGAAAAAAGTTTTTAGCAAAATTTTGGCAATATAATACTAAAGCAAACCGCCATGAATTTTGTTTAGCTCTGGATTTATGTTAAATTGATGTTTAACTGATTTTACAAGAATATTTTAAAAACCAAGAAAGTTGTAACAGTTTAAGTAAATGCTATACAGCAGGGGTGGCCAACCCAAATGATCTTGCGGGCCACTTTGGAAATGCATCATCTCCGCGGGCCACATATAAAAATTATATATCCCCATATTAGATTTAGATACACTATAGACATTTTTTTGGAGTGAAAAATTGAAACAATGAGTTATTATTATTGTGTTTACTATTATTCTTACATGTAAACATAGATAATATAATAATAATGATACTAAACGTACATTGTAAAGAAATATATAACACTAAAAATTAAATATAAAAAATATATAAATATAAATGAAATTAAAAAAATGAAATCATTAAAAAATATTTATTTTACTAGTGCGATATTTGTTTCTCCACTCTTTCACTTGGCTTTTGCAAATCGATCTCAATTTGGGTATTTGCACATGGTAATTGGTGTTGCAGGTTAGCGTCCGTTATGTTTGAGCGTGTTTTGTGTTTGGTCAATTTCATTTTCGAAAAAAAAACGATTCGCAGGTGTAAGTTGAACCAAAAGCGCTAACAATTTTTTGTGCCAGATTTCTCAAATTGTAAAATTTCTCTTTTTTGACGTAAGTGTTATAAAAACCTATTTTTGATTCTGATGTTCAAAAATGTGTTTTAATTCAATATTGCACTGTAAGTCAACCAGTTCAATTTGGAGATATTCTGGGGCCGACTCGATTTTAATATGAAAGGGAGATTAATATATTTCAAAAATTTTGTTGTATTTGTCTAACTCTAAATTACTGAATCGGCTTTCAAAAGCAGCTGTAAGTTTTCTTATTTCTTTTGCATATTTGATGTAATTGTTAAATTTTGATTTCTTAAATTCTTTCAACAATGGAAAGTGGTGAGCGTTATTACTTTTCAATTGCGATTCAAATAACAATTTCTTCTAAAATGCTTTGATGTGATTAAATGTATCGATTATAAGGTTATCTTTTCCTTGCAATGATATATTTAATTGATTAAGTTTTTCGACAATATCCACTAAAAAGCATAAATCCAATAACCACTCATCATTTCTTAATTCTGGTACAGGTCTATCATATATTCGCAAGAATATTATTTTAAAATCAAAGTTAATTTTTGCTCATAATTTCGACAGTTAATTTATGGATGCACAAATAATCTATTTTTTTAATACATTGGTTTTCACTACTTTGGCCATTATAAAATAAATATTTTTTGTAAAAGTGTGATGAATCTCGCGGGCCGGAAAAATGTTCAAGGCGGGCTGCATGCGGCCCGCGGGCCGCGGGTTGGCCACCCCTGCTACACAGGGTGGTCCCCATAGAAGGGCCACTATTGGATCTCGTAAACAGTAAGAGCTACAAAAAGTTTAAATTAGACAAATTGTTCCCCTTCTGATGCCTATTCAGCGATGCTGGATGTTTAAAAAAAGTTCCATGGCACGCTTTATTGAACGAAAAATTAAAATGGGCGGTTTTTTAAAATCGTTAATAACTCGGATATACTTGACGGCGCAAAAATATTTTTGGGGAAAAATTTGAAGATTTTTTTGCGCACTGTAAAATGAAAACATCGACTTGTTTCAATATTGTTTAAATTCTTAAATAAATCACAAACTTGCATTTTTTTAAATGAAATCTATAGTTGGTTATGACCTCATGAAAAAGCATATTTCCAATAATAAAAGGTCTAATTATTTTATTTGGATATTTAGGCTCAAAACAAATAAAATTCATCAAAAAGTCCCATGAAGCTATAAAGTGCCATAAATTTAAACAATATTGAAACAAATAAGCAGGTACTGAGAACGGAACGAAAACGTTAAAGCAAAATTAATCGAAATTTTTTAAGAACGAAAAGAAAATTATTATTTTTCGTTCAAGAACGAAAACGAAATGAATATTTTCCAAACCCGGTTTTATCACTATTTAAATTTTATTTGTTAAACACAAACGCGAATTTACCATCTATGCTGGGAAGTCTCCACGAGGCAGTAAAAAATATCACTTGAAATAAGTGAGCTTCACTTTTCTCCATGTACATATATGTATTAACAACTTTATTGTTAATACTTGCAATTTCGTGTAACACAAGTAACGGTACAAATATTCTCTATTTCCAATTTGTTGATTAGATTATCAATATAGATTGGATATATATTAGTAATGTGTATGTTGCGTCTAGAGTTAATAAAAGTAAAATTTACTCTTACTTCGAAAAGAACTAATGTAAAAGAATATTTATTGTCTGATGTGTTGCTAGTAAGATTAAATGGATTGTGAAAAAGTATGTTGTATGGTATGTACAAACTTTTGAGTTAGAGTATATTTCAAGTTAATTTTTTATATATTATTAATGTGTATGTAAAACCGGTTTTAACCGTTTTACTTCGGTTCACGAAAACGAAAAAGGAATTTTTTGGGTGAGAACGAAAATAACGAAAACGATATATTCCGTTTTCGTTCCGAACAGAAACGAACGAAATTTTTTCGTTTTTAATCCCTGCAAATAAATGTTTGATTTTACAGTGAGTAAAAAAATCTAGAACTTTTTCCCCTAAAATATTTGTGTACCATCAAGTATAACCGAGTTATTAACGATTTAAAAAAATGCCTCTCTTGATTTTTGTTTATTATCAAGCGCGCCATGGAACTTTTTTAAAACATTAAAGCATCACTGAATGGGTCACAGAACAGGGGAACAAATTGTCTAATTTAAACTTCTTTGTGGCTCTTAATGTTTACGAGATCCCAATAGTGGCCCTTCTATGTGGACCACCCTGTATAGCATTTACGTAAACCGTTACAGATTTCTTGGTTTCCAAAATATTCTTGTAAAACCAGTAAAACATCAATTTAAAACCCTTTCAATACGGTATTTGAAGAATAAGGTTTTCAAATATTTTCGGTAATATTTTGGCTTAATAAAGTATAAAAAAAAGATTTATTGCAAAAAAAAAATTTTTTCAAACAGATTCTCTTGGAGAAGGTGGTACATCCTATGTACCACTAGGGTTATATGTGGTTATAGTTTGGTATTTATAAGTACCACTTGGGTTATATGTGGTTATAGTGTGGTATATATAAGTACCACCAGTGTATAACAAAACCAAATTCTCTTGTTGTGTTGTGTAAAATACTTCAGGGGGCGCACTTGCAGCGTACAATTTGACATTAGGTAGACCTATAAAACTGACTGGTACATATCAGAACCATTCACAATGATAAATTAAAGTTCTAGTATTTTACAAACTTTCGATGGTACATATATATACCAGCAGTATGGAAAGGGTTAACATAAATCCAGAGCTAAACAAAAAGTTTTAAAAATTCATGGCGGTTTGCTATAGAATTATATTGCCAACATTTTGCTAAATTGCTTTTTTTTGTTGACTGGTGTAAACGATTGATTTTGTTTTTAAAGAGCTAAAATAGGTTTATACAGGGTGTTTCACTTTTCCATGAGACACTATTGCTATCCAATTTTTGTAACATAATTTACCTATTTAGGGTGATCAACATTAGTAAACTACTCCAATTTTGAAAATATCTTTTACAAGTAAAATTATAACAATTAATATCTTGCATTCTTTTATTATTTTGTGCCCTTTTGTGATACAATTGAAGCAACAATTTGACGCAACAGAACATTAATTATACCTAAATCAGTTTTTAAATATTTCTTTAGTATCAAAAGAAAAATTTGGCCATCGCTGCACTTTTAAACATTCAGTTACAATTTTTTTTGTAACAATTGTAAAGCATTTAAGTAATAAAAATTTTAATTCAATTTAAAGTACTTTTGCAAAGAAATCCGTAAATGCTTTATTTTATAAATTTCCAAGAATCTAGGTACCCTACAAGAATCATAAACATTACGACCTCTGTTATATTTATTTTCTACTTGTATTATTTTGACCAGGAGATCATGAAACCAGAGTAGGGATCATCTACATAACATACGTATAGAAGGAGCGACTCTGACTATATTATATATTAAATAAAGATGCACATAACCTGGTGTTTATAGAAAATTTACAATATGAATCTAAGACTTTCCTTGACATACAAATGACAGATGTGACTTTTCCAGATGATGTGCAATACAAGGTTAAACATTGCCGTATTTGTGAGAGTAAGCAAAAAGGACTTTATTCAAATTGACAAAACTCTGACAAGTAGATCGGTAAACAAGTTTCGACGTCTGATAATATATCTATCTCCATTTAACTTATGTCTATGTACCGTAAGTTTTAGCTTTAATAACAATATTTAAAATAAAATAAATAAAACGTGTCCACTGAACATAATTAACCTTTTAAAACCAAAAACCAAAATTGAGAAAAGCTCAGCATTACGAAACACGCGTTCATTTGAAAAATTCAAAATACCATTTTGTTACGTATGTTGCTAATGAAAAATGTCACTTACAGTAAGATTTACCGAAAATATTGGGGTGCTGATTATATTTCATTATGTCAGATAGATTGGACAATAGCAATAGTTTTACTTGGTCACTATTACTCTAATTTTGAGTCTAGTTTTTGTTAATCGAAAATTTTACCTTAATCTTCGTAGTTGATATAAAAGTGTTGAACATTCTATTATCGATCAATATCTCCATGAATACAAGCATTTACAAACCTCTTTTGTAAATAATTATAATTAACTTAATTTAAAATACTTTTGTCTTCATATCAAGAAATCCCTAAATGCTGGACTTTATAAATTACTAAAAATCATGTACATTATTACGACATCTGTTAAATTTATTATCTACTGGTATTAATTTTACCAGGAGTGTATAATTAATATACGTTTGACAGATGCGACTTTTTAATGTGCTGCGTCAAACAAGGATATAAATTGCCGTATGTCTGAGAGTAACCTACTTAGATGGACGTCAAACTGACAAAACTCTGACAACTTAATCGGTTAACATATTTGACGTTGATAATGAATCTATCTCCTTCTAACTAATTAGCTATGTGACGTACACTTGACGTTCGTAAATGACGTGTATTGACATTAACCGATCAAAACATAATGACCATATTATTTCAATAGTTAATATTTAGGCATAATAACAACATTTAAAGTAAAATAAAACACGTGTGCAATAAACTTCAATAATCCTTCAATAAATGCGAAAACAAAACTGAAGTAAGTTCAACAAGAAATTGTTGTGTTCGGCTAGGCGCATTGCTGTACAAAAATCAAATTCTTACTCTTAAACATTTTACCACTTTCGCTATTAATTAAAAAAAATTAAACCACTTATGAATTAGAATTTCGCCTTTTGAAAGAGCTTCAATTATAGCTAAATAAATGTAACATTTCTACTCCCAGATCATGCCAATTAATATATTATTTCGAAAAATCTATGTAGCTATTAGTACACAACTAATTTGATGTGAAATTTATATATTTTAATTATTATCCATATTTCGACATTTTAATTATATTTATCAAATTCATTTGTACGATGGCAGTATACAGGGTGTTTGGTAAAAAATGCAAATAAAATCTGGAGGTGATTCATTATCAAAAATTAAGGGGGATGTTACAATCTTCGTTCCCAGGTTTGGAACCGCGTCTTCATGATTTGTGTGACGTTTCGACCATACTATGTTGGTCTTTATCAAACGGGGATATTTCATATAAAATGTTTTCCTTAGCGTCTCCTTTGGGAGTTACACCCCCCTAAAGTGAAGCGGTAAAATTAAGTTTTTATTTTATTTCTCAAATTTGGATAAATGTAGGAGAATGATATTTGGTAGATGTTTTATACATATTAAAAGCTTTCCTATAGTAATACTTTCAATCATGTCCCACCTTTACAGGGGGCTGAAAGGTGCGACCTCTATTGGTTTTTTTATCAGAACTTTTTGGAGGATTGAAATTTTGCAATTTCAAAATTTGTTTTTTGAAGCTTGGTGTATTTAGAATTTTTCAGCCCCCTGTGAAGGTGGGAGATGATTGTTAATATTACTATGGGAAACCTTTTAATAAGTATAAAACATCTACCAAATGTTATTCTTCCATATTTATCCAAATTTGAGAAATAAAATAGAAACGTAATTTTACCGCTCCCCTTTAGGGAGGTGTAACTCCGAAAGGAGACGTCTAAGGAAAAAAAAAGATACAAAACACGCCTCTTAATTTTCGATAAAGAATCGCCTACCATTTTTTTTGCATTTTTTACGAAACACCCTGTATAAAGCATACTAAAAAACTTATGATTATATTAAAAATTAATTACATTAGCTTATGATTAACTGGCACATTTTGTGTACTTTAATCAATTTAATTTATTATATTCACTGATCAAGACTTTTTTGTTTATGTCGTTTAAATAACCATCGCACAAACGTATATAATTACTTGTATAACTTTTCATTGTAACTTACCCCTCGAGTATTACAAATCATCCGACCTGGTGATATGGCTCTATATAATTTTGAGACAATTAAATACTTGGGTAAATACTTAAAAACAGCCCGTTATAAATTACATACAATAATTTTGCTTGCATGAATCAGATATTTATAACAGTTCAGTTATAAGTACTATAATTACTAATTACTATAAAGTAAACGTTTTTTTCCCAAAATTTTTAGCGTCTTATTTTGCAAAAACACGCCGAAAATCAACAATTTGGATGAAAAAGAACTACCTTAATCGATAATTCAACGCCTGTTTAATTACAACACGAGTTGAAAATGTCTCTTATAGTCATCAGGAAAAATAAAATTAAAAAGTGTTCTACAAGACATGCTAAAAGTAAAGCATATTTTATTGACCTCTGCGAATAGGTGTAATACCGCCTAGAAAGCCGTAAAAAACTGGTACATAGTTTAATGTGTAATAAACACCTGGTTTACTTCAAAAACTTTATTTTTCAGACTATTTTACAAGAATGAATGTTTAAAAATGATAGCAAGTACAATAAATGTCATGGTGGTTCTGTTATATTGTTGTGGATATTTTAAACAAATAACTTTGACTTATAAATTGCTTAATGAGCAATAAATTATGCAGCAAATTGGGCTGTAAAATATATGTTGATTGGTTTGTTTAACAAGTAATTAATTGCATGCAATTTACTTTTAGCACTGGACAGTTGCCACACAATCCACATACATTTGCTGTTTAAGCAATTTTACGAGCCTCAACTATAAATGTTTATATTCGGCATTAACGAGACAGGGCGATTTAAAAAAGCTAACGTACCGATGCAATTTTGTTTTAATAAGTGGATTTTTAAACAGTTCTGAAAAGAAAAATTGGTAATTGCTAAAAAGTACCAAGATTCATAAATTTCTTTAAACGATAACATTTTTCTGAAATTGTAATATGAATCACTTACCACCTATTAAGAATAGTTTTTGTAGAAAAACCAGACCTATTTCGAGACTTCTGTCTCCGTATCATTTTTTTCTACAAAACAATTTATAATAGGCAATAAAATCAGTGATTTTTAATTAAATTCATTTTCTTTACGTAATTGAGTTATTTATATAAATCCAAAATTTATTACTGTGTGATTTTCTAAAAATTTTGCTTGGAAATTGTGGGTTAGAAAAACTTAAAAGAGTCAAATGGTAACCAGGGTTGCCATCTATCACGATTTGGCACTGCAAAAGACGTAGACTGCGTTTAAAAATTAATGGATAATGCAGCAATGAAGCAATGTAAACGAATACCAGATGTAAAACGCAACAAAATGCTCATCAGACACGTAAACTTATTATTTTTTCATCTGAATGCAGACGTACGGTTTTTTTTCAAAGCCGCGGTGAATACACTCTTCAACAGTTAATGCATTATTTATAAGGGCGACGAGTTTGAATACAACTCTGGCCGGAAATCACCTCTATTCTAGGTAGCTGCTACTTCCCAGTTGCCTACTCATACAACCATACACAATATCGTCATTAAAGGCACTTTATTAGTTTGCCTAACAGAACGAACGACACCTACTTCTACAGCTGTTTAGAAACAACGTAAATTGTGTATCTTTATTGTCACATTGTTTATTTGAAAAATAGCTTCTAATTATTTTTTTATCCTAGTCGAGAGATAACTACTTAATGTGTCTCTTTGTGTTTGAAATCATGTAACCTTGGGGTATTTTTCTGGTATTCTAAATTAAAGAAAAAACGAGTTAGATCTTTAAAATTACTACTCGTACAGAAAATTCATTTTTAAGGAAAAGTTAATAGTTCATAATTTTTTTTTTTTAATGGATTAGTAGGTATATTATTTTAGTGTTTATAAAATTATGTTAAAGTTTAATTTTAATTTATAACAGGCTTTTAAAAATTAGTTCTGAAGTTCTTTATAAAAAGGAATTCAACATCAAAACAGAAAAAGAAATTTCGAATTTCACATTTCACAAAAGAATTTCGAATTTTCAATAAGCTTGGAAAAAGGTACCCAATCTAAAGCAAGTTTTTTTACGTTCTTTATTAAAACAAGCCAACATTAACTCAAAATGGACAACTTTTGTATTACCCCAAAACATTGATAATGGCAGTAAAAGTCACATAATCACAGCGATCTGAAGGTTTGATTATTTTGCAACTGTTACTGCCACATTATCAATGTTTTTTATGATGAACAACAATGGAATTTGGCAACAAACTGACAGTGGTTACATGTATCTTAATTTTTTTTTTCAGTTATTTGATGTTGCTGTTTTTGAATATAGTTTTTTTATCCGAAAATGTAAAATTATACAGCATAAGCGTCCACAAGGGAGGGCAAACGGGGCACGGATAGAGAATTTAATTCTGAATCCGACCATGTATTAAAAAAGTATGCCTATATAAGAAAATTTTCGAGAAAAATCAGTTCAAAATTTATTTATCAAATTATAGCAACCAGTCTATTTAACATAACAAAAAATGATCACCTCTGTAAATGACAGTTTAAAGTTTATAACCTAGTTTGTCAATATTGTGAGTTGTTAATTATTAAGTGAAAATGGAATTTTATACTAAGCAGGAAAAGTTAGAAATGATTTTAATGCACGAAGAGTGTGGAAGAAATAAACTTTGAACTGATTTTTCTCGAAAATTTTCTTATGTATGCATACTTTTTTAATACATGGTCGGATTAAAAATTAAATTCTCTATCCGAATCAACAAAAAAAATGTATAGGTACTATATGTAATTTAAAAAAAAAAACAGTTGTCTATCGCGGATTTGACATAAGCCATCGTAGAGATAACAAATGCACATCACTAAATAAAGAATTTGTCGCCGTTTCCAAAAATTTCAGGTTTGTTGGGGTTATTTTCAATAATTAAAAAGTTATAGGGGTGCGACAGTAAAACTGAATGACCCGGTATACTCCAGAATTTTCGTACAGTTCAATCTGATTTCCCACACTAATTAGGATATAAATAATCTGCAAATTTATTTAAAGCGAATAGACACAAAAAAACCAAGAAACTGCACCGTTTATCAATCTTTATGTACGTCTAAAGTTGTTTAATATTGAATTAAAATCTAGTTCAGTCGAGACATTAACGATAAAGAAGTA
This sequence comes from Elmis aenea, assembly GCA_947652605.1. Classification (NCBI taxonomy): domain Eukaryota; kingdom Metazoa; phylum Arthropoda; class Insecta; order Coleoptera; family Elmidae; genus Elmis; species Elmis aenea. The sequence goes on from OX393584.1 coordinate 10,630,403, forward strand.
TTATACACCAGTAAAAACTACATAATAAAACTGATAATGTAATTAACTGATTAACACACCTTTTAATTTAATCGTAGCTTTTCTTGGCAAAACTAGTCAACAGCGTTGCAAAAATAATAACATCCCATCATGTGTTTATGGACATATGTGATTCATAACATAAATAGTTTAAATATAAATATCTGCACGTCCATCCGTAGAAGTAATATAGAAGGGCTAAGCTGCGACACAACTGCTACATGGCGATGAAATATGAAAAGTACTACAGATACACCGCAAAAAAACAATAAATCAGACGGTTTACTATTTTTAAATCACTTTAATATTGCTTGCTCTGTATTTATTATCTTTTAAATGTTTATAAATTGTCGGTTAGTTGTAGATAAACATTGAAAACACCCATTGAATATTCCTCAACGAAAAATATACATAATAGGTCGTTGTTCTAGGAATAACAAGTTGAATATAAACAAACAAGTTAATAAGATGTCTTAGATAAATAAAAATATTATGTTAAGTTTTAAAACAAGTACACTCAAATTAGTAATATTAAAATACCAGGATTTGAGATCCATACGGTAGCGAATTTCAAAACGCGTTATCAAAATAAATGTAAAATCATACGTTACACGTCAAGTTGTGTGGATTAAGATATAACAGCTGTAATATACAATTAATGAATGTCTTTATCAGGTTAAGCAATAATAAGCTGGCGTTTGGATTTTGATTTTCATCATGTACTTCAAAAATTTATGCACGGATATAGCTTTTACCGGTCTGCATAAATTATATAAAACATTTGTAATTCAAGTAATAGTTTATTATTTTTAAAGGCGTAACTATATACAATTATTCAAATAAGTCACTTTATAGAAATTATCAGTAAGCAACCTTTTGCAAGCAGGATAAATAAATTACTGTACCTTTATTGCTGTTATCGGAGCTACAGGGTGAAGTGATCACGGTACGGGTCCCGACATCATGGCCCAGGGGTGGAATACAGTACAGTCTTGCATCATTTTCGACGTCGGTCACACCCTCCGCATCCAGAATCGTCCGCGCAGTCTCAGATTGGCGAAAAAGAACCATTATTTGCGATAAAATTTATTAAAAGTCTTCTTAAAATTACATTATTTAGAGCCGACAATCACTATCAATAGTCGATGTTTAGGTCATTGATGTACACTTCGTTGTAACACGTGTTAAGTGAAAGACTGACTACTGTTAAGCCGTACATCCGCTCGCAGAACTGTGTGCAGTATGACTGCTATGTGCTTTAGACGTCCTGGCGCTATCTCAACCCAACAAAACGGGAATAGTACGGAACTTCGGCGCAGAGGGGAAATGCATTTTTAAAGTGTCCCCCGAAATAGAAACGTGTAGGGTGCCAAAGAGCCAATTTTATTGTGTTGTTATACATCTGACGCTGGTTTTTAGGGAGACCTACGCGTGCTTCAAACTCGTATTTTGCCTGGATGTATTAAGCTGGGATATTGCTTCATTGTTTCCCCGATCACTGGTTGAAGTTCTGTATTGCAGCTTACATTTCTCCCTCGTTATACACAAACATATAATACGGTGGTTTAATTAAACAGACATCCACAACAACTTTCGGATGAACACAAGCGAAGACCGAATGATACAGCACTTTTTGAAAAACGATATATTTAAATACGTTACCCAACAACGCATACTTGAAAGAATTTTAATTTAACAAGACTTATTTAAATTACTAAAGTGATTCATTTTGAATACAAATATTTGTGGGTAATAACTAAACCACTGATTTCTTCTCAAAACCGCTTTTTAAAAAATCTATAGAGACCATGGGCGTCCGCAGAAAAATTTCCAGGGGGGTGCAAAGCATATAGACAAATATTAATATACAGGGTGTGTATAAATTGGCGGAAGCGCTACTCGTGACGATGTTCTTCGTAAAATTCCAAGTCGAAAATCTTGATACAAAAATGTTGTACCATGCTTCCTATGGCCTCAGGAACCATTTAAAGAAAAAAAAATTGGCAACATTGCATACATTCATTTGCGTTTGGACATTTTTTTATCAGCAATTTTTACTTAGGTATTTATAATTTTTGTTCGCACTGAAAGCCTTCAGTTCGTAAACATAGCTGCAAACTTTTGGGTATCGTAAAACACAAACTAGAAATAATTACGAGAAAAACAGAGATGACAGCTAATGACAATGTTGCCATATGTATTATTTTCATTTAAATCAGTGATTTACATATTTTCAACACCAATTTTTGAAAGGAAGAACACAATATCTAGAAAAAAATACTATTCGAAATTTATTTTTATTCCAAATTGCAGCTTTTTCATTTGCAAGTATTAAACAATACCGCTTATTAAAGGACTAAATGTCAAAACTTCGAGGACCTCTTGCAGACACCGCAAGCATGGTACAACATTTTCGTATTAAGATTTTCGACTTGGAATTTTACGAAGAACATCGCCACGTGTAGCGCTTCCGCCAATTTTTACACACCCTGTATACAGTGTGACCCATTCCAAAGCGTACCACCCCTATAAAAAGTTTATTTATGGTTCGATTTTCATTAATTTTTTTTAAACGATAAAGCATCAAAAACTGTACTTTGGCACAGTATACACTCACAAAACCTACTATGATTTTTTTTCGATGTGAAAATTGGCAAAATATGTTTAGCAATTTTTTTATTTAAAATCTGTCTACCCCACAGGATTAAGGATGCCCTCAAGTGAGTTTGTACCAAATTTCATGAAAAAATATTTATAATTTTTTCTTTGTATTTTTGTATCTTTTCTTGTAAATTTAATCGCTCACCAATCGAAAATTCAATAAAAGTTGCGATTTTAATACTGACACGAATAAATGGTTGCTTATTTAGGAGATTTTACGTCAAATAAAGTTTTTTCTCTAACTTTTGTTTCTTACTTAGCATAGTACACTGCTTTTCCAATATCGATATTAATTAAATCACAAATATTAAATTAATAATTAATCTCTTAATAAGAAATATTTTTTCATGAAATTTGCTACAAACCCATTTTAGGGCATCCTGAATCAAGCGGTGCAGACAGATTTTAAATTAAACAAATCGCTCAACAAATTTTGCCAAATTTGACATCGAAAAGAAATCATAGTTGGCTTTGTGAGTGTAAACTGAATTTTTAAATAGGGTGCCAAAGTGCAGTTTTTGATGCTTTAAAAAAAAAACATGAAAATCGGACCATAAATAAACTTTTTATAGGGGTGATCCGCTTTGCAAAGGGTCACACTGTATACATTTTAATTTAATTTTTTAATTGTTATGATTTGTTTTTAAAAGTACTATTTTTTACTCGATCCCAGGGGGGGGGCTAGTGCCCCGTTTGCCCCATCCTGCGGACGCCCATGATCGAGACCGACATAACTCTACCAGTAGATTATTACTTTATATCAAAAATTATTTGAAAAATCATAAGCTGATAAAGAGACTGGAGTTACTGAACTAGTATAGATTTCTTCAAGAAGCGATTCCCCGTAAAAATAAGATAAGTGAGTTTTAATTACATGTATATTTATATTTGGGAGCGTTGTTCTGTGTACACTTTTTATTTTGATGAGCTGTTAAAGTCCAACAGTCTTAAAACAGATACGTCACGAAGTAAAACGCTGGCTCTTCTATAACTGGAGGTTTCTCTTTAAATTACAACAATTAACACCCACTCTACATTTGTATTAGTGCAAGTGTGGTATCGTGTCGCGTAATTCTGTAGACGTCGCAGAGATAATTAAAAATGTCTTCGGGGGAACAAGTTTTAATCAATCGAAAATTGCACTAGTTAGACGAGCGAATTGGAATGAACAACGATTGAACATATAAAAAGTACGACCGATGTAACAAGCGCTTTGTATTTTCGCAGCTAATTCATTATTTGGTACTTCGCTGATTCGGTAGATGTAAAATGGGCCATGGAGTTCGTTTTGTGCTTGTTGGATTTTTATTACCTACCTTCAATATTTATTTTTTGAGCTTTAAATCTAATGGTTCAGGATTGACCCAAAGAAGCTTAAGAGGTGCAAAGGTGCTCCAAATAAGAGTTAAAAGCTTTTAAAATAAACCGATAATTAAAAATTAATACAGATTTGTAAAGCTTAAGGCAGACTTAATAATCTTTGTATATTTTTTAAACATAAAATCGTTGAAACCCGGAGAGCCGAAAAGAAAATGCGAAATAAGAAAATGCCAAAAAATTTATTTTATTGTCAAAATAAAACAGTAGAATAACTTTAGAGCCTGTTTTATTAATAGAGCAAGTACAGGGCGGTCTATTTTCGATGCCCACACAGGGTATCTCGGTTATTATCAGAGATAGAAAATAAACTAAGGACGTAGTCTCCATTTCTTTTTTTCGAGAGAAATTCATTGCCCTTAACAGATTTTTGATATTTTTTTAAATTTTCGAAATATAGCCAAAAACCGATTTTTGGCTATTTTCAAAAATGTTAAATATCTCGCTTAAACAAAAAGATAGAAAAAAGTTTTAGTCATTTTTTGCATTGTTTATTGTCCCTAATAAGATAGCGGTATTAAATTTTTTTAAACTCATATGAATATCGATATATTACAACTAACTTTCTTATTTTAAATGGCAACCATAGTTGGCTTTGACATAAATCGAAAGCTTACTTTTTGCGCTATTTAAAAATATATAATTTGCTTATGGTTAAAATAAGAAAGTTAAGTGTAATATATCGATATTTATATAAGTAAAAAAAAGAATATCGCTATCTGATAAGGAACAAAAACTAATTCAATATTTTTTTTTGAGTTTTTCTCTATCTTTTTGTTTAAGTGAGTGTTTTTGAAAATTGCCAAAAACCGGTTTTTGGCTATATTTCGAAAATTAAAAAAGACATCAAAAATCTGTTAACGGCAATGAATTCCTCTCGAAAAGAAGAAATAGAGAGTACGTACTTAGTTTCTTTTCTATCTCTGATAATAACCGAGATACCATGGACTTGCTTTATTAATAAAACAGACTTTAATGTTATTCTACTGTTTTATTTTGACAAGAAATAATTTTGTTTGGCATTTTCTTATTTCGCATTCTCTTATCGGTCCTCCGGGTTTCAACGATGTTTTGTTTAAAATATATACAACGAATATTAAGTCTGCCTTATGCATTGTAAATCGGTATTATTCGAAAATTAAAAAAGATATCAAAAATCTGTTAACGGCAATAAATTCTTCTCGAAAAAAAGCAATAGAGAGTACGTACTTAGTTTTTTTTTTAAATCTCTGATAATAACCCAGATACTCTCCCTGTATAGGCATCGAAAATATACCACCCTGTACTCTCAATTAACGCGGTTTTTCATTTAACGCGATTCCCGAACTAACGCGATATTTAAATTGACGTCAAAATTTAATAAAACGGCTCTAAAATTCAGCTAGGTCGATTTATAAAGACAAAAAGAAACTGCCCGTTTAAATATTCTACACTGGAATAACACGTAAATTATAACACGTACATTATAACGAATAAACTTTTGATGGTTGCAAATATTTTTGTTATTCTTGTGTTTATTCTATACTGCATTAAATGGTTATAAAAACGTGTGTATTTACCAGAAAGGTTAGCATTTTACAAGATATCGGAAGACTTGCGCAACTGTGTATTAATTTGTATTCGATTAGCGCGGCGTTTTACCAAGAATAATTAATCACGTTAATTGCGCGATTACTGTACTAGTTCTGATGTTGCGTACATGTACAGTTTTGTGAAACTTTTAGCTTACTTTTAGACTTGTGTTTATTTTTTTACGAAATTTCTTAGTAGGTATGTTACTTCAAAATGCTCAAAAAAATAATTAAATTTATGCAGGCGAAACAAAATTAAATTTATTGTTTTATGTGAAAAGCGTTCTTAAATAATAATTTTAAAACGTTAGCTAATAAATTTTTGTAATTACAGATGTTCAAGAAACCAACAAAAAGAAGACGATTAAAGTGTTTCCGTTTTGCCTAAGCAGGTTACGTTAATTGTTTAATTAATTTTTAATTCGTGTGTAGCAGCTATTTTTATGTAACAAACATAGGACACGTTAATGAAATTTAGCGAATTTCTTATGTCAAACAATGTTGTGAAATAATTAAAAATAGTGAACAGTTAAGTTAGATCACACGGGCTTATAAACGAGGTTTTCATCTAGGCCAAACAGATAGTGGTGTTCCTATTTTGCGTAGGTGTCTAATTAACTAAACTATTTTTAAACAGCTTAAAATTTATGAGTCAAGTCTTTATTTTAAAACTCATTTGTTTAAATCCGTAGGTTGGGAATCAATTAATAAATGATTAGTTTTGCAATATTTTCATTTTATTAACAAATACTTTACATATATTGCTTAAATACACACGCTGGTGTTCCGGACCTGTTACTTGTGAGGTGGCGTAGGATTCCTATGCATCGTCATCACTATATCCTTGGCTGCTACCTACAGAAGGTATATTTCGTACACTTCCCAAACAAAAACATACGCCGGCATCAAAATTTTGCACGCTCGATGAAAAAAGTGTAGACGACCTTGCTTCTGTGTTATTGTAACCCACGCTAAATAACAGGCACGAAATAATTTGCAAATAGCGTTAAAATTTATTTTTCACGTGCTTTATGTTTTTGGACAACGCTTCCTTGTTTATATCGCCTCCCCAAAAAGGAGGGAACCGAATTTTTTCAAACTGCATCGAGTCCTTTTCGGAATGACAACTAGCCGTGACGACAACTTCTTTCATGGCGCGCGTAACGGTAAAGTGGTATTGGATACGGGAGGATAACCATTGCTCCGTCCTTAAAAGGGCCTCCGCTTCAGGTACAATGCATTGTGCTAAACCTATATTAAAACACTCTTGAGCAGAAAGAATCTTCCCAGTCAACAAAAGATCTAGAGCCTTTTCGTGTCCTATTTTTTTAACTAATCTGTACAAAATATTATGTAAAGAAAGATATGTTTCGGTTTAATTGATGCTTACCTTGTTGCTCCACCCCAGGCTGGTATAATTCCCATTCTACCGTGTACATAACCGAATTTCACGTTATCCGCGGCTATAATAAAGTCGCAAAATGTTGAAAGTTCCGCTCCACCTCCTAATGAAGGACCCTTTATAATACATACACTAAAAATGGGTAATTTATGTAATCGGTTTAAAGCGTCAACCATCCAAGTATTCATTTGCAAACCACCTTGTGGCGTACCACTTGCTCTTGCAAAGTCAAGATCACCACCTGAACAAAAATTATCGCCATTTCCATAAAATATAACGGCTTTTCCCTCTTTCCATTTTTCTAATTGCTCCACACAGTCCCTCAGTTTAACCATCATCTGCCCTAAAACATTCCGGTTATTTTAGGTTTGTTACAGTCAGGGGCGTTGAGACGTCGCCGGGAACGGGAGGAAAATTTACATGGGCACCAAGTAAATAAATTATATGAAAATAGCGCGTAAAAATACAAATTGTGGGATGGTGTCCCGGTCCCTGTGAATCCCAGGCCCGGAGAATTTGTACCCCAACCCCCCCTCTCTCGTCTGCCCTAGTTCCAGCAAGGCTATGTACAGGGTGGGCAAATTTCGATGTTTTCATACCGAATCTAAGTAATTATAGAAGGTATCGAGAAAAAGTGAATGGTGAAAACTAAAATTGGTTATCGTCTTTTGTTTTCGAGTTATCACCGATAACTCGATTTTTCGACTTTTCGTTTTATATCTAGCTTGTTTATGGAAATACAGTAAAATAATTTTGTAGTTCTACAGGCACTTTTTGATAAGAGTGCAGTGGCGTAGACAATTTTTCAAAAAAAATAATTCGAAATTCGAGTTGTGACAGAAAGTTGTGTTTTTTTAAATAGAACCCATAGTTCCCCATTCCAATAATATACAGGGTGTTTCTAAGTATTGCAAAAAAAATCTGGAGGTGACTCCCGATCGAAAATTAAGAGGGGTCTTTTACATAAATTTTTTTTCTAAGACGTCTCTTTTCGGTGTTACACCCCCTAAAGGGGAGCGGAAAATTATGGTTTTTATTTTATTTCTTAAATTTGGATTGTAGAAGAATAATATTTGGTAGATGTTTTATACTTATTAAAAGGTTTTCCATAGAAATATTTTTAATTATCACCCACCTTCACAGGGGGCTGAAAAGTGCGACACCTGTTGCTTTTTTTATTGGTTAAAATTTTGCAACTAAAAATTTGTTTTTTGAAAGCTTGATTTATTTAGAAACTTTTTTATTCTTTAGTTTTTCTCGTTAAACCTACCGTTTTTGAGTAAAAAATAACATAAGTAAACACGAACCATCATATATGAATGAACATGAACCATCAAATATTCCAATATACCTATAACGATTCATTTTGGTGGTTGCCATGGTTTGTTTATGTTCATATTGGGTAGATTTGACAGATGTTATTCATTTTTGACATTTACGCGGCGACAACGCTATAACGCCCGTCAATTCTACCCAATATGAACACAAACAAACCATGGCAACCACCAAAATGAATCGTTTTATGTTGGAATATTTGATGGTTCATGTTAACTTATTTTATTTTTCAGTCAAAAACCGTAGGTTTTACGATAAAAACTAAAGAATAAAAAAAGTTTCTTAATAAAACAAGCTTTTAAAAAAACAATTTTTAAATTAAAATTTTAAAGCATCCATCAAGTTCTGATAAAAAAATCCAACAGGTGTCGCACTTCAGCCTCCTGTGAAGGTGGGAGACGATTAAAATTATTACTATGGGAAATCTTTTAGTAAGTATAAAACATATACCAAATATCATTCTCCTACATTTATCCAAATTTAAGAAATAAAATAAAAACCTAATTTTACCGCTCCCCCTTAGAGGGTTGTAACTCCTAAGGGAGACGTCTAAGGAAAAAAATTATATGAAAGGCCGCCCTTAATTTTTGATAAGGAATCGCCTCCCGAAGTTTTTTGCAATACTTAAGAAACATCCTGTATATCATGTGGGGTCGATTTATTCATTTTCCTTACATTATAGCAAAAATTAGGTAATTTTTCATGTTTTATTGTCTTCTGGTGGTAGGCTTATGCCATTAAGAATATATACCTGGTAAAACAAACTGTCATTCTGTTGTTTTGACGATAGCTTGACAGAAACAATCACGTTAAATTGTTGATTGTTTTTATTTTTGTACCTTAAAAACACGAAATGGCTTAGGAATATTACGAAAAGTTTGATATGTTAGAATGTTTTATTCAAAGTAATAATAATTCTGAAGCTGCAAGTGAAACTAACTTATTTAAATCGTTACCCAGAAAGGAGACAACCTAATAAATCTATTTTTGAAAGATTAAAACAAAATCTCATTTTGGGGACACATTAGACAATTTATATAAAAATAGTAATAATAATATGATTCCTATGATTCCCTATGAAAACATCGAAATTTGCCCACCCTGTACGATCTGATGAATTAGTACAAAATACACTGCTGGAACAAACCTCTTGTAAGCTTAAGACAATGATAGGGATGAGATTATGGGAGCATCAAATTTTGAAAGGGACGAAAAATTTTACTTATCTACTTCAAAAAAAAAAAAGTCGCCATGGAGCCCACGATTTAGTACCTCGCCTATGTTGCCAGAAGTACTTGTGACAGCCCTGCATTACCATTTTTATTATAATTACCTGTCATTGCATTGCGTTTTTCGGCATTATCTAGACATATTGTCGCCACTCCTGTTTCCTGGTTCATAAAAAATTTGATATCGCCGCCTCCGAATTGCCACAAATATTTCCTAATGTTATCAAAATTGGCCTGCGGTAGCCCATCCGTGAAGCTCGTCATTTTTCGAACAATACGAAACGGAAATTTTGCAAGTATCATCAATTATGGTTTGTTACCTTAAATTGACCAAAACAGTAAGTTATATAATGTTGCATTATGCTGAAGAAACAAAACAGAAAAATGTGTCCTTGGCCTCGCTAACTTGATGTGGTTGTGTAAATAAATGTACGTAAAAATGACTAACTCCTACATGAATACTAATAAGGTAAGGTAAATATGATTTTACAGAAACATGTTACGAAGCATAGAATATTTAATCACCGCAAAAACATCAACCAACAATCAAATTTTTGTGTAGTTACAACACATATATAATAATGTTTATTAAAGGCGTGTTGTTTAGACTTAAACAATTTGCTAAATAAACTATGAATGTTTGATGTAACAAATATTAAGTGCTGAAATAAAGCGCTATAAAACGTAAATTATTAAACATTCCTGTACTGTTTTTCTAACAACAAAAAACACTGTTATACATTTTTGCTCAATTAAACACTAAACAATATACAAACACATAATTTCACACTTTTATGAAAATATATGTAATAAGTAACAATATTTTACAATAAAAACTCATGAAGATGTAACAACATTGAATAAGAATTATTGTCACGATAAAATTGTATATTCTGTTTTGATTCTTCAAACTGTTTCGACAAAATTATGACGTTATAGTAGTAGTCTTTATTTGTTCTGAAAAATCCAAAAAGGCATAGAACATGTCACAATAATGATAATAATAATACACATATATACGAATATATACACAACACAAAATTATATTTACTTAAAAGAGTTTTCAAAGTAAGCGTCATTAAGGGATTCGCTAACTCCATAGTAAGCTTTAGAGATTAGGACATTTCTTAATCTTTTCTTCAAGTCAGGGGTGGGTAGATTTTTTATACTCTCAGGTGATGTATTAAATTTGTTATATATTGCAATAATTATAGAGGCAACATTTTTTTGAAGATAAGTATATTTGAAGCAATCGGGCTTAAGATTTTTTTTGTCAGGTATTGACTGCATGGTTTCTTATATTCACTTCGAACAGATCAAAATTATTTCTTACGAAAAAGATAGCTTCGAAAATGAATAGGCCGTAAAAAGTTAATATTTGTTTGTCACGAAAAGTATCTTTGCAGTGATCTCGGTAGTTTAGACCAAAAATAGTTCTTATACAACGCTTTTGTATAATAAATAGGCGTTCCGAGTCACTAGCGTTACCCCAAAAAATTATAGCATAGCGTAACCTAGATTCAACATACGCATGATATGCAATTTTGGCCGCGTTTGTACTGACCAATTTTTTTAGGTTTTTTAGTGCGAAAGGATACCGTGACAGGCGTTCGATGTGGTATGACCAGTCCAGTCTAGAGTCAATACCTAAACCAAGAAATGATATTTTATTAACAACATTTATAGTTGTGGAATTGTTTTTAAGTTTTAAGTCGGAGGTTAATTTGTTTTGTGAAAATTTTATTACTTGAGTTTTATTGACATTTAACGTTAGATTGTTTAATGTGAACCAATGTTGGAATTGGCCTAAGCAGTCAAAGAGTTTTTGTTCGGAATTTTTGGAATCCAAGTCACTAATAATAGCAGATGTGTCATCGGCAAATTGTATAAGGGAAGTTGTGGCAAAATCTGGAAGATCATTAGTGTACAGTATGTATAATAGAGGGCCTAAGATTGATCCTTGCGGGACTCCTTTTTTGATTTTCTTTTTGTTGGATTTTAGAAATCTACCTGACGAGTCTTTTCCGGCAACATATTGGTTTCTTTCCGAAAGATAAGATTTTATAAGGTTATGGGCGGTTCCTCGTATACCATAGTGTTCTAATTTCGTTAGCAGTATCTCGTGGTCAACACTATCGAAAGCTTTTGAGAGATCAACACACATGACCATGGCGTGTTCGTCTTTATTGAGGGATTGAAGTACATTTCGGATTGCCATATAAATAGCGCGGGTAGTTGTTTTGCCTTTCCTGAATCCATTTTGAGCGTTGTTTATTAAGCCAAAGTGTTCTACGTAATTTTCAATTCTGTTGTAGATTATTTTTTCAAATACCTTACTAATGTGTGTAAGGATGGCTATGGGCCTATAGTTTCCTATGTCACTTAAATCCCCTTTTTTGTGGATTGGTTTAATTTGTGCACATTTAAGTTTGTTAGGAAATATGCCATTTTTTAATGAGAGATTTATAATGTGACTTAGAGGTCCAGATATTAAGTCGGCAGTATATTTTAAGAGGTTTGTTGGGATTTCATCTTCTCCTGTTGATTATGTGTTTTTAAGTGACATTATGGTTTTATAGACTTCTTCGTAAGAAGTTGGACGTAGATAAATAGACATATTATTATGTTTGAAGTGGCTGGTTTCTGAAATTGTCCCATCCGTATTGTCGGGGCACATATTTATAAATAGTTCATTTATGTTGTTTAGTATACACATTAATGTGTTTTGTGTATATGTTATAATTTCATACAATTATAAATTATAAATTTTTTTATCCTTTTAAAATCTACATTTAATCTTATTTAACTCTTATGTCAATAACCGAGTACCTAATTACTTTTGGTGAAATTTTTTAATGTTTTAGTGATTTTTTTTTAAACCCTTCCAGATCGTCGCGATTTTATCTATTTTAAAGCGAAATATGCTTTTATATATTTTTTTCACAACCTGGAATCTGGAAAAGGGCTTGCAATTTAATCTAGACATATGGGCAGATACATTAAGTAGATATAATATGAACATTAATATAACAAAGACAAAGGTTATGGTTAAAGCGAAAAATCATGAACCAGTTACAATTACGCTAGACCAAAAAAATATAGAGCAGGTAGCAAGTTTTAAATATTTAGGAACAATAATTGCAGAAAATGGTAAAGTGGAGGAAGATCTGAATAACAGAATAGCGGCAGCGACGAAATTTTACTACGCCACTAATAAATGTTTGATAAGTAAGAAGGAAATATCAAAAGAAACGAAGACGCGAGTTTTAAATGCTGCGTACGTACCCATTCTCACGTACTGTGCAGAAACTTGGAACTAAATCAAAAACAAAAACAAAGAATACAGGTACAGGAAATTAGACTTCTGAGAATAATAGAGGGATGTAGACTGATCCATAAAATCAGTAACGAAAAAATTCGAAATAACCTAGGAGTAACATATATTAAGAAAAAGATGGAGACGAATCAATTAAGATGGCTTGGACATCTACTACGCATGCCAAAAAGTAGATACGCGAAAATAGGATAGAAAATGCAGATAGAGGGAAAAAGAAATAAAGGAAGACCAAGAATAAAATGGGAAAAAAAAGTGAGGCAGAGACTAGAAGAAAAAGAAGTCAGCTGGAGAGATGTGCCACAGTTAGCTAACGATAGGCAGGAGTGAAGAAACATAATACAGAAATACAAAAGCATACCTTGACACCGAAGATACAAGAGAAACCGATTAAGAAAAAGTGGAAGATATTTTTTTCACATCCTGGAACCAAAAAAATTTTTACCTACATTAAAGTTTACGTAGTCGTTTTCAATAACCGCGTACCCTGATGCCCACCTGTAGAAAAATGAGATTTATGAGCAATTATCGATTAAACAAAAGTGATGACGATAAACGAAGAAAATGAGAATATAAGCATAGAAATTGAAGGAGAAAAAATAGAAACCTTACAATATTTTGACTACCTCGGTGTAACGATTGAAAATTCAGGACAACAAGAATTAGAAATAAATAAGAGGATCGAAAAGGCAATAAAAACCTTTTACGCCATAGACAAAACCTTTATTAATAAACAAGAAGTCACCAAAAAAACAAAAATGAGCGTGTACCGTGCGATATATAGACCAATTTTGACATTTGGGTGCGAGTCATGGGCATTAACATCGAGCCAAAAAAGTAAAATACAAGCGACTGAAATGAAATTTTTAAGAAGAGTAAGAGGCGTAACAAGAAAAGACAAAATACGAAATGAACAGATTAGAAATGAACTGGAAGTAGAATCTATTCTTGAATTCATCGAAACTAGGCAACTGAGCTGGTGGGGGCATCTACAAAGAATGGACACAAGAAGACAGGTAAAGAGAGTGTGGGAAGCAAGAATACAAACAAGGAGGAAAAGAGGAAGACCGAGAGAAACATGGGAAAAGGCGGTAGCAAAAACCTTGGAGAAGAAGGGAAAATCGTGGTGCGAAGCGAAAGAAATGGCACAGAACAAAAAACAGTGGCGAAAATTCATGTACAATACATAGATGTGCACACCTCCCTACACCTACGGGTAGAAGGGAATTTGATTATATATATATATATATATATTATCGATTAAACAGGCTAATATATAATTACAGGGATGAATTAATGAATAAAAACTAATGTCTATATGAGGAAAAACAATAATATTTATTTATTTAGGCACATTCTTCACATTTTGTAATTGTTAGGGCATGCTCGTCGCAGACAAATTTTTCGCATACTATGCAAGATTTTTTAGTTTTTCTGCGCTTTTTTATCGTTGCTCTATAGCACAAGTGACATGAACCAGTAATATCTATGACTGTTGTATAAGCCTGAAAGCTATTTTATAAATTACTGATTTGGAGGTTCTGTTACAACAGTGTAAAAATCGTCTACATCCAATTTTACAGAAAATTAGGAGAAAATTATTCTTTTGCGATTGGTTAAAATCAAAAGTAATTTGTAACAACACAAAAGTTTAACAGATGTTTAAAATATAACGAAGATGGGCAAATTTTTACAATAGGGATAGGGTGTTGAGCTGGATGGTCGTTTTGAACGTTTTCAAATATGTATGTCTGGTTAGTTTTAAACCTCATTCAAAAGTAAATAAGATGTTGTTACAGATTTTAGAATTTGAAATTTAAAACTGAATGATTTGACCAATCTGTCGTTATATTTACAAAATATACAAAACTTATAGCTTAAGTTTATTATAAAAATTCTGTAGGTGGCTACTCGGGTACCCGGGCATTGAACAATGTTGTGAATTCCTGTTATTAACATAAGGATTAAGCTCAATTAGTGTTATTGGTTTAAAACTTCATAGACACATTAGTTATACACTCAATAACAATTGTTCACTCTTTTCACTGTATGGTATAAGACATTTCGAGAACAGTTTAAATAGTGCAAATAAATCAAGTGTTTTAAACTAAAGCAATTAACTTAAACCTTCATAGAGAGGTTATTCACACCCTGTTCAGCCCTAGTTCTTTTAAATTACTAATTGTTGTTAAAAATATACAGGTAACTTGAAATTCGACATATGCATCCACGAATTACGGTACAAATAAGTTAAAATACTGCATTTCTTCTTCAAAACGCGATTTATAGAATTGCACTTGTTGTTTTTTCAAAAGTTCTCGACAATGGCGCTTGAAACGAATCGCACAGCGTGTTGTTTATGACGATTATATTGTCGTACGCATCTGTATTCTGAGAATTTAATGGCCAATTACCTTTTCAGACTAAACTACCCCATGAAGCAATAAAACCATAAATACCAGCGCAATCGTTCTCTGTGTACCATCACCAATAACGAACCAGTTAGCGAACATTCAGCTTATAAAAGTTACTATTGACTTTCGTCTTGGCTGGCTCGCTAATTTTAGGGAAATGATAATTTTCATTTACCACCTTAAGCCTAACGAAATCAGTTTTGTTATTTAAAAATTTAAGATTAAAAGGTATACACATCTCTTTGTACAATGTACAGGGTGGTCCAAATTCGATGGGATTACATGGGTATCTGGCTTAATAGTCAAGATAGAGAAACGGTTAAATTACCAAAAATATGCAGATTTTTGAGACAAACTTAAAACAGTTTTCAAAAATATTCCATCATTTCCGGTTTTTGAGTTATTAAAGAAAAACTGTTTTTTTTTGTTATATTTATAATGTGTCATATCTCCCTTATTATTTTAAATCTCGAAAAAGTTATACAGATTATTTTTAGATATTTTTATGTAGATTTTGATATTGCTAAAATAAATTTTTTTACGCTCGCCGTTAAAAAGTTGTGACACAAACTCACCTTTTTTTTTAATGGAAGTTATAGTTGGCTATGACCTATTTAAATGTCTTATTTTTTTCCTTTGCAAATATATAAGGGTTGATGTATTTATTTTCAGTAATACGCAAGTTTTAATTTTTTAAAGATGAGAAACAAAAAGCAGGCTGTGAAAACAAACAAAAAAAAACGAATGTTCTGAGTTCGTCTCAAAAAACTGCACATTTTTGGTAATTTAACCGTTTTTAATCTATCTTGACTATTAAGCGAGATACCCATGTAATCCCATCGGCTTTGGACCACCCTGTACAGCTTTAGTCAAAGAGTCGAAGAGTCAAAGAGCCGACAATTTCAAATGGGACCTTAAATTTAACTTTTAAAGAAACAAAATGATAACATTTGGAAAATAGTAAAGACAGTGAGAATAAATATTCGATATCTAAAAAGTAACTGGTCATGATTTTATGCCACAAAATATTGCAATGATAATGCCAGTGCTTAATTATTTTTTGACGTTTTGAATTACACAATCGCAAGAAAAAATTGAGAGCAATATATTTATTTATAAAATCTCCTTTAATATTAATAAATAATATTGTGTGACAATTATCCACAGTGTTACATAAATAACTGTGTTTTTAAAGAAGTTGGAAAAAGGGTTAAATTTGCAAAGCTGGAAAGAAATTAAATGATTAAAAAATTTACCAGGGGTTTCAACTTCCAGAGAGCCAAACACTGAAATTTTGAAACTCAAATATCTTTGTAACTACGATAGAGATGATCCCGTAAACGGTAAGAGATGCAGAGTTAGTTAAATGGGTCAAATAATCTATGATTTGAGAGCAACTATTTTAGGAAAAAAACCTTGTAAATAATTAATAATTTTTGCGCTATTGGCAAAAACGAAAAACATTACTTTTTATTTTTTTCTTACAACTTGCTTATTTGTAATCAAACTAGATATATTTTTCGATTTTATCAAGACACTTTTTGTCGTAGAATTAAAATTTGTTAATAAATTTTACCTATCTTCATTTGTTTTTGTTATTTTAACATCAACTTCCTTATTTTAAATACGGGTTGTAGTTGGCTGACACAATTTAAAAAAATATATATTTCTCGTTCTATTGACGTGTTGTCTTAAAAAATGAATAAGTTATTACAATGATATTGTATTAGTGGCGTACGCAAGGGGCGGATTAGATTAATAATCCCTCCCCCGAAAATTTTAAAAAGGACAAATTATAATTACCGCATTTGCAAACATATAAATACATATAAAAATGCATATAAAATATATTATATGATTGTATATTTTACTTTATAAATGCTATTTTTGGGTACGTTTGACCTTGAAAATAATAAAAATTTTACCTATGGCGCTGGACCCCCCACACCTCTTTCTTGCAATTCACTTTGTGTGTCGAGCCCCCCTAGGTCATATTCTAATTTTACCATTACAATGCCCTGTTTAAATTTAGTCAGTATTATTTTTGCAAATGAAAACCCCCTGAAATGTTTTTCTGCGTACGCCACTGATTGTAGTATTAAGTTTAATCAAAGTGGCCATTTAAAAACCCCAAAACGTTGCATAAATAAGCTAGCTGTACTTAAATACAAACAAAATAAATGAAAATCTAGATAATTTAAGATATTTTTTGCATTTTATAATGGTTTACGATTTTTTAATATTGTACTTTTTTACTTTAAGATCTGCGCTTTGTTTTCCTGAGCATATTACTTTTAATGTGATGGACTGTCCTATAAATAGCTAACCTATTCAAATTTGTATTGCCCATAGAGAGGGAACTACACTTTGAACGTATGTTATAATTTAAATTTAATAGTAAGAGTACAGCTTAAAACTGTTTTATACTATACTATTTTTTCGTTTAAGACAATTGTATACAATTTTTGATACAAAAATTTCGTTCAAGAATTTAGCATGGATATAACAACCTTTTACATTGCACTATTTTTTGGTACCAAAACTCCAATATATTTTGGTTACTCTTTAGTAACTTTTATCATATTTTGTTGGCACCTTGAGTAACCATGTCAAATGTTCAATTTGATGACAGAACAGAAAGCGAATCATTTTCAAATTTAACGTATATTTAACGCTTGTTCCATTCTACATACTTATTCCTACAATATAAATTGTGAGGGATAACGATAATAAGTAGTATTTACATCGTTTGCTTGTTTCAGTTAACCTAACCCACAAATGACATGCGGTCAGATACAGTAACAGTAGAATACGCATGCGCGCATGCTAAAATTGGATGCATATAGGGACGGTGGTAATTTTTCGTTCCAGATTTTTAATTTCTGATTGACACCGTACTAGAAAATTGTATACGATTTTCTTAAACGAAAAAATAGTGTAGTATAAAACAGACTTTAGATGGGCCTCATCATTCCAAATTAAATTAAAATAAAAACCAAACTATAACCACAACATTTCGCTGTTTAAGCCTAACTTGTATATATATATATATATTTTTTTTTTTTAATATTGATTGTTTCTTTGTGTATGTTTATGTGTTGGCGTTCTTGTTGTGTGCCTGGCGAGAATTTATTTTATACATAAAAGAATAGTAGGCCATAATCGAGCAATATACTCGATTGCGTTATATTGAAGAACGATAAAATTTTACGGCGTTAGAACAAATTTAGTGTAAACCTTAACCTTACCCTGCAGCAAGTACGTGCGAAAGGTGCCCAGAAAAATTCCCGTGTAGGACAATGCACTGTGTACGTTACTTATTTATAAACGTTTTGCGGGTGTGGTGTGCGAAGATATTAAAACTTACGCACTCATTTTAGTCGACTTATTTATAAACTTCCTACGGTAAAACCAAACGGTAAGCGATAGCACAGCCGACGTCTTCTGCCCGACGACACCTAAAACAAGAACACATTGCGGCGTAAAAACGTGTTTTTAAAAATCCGAAATAAGTATAAGCCTGCCATTATAAAAATTATAATGGCCTGTTTATATTTAAATTTTGATGCTAATGAGCGAACGGAAACTGTGATGCAGTTATTTCGCTTATCAAGAAATTTGTTGGGAAAAGTAGATCTATCCTGTATTTAGTTTTAATTATTCTTGTCTCGAAGGCAGTAATGAAGCTACAGCGATAATTAATCTATAATTTTATTTACATTAAAACACGCCTAAGATTACTGAATTAATTAATGTTAATATTTAGAGACGACAAATTCTGAAAAACAATCAATAACTCACAATTCAGATCAGAAATAATTAAATACATGGGAGCAGAAGGAATCGAACTGCTCTACAGAATAATCCAAATAGTGTGATAGTGTAAAAAAAAGAACGAAATACCAGAAGATACATACAGTGTGTCCAAAAGGTATGGAATATGCTATACAGGGTGTCCCAGCCAAGACGAATTATTCGATAGCTCTGTTATTAGTGATAATATTAAAAAAAGTTAAATATAAAAGTTGTTTGTTATCATTTACTACATAACCTAAAATTATTTTTAACTATATACAGTGTTTTGTTTTTGCGTTCTGATACTAAACATTGTTTTTTTATATGGAACACCCTGTATATTTTGCAATTTTTGGATGTAAAATTAAATTCTCTTTTAAAAATATTATAGGTTGTTTATGTCTAAAATGAACCGTTTTTGAGTTATTACCGTTTTTTTGAAAATTTTGACAGATGCAGACCTTTATAAAAATATTTATATTTATTAACATAAGAACACCAGAGCAATTTACTCTGGTAATTTATTAGACAATAGTGTCGTAGTGATTGTTGACTAGTTACATTTTTAAAATAATATACAGGGCGTTCGTTATACTCGGTCCCTTTCATAAACTTTAAACGCATGTAAGTCATTTTTTTTTAATGGAACACCCTATATATTTTTACATTTTCTTGTAGAAAATTTTATTATCTTTCAAAGTTGTTAAGCATGTTTTATGTCTAAATATAATACTTTTGAAGTTTTTTCGTTTCTTATGATTTTTTGAGAGTATTTTACCTAAAATATCGGTAGTAGCCTTTGAAAATTCAAAACAATTTGTTTGAACTGTCAACCAGAACAGTTAATCGGCATAATGTCCATTATTATGCCACTAAAAATCCATATTTTTTAAGAACTGTAGATACACAGCATTCTGGTGTTATTTGCTGCCATTTATGCTGTGTATCTACAGTTCTTAAAAAATACGGATTTTTGGTGGCATAATAGTGGAAATTTTGCCGATTAACTGTTTTGGTTGACAGTTCATACAAATTGTTTTGAATTTTCAAAGGCTAATACCGATATTTTAGGTAAAATACTCGCAAATAATCATAAGAAACGAAATAACTTTAAAAATATTATATTTAGACATAAAACATGCTTAACAACTTTGAAAGATAATTAAATTTTCTACAAGAAAATGTAAAAATATATAGGGTGTTCCATTTAAAAAAAATGACTTACATGCGTTTAAAGTTTATTGAAATGGACCGAGTATAACGAACGCCCTGTATATTATTTTAAAAATGTAACTAGTCAACAATCACTACGACACTATTGTCTAATAAATTACTAGAGTAAATTGCTCTGGTGTTCTTATGTTAATAAATATAAATATTTTTATAAAGGTCTGCATGTGTCAAAATTTTCAAAAAAACGTTAATAACTCAAAAACGGTTCATTTTAGACATAAACAACCTATAATATTTTTAAAAGAGAATTTAATTTTACATCCAAAAATTCCATGTAAAAAAAACAAAGTTTGGTATCAGAGCGCAAAAACAAAACACTGTGTATAGTTGAAAATAATTTTAGGTTATGTAGTAAATGATAACAAACAACTTTTATATTTAACTTTTTTTAATATTATCACTAATAACAGAGCTATCGAATAATTCGTCTTGGCTGGGACACCCTGTATATCATAGTAAATATCCACTTTAGTTTTGAATAAAAGGTGCTTGGTACTTAGTTTTCCACCATCAGACAAAATTTAATTTTTTTTTCGAATAGGTAAAAGCTCAATGAAAAACAATAGATTTTTTTTAAATGGCAAGGTACCCCTATATTATACTCATTTAGAGATTTTTTTCTCTTTTCAATGATGTGGTCTCCATAAAAATTAAGTTTATGCTAAGAGGCCGGAGAATACCAAAAATTTAAAAGATCGTATTAGAGAAACTACACCTGAAATGGTTGGGAATGTTATAAACGGGTTTAAAAACCGAGTTTATCATTGCCAAGCTGTAAATGGTTCAAAGTTTGAACACTTATTGTAGATTTCGTCAAACAAATGTTGTTCTTATGATGTTTTCGTTAGAAATAAATACTAAACAATCAAAATAATTTTTGCGTTTTTCTCAAAAAGTTCTTAAGTAAGGGTACTAAAGTTGTGCATCATTGAAAAGTGAAAAAAAAATCTATCAAATGAGTATAATATAGGGGTACGTTGTCATTTAAAAAAAAACAACTGTTTTTTATTGCGCTTTTGTAATTCGAAAAAAAAAATTAATTTTGTCATATGGTGGAAAACTAAGTACCAAACAACTTTTATTCAAAACATTTTTCCCAAAAGTGGATATTTACTGAGCTATATAGCATATTCCATCACTTTTGAACACACTGTATAAAGGAGACCGCACAAACTGTAATAACTGTAGAGAACTGACTGCTATGTACAGGGTGGTCCAAATTCGATGGGTATCTCGCTTAATAGTCAAGATAGAGAAACGGTAAAATTATCAAAAATATGCAGTTTTTTGGGACAAACTCAGAACAGTTGTTAAATATATTCTATAATTCCTGTTTTTTTTTATTTTTGTTTTGTTTTCACAGCCTACTTATTGTTTCTCATCTTTAAAAAAATTTAAAAACCTTTGTAACTTGCGTTTTGCGTATTATTGAATATAAATACATCAACCCTTACACATTTGAAAAGGGAACAAAATAAGGAATTTAAATAGGTCATAGCAAACTATAGCTTCCATTTAAAAAAAGGTAAGTTTGTGTCATAACTTTTTAACGGCGAACGTAATTTTTTTTTATAGTGTAATCAAACTTTACATCTAAAAATATTTTTAATAAATTTTTTGATATTTACAACAATAACGGAGATATGGCACATTATTAATATGACAAAAAACAGTTTTTCTTTGATATCTCAGAAACCGGAATATTTTTGAAAACGGTTCTGAGTATATCCCAAAAATCTCCCCATTTTTGGTAATTTACTCGTTTCTCTATCTTGCCTATTAAGCGAGATACCCATGCAATCAGGGTTGAGCAGATTTAAATCAACTGATTTAAATCACGATTTAAATCATGATTTAAATCAAGTGATTTTTTTAAAAAAATCATTGATTTAAATCGTGATTTAAAAAAAAAAAATATCAATTTAAATCAAAGATTATATGAGTAGATACAGTATAATATTTATAATAAAACAAAATTGTATTACTATTAGTAATTAAATACACGAAATGGTGTAATATTCATTGTGGAAATGCAATAATTCAAAAAATAAATGACAACTTTTTGACGTTAGCGAAGTGAACAGTCAGTTTTTTCAATTTCCACGGCACTCTATTGCTCAATAACGATTTGAAGAAAAATGTCGAATATCTCGAAAAGTATGAGTTTTGGGTATAGGACATACTTAACAAAATATAAAGCTCTTTTAAAGACGAATTCGATGACATAAAAAAAATACAGGGGTTTGCATTTGTAAAAATCGAGTTACGAGCTTTTGAAGATAATGTTGCCACCTATTTATAAACACCCCTGTATGTGTGATTCAAATTTTTTCATATCGAGCGAACAGAGATTTTTTTTCTGCATGTCCATACCAAATTACAACTCTGTACTTCAAAATAACTTTAGGAGAATTTTTTAAATAAAGACTTAAAACCTTGAATAATTTAGATTTTTTTTTTACAACGCCGTATAAAAACCTGTAGTATTTTATATTGATGCAAAGCTAAAATTAAGGCGGTCAAAAATATTAAATAAATTGTGTGTTGTATTTGAAATATAAAAGTTGCTATTAGTTCCAGAAAGGTGACTCACCCTGTATATTTGAAAATATTTTTATTGTATTGTTTAGAAAAAACTGTATAAAATAGCATTTATTTGAATCAACTTCATATCTCAAACCGTTTAGCCACAATCGACCGATCCCGCACTAATGACTCAACCTGTATATAATTAATTAAACATCACCATTTAGCACTGATTTTTTCAAAATTCTTAATCATTATATTTCATTTTTGATTTTGACAACAATTCACCAATGAATTAAATATATTGATTATTAAATATATTAGCACAAAACAGAAATAGCATGTGAATGTGTCACTAAATTCGATAATATGGTACATTTGATTTAAATCAAAAAAATCTGATTTAAATCAAATAAATCGATTTTTTTGATTTTTTTAAAAAAATCATGATTTTTATCCACCCTGCATGCAATACCATCGAATTTAGACCACCCTGTACAACATACAAAATTTACGAAAGAGTAATTGAAGAAATTATCAGAGCGTAAGTAGAAACAACTATGGAGAGACCCAAATAGTATTCAGAACAGGAAGATTAACCCAATATTGGGTCTTTGTCATAAGACAAATAACCAATAAAATACTTAACACTAAATACAAGCTCTTGGTATGTGCAATTGACTTAAAGAAAGAGTTTAATAGGTAAACAAAGAGAAGAAATATGAAAGACGATGCGAGAAAAAGGAGTAAGTGACAAGATAATAAAGGTCGTGCAAAATATGTACCATAAAACAAAAAATGTGGTGAGAACAGGACACAACACGACAAAGGGAATTAGACGAAGCATTTTGAGCCCAGCACTGTTCATAATGATAATGGATGACATCTCAAAAAAAGTAAATCATTCAAAAAAGGGAGACACTTATCTATAGAAAACTAGTGCCAAATGGAATGTTTGAAATCATGCATGCAGGTGATCTAATCCTGTTTGGAAAGAGAAAGGAAAAATTACTAAAGAGCAGTGGCTGATTACCCAATAGGCGCAGTAGGCGCATGGGCCAAATTGTCCTGGGTTGGATAAATTAATAATCAAAGGAAAACGAACATTCATTAAAACAATTTTAGGCATTTAAAAATTAATAAATTATGTTCTGATACCTATAACAAGAACTTAACATAGTTACCAACATAATTTTGGTTAATATTTTCTACTGTGAAGTTAGTACCCAGTAGAGATCGTTCGAGTTCTTCAAACATTTTTAAATTGTGTTATATATTGGATTTTTTAAATATTTTGTTGCAAAAAGTAACCGAGATATATAGCCAATTTTGTAAAACTTTACTTATTTAGTTCTATTTTGATAAATAAAGGAGTTGTAGTAAATTTTCAATAACGTTGAAATTTAATCTTTCATCCGTATCGCCATAATGGAAAGTGATACAAAAAATCTGATAACACAGGCGTGTTTACCTCAAAAAAATAACCCAAGCGACCGACATCAGATTTTCGCCAACTATTATGGCAAGCAACCGAGATACCGTGTAAAACGTTCGAGCTTGTATACAAGGTGCGTCAAATACGCATGACGCTAAGGGGATCTAGCAAAATAAAGTATTGTAATTTTAACTCAAGAATTGTTCATGAAAAAATAACTAATCATCCGTTTAATTTCTTAAGCAAGAACTATTTAAATTGTTTGTACTGTTTTAAGATAAACTTTGATGAAACAAAAATAAAAATGTTTCATGAAAGAGAAGAGAATAATAAAAAATCATTTGTTATTACCTTACGCATTCAGTTATTTCCTACACAAACCAATATTATTAAAATAATATTACAAAACTAAATTATTTTCTGTTTCATGTCACACTAATTTCGCCAACGATATTTTTTGTTGACATAACCAACCGGTGGTGCACAAAAAAGTAACAGATGGCGGTGTCTTCGCTCTTTACAGCAGCATAGGAATGAATGAAAAATCCTTTTTAAGAATTAATTGAGCTATATTTTATATTTCGTTTTACACATTTGTAGTTAAGCTATTAGTAAATAACTTTGGTGAATAGTTTGGTGTAATAATAACATTTTATGTCAAAAAAACGCTGTCAAATGCATACCTCTCCCGACGACGATGTTCTTAGACGTATGTATTTATATAAAGCTTATTCGTATTGGATTAGGGGTAGTCCGATGTTTCTCGGAATACGGTGGAACTTAATTGTGTGAGGTGAAGCCGTTTCAGTACGATCGCGTACGTATATCATGAAATTAGGTGGATGTGGCCACAGTTTACTGTGGAGTGTCCAGCGCAATACCGTAGAAGCGACTTTGGCTACCCTTTTTGGCATTTTAAAATAAACCTCATTAAAATAGTTCAAATACACACCCAGACACGCACTAGATTAAGGTGACCAACTTTCTTACAATGAAAAGGAGGACACAAATTAAAGAGCAAAAAAAAAGTAAATAAATAAAAGACACATTTTATGCATGGCAAACATTATAATATGATAAATGCTTAATAAAAACATTTGTAACTAACACTAACATGAAATTTTATGCTTACATGCCTATAACTATTTAAAGGAGAACTTCTCCATTGAATGAATATTTTTTAGCAGTTATTATCTTCTAACAATATATTGGAAATATCTGAACAAGAAATGTCTTTCATATTGAATTTTACGGCAAGTGCTGCAGCTAGAGTATCAACATTCAATCTCGATTTCTCACTTGTCCAAAAATCATTAGCAATTGAAAAAACTCTTTCAACTGCTGCATTAGTTCCAGGGCAGCACAACACAAATTGAACAAGAATAAATAAATTTTCACATGGAATATGTCCATTTTTGAAATGGCTGAATATTTCCACCCATCTTTTATCAATTTCAACGTGTTGATTTTCCCATTGTATTAATTTTTCAGAATTTAAATATACATTCAGGCGATGAAGCCAAAAAACACCATTGAAAACTGTTATTTGAGGTTTGTTTTAGACCATTCTTCGATATATTGAAAACATGTTTGGTAAAAATTCTGCACTTCTTTGATAAACTTTTTCGTTATGCCCGGATTTGATTCCTTTAAGTCTGATAATTTTCTTTTTATAATTAAAGGAAGAAATTTTTCTTCAAATCGAGATTTATATTGAAGGATAAAGTCATTCAAAATAAGGCTAACTTCTGTAGCTGAAATGTGTTCACCTTCAATCTTTTGAATCGTTTTGTGAAAAATAGATGCTTGATTATGTACAAAATACATTAATATCTCAGATATTTCATTATTGAAAAACGACTCCAGGATTTTAGGACATTTGTCTAAACTCAAAAAATGTAAGCGAAGAGGCTCGAATAATTGTAGAACACGCTCTATAGCAGGTGTTTTTTGTATTCAACATTCGCTTTTTCACAAAATTGTTTTAAAGTAACCACGCGAACGGTAAAACAACTAAAATACAAATAAATTGTAGTTATTATTAATTCTACATCAATTGGCATGGCACATGACGCCGTGTTGATTGCATTTGACAAAATATGAACATTACAGCCTATTCCTAGTATTTTCTTTTGGAGATTTACAGATTTTAGTCTTCAAATATCGAAAAGGACAAAAAGGAGGGCAAAAAGGAGGACACTTTTCAAGGGAGGACAGAAGTGAAAAAAGGAGGACTGTCCTCCCTAAAGGAGGACGGTTGGTCACCTTAACTAGATGAGTCGGGAGTAGGGCGGTAAACGATTTTTAAAGTTAGGTTAGAATATACGCAATTCCTCAAAATCTGCACTAGATGGCACTTCTAAAAGTCAAAAATCCCGACCTTACTGATTGAACACCTGCGTGCGATTGTCCCATCGGCCCATAGGTAAGACCGGCCCTGAGTATGGCTTGCCAATTCGCCACCGCTAAGCGTAGCATATATTATTTTAGTTATTGGTTCAGGAGAAAAAAGAAGAGAAAATTGCAGTTCGACGAGACATAATCTGATGATACATACACATTTCAGTGCTAAACAAAATATCGTTATAAATAAACACTCACAATGTAATTTGCGATAAACTTATATCTGAACTGAATAATAGAAGCGCAATTTACAACAAAGTTTTGAAAGATTTTCAATTTTTTTTTAAAAATTTATGTATAAGAGCCAACAGATTTAATGAATGTGTAAATTTAACTTTAAAATATGAAAAAGATATCGACATAACATATTTTAAAAATGAACTTCATCGCTTCATTAACTTTATTCGAGAAAAAAAAGTGTCGAATCCTGTTGGAATGTGTAAAGTGTTAATTGAAGGACTTAAATCTACATTTGCTAACGTGAAGACTATCTTAAAGATTTTTTTTAACGTTACCGATATGCAGTGCAAGTAGCGAAGATCATTTTCGGTATTAAAACATGTGAAAAACTATTTGAGTAATTCTCTAAGCTAAGTCATATGCATTTAAACGCATTATCAGTAATGTTTATTGAAAATTATGTTCAATTTTTAGAATATGAAGACATTATTAGTTAATTCGCAAAATTAAAAGCCAGGAAAATTCCTATTTAATACGTTTGTATATCCCTAGCCAAATTTATACGATATAGTTCTAGTAGTCTGTTAAGTTGAATTGAATATATATATTTTTTTAAATTGAAAATAACATTTTTAGATCGTAGTGCAATTTTTGTTACCGTTTAGTAGGGTGGCAAGGGCCCCGAAATCAGATTGGGCCTACGGCCCCCAATTTAGTTAATCCGCCACTGCTAAAGAGAAGAGAATTGAAAAATTGACAAATTATTTAAAAAGATATGGCATGAAAATAAATTTAAAATATACTCTAAGTATGATGACGGCAAATGATAAAGAAAACGTTGAAATAGTAGTGCAGGATAAAAGTTAGAAGTAAAAAAATCTTGAAATATTGAGGGTCATTGCTGGAGGAAACTGGCAAAATCGAACGAGAATTAGCTTAATTTCACCGTATAAAATTTTGTAAAAACGAGTGATGAAAACTACTGAAACCAGAATTTATGAAGCAGTTCTAGCATCGATGCTTATCTATGGCTGTTAATCATGGGTGTTAACAGACGTATTAAAAAGTAGAATAGAATCGTATAAAATAAAAACACTAAGTAAAATTGAAGGTTTGTCAAGAATGAACAAAAAAAGAAGCGAAAGAATAATATATAAACCTAAAATAGAAAGTGTAATGGAAAAATTGTAACCCACCAACTGACGTGGTTTGGGCATCTATACGAATGAAAGATAAAAAGCAGTGAAAGTGATATAGGAGATAGAAGTGGGAAAGAGAAAAAGACGTAGATGACCCAGGACGTAAAGTAATAAAATAGCAAACACGCTAAGAAAAAAAGGTCTAACATGGAACCAAGCCAGAAAGAAAGCGACGACAGAAGAGAATGGAGAGGCGCCATCGCTTCGACCACGCTGGTAATAGAGGCTTAAGTGCAATAATTATAATAATCATAACTTACAATTTGCGATACAGATACAAAGGCATATACGTAGCCATGAGAAACATAATCCTTACAATTTTTACTGTAACATGTATAATCTTCATTTCCAAATTAAGTTTGAATTAAACGATTTACAAAATTTTGATCGTGGCGTATGTGCTGTGAAAATGACTAAAATCAATTTAGAGTTATAACATTTTGGACAGAAGAGAGTAATGGACCAAAATTTGTAAACGAAAGTGTATGAGGAAGACTGACCGACATATTTTTTAGTAGAAGAATGGTCTGATTAAATATTTAAATGCGGTATATGATTATCTGATGGATTTATCCAGGAAGACAGGAAGGCCCAAAATTTGGTGGACCTCTGGAAGCACGTACCAAAAAAAAAGAAGGTAAGGAGTGTTAAGAATTTTGTGTTGACTGATACAAGTCTTCGTTACCGTTAGGGAAGTTAATGCATCGAAAACAAAAGTTTTACACGATGATTTGGGCATGGTTATAATGTCTACGCGTTGGATACTGAAACTGCTTACAGCACTAGGACAAAAATTTTGCCACAAAGAAATTTCTCGAGAAAATTTATATGCCTTACAGAACAATAAATACTTTTTCAAGAATTGGGACTTGCGATTAAACCTGGATATTTCACTGGAACCTTCCTACAAAAATCCATACAGTGGGTTTTTCAGGGCTTCTGGTTTCTATAAAAGGCCAAAACTTATCATCTGATCGAAAATTAGTGCTGCAATTTTCTGGGATGTTACTAAACTAACATTGAATGATTTTGCTTGTAAAAAGATTCTTGGAAATAGCATCAGTTAAAAACCTACTGGAACTATTAATTGGTCCTTTAAAAATAAACGCTGTGTTATGCTGTACTTCAGCGTATATGCAGTAAATAACTAATGAAATGTTTTCAGAAAAGAATTGTGTAATTAATAGCGATCTCAACAACTCTTTGGCTGTGTTACGTTGACGAATTGGAACAAATGCTAAGTTAGGTACATCCAGTTTGAGTTATTTTTAAAACAAAACGTAAAATTAAAGGACGGATCTAATTAAAAATACAGTGTCGTTTAAAGAACGATTTTAAAGAGTGTTATTCGAGTTGTCTAGATTTTATGTTATAGAAAAACCTGGAGTTGGGCAAATTGTTACAAAGCGATCGAAAAAAAATATTCTAAGGGGGTATTTTCGCGGATTTTCGATACTTTTGTGTGCAGTCTTGCTACATAGATATACAGGTCTTTATTCGGTAAATTATTTATAAGGTAAATTTTCATAAAATAGGCTCGTGTACGGGAAATTTCCTGGAGAAAACGCACTGATTATTTAGACTGCAAGAAAATTTAAAAACAAGTTTATATAAAAGCTTGGAAAAATTTACATGGCCCCAATAAATTGTGGGCTGATGTCCGGGTCCCTTTGAATCGCGGGCCCGGGAATTTTTACCCCATCGCCCCCCGCTCTCAATGGCCCTGGGTTTGGAACTCCTTTAAAAATATGAGAGCCTCAAAGTTTTAGCATTTATTTTCAAAATTTTTCTTCGCGACTTTTAACCCAAATTTTTATGAATACATCAGGGATTGCTCCTCAGAGATTACTAAAGTCGTCTGAATTTTGTTAGGTGGTTGACGGTTGGGAAAGAAAATAACGTTCTACATAAAATACTCTGGTCAGATGAAGCCCGATTTCATAACAATGGAATAGTCAATAGACATAATTGCCGTTACTGGTCTAATGATAATCCGCACTGGCTAAGAGAAACAAAATTTCAAAATATCTGGGGCGTTAATGTGTGGTGTGGTATAATTAATGAGCAAATTATAGGGCCAAAATGTTACGAAGGTACCCTTACTGGGCTTTACCTACAGTTTTTACAAGACGAACTACCGGGCTTAATGGAGGACGTACCACTGAACATATTGCAGGATATGATATTTCAGCAAGATGGTGCACCCGCACATAATGCTGCAATTGTAACAAATTTTTTTAACTGCAAATGATCCAGAGAGATGGATCAGAAATCGGAGTGAAGGAGTTAGGTGGCCTTCTAGGTCTCCTGATCTTACATCGTTAGATTTTTTTTTCTGACCGTATTTAAAGGAAAGAGTCTACAGGAGATCTCTCAGAGATGTCGGTCCAGAAAAATAGAATTAACCGCGAATGCAGCAGACTTACTGCTGACATTCTTGTACAAGCGTGTATTCAAGCAGTTACAAATAGAGGACAACTGTGTTTTGAAGCCGAGGGCGGTCATTTTGAACACAATAGTCTAATTTTTTATGTCAACGTTCATTATTTGTTTTTATTTTTTTATAAAAAATTTATTTTTAATACATTTCCATTGATAATTACAGAATGATTTTTAAGATTTGGTCATTTTTTGTTATGTTAAATGGACTGGTTGTTATAATTTGATAAATAAACTTTGAACTGATTTTTCTCGTTTTTTTTAATGTATGCATACTTTTTTAATACATGGCAGGATTCAGAATTAAATTCTCTATCCAAATCAACAAACAAATTTAATCATGTAATTTAAAAACAAAACAGTTGCCTATCGCGGATTTGACATACGTCATCATAGATATAACAAAGGCACATCACCTGATAGAGAATTTGTCCCCGTTTCCAAAAATATGAGGTTTGAAATAATGCAAGTATTGTTACTGCATCAGAAGGAACTTGATTTTTAACGCCTGTTCGCCGGCAACCGCTGAACACAAGCGTAAAGCAAAACAAGTAACTTCAATTTTAATCAATTACCCAACGAAATAGATATTCGCGAACATTCCAAACTCATAACATTAACAACAAAAAAACAATTTAAAGCCGTAGTTGAAATAGTTCAAATCTTGTAATACATACCTCACTATATTTCCAACATAATTAATAAGATGAGATCAATTTTCTTTAAAGGTCATTGAAATTGTGTTGTGTAATCCTAGTTATTTAAAACACTGCGTATTTATCAATTCTTGCACTATAAAATGTGGTACAATGGAGAAGTTGGCGCAAGTGCATGTCGGTTTGAAGTTCAATTTTAAATTAAATTTTTGACGGCTTGTGCAACATCTCGATGTTTCATTCATTAAATTTTATCAATTAAATTAAAGATTAAGATAATTGTTATCGTCGAATTTAATTATGCTCCATTGAATAAAAATATGTAATTGCTATTGTCTGATTATAGAAAATCACTCGCAAGCGAGATATTGATTCATGCAACATTCACTGTGATTTTTTCCAATACTTACGTTCCCCTAATTTAAAATCTTTAATACTCTTCTTGATTTCAGACACAGAACCTAATATTTTAAATGAAAATCTCGAACATGGTTTAGTTTTTTTTTATATTTTTTGTGTTTTAAGTTTTTTGAATATTAATATAACAAAGACAAAGGTTATGGTTATAGCGAAAAATCATGAACTCGTTACAGTTATGCTAGACCAAAAAAGATGGAGCAGGTAGCAAATTTTAAATATTTAGCAACAATAATTACAGAAAATGGTAAATTGGAGGAAGATCTGAATAATGGAATAGCGGCAGCGACAAAATTTTACTACGCCACTAATAAATGTTTAATAAGTGAAAAGGAAATATCAAAAGAAACGAAGACGCGAGTTTTTAAGGCAGTGTACGCACCCATTCTCACGTACAGTTCAGAAACTTTGTCACTAACTTAAAAACGAAAACAAAGAATACAGGTACAGGAAATGAGATTTCTGAGAGGAATAGAGGGATGTAGACTGGTCGATAAAACAGTACGAAAAAATTCCAAATAACGTAGGAGTAACAAATAAAGATCGAGACGAATCAGTTAAGATGGCTTGGACATTTACTACGCATGCCAGAAAGTAGATACGCGAAAATAGGATGGAAAATGCAGATAGAGGGAAAAAGAAATAGAGGAAGATCAAGCATAAAATGGGAAAAAGAAGTGGCAGAGACTAGAAGAAAAATGAGTCAGCTGGAGAGATGTGCCACAATTAGCCAACGTTAAGCAGGAGTGGAGAATCATAACACAGAAATAGAAAAACATACCTCGACACCGAAAGGTACAAAAGGAACCGATTAAGAAGAAGAAGTTTTTTACAATCGTAAGCAGGGACTGAGAACGGAACGAAAACGAAAACGTTAAACGAAATTAACCGAAATTTTTTTAAGAACGAAAACGAAACCGAAAACGAAATTATTATTTTTCGTTCAAGAACGAAAACGAAATAAATATTTTCCAAAACCGGTTTTAACCGGTTTTGTCGCTATTACAATTTTATTTGTTAAACACAAACGCGAATTTACCTTCTGTGCTGGGGAGACTCCACGAGGCAGTAAAAAATCTCACTTGAAATAAGTGAGCTTCACTTTTCTCCATATATTTGAATATGTATTAACAACTTTATTGTTTATATTTGCAATTTCTTGTAACACAATTAACGGTACAGATATTCTCTATTTCTAATTTGGTTTTTAGATCATCAATATAGAATATACACTTTGCTAAATTTTCATATTTTTAGATAAAGATCGTGGGTCTAATTTAACCTAACTACGTTGTGTTTTTGCACCTTACGGGTGTTAAACTTATTAAAATGGTTAAATGTTAATGCAGTGTTTTCCAACCTTTTTGGACCTTCGCCCCCCTTTTTCATAAAAAAAATTTCGCGCCCCCCTCACTTTTCGTAACAATCCAATTTCATAAATACTGTCCTGATATAATAATTATTTAATGGGCTACTACAAAACAATATACCATATTCTGTATAAAAAAAGTTCTTTTTGTATGTTTGTATTAAAAAATGATATTTTTTTAACAGCTGCGCGCCCCCCCTGCAATGGTCTCGCGCCCCCCTAGGGGGGCGCGCCCCACAGGTTGGAAACCACTGTGTTAATGTGATTAACGATTTGGTAAATCTAATATGGCGATGGTTCGCCAGTCTAAAATATGCTGTCCTTGAGCATCAAACCCCATCGTCATCGTTTATTTTTAGTTGAGACGCAAATATTGTTATCGTATTTATAGAGGGTTGTGGTGACTAGAGAAAAATTGATTTTTTGACGACAAAAAAATATTGTAAAACCGGTTTTAACCGTTTTTATTTCGGTTCACGAAAACGAAAAAAGATTTTTTTCGGTTAAAACGAAAAGAACGAAAACGATATATTTCGTTTTCGTTCCGAACAGAAACGAACGGATTTTTTTTCGTTTTTAATCCCTGATCGTAAGAGAACAATATTTTTGAAGACGAGTAGTTTTATAAGCTGTGATTGATGATTTCTTCTGTAGAAAATAAAAATAACCAGTGAAAATGTACGACTATCAAAAGATGAATTAAGTCGGACTGAAAAAGCGAGGTCCCATAAAATTTTGCTTTCAGCTGTTGCCTTTGGCTCCTAATAACTTTACAACAATGAGCCTATTTTTAAGAATGTGAAGCTATTTTTGATATTGCGTTATTGTGCCCTATTGTGGAAACACAAAACCATATTTTTATTTAGCAGTCAAGTTTGCCTGAAATTTTGCTGTCCTCTTCACTAAGTTATATCCGGTCACGCTTCACCTTACCCTCCTTTCTGCTTGCTTCACGACTGTGCGTATTATATATACAGGATGTGTAAAAATTGGCGGAAGCGCTACACGTGGCGATGTTCTTCGTAAAATTCTAAGTCGAAAATCTTAATACGAAAATGTTGTACCTATGGCCTCGGGAACCATTTAAAGAAGAAAAAAATTGGCAACATTGCATACATTGATTTGTGTTTGGACATTTTTTTATCAGCAATTTTTACTTAGGTATTTACAATTTTTATTCGAACTGAAAGCCTTCAGTTCGTAAACATAGTTGCAAACTTTTGGGTATCGTCTAACACAAACTAGAAATAATTACGAGAAAAACAGAGATGACAGCTAATGACAATGTTGCCATATGTATTATTTTCATTCAAATCAGTGATTTACATATTTTCAACACCAATTTTTGAAAGGAAGAACAATATCTAGGAAAAAATACCATTCGAAATTTATTTTTATTCCAAATTGCAGCTTTTTTATTTGCAAGTATTAAATAATAACGCTTATTAAAGGACTAAATGTCAAAACTTTGAGGACCTCTTGCAGACACAGCAAGCATGGTACAACATTTTTGTATTAAGATTTTCGACTTAGAATTTTACGAAGAACATCGCCACGTGTAGCGCTTCCGCCAATTTTTACACACCCTGTATATTATATAGGAGTATGTGTTATCTTTTGATGTCCTGATACATACAAGAACGTAAAAAAAAGTAAACTGAACATTAAGATAAACACAATTATCACATCGACTAAATCACCCCGGGCGGCACTTTTTTTGTAGCGGCAGTTTTAGTCTACCCAAATGGGGTAAAAATGAAAATTTCGGGGTTAATGAAGGATCAGTAGTATTATATTAATCAGTACCGGCACTAGAGCTATTAAATTCATAAAAATTGATCTAAAAAAAAGAGAGTTCTTATCGAAGTTACAGGGTAATACGGGCTAGTCGACCTGACTACACTGAAAACCCGCCCCCTTGTAACGACAGAAATTTCAAGTAATAAAATTTATGATAGGGTACCAACTATTCAATAAAATTATGAAACATTTCATTAATTTTGGACATTAAATTCCCTGTAGTTTTTAATTCTATTATAACAGGGATATTCCACTTCCATTCTATTTCAAACATTTCGTTTGAGGTATAATGTATAAATCCCTTTTTATATTAACCAACCGTCGCATTGCTATAACATTCATCTAATTATTTGTAAATGGAGATGTACAAAAGTTTCGAACAGTGGTGAGACAACTTTCAAATCATAGGGCACCAGAAACAGACTGACGATTTTTCATTACTTGTATAACGTGGGGGTAGGGGGCGATCTGATTTAAAAAAAATAATAAAAATCAGAAAATGTTCTGACGTAAAACTGTAATTTTGGATGATGGTAAAGTACTCTACATTATCTAACTTTGCATTAAGACACGTTTGAACATCTTTGATTTTAAAAAATCGCCTGCGGCGCATTTTATTTTGTTTAAAAAATCAAAAGTTGGCAACCCTTATTTAAAGGGGTGTCAAATTCAGGGACCACCCCGGGCGGCACAAAATCTAGCTACGCCACTGGCTGCAACTTAAGAGTTACTAATAAACATAGTCGAAATATTCATATTTTGCTAAAAATTTATGAAAACCTTTAAAACAAAACTAAAAATTTTAAATAACGATGAGAAATTTCTTGTTTCTCTGATTAATTAAGAATGTTAGCAATGTTTTGTAGTTCTGACTCAAGTCTGCTTATCACATTTTAATATACGTACCCTAATTTTGATAAAATATGGAAAACAACAATTTGTAACTGATGGAGCAAAATCATTTTTCTGTTGTGGGGCGTAAAATAATTAGCAATTTAAGATGGGTTATCGGGATTGCCCATTCTATCATTACTCCATGGAAGGTGGGCGCTGTAAGAAACAGCGAGTATCGGCACCTTGAATAAATTGGCAAATCCTAAAACGCAGTCAGACAAATGTAATTCGGTTGTTATAATTACATCATATTTTACTTTAGAAGTTTTTTTTTTTTTAATTTCACCGTCGATTCGTGTCTAATTATGTGCGTGCACATATCCGACCAATGCATTTGAAACATAATAAGAAAATGTATGCACTGTACCCATTTCCTGAATATTTTTTATGGAAACGTCAGAAGTAAAAGGAGATAAACTGCCAGCGATGTTAATATCCTTGTATCTGTGAAATTCCACAATTAATAAGAAAATTGCGCTAATAACGTATAAAAATTACCGAGGCATTGTTTTATTTTGCGGATAATGGCTAAGAACGTCTACCTTTCGTGACCTCTTTGTACAAGATCCACAAACAGTCGCTCAGCCAATATAAAATGGCTTCGAATTGAAAACGGAAATAAAGGCTACGTTATAGCAAAATGTTAATAACGTAAGCATTAAAGCATCCTAAAATGAATTAATTTTTGCAAATTTAAATATGATATAAACGTTATTGCATAATTTATGAACAACAGTCTGTGGCAGAATTTCTCTATTGCTCTCGTTTAATTGCATTTTAAGAAGTCTTTAGTTAACTAGTTTTCCGTTACACGATGAATGCACGCTTTGAAACTGTAATAGTTAGCATTTAAAAACGTAAAGAAATAACTTTAAAAAAAATTATTCGTCACTGTACTAAAGCCAGCTGTTCTACAAGCGTACAGTGCATACTTGCAACTGTGGTGTTCAAAACCACAAAGATATATAAAAAATACCGCTAAATATATACAGACTAGCCGTCTTGTCTATCTTGCGGTTCGTTAGTTTGTCACATATCGTGTTTGATAATTAAATTTAATGGGCGCGATACAAATGCATATTTATATTTTTACTACACTAGATTTTTATAACATGCGAATAAAAGCAATACTTCACCGTTAGTTGCCAATAAGTTGTACAGTGTGTTCCAAATTCGACACAAAACATGGGTATCTCGCTTACCCATAGAGTTGGTGCACCGCAAAAAGTACGGTGTCAATGTTAAAACCAATGTGATACAACATTTAGTCCCAGTTTGGTATTCGCACTCCTATAAGTACAAAACCATTTAATTAGGAAAATGAAAATTGATGGGCTTATATTATAAACAATTTAACATCTTCTGGCACTCCTGCGAAATGTATTTATTCATTTGTTTTTCGGTTGTGCCGCCAACTTAAGTTTTTTCAAATAGCACCAGAGCAAAAATGTTAATATCTTACATACAGATTTCTGAAAAAAAAGTTGTAAAATGTCATTAGACGACTCCTTAGGTAAAGATTGCCATTTATTTGTTTTCAAACTTTTGTTTTGTTGTTACATAAGGTAATTTTTGAAACACACAGAAATTGTTCAATTTTTCTTCATTTGTATACACTTCTGCCATGATGGACATAAAGTTGTCACAACTAATAAATAAAAAACATAAATTTGGAAGCAAACAAATAGCCTATCCTATGGAGTCATCTTATGACATTTTACAGTTTTTTCAAAAGTTTCCCTTTGTAACATATGAACATTTTTTGCACTGCTGTATTAAGACTAAAATTCTCTTTAAAATTATTCTCCGCATGGCCCATGGTGCTACTTGAAAAAATTAAAGATGGCGGCACAATAGGAAAACAAATGACTAAATGTGTGTTGGAACAGCGCCAAAAGATGTTAAATTGTTTATTATAAAAGCCTATCAATTTTCATTATGGTAAGTTAAATTGTTTAGTACTTATAGGCAGGGCCGACGCAAGGGTATCTGGCGCCCATAGGCAAAGAAAATTTGGGTGCCCCCATATAATGTCTAAATGTGCGTATGTGTCTATATACAGGGTATTATAAAATATTGCGAAAAACTTCGAAAGGTAATTCATTATCAAAAATGAAGAGGGCTTTTTTATTATTATTTTTTCCCTAAAACGTCTTCTTTCGGAGTTACACTCCCATAAAGGGGAACAGTAAAAGTAGGTTTTGAGTTTATTTCCCAAATTTGGAGAAATGTAGAAAAATGACTTTTGGTAGATGTTTTTTACTTACGAAAAGGTTTTGTACAGTAATATTTTTAATGATCTCGACTTTCGCAAGGGACTGAAAAATGCGATCTTTGTTGTTTTTTTAAATAGAACTTTTTGGGGGGTAGAAATGTTGCAATTAATTTTTTTTTGAAAGCTTAATTTATTTAGAACCTTTCTTAATTATTCTTTAATTTTTTCCGTAAACGTACAGTTTTTGAGTTAAAAACAAAATAAGTGACATGCACAATCTTAACTCAAAACTGTAGGTTTTGCGGAAACAGTTAGGAAATAAAATATGTTTCCAAGTTGCAAGGTTTCAAAAAAAATTTAAATTGCAAAATTTAACCCTCCAAAAAGATCTGATAAAAAAAAACAGGGGTTTAGAGCAGTCCCATTTCGTAATTGCTCCGCTCCAGCTCAGCTCCGACATCAATCTGCCTGCTACAGGTCCAGGTCCAGCTCCGCTCCATGCTGCAAATATTGATAAAATGTTTAAAAAAAGATTTTTTATTAAAAGATTTGTTTTTTAAAACAAAGCTTTAATTTTATCGGATATGTGTAAATCGGTCAAAAATTACAATATTTGACACTGACAAACAAGTTAAGTTAAATAAGTGTTTGTAAAAACAAACTATTGATCTTCAAATACCGAAAAAACGAAAAAAAACGTTTTTTAAAAAATTGTACATAATAAACTGTAGCAGTAAAGCAATCAAAACTATTTGCTCCGCTCCATACTCCGCTCCAACTCCGGGCAAAAACCCATTGCTCCATTGCTCCGTACCCCAGCTCCGTGCTTCGCTCCAAATCCCAGAAAAAAACCAACAGAGGTTGCACTTTTCAGCCCCTTGTAAAGTTAAGAGATGATTGAGAATATTTCTATGGGAAATAAGTAAAAAACATTTACCAAATGTCATTCTCCTACATTTCTCCAAATTTGGGAAATAAAATGAAAACCTATTTTTATCGTTCCCTTTGGGAGGTGCAACTCCGATAGAAGACGTTTTTGAAAAAAAAATTGTAAAAAAGACCTTAATATTCGATATGATAGGAGGTACCTAGCTCCCGAAGTTTTTCGGAATATTTATGAATCACGGGCATATTTATAAAAATATTACACCATTATGAACATTTTATTTGTTAATTAAATAACGTTAACACATTTGTATACGTAAATCATATGAATTTTGCCCTTCTTATGAGGAAATCTGGCGCCCCCATAACCTGGCGCCCATATGCAATTGCCTAGACCAGGGGTGGGCAACCTTTTGTATAACAGGGGCCAGAATAAGATTTACGTTTCGTCCGCGGGCCTTAGTAGTTAATGGACACATTTTTGTTACTTGAATTTTTTTCTGAAAATATAAAAACAATAATAAAAAAATATTGCGACGTCCATTTATCTTGAAAAACTCTGTTTTCCAAATCAACTTTTCGTTTTTTACTGTTGTTCGATGCCATTTTGCTTTCAGAACTAAAATAAATATTTATAATTATTTTTCTTATTTAAAATTTAAATTATACGAGATGTTTTTTTATTACCTTTAATAAATAAATATTAATTTTAATTATATATTTCACTTTAAAACTATGCGACTATTCATTTACTACGACACTACGTGACTACACAGGGGATTCCACGAACGAAAAACGAATTGTCGAACATTTCCGACGTTAAACGATTATTGAACATATCCGAAGTTTCTGCGTTACGACTCTATGTAACGACGTTAGTACTAAATTATGAACAAAGATGTAGCCTATGTGTGCTTAATTTAAATAAGACGAATTATATCGAAAATTAAACTGTAGATGTCTCCTTTTTCCTTATGTTAGGTACTAACCTAATTCTTTTCTTTCAAATTTTTGTTTTTGAAAATATTTATTTATTATTTCTTCTTAAGATCTCGCGGGCCGGATTAGAACTTTACGCGGGCCGGAGTTGGCCCGCGGGCCGGAGGTTGCCCACCGTTGGCCTAGACTCTAGACTCGCCTAATGGTAAACCGGCCCTGCTTATAAAGGCGCGAACACCAAACTGGGACACCCGGTGTAGGTCTACTTAAAAACAATATTATTTAGTTTAAAGAAAAATTAGATGTTATTTGCATTAGATTGTTTATCAAATTTTTACGTCGGAACAGACATTTTCATTAATATATTTAGTCAATTTCAATAAGTGCTATTATAAAAATTACCTCTGGATAAAGTGATTCTGTCAACATAATTGTGTTGATTTTGGCGTGTTTAGATTCAAAGTATCTAATAACACAGTTTCATGAAGAACCTAGAAAAATTGCTCAAGTTATTAGATAACAGCCAAATGTCTTTAACTGAGTGACATTTTGCTACTAATATCGACAAACTTTGTCTGCGTTTTTTGTTATTTGCAATTTATCTAATATTTGGTGTCATTCTTTTAAAAATTAACACGCTACAAATTTGTCTTAGACGCAAAGAGCGACAAATTATCGAATTGGCACAAAATTTTGCAACTTTGCTCCAATTTAAATGACTCCGTACCGTAGCTCCTAAGGTAAACGAGATTTTCCTGTTGAGCCTTAAGTCCGAGACACCCTGTATACATCTTTTACCGCTAGTCAGCAAACGGTTTTTTTTAAACATTCTAATTATAAAATACGACAGTTGCTATTGCAGAAGTCGTAATAACTTTTTTATTAACATCACTTTCTTGCGGTAGTTTGAAAACGGTTTCACTATTGTCAAAAAAATCGAATTATTAATACAAAACAGAACCGCATTTACTACTAAAACATGGCTTATTAGATAAAAAGTAATTTAAAACGTAATGATCTCTGTGAAAAGTTAAATAAAACGGGCATCGATGTGAAAATATGCAGTTTAATCATTTTTTCACGCTCTGTTTCATCGGCAAATTTGATTTCACAATAATATTGTATTGTGTTACGCGAAATTATTGTTTATAGTGTCTATCATTATCCGTGTCCATATTTGTAAAGCCAGCAATAAACATTCCATCAAAAACAACAGCTGAAGAACCGATGGATCTTATTTCGCTCGAAAGATTCGCAAAAAATATATGTTTAAAACATGCTGTTTACTCTTTGGTGAGTAACTAGGTAAAAGATTTGTAAATATAGCCGGTGAACAGTAATAATAAGTGTACTGTGTTGATCCAAATAAGCAGGCAAAGGCGGATTTTATAGTGTACTTACGTATGCAAATGTATGACGATTTAATGTACGTTCAAACGTTAAAATCACAACGTAATAATAGTACCGATAATCATAATAATTTCCTATTTGTTACTAATAATTATTAAACTTAAAAATTTACACCAACAGTTTACATATTAATAGAATAAATTAACGGTAAGACTATAATAAAGGAAAACCAAGTCTAAACTTAAAGTAAGCCAACCACTCATGCAAGAACTAAACACATGTTGGCAAAAAAAACTGTAGCTTTTTGAATATTGCATACCTTGGTTTTTGACTTTATCAAACTGGGTTCTAGATTTTTTTTTTACAAATTTCAAATAAATTTAAAAAGTGTTTTTGCTGTTATATTTTGGTATAAACGGAAATTCATTTACCTACCTAATATATTTTTAATACATTAAAAGCAACAACAACTTGTAGTAACAAAAGTAATGTTTTGCAAAATACGTTTATTGCTTAAGGCAGATTAACTTGTGCAACACAGCGTTCCTCCAAATTATTCAAAGTGTAATTACTTACGTGGATATAACTAGGTCACAGCTAACAATAAAATAAAATTTAAGTTTAACATTTAATGAATGAACTTATTAAACTCCTACCTATCATATTATCGTTACATCTAAATAATTATAGCAATATTTGCGGGGCAACTCAATTAATTGTGCTTTATAAAATCACAAAAAGACGTTTATATTATAGTTCTTCACAAGGTTGAGCAGATTTAAATCAATTGATTTAAATCACGATTTAAATCATGATTTAGATGAAGTGATTTAAAAAAAATCATAAATTTAAATCACTGATTACATGAGTACAGTAAAATATTTATATTAAAACAAAATTTTATTTTCTCAACTAAAAAAAAAACATAATAGGTATATACAGGGTGGTTCACATAGAAGGGCCACTTGGGATCTCGCAAACGGTAAGAGCTACAAAGAAGTTTAAATTAGACGAATCGTTTCCCTTTCTGAGACCTATTCAGTGATGCTTTAATGTTTTAAAAAAACTTCCATGGCGCGCTAGATAATAAACAAAAATTAAAATTAGCATTTTTTTAAATCGTTAATAACTTAATGGTACAAAAAAAATGTTGGGGTAAATAGTTGTAGATTTTTGTACGCACTGTAAAATAAAAACATTTATTTGTTTCTATATTGTTTAAATTCATAGCACTCAATAGCTTCATAGGGACTTTTTGATAAATTCTATTTGTTTTGAGCCTTAATGTCAAAATAAATATATTATTTTATTATTATTATTTGCGCGGAGGTGGTCCCCTTTCGGGTTCCAGTACTGCGACCTATTGGTCTATTGTACCCTCTGGTGATGGTCCCTTAAAGGAGTCCTGTGTTTTTGAAAAACTCCAGTATTTTCTTTAAGGGTGTTTTTTTTAACTCTTCTTGGTTGGCTTTTTCCATCCCTAGAAGTCTACGCCGATTGTGTGTGAATCCTTCACACTGGCATATTACGTGAAGAGGAATTTCTTCTTCTTCACCACATCCTCTGCATATGTCGGTCTCAGAGAGCCCTATTATGTAGAAGTGTTTGTTTAGGCCACAGTGCCCTGTGACAAGTCCTGTGGCTGCTCTGATGTCTGCTCTGCTCATTCTGAGCATTTCTTCTGTCTTTTCTTTAGAGACCATTGACAGGATAGCCTTAGAATGGGCTTGTCCTGCCACTTTTTTCCAATGAGCATTATGCCCTTGTGTTAATATGTCATTAAGACACCGCTTGACTGTTCCATAGGATATGCCAACTGCGGGTTCTGGTCCAAAGAAGGGTATCTCGCTACCAGTTTTGGCTAGTCGATCTGCCTTCTCGTTTCCTGGTATGTTTGTGTGCCCTGGGCACCATACCAGTGAAATAAATATATTAAATCTTATATTATTGAGAAGAGGGGAAAAATGCTTTTTCATAAGATCAAAGCCAACTATGGTTTCCATTTAAAAAATGCAAGTTTGTAATCTATGTAAGAATTTAAATAATATTGAAACAAATGAATGTTTTTATTGTACAGTGCGTACAATTTTTTCCCCAAAAATATTTTAGTGCCATCAAGTCGAATTATTAACGATTTTAAAAAATTGCCCATTTTGATTTTTGTTTATAATCTAGCGTGCTATGAGACTTTTTTTAAACATTAAAGGGCTCAGAAAGGAGATTTTTTTTTCTAATTTAAACTTCTTTGTATCTCTTACCGTTTACGAGATCCCAATAGTGGCCCTTCTATGTGGACCACCCTGTATACAGGGTGGACATGATCTACATGGGTAACTTTGTTATTATAAGAGTAACAAAGTCGGCTAAATTAGTAAAGTTGGGCAGAATTTCAAGACTAATCTAATGCCATTTTGACATTTCACCTACACCTTCAACTTTTTTTAAAATATTTAGAAAAAAACTAAAAACAGGCGATTTTTTCAATGTTAAATAATTCCATTCACATCTATGGTAAAACCAAACTGTAAAATATTTCTTGTAGATAATTGTACGTAGAATTGGAAAAGATCTAAAAAGTCATGGCACACTCGGTTTTTGAGTTACAAGCCAAACTTGCTTTTTTTTTAATGGCAACCATAGTTGGCTATAGGTTCATTAAAGAGCTTATTTTTTTCTGATTCATATATGTATGGGTTGTCACATCTATTTTTATTACTTTACTTAAAATTTGGCAAAACCCAAAATTATTACTAAAATCGATAATATGGTGCATTTGATTTAAATCCAAAAAAATCTGATTTTAATCAAATAAATTGATTTTTTTAAATCAATTTATTTATCCACCCTTGTTATTCAAAACAATTACAATAACATCTTGATTTAACGTACCTACTTATAGATATTTAGTAAATAAATAAGTAAGAAAGTTACCAACGAAACGAAACTAGTCTGATATAAAGCAAGGGATTTTTCCGGAAAAAAATGATGTGACGTTCAATAAAACTTGTTTACAATATACAAATGTATCACTCAAATCATTCAAAACAATATATTCTTGTAATGACTGACTAAATCAATAATCATAATTAAATATTTACCAAGTATTACCAAGAAATTGGACTGTTTAAAGTATGTACAGGAAATAAAA
Organism: Elmis aenea; assembly: GCA_947652605.1. Classification (NCBI taxonomy): domain Eukaryota; kingdom Metazoa; phylum Arthropoda; class Insecta; order Coleoptera; family Elmidae; genus Elmis; species Elmis aenea. The sequence goes on from OX393584.1 coordinate 10,674,627, forward strand.
TTAGTATAAATATATTAAAATAAACTTGTAAAAAAATTCAATATTCAACTACATAAATAATTAAATATTTATTTAATTAGACATACAATTTCTACTTGTAAAGTACCTGTGTAGCTCCCACAGGCTATTTATACTCAATATTAGTCTATTATGGACTTGAACCATTATCTAAGATTTGTAATAAGGATTTAGGTTTACTGTTATATTCCAAGAAAATATAATAGCCTGGATCTACCATCTAGGCCTTGATTTGGTGTATTTAGTATATTATTATAAGTGTTAGTGCGTTGTTCGATCAAAATATCTTGCAGGCAAAACTTGCATAAACGTTATTTTTATAAGTTTGTCATTGGAAGAGATCATGACATCACTGACGGAATGTTTCCCCGAGGAACTTATTGCAAGTATTGCCGAGTAAGTGTGTAATTAGGTATTTTTAATTAAAGCAACTATAAATTTCCGTAACCCTTCTAGTTAAATGTCTAGGTAGATCTTCTTGCGGTTTTATTTTCACATATTATTATCAAGACAAAATTGTCTTTTAGTATTGGTTGATTAAAAGATTACCAAAACCAGAAATATTGATTCTTTAATTTTTAAACATGTTGGAAACCCACATCATTCAAGATGATAATGGTCGCAAATTTTGAATTATTTTCAACCACAACATTTTAATGAGTTTTCTTAACATAGAACAAAAGTATAATTTAATTAGTAAGGTCGTCGCCGGTAGTGTAAGCTACCAATAAAATTTGCTTTTAGAACCTATATTTTTTGTACGATATAATTTGTAAGGCAATTTTTAACAACTCAGTATAACTTGAGATTTGGTTACAGTATTTTAATTACATCTATTATATTTTAAACTATTTTGGAGATTTTTAACACTATGCATATTAAAATTCTCCAGAGTTGAGGATGAAATCTTGTAGCAATATTTGTGTGGAACAGGATTAAAAATCTATGTGTTGTACAGAGGGTGTTGCATGACCAAACGGCCAAACATAAGGAGCGTTCCTTGAGTCAATTTAAGTAAAAAATGTTATATAAACCATAGTCCAAAACTCGATGGTTATCGAGTTATAGACCTTCAAAGTTTATATAAAAAAAGATCAATTTTAACATAAAAAAGTATGAAATACCGCTTTTATCTTTTATGATAATGATTTAACAACAAAATGTTTTTTATAAAAGATGCATCGCTATCTTTTTTGCGCCTTATGGTATACTCGATTTTTATTTTGTTTTTTACGGTTTATTTGCTATGGCAACTAGTCTCGTTATTTTAAATAGAACACCCTGTATATTATTACATTTTTGGATTCCTCTTTAAATGTACTTTATAAAATGTAAAACTCATATAGGCCTAAAATTAACCGTTTTCGAGTAATTAATTTTTTTCTCGAAATTTTTGAGCAACGTAGCACTTTCGAAAATATCAAGTATTTAAGAATTTAACGAATTTGATTAAGAGTAAAGATGTCCTGTATTCAATTTCTAAATTTTAAATAAAACAAATCGTGTACAAAGTTATAACAAGCATAACTTTCAAACGAATTTCGGTTGTCACCACACATTTCTTAAATGGAGGAAATTTTTGAAAGTACTACATCGCTCAAAATTTTCAAAAACGAGTGAATTACTCGAAAACGATTAATTTTAGGCCTATATGACCTATCACATTTTATAAAGTACATTTAAAGAGGAATCCAAAAATGTAATAATATAGTTCTATTTAAAATAACTAGGTTGGTTGCCATAGCAAATAAACCGTAAAAAAACAAAACAAAATTGAGTATACGATAAGGCGCAAAAAAGATAGCGATGCAACTTTTATAAAAAAAAAATTGTTGTTGAATTAATATTTTAGAAGATAAAAGCAGTATTTCATACTTTTTTATGTTCAAATTAGCCTTTTCTAATAAACTTTAAAGATCTATAACTCGATAATCATCGAGTTTCTGACTATGGTTTATATAACAGTTTTTGCTTAATTGACTCAAGGAACATGTTTCTTAAGTTTGGCCGTTACGTAAAGCAACACCGTGTATAATTTGTTAGGTTATTTTTAACAACTCAGTATAACTTGAAATTTTGTTATAGTATTTTAATTACAGCTATTTTAAATTTTTTTGGAGATTTATATCAGTATGCATAGTAAAATTCTCAAGAGTTGTGGATAAAATCTTGTATCAATATTTGTGTGGAACAGGATTAAAAATCTATTTCGTAATGACTCCAAGAAATTTTGTATTCTCTAAAAAAATCTGCATGAAATGACACAGAAATATATTACACATATTCATCTCCTTTAAAATCGCTTTAATATTTTGTGTTCAAATGGCTTTATAATGCTTTTAACTTAAAATTAAATCAACATACGCACGTCTACAACAATGTTTTAAGACTTGTTTTTGATTAAAATATCTCAACTATGTATCATTAGGCTACGAAGATAATGTTTCTGGATGCTAACGCTGATCATACTAAACTGCATCAATTAACTTACAAACTTGGAACTAATTTATATGCATCAATACCTCATTAATTTGGACTTATTTATCGAGAAATATATTGCTTACAGCACTAAACTATTTGTATGATTGGAAAGATAAGAACTGTTACTATATGATTTTGACTTTGGAACGTATTGAATTCGTTTGTGATAAAGGTTCAACAACGCTGGCTTAAAATACAAGAATTCCTACAAATTTGTATGTCATTGTTTGCAAATTTTCCTCCATAGGATCATATACATGCAGGGCCGGCCCAAGGGCGGTGCGAAAGGTGCACCCGCACAAGACCCAGTAATGTTACTGTTAATTTTTTTAAATTTAATGTTTGTACTTTCACATGACACGTGTGTGTATTCTCACCAAACACTTGAGTAAAATTTTAATAATATTAAGTTTTAAAACAAAGCTTATAAACTCTATGACATGGCTCGCTAAACAATCCATGGACGTAATATTACTAATAATAGCTTTAAGGTACGACGTTCATATTGAACTCCAAACAAAAACGATATCAGAAATTCAAACACTTGAAAATAAACTTACTTCGTTTGAATTTTTATTGAGTTTGGTCATTTGGTAAGATTTATTAAATGAAGTAAATTTAGTAACCAAGTTATTTCAAAGTTGTGATATTGATATTGGGAACACAAATTCCCATTTTAAAGGCTGTTTAAATTTTTTGACGACTATCGCGAATCTGGGTTTAAATCTTATGTAATTAATGCCAGGGAACTTGCTGCAGAATTAAAATAGAACCAACATTTAAAATACAAAGAACTGGACGAAAAACAAAACAGTTTTCTTACGAAGGAACTGATGAACCAATTCCATCGAGAGAAACTTATTTTCATATTGATAACACAATTTAATTTAAATTTCATTTAAGAAAAGGTTCGAAACTTATCACCACCATGAACATTTATTTGGTTTTTTGTATAATTCCGATAATATGCAAAATGTGAGTGAAGATGATCTTCTTAAATGTTGCCTAGATTTAAAGTTTTAAAGGAGATGTGATTGTGCAGATTTATTTGTTAAATTAAAATGTATCGTCTAGGAGTACGATGTTGGAAATTTTGCAAATTATTTGTAAGAACAATTTATTTGAATTGTGCGCTAATTTTGAAACTGTTTTAAAAGTTATATTGACAATGCCAGTAACAGATGCATCCGCAAAAAAGGCTTTTTCTAGATTAAAAATAATAAAAGATTATTTAAGATCTAGCATAAGTCAAGAGCAATTTTTTTCATGGGCAATTTTATCAATTGAATCTGAATTGGCAAAAGAAATTAATTATGACGATAGTATAAATGACTTCGCAATAAAACATGGCAGAAAATAAATAAATCTAAGTTATTCTTTTTCATTGTATTAAAATTTAACACTTTTTGTTGCAATTATTTTATACAGAAATGCAATATGTAATGGAGACTGTTGTACCATAGAACACTTTTGAAATTTAATTTTTTAATAATAATTTTTTTGAAATGAAAAAAATATGATATTAACTAATGAAGATCCTTTTACACCTTGCTATTTGTATTTTTATGTTATACAGCTCTATTAACAAAAATAATAATAAAATATGATGTTATGAAAAGTGTTCCATGGTACAACATGGTCATGTACCATGGAACACACCCTCTTGCACATTGGAACACGGGGAAATGGCTGTAAAAATAATTGAAAATACAGTTTTCAGTTCTACAAAGAATAATATTCCGGAATTGCGAAATGTGTCTTGACAAAATAGCCAATTTAACATTGTACACTTTGCAGGCTTCTGTAATTGATGTTTTTTTTCCGGGAGCAGTCAAAACTGCTTCTATGGCTTTTCTCATAGCATCTGGATCGATTGGGGTCCTCTTAATCTTAACGCCACTCTTACTTCTTGGCATAGCAATGTGTTACAAAAAAAGGGATATAGGATTGTATATCTTGGAACATGTTCCATGGTACATGATGTTGTGTGTTCCAAGGTACAAGAGGGAGCGAAAATAAATAAACATGTCGGCCTAAGCTAGTGGTTAGAATAAAACATGAACTACAGTACATTAATCTACTTAACACAAGATCAACAACACACTGTAAATGATGATATCGCCAAACACAACTTTGTTTTCGTTTAAAAAATCAATTAACAACACTCGAAATATTTACTTTTGATACTTCAAAAACGGTTTCATCAACTCAACGCGCGTTTTCGAGACAGATCTGCCGTTAGAGACAGACACCTAGCGATATTCTTCACATCATGGTGATGGATTTGGCCCGCCAAGTGCCAGCACTATTAATTTAGAATCCGCAAATGTTCCAAGGTACACTATGCTCAAGGTACAACAGTCTTCCCTACCTAATATAGTATATACAGGGTATCCCAGAATAGCTTTTCAGCATGAGGATCTCGCTTATTATAATAGACAGAGGTTTCTTTAAATTAGATGAATTGTTCCCAAGTGTGAGAGAAGCTGCAATCAATTTTTAAAGATTCCTCGTACTTCAGATGTTATAGCAAAAAATATTAAAACGTCGAATTTCTTTTTTCTGTCATAACTTTTTTATTTTATTCATTAGATCAATTTTATTATTACCTTCTAAAGGTACTTTTTAATGAAAAATGTAAATGTTATTTTAGATGTTTTTATCACCTACCATTTTTGAGATGTTACGAAAAAACGAAATTAGGTGTAATTTCGTTTTTTCTTATGGGTTGCGAAGTTGGCTATGAGATAGTTAAATCTGCTTTTTTTTCTCTTTTAAATAAAATATTATTAACACATCTATTTTTATAAATAAGTCACAAAATGAAGAAAAATCGTATTTTACCCATCACTTATCTATGAAAATAAAAACAAAAAACTACTAATTAAATGTCAAATGACAGTTACCAATTGTCTGCGGTATCATTTATTAGAATTTTATAGTATGGTTACATTCTGCATAAATAAGTAGCCTTAGAAGTTACATACAAAATTATTCTAATGATTAAGACAAAATTTATGAGAAAAGAAATTCGACATTTTCATATTTTTTGCTATAACATCTGAAGTACGAGGAATTTTGTACTTTTAAAAATTTATTGTGGCTCCTAAGGCTACTAAGGAATAATTCATCTAATTTAAACAAACATGTATCTCTTATAATAAGCGAGATTCCCATGCCAAAAAGGTAATCTGGGACACCCTGTATATAGCAGTTTTTTTAATGAAAAATTTAAGTGAATTAATATTGTGATATGTAAAAAAAAATTCAATTTGTTTTGGATAAATTCCCCCGGTGGACCCCTCATGGCCTTTTTGCACCAGGCCCCGCTTATTATTGGGCGGGCCCTGTATACATAGGCTGCTAGCGTTATTTGTAAAATAAAGAGATATTGTTACATGAGACACCCCGTAAAAATCCATATCGTTTATGATTATATACTGGATTAAATGTCACCAATTTTTTAAACAATAAACCACGGTCGTACACAGTTTCTCTGTTCTCGCTTTCTTTACGTAACGTACCGTATTTTTATTGGTAATTTTTCATAATAACAGAATTCGCCTGCGGTCACCACGCGATAACAGTATATGCACTGTGCTATGTGCTAACCTTCTATAACTTACCGGCATGTTTATAATTGCACTATAACGTTCAGTTATGTGAAAGTTCACTTGCATATACAAGTCGAAGATTATTACATCATATGGACACAAAATGATGTTTTAATAGCAACAATTGTAGGTTTGGGCGCTTTCATAATGACACACGCGTTGTTGATTTAACGCCGGAAGGATAAACTTTATTTCAAAGAAATTTTAAAAAGCCGTAAGTGAAGTAAATTGACCCACCTCTAAGGCTAGCGTGATTATTGTGAACTTTATTAATTTCGCAACGCAAATGCCATGAAAATCATACCAGCAAACAATAGGACAACAAGCTTATTGACTAGCGTTATGGTTGTATGTTATTTAATTACTTTTTTAAATTTTGACATTTTATGTTTTTACGTAAAAATCATTTATCTTATTTACTGTTTTTCTTTTACTAAAGTAAGGCAAAGGAGTTTTTAAAATTCGTTTTGGTTGTCACAATATAGTTTGAAGCTATGAAGCTCCATCTAGAGCAGCAGTTACCAAATTTATTTTGTCGAGAAACCTATACACGATTTTTCAAAAATTGCGGAATCATACCCCACCAATTTTAATGAGACAATAAACGAATCCAAAATTGTTTAATACAAATTCAAAAGAGATTGTAATGATCATGAAAATAATCATAAAATTAAACTAAAAAATAAATATGTGATGGACACAAAAATTCATTCTCAACGAACGAAATGTGACAAAAAAACTTAACTAAAACAAAAATTATGGATGGCTCGTAAGTATAAAAAATACGCAGGTCACAAAATTAATAATTAAAAAGGAGGCTTACGAAGAAAGCGGTTCGTCTTATGGTAGCCATACACGTGCAGGAAATCCTCAAGGAAAAAACCTGCAGGATTTCCTTGAGAATTTCCTCAACTGAACCCTCGTACACAGCGCCGAAAATCCTGAAGTTTTTACGCCAGATCTTGATTACAAGTCATATTTTGGCGTCTGTCGGTTGCCTAATCGCGGCGAATTGCATGTCAACTCGAAAGAAAAACGCACAGTAAGAAGTGTATGGTGCAAGAAATGGCTGCTAAAGAGAAGAAAGTATTCCCACACAAGTCTTCTTTCAGAATTGGAGGTTTCCCAAAAGACTTTTATAATTACTTGAGAATGGACCAAGAAACTTATCTGCTTTCATTGGTCACACCTTATATCGCAAAAAAAGATACGGTGATGAGGCAATCCGTTCCTCCCCGCGATATACTCTGCGACATTGAGGTATTTGGCTACTGGAAGGAGTTACGAAGACCTCAAGTATTCAACAATAATTTCTCCGCAGGCTCTTGGTCACATCATACCGGAAACGCTCACCTCAACAGTGTGAAGTACCACAAGTTTGGCTTCTACACAGAGTCGCCAGATGCTCCTGACTTCATAGACTTCATAGACTTAATTTTTTTCATTTTTTTTTACGGAAACCACTTCACATTGGTAATTTGCTCAATTACACTATCTTTCGTCGCATTCGGCTCAGTCTCCTCAGTTTTGCGTACCCGGCATCCTTTTTATTTCTATCATGATAGTCTTTTGAGTTGAGTTGCCATAGGCAAGGTTTATTTTCGTAAATTTTAATGAAATCTGCTAAACATTAGCGAGACATGACGTTAATCACAACGATCATCAACGGGAACTCACCAAACCTTAAGGCCGACTAACGGCAGCACAAACACACGCCGCTTTTAACTGCACAATTGCGGCTTACAGGTAGAAAAGTTAAGGGTAGCCATACACGTTGCGGTATATATGTCAGGTTTGCTTGAATAATAAAAAATGTTCAGGTTTACTTGAACAGTTTTGACTGTACACACGCTGCGGTAAACCGTAGAGGTTTTCAGTTGACTTTTTACTCGCGATGGAGTCGTGTAAAAAAAAAAAACGAAGAGAAAAACGCGAAAAATTGCGTAAGAGTCACCGCATACTACAGACTTCTAGTCGGCCGACAGTTTGATCGTTATCGGGCCATGATAGGAATGTGTATTATTTAGTTGGCCGACTTTTAATCGGTACGTGTGCGCGCTCTCATAAACACTCATGCCATTTGCGAAGACGATCAAACTGTCGGCCGATTAAAAGTCTGTTGTGTGCGGTGACTCTAATACTCTAAAGAGTATTAACTTATTACAAGAATTAAGAATAGAACCCAAAGACTATCGTCATTTCTTAAGCATGAATTTAAATATCAATGAACTCTTCAATAACAGTGTTATGTTTACGATTTGACATATTTCTTAGCCATTTCTAAACAAAATTTAGCACTGCATACAGCATAGAATATCTATCTAATTCTCTCGCATACGCAGAACAACTGAGACCTGTGCAGGCGAGCGGCACACACGTTCCGGTTTGTAGACTGGCGCAGGTAGTAAGAATCGAGTTTTGATTCTTCTCCGGTCGCCTGAACAGGTAACATTGCCTGTGCTGTTGTGGTTGCAACTAGGCAAACCTGACAGGTATGCCGCAACATGTATGGCCACCCTAATATTTTTCGATCGGGATTTCGGGGACTGTACAGTTCGCCACCGACCTCAAGGCTTCCTTCCCCACACACAACGAAGAACTGCGCAACCAAACCTTAAGGATTTCCTGCACATGTATGGCTACCTTTAGATATACACATATATGTACATGCGATAAGCAATTTTTATACGTAAAACGAATCCCTTTTATAATTTAAACTTTTATCAAATAGTAATCATTTAAACAATTAAATGCCGCCTTTTACGAGTACCTTTATTATTGTTAGAGTTAGAGGGTCGGATAAAGCAGCAAATTTGGCCTCCATTACAAAACAAATTGAATAAAGTTTAAAAAATTAAACAGCGCTATAACCTTTTAAAGAAAACTCAAAATTTTTAAAACGCAAGTATTTTTTAACTGATAGAAGCTAGTTTTGTAAATAAGTAATCATTAGATAACGTTACGTAAGTTATGATTAAATGCCAATATTTTTGTAAGTTGAACGATTACCGAGGAAGAATCCAAGTTTACACTTATTTTAAGGAAGTTTGCTTATAACATGGCAAAAAATTAAAACCTCTAATTCGGTGAACAGATTGTTTTGTATAAATATGTTACTTTGCAAGAGGTGTGTCCATTTTTTTTTCGTATAAAAAACGTTTATTTTAATTATGCAGTTTGGTACAGAGGCGTTAAAACAAGAAAATATCAGAAGATATAATTTATTGCTAGTTTTTGCTGCATTACATATTATCTGCATGTAGGTGCACGTGTTTGAATATTGAACAGGCAAGAAATGAACGTTTTCAACTGTTTACTATATACATATTAGCCTTAATTATTTTACAGAATACGCTCTAGTTCTTGTGAAATCTGATAATTATTGCACTGAACTACACAGCAAATACAGTAGTACAGGTGCTTTGATATTATTTGTAATACATCCCCTCTGGTACATCAAACTGGCAGGCAATGTAGCGGGGCATCGCTAGTCTTAAAACTTGCTGCTAGCTTTTAGTCTTGTTTGATATATAGCGTGCTCTAGTCTTATATGCTACATGTATTATTGTACATTTGTTATCCTTTAGTTTAGTTTAGTGCCGTGTGTGCCACCTTAAGTATCAACAAATAAGGTAGGTTTAATTATACTTTTAAAACAACAATTATATTCCTTAACCTCCGCGCCATTGTCTTGTATCGTTTCCATTCAATGAGCAATTATTTTTGCAATTTATTGTAAACTACCTAACACTTCGTTGTTGTTAAGTATATTATATTAAACAGTACGCCAACAAAATTAAAATCTACTTCATGTAAAGTAAATGTATTTTAACAATTAGAGCGTTAAAATTACTCAAATGTGATAATCTGCATGGAAAATAAAGGAAAAAAATCGTTTCAACACTGTAGTAACTGTTGCTTGGCAAAATTTTCGGGTTGTGCCGCAAAATTAGCGCTTGGAAACTCAAAATTTTGAAAACTGTCGCGTAACATCGGTCGGTTACTGATTAAACTTTTTGCGCGCATTTCTCCTGGCCTATCTTGCCTTACACCGAGTTTTTTTTGTTAAATCATAATGACTTTCTGCCATACTTCTGGTTTTTTAAACACAATAAAGGGAGCCACTTGCACTCTTCGAATATTTTCAAGAATCCAGCACGCTTTTGTTTCAAAATATTATTATCACTAACGTAATTAGCCGAATTAAAATTGTATCATATTATTTCGTCACTTGTGACACATTGCGGTTTAGTGATAGGTACATAAATTGATAGTAGTTTTTATGTAACACCACTAAACTAATTTTAAAAACGTTTCAAAGTATGGAAGTGTACTATATTAACATTTTAATATCTTTTTTATTGCTACCCGTTTTTATTACTTTCTTAAATTCTGATATATGCGGTTTTGCATAAATTGGCTGTCCCTGTAAGGATATGTGCTGTTGTGGGTGGCTTCTACAAAAATAGCAGGACTCCAATTTATTCAGTTTAAATTCGTCATAGGTATTTTGTTCAGTTTAACTGTAACACAAAGCGCTTTTGGAAAACGTCTAAATGATTTACCGATAATTTTAATTTGGGCTACGGTACTAGCGTGTTCCTTAAAAAAATTACACAATTATCTATAATTGAAGTCGTCTGCACTCATCAAAAATTGAGCATTCCTGTAAATACACACTAGTAGTGTCACCTGCTGACATTTATCTTAACTGTATTTTTATCTAACTGGGCACAGTATTTTTAAAGTTCATACGCCTGTTTAAATAAATTGATTATTGTTTCACATTCTCCTTATATAACAGCAAAGTGATTGTCACGTAATCCATTCAAATCGTGCAGTTCTATTCAAGATGATCTCACAGTATTCGCCTTCAACGGGCGGCAGGCTCTTAAAAAAACGCGAGATTTATCTTCAACTATTTGTAAATACACGAAGACTTTAATAATTTCTTGGGCATTGTATACCTGCTTAAAAGTTATGTGATAAATAACGCGCGTTAAAATTGTTTTTGAGTAATGGCATGGCAAAAATCGGCCTTGTTTATTCATTGTAGCATATTTCAGATTTTTATCTCGTACTTAATCAATAAGGTTACTTGTTTGAGATATAATTATGCAACTCATTCGCTATTACGGTGCGAGTTCCGAATGCTTTTTTACCTCTGTTGTTGTGGAGATAATTAGCCGATTAATAAATAAAGTCATAATTATGGATAATGACAAAACAAATACTTAAAATTTGCCGGGCTTTAGATCAAACCCAACTGTTTAAAACAGTAACATTAGCTTATTTTACAGTTCAGCTTTATCGCTATAAATTTCATTCATAAACAGTAATTTTGAACATATTAAAAAATGATTTAACTTTGTAGAATGAAGGACCAAATAAATCTTTCGGTAATTTATGAATTATTTTTATAACATTGTACTTTAAAATAAGTAGCTTTGTCATTAAGTAGGAAGTTTTTTAAATCCTTAAATTCATCAAAAAAAGACAAAGCTTTACGTTTTAAAACCCTTCTGAGGATTTTTTTTGATTACTAAACCGACACGTCCTGTAATATGTGTCGCTTTTAATGATAATTAGTGTCATATTGTCGTTTATTAAGGATAAGACGAGTTTGATGCGAAATAAGTAATACTTGATAAGTCGGAAGCGTCTTCTTAGGGCAAGTTAGAAATTAATTAGCCTTTTTAAGTATTTCTCGAAAAACTGGTGATTTATTAGGAAAATATAAAACAATTTCTTAAGAAATTTTGAGACGAGACATCACTTTGTCAATTAAAACAACGCAATTATTAAGGGCGAACTCAAAAATACAAAAGACCGACTTATTTTACCTTTTTGAAAAGTTTGCAGGAATTTACATAATTTGGGTTTTCTCATTTTTCTATTTTAACCATTTCATAAACTTTGATTTGAAATGATGTACAAAAAATACTGTTCTAGTAACTTAAATCTATATGGTTTTTTATACCTAAGTTTATTCCAAATTTTTGTGCTAATTATGTACCTAAAGTAAATCATTAAATTGTAATTTTTTGAGTAACTCGTGCAGTGTTTTGCGGAGTCATTGAATTTATTTCCCTTACTTTTGTATCTAGCCTTTCTCTTTAGAGAACGTCGTGTAGTCTTTTGGTACACAGGGTGTTTCGTAAAAAACGCGAAAAAATTCAGAAGGTGATTCCTTATCGAAAATTAAGGGGGGTCTATTATGAATTTTTTTTCCCTTAGACGTCTTCTTTCGGAGTTACACCCCCCTAAAGGGGAGCTATAAAATTAAGTTTTTATTTTATTTCTCAAATTTGGATAAATGTAGGAATGATATTTGTTAGATGTTTTAAACTTATTAAAAGGCTTCCCATAGTTATATTTTTAATCATCTCCCACCTTCACAGGGGACTGAAAAGTGCGACCCCTGTTGGTTTTTTAATCAGAACTTTTTGAAGGGTTGCAATTTTGCGATTTGAATTTTATTTCTAAAAGACTCAAAATATTAAGACACTTTTTTTATTATTTAACTTTTCTCGTAAAACCAACAGTTTTTGAGTAAAAAATTATATAATATATATATTCAGTCCCCTGTGAAGGTGGGAGATGATTAAAAATATAACTATGGGAAGCCTTTTAATAAGTTTAAAACATCTAACAAATATCATTCCTACATTTATCCAAATTTGAGAAATAAAATAAAAACTTAATTTTATAGCTCCCCTTTAGGGGGGTGTAACTCCGAAAGAAGACGTCTAAGGGAAAAAAATTTCATAATAGACCCCCCTTAATTTTCGATAAGGAATCACCTTCCAGATTTTTTCGCATTTTTTACGAAACATCATTGATTAAAAGCAGTTTCATCCATATTTAAATTTTTAAAAATTTGGTTTGCCTTATCAGTCGCAAAATGGGTTAGCATGTATGGAGTGATGGAGAACGATTTATTAATTTAAAGGGACTTAACGAAGAAGCGCCGGAAAATAGAAATTTGCGAAATTTCGTATTTTTAGTATAATCCAATTTTTACCCGATTTAAGCCTTCAATGACTTCTTCGTTTATCTTGGGAAACCAACAAATAACGTTTGTGAATGGCAGGTGTAAATTATGGCCCGGCGGTGTTAATATTTCACTCACATTTCGGATAATTTGAATAACAAATTGTCAAGTGGGACTAACGTGTTTATTTTAGAGTAAAATGTATCGACCTTGCTTACATATCGTACCTTTTTAGGCGATTCAGAAAGAGTTGTCGGTAATGATTAATGCAATATCTGTAATTGTTACCGATGCATTTGCATAAGATATTATTACGCCATAAAATGTAATTGAAAGTATATCAGCGATGACAATTTTTGCATAAAGTAATTATTAATAGGCAATTACGTTCACGCTTAATCGATGAATAAAAATTTATGTGGGGCAATTTACTTTAAATCGCCTACAACTGCCTATGGTACAAATAATCGACTCAATGACGCCCGACGACGAATGCTGTTTATACGTATTTGTAAATATTACCACGTGGGAAGAACCGGATGGGCGCCTTCGACTGCTTGCTGTTTATCTTTTACATCTAACCTGTAGGTATGTTACAGCAGAATTTTAGATCTGCTACACATAACCAGTTATATGTTAAGTTATTACGTGAAAAACAAACGTTTGCTTCATTAACACACTGTTCAAATCAGTTTACAACACCTAGTACACTTATGCCTTTCAACTTCCTTGCTCAACAACTTATCACCTCGATTTTGATAACAGGCTATTCATGTAAAAGCTCGATAGACCAAATAAAAATTAATGTAAACTAGAGCTTTAATCTACAAATCTACACCAAACGATTTACAATAATTAAAGTGACAAACACAAATTTATTTACCTAATACATGATACATAATTAAAGTATTTGAATTATGTAAGCAATATATTCATACATTACAAAAGTTTACAGTCAAACATTACGTACTCAAATCTATTGCTTATTAAACAGACCATTCTCGAATGTGCATTAGCACTGCAATATTTATTATTGTTTCATCGTGGATAGTGTTTAAATGTTCTATAGCACTTAAGCTGCTTATTTGATAACTTTGCGGTAAAATGTTGGTGTTATAACGCGAAGTGAAGTCAGGAATTGAAGAATTGGTAACAAAGCTTTGAACTTTTTTCTTTGAAACAAATGGCTTCGAACTTCGTACGTGCGTTTTTTATGGTCAAATTAAGGTTTGTTAGCGTTTAAATAATACATTTAATTAATAAGAACGTTTTTATTTTTTCACGAAAAATGGAAAAAGTGCAAAGACTAAAGTTTTTGCACTTTTTTCGACAAAAAATACGATATTCTTTAAACAGCAAATGGTTTCAAACTTCTTACGCGCGTTATTTATGGGCAAATTAAAGATTTTTAGCCCTCAACTATCTTTTTATTTTTTCGTGATAAATGTTAAAAGTGCAAAGGCTATAATCTATGCACTTTTTTCGAATAAAAAATCGACTTCCTTTAAAACTAACGCAAATGGCATCTAATTTCGTACACACAATATTTATGGTCAAAGTAAAGATTATATATAAAAGCTACTCTATTTTTCAGGCCGTTTAGGCCCAGCGCTTGGTAATGTTCTTCCACACTCTTCTCTCTTAGGCTTTTTTCTCGAATTCATTATCTATTTCTCTCTTAGTTCCACCTCCACAGCTTCTCTCCATCTTTTTCTGGGTCTTTCAATTTTTTTCTTGTATGTAGGTTCTTTCCACGTTATCTCTTTTATTATTCTGCTGTCCTTCCTTCTCTCAATATGTCCTAGCCATTGTATTTTTCTGACATTTATTACTTTGTCTGTGGTCGGTTCTTTAAAAATTGTATATTCCACGTTCGTTCTTCTTATGTATCCCTCATCTGTTTCCATCTTCTTAGCGCTTCCTTTGCATTTTTGTTCAGTACCCAGATCTCACACCCATAGATCGCTGTAGATCTTAGTATTGTTTTATACAAACCTAGTTTGGTGCTTTTAGATACATGTTTTGCTCTTACTAGGTTATTTAAAGCTCCTGCACCTTTGTTGGCTTTCAGCATTCTCATGTTTATGTCTTTTTCTTCTTCCATTCTGTTTGTGAGTAGTGCCCCTAAGTACACAAATTCATTTACTTCCTCAAATTCCCCTACCACTAGCCTGTCTGTTGTCCTATTCTCATTAGCTTGGTCTTATCTTCGTTTATCCTTAATCCCATTTTTTGTGCTGCTTCTGCCATTCTGTTTGTGATCTCTCCTAGTTCTTTCAAGGTTCTTGCCATTATAGCTACACCATCGTCGTAACTTATGAGTTGGTGACTTTTGTTTAGTATTGTTCCCTCTCTGTTCAGTCTTCCGTCTCTTACTATTTTTTCCAGAACTACGTTGAATATGAGGGCTGATAATGGGTCTCCCTGTCTGAGCCGTGTTCCTATCTCAAATTCTTCCGTTGTTTCCCCCTTGATCCGAATCCTACTTGGTATCCCTTCCAATGTCATTTTGAGCAGCCTGATTAGTTTGGCTGATATCTTGAACTCCTTCAGCATTTGAAGCATTCTGGGCAGGGATGGAAAACGTAACGTAACGATACCCGATAACGTTATAATAACGATTCAACTATAATTTTTTATACAATAACGTAACGATATTTTTATAACGTTATATAACGTTATAATAACCGATAACGTTTCGTTAAAAGTTATTTTGTATCGTTATTCTCCATAAATTAAATGTTTATAAGGCGATCTTTTTATTTTCAGAAGATATAATAATTTGTCCGTATTTTAGAAATTAAAATGAAAACAAAATATCTCAACGTAATTTTGTACTATTTTTTAAATTTACATTTACAGATCCCAAAAATAATTTCAGAGTTACAAATAAAAATTATTTTATTTATATATATTTTTATACATATTTCTTAAATAATGCGAAAAAAATTGGGAGGTGATTTCTTATCGAAAATGAAGGGCGGTCTTTCATATGTATTTTTTTTTCTTTAAGGTCTCCTTTCAGAGTTACACCCCCCTAGAGGGGATCAGTAAAATTGGGTTTTTATTTTATTTCTCAAATTTGGATAAATGTGGGAGAATGATATTCGGTAGATGTTTTATACTTATTAAAAGGTTTCCCATAGTAATATTTTTAATCATCTCCCACCTTCACAGGACACTGAAAAGTGCGACCCCTGTTAGTTTACTTATCAGGACTTTTTGGTGGGTTGAAATTTTGCAATTTAAATTGTTTATTGAAAACTTGATTTATTTAGAAGTTTTTTTTATTCTTTAATGTTCTCGTTAAACCTACAGTTTCTGAGTAAAAAATTATATGAATGAACATGAACCATCAAATATTCCAATATAAAACGATTCATTTTGGTGGTTACCTTGGTTTGTTTATGTTCATATGTTCATTTTGACGTTTACGCGGCGACAACGCTAAAACGCCCGTCAATTCTACCCAATATGAACATAGGCATCATATTCACTCATTTAATTTTTTACTTAAAACTGTATGATTTACGAGAAAAACTAAAGAATAAAAAAAGGTTCTAAATAAATCAAACTAATAAAAAAAAAATTTAAATTGCAAAATTTCAACTCACCAAAAAGTTCTGATTAAAAAACCAACAGGGGTCGCACTTATCAGCCCCCTATGAGGGTGGAAGATGATTGAAAATACTACTATGGGAAACCTTTTAATAAGTATGAAACATCTACCGAATATCATTCTCTTACATTTATCTAAATTTGAGAAATAAAATAAAAACCCAATTTTATCGATCCCCTGTAGGTGTAACTCCGAAAGGAGACGTCTAAGAAAAAATTGTCATATAAAAGACCCGCCTTAATTTTCGATAAGGAATCACCTCCCGAATTTTTTCGCATTATTTAAGAAACACCCTGTATATCATAATTCATGTAACGTTATATAACGTTATATAACATAACAATTCATTTTTTTAACGTTATTTATAACGTTATGTAACGAAAACAAATAATAAATAACGTTATACAATAACGTAACGATTTAAAACGTTATTCCATCCCTGATTCTGGGTCTATTCACAGAGTCATACGCTTTACTGAAGTCGACGAACAGTACAATTAAGGAATAATTGAATAATACATTTAATTTTTCGTGAAACGCGGGAAAAGTGCAAAGGCTATAACTCTTTAGAATTTTTTCGACCAAAAAATCGATTTTCCTTAAAACGTAAGCAAATGGCTTCAAATTTCGTATACACGTTATTTTTGGCCAAATTAAGGATTAGTAGCCCTTAAATAATATATTTAATATTTCGTCAAAAATGGGAAGTGCAAAGGCTTTGTAGTCTCTGCACCCTTTTCGACCAAAAAGTCGATTTTCTTTAAAACTTGAGCAAATGGCGTTAAACTTCGTATAGGTACACATTATTTTAGGCCAAATTAAGGATTTATATATAAATATATATATATATAAATGGTTTATACCACAAATTTACATTTTTTGTGAAAAATAGGAAAAATGCAGTCCTTGCACTTTTTTCGAGGAAAAATCGAACAATGTGAACAAAGGAATGGCTTAAAACTTCTTACCTTACACACCTTTTTTGAAGCTTAAATAATGATTATTAAATCACAAATAATTAAAAAAACATTTAATTTTATGGAAAGTGGAAAAAGTGCAAAGGCTATTGTCAAGTTGAAATCAAAAATATTTTAAACTAAAGCAAATAAAATAGGAAAAATGCAGCCCTTGCACTTTTTTCGAGGAAAAATCGAACAATGTGTAGCAATAAAGTGAATGGCTTAAAACTTCTTACCTTACACACCTTTTTTGAAGCTTAAATAATGATTATTAAATCACAAATAATTAAAAAAACATTTAATTTTATGGAAAGTGGAAAAAGTGCAAAGGCTATTGTCAAGTTGAAATCAAAAATATTTTAAACTAAAGCAATTATTTTAAAACACGGTAATTACATACTAAATAACATTTCATGATCCTTTATTCGTTTAAATAAAAAAATTAAAATGCAAATGACTAATGGAAAAAATTCAAAGATTATATTAGTCTTTACACATTTTAAACCAAAGCAAATATGTTTTAAAATTTTAAACACACATTATTTACACCCTAGATCAGGGGTGCGCAAATTAGGGGGCGCGACGAATAATTGGGGGGGGGGGGCGCAATAACAGCCATGATATAATTTTAAAATAAATAAAATAGTTTTTTTCACATTTCATATATTTTTTCTGTTTACAATGTTGTACTTCTGTAATATTTCGTATCGGTTGGTCAAAAATTATTAATGCCAGCCAACTTCAAAGCGAAAAAAAAATTTGGGGGCGCGTTAACATGCTAAAAAATGGGGACCTGGCATGAAAAGTTTGCGCGCCCCTACCCTAGATGACAGTTAATTATTTTCTGGAACAATATTAAAATAATTAAGAACTGTATTTAATGTACAAAAAAATTAAAAATGCTGTCTTGCGAACCAACGTACACTATAATTTACAATTTTATCTGAGGCTCGTTAAATCAACACAGTTTATCTTTTTAACGTCTGTACTCCTACACCGTGATCATTATCATGAAAATTTATATGCAAACTGCAGATTTAATGCGGTTTTGTGCCAAATTGGGGTATCTCGAAATTGTTTAATTAAATAAGAAGACTCCTAAAAAAAATATGCGAAACCGTTGTTGTAACTTTACGAGCAAGTTCAGATCAACTTTATGTTAACAGACGGTGGGCGCTACTGTTAAACGTAACAGTCCCACAGTTTTCCTTGTAGATTTTTGTTGACAACAAATAGGTATGTTGTTTATGTAGTTTAATGGTCAATAATAATTTGAAATGTATATGTCACAATTGCGAACGTTGAACATAGATACAATGTAGTCACAATATATGTTACCTTTACAGTATAAAATATTGATATTGCATGTAATACCTAGGTGTTTCATAAAATACCGATTCTCAGTAGTCAAATTGTAAAATATTGTTTAATACTTTAACTAGTAAATGCATACAATACCTTGTTACAACATAAAATAATTTAATTGTACAGGGTGGTCCAAATTCGATGGGATTGCATGGGTATCTCGCTTAATATTTAAGATAGAGAAATGTGCAATTTTTTAAGACAAACTCAAAACCGTTTTCAAATATATTATATCATTTCCAATTTTCAAGTTATTGATTAAAAAGTGTTTTTTTGTCATATTAATAATGTGTCATATCTCAGTTATTGTTCTAAATTGCGAGAAAAGTTATAAAGATTATTTTTAGATATTTTTATGTTTAATTTGATAATACTAAAAAAAAAATGTTACACTCGCCGGTAAAAAGTAATGACACAAACCCCACCTTTTTTTAAATCGGATAGTTGGCTATGGCCTATCTAAATTCCTTGTTTTTTTCTCATTCCAAATATATAAGGGTTGATGGATTTCTTTTTGATAATACGCAATTACGAAGGTTTTCTAGTTTTTTTTTAAAAGAAAATCATAGTAGGCTGTAAAAACAAAAACAAAAGTTGTAAAACCTTTTAAAACTCATGTGGTACAAGTTACCAAGGGTTTTTAAATTTGTTGTTGAGATAAACATTGTAAATATTTGAACATAATATAACAACAACATAGTCGGAATCAGCAATAATGTAGTATATTGCTGTTTATCTTATGTTTAAAAATTTTTGATATTTATCTCAACAACAAATTAAAAAACCTTGGTAACTTGTACCACATGAGTTTTATAAGGTTTTACATCTTGTTTTTTTTTTATAATGTACATTGATATGTAATGCTAGACTCACAAAACAACAAATGAGGCTCAGGTTAAAGGTTGCTGAAAGCTTTTTTTAAGTGAAAACAACCTATAAGCTTCATTTTCATTATTCCTTAAAAGAAGCCTAAACTAACCTTTAACCTGACCCTCTATTACTGACCAAATGAATAAGGGCCAGGTTAAAGGTTGGTTAGAGCTTTGTTTTTTAATGAAAATAAACGTATTAGGTTCATTATCATTATTTATTTAATAAAAAAGCTTTAACTAACCGTTAACCTAACCCTCTATTACTGATGTAAACAGACTTATATTAGATATTTGCAAAAATGCATACGTTTTTAACCCGAAAATATTTCATTACATGCATTACACAGATCGCAACTGGCTTTTTATGAAATAACTAGATACACTATAGAGTAGTTGCCTGCGTTTTGATTTTTTAAACACACTTTCTTATCCATTTTCTACATTTACAAATTTTAAAACATAAGGAAATGTCTTCAAACCTTTTTGCTCAAGGTTTAGGTCTATTGAATTAATATGAAGTTACAAAATTAACTGACTGTCGGTTACCAAATTTATGCTTCATAAAAGAAATTGGATATCCGCTGTAATGAAACCGGTAATTAAATTAAAATAAAATTTTACGCGTGTATTTCATCTGCTGTTGAAATTATTAAGCAAATATTGCTATAAATTATTTCCTTTATTACAACAAAAATTTTCGTGGTACCACTTGAACAACTAAAGCTAACACGTCACATAAAGATGCGGTTGTTAATTAAGGTAGTTTGTTGTTGCTGATTAATTCGTTTTAACGATAATAAGACGTTGAAACATACTGCAACAACTGTGCTTACATATTACTGTTAAGTTGTCTAAAAAAAACGTAAAGAAAGTGTTTTAGTGGGAGAAATCGTAAATCAAAACACTAAAATAACTGCATTTTTGTTTCTTGCAGAAAATACGCCAACATGCGGTTATTTAAACGAAGATGTTCGGATCCGAACCCTCAATTAGTTAGTCTGTCACCTTTATTGGACATTGGCGAATCTTTGAACGTGTCAAGCCCACAACAGTCACGATCCGAATCACCAACAAACAAATCCAGCAAAGGTAAGAACGCTCAAACAATGGATACATACATCAAATTTTTTATTCCTTAAAGTGTCGTGCGATTAACTGTTGTTTGAAATTATTTAACAAAGTTTTGGTCACTCATATCTGTGTTGATTTCATTACGAACACAATAACGTTCATTCCAAATTTTTGTGCAAATTTTGAACCAGTAACCATTTCACTGAAGGAGCTATTGTATCAACACAATTATCTGCATGTAGCTGGATTTTGTTGCTTTACAACATTTTTTGTTACAATAAAAATGTCTTATCCTAATAGGCTTAGCTACTTGGAGTAGAAAAGTAGGTCAGAAATGGGGACAGTTACGACGCAGTGATTCTTCGGAACAGCTATCCTCAAACCCACCGCGACGACGCCCATGGACGCAGCTAAGACACAGTAGCAGCTCCTTACCATCAACTTACCAAGATACAAATGGAGTAGACAATAAAAAAGTATCAAGAGTCGATTCGCTTCGTAATTTATTTTTACACAACGAGAAATATTCAGTAACGGCGCCACACAAAACGCTAGATCCTGAAGTGCTTCAAAACGGTATTAAGAAAATATACGAGAATTTAGAAGCCGAAAAAGCCACTGGAGAAAGGCCCTTAAAAGGCAAAAAACGACTGAAATCGACTGTTGATAACATAGCGTTGACGCAGCAACAGCTACTAGATTATTTATTAATAATTAAACCCGATGCAAACGAATTGCAACAACTAATCAACGAACTTAGCGAAGAACACAATGTTAAACCAACGAATAGAAGAACTATCCATTCGGATAGAGGAGCCGTTCCCAAGTCTTCCAGAAAATTTAGGGCAGTCAAAAATCTCTTTTCCAAATTTTCTTCAAAATCGGATGACGAAAACGATTTTGTTTCCAAAAGCAGAAGAAACGTTTCTTCGGGAAGCTTAACAAGCCTAAACGAACTAATCATGTGCTCCAAAAGGACGTTATCCTTATCAGAAATTTCTGCTGTTCTGACTTCCACCATCAATAAATCAGAAGAGAGCGGATACGGTAGCGATTCAACACGTACAGATTCGCCCAAAGGCTCTATCAAATCCCAAACGAGCGACATTCAAGCAAATGTACAAGAAACAATCACAGAAAATAGTTTAAATTCGCCCGTCGGCCAAATTAATCTACAGCGCACAGAAAATACAGCAGGCGTAATCACAGAAACCAAAAAAATACTAGATGCTTATGGTGCAGATGCTGATACAGCCGATGATGAGGAAGAAACCGTTTCAGAGCTCGCTAAAAAGCAACGACGAACGAAACTGCGGTCGTCAGGAAGATTAAAGCGTACGAGATCAGACAGCGAAGATAATTCAATTTCGAACGACTGTAAAAGATATGATACAAAGCCTAGTCCTACAAAAAATTTAGAAAACAGCGTAGCTATCTCGAAACAGTATGAAAACCTTTCGGAAACTCTGAATAAATCGTTTACCGATAAGTTAAAAAGGCTTTCCATAGAATTCAATTCGAGCCTCAAGTGCAGCTATAATTTACACAGGGATCAATTAAAAACGCCAGAAAAGGATTACAAGTGTATACGATTAAGACCCACTGAAGAACAATCTGTTGGCATATCAATTGCACCTGGAGATTCGGCTTATCAATCGTCATCATCCTTTATCGTAACGGATATTGCACCTTGCTCAGCTGCAGCACTGTAAGTATTTACAAAATCAATTTCTTTAACACCTGTAGTGCTAGATCATAAAGAATGCAACAAGCACTTTCGATAACTTTTACCATTAGCAATCTGTTTAATTTTTAATTACGATCGTCACTCTTACTCGTTTGATTAAAGGAATGGAAATCTGCGAATTGGTGATGAATTGGTCAAGTTAAACGGCGTGCGAATGCGCGGTTTATCGTTAGCAACAGTTAAAAGTTTATTGGCTCCAGTCAATGGAGAAGTCGAAATAATAATTACAAGACTGAATTATGAAACTAAGCAACAACGTATAACAAACACTGCTACCCCATATTCTTCGCCCATTCGTCTAACTTCTGTGGCACATAACGTGAATTCCCCTAACCAAATACAGCAACCAAATAAGTATGCGATAAATTCTGAAGGTAACCAAAAGTTAAAACTATTTTAAAGATTGAGAAAAATAATGTTTTATTCCTTTAGCTACAACCAAAGCCTTAAAATCAACCCCAACAATCAGGAAACCTATTGAAAAGCAAACGCCGTTCAAATCCTCGAACCATTACCAAGAATCCCGCACGGGCATGCGAAAATTTTCTTATCAATCAGATCCAATTTATTCGTGCAAGCAAAATTCGTATTCAACTCCTTCACATCACGGCGGCCGTAAACATGCTGTACAATATCATTCTGTAACATTCTGCAAGGGTCCTGGTATGAAATCCTTGGGGTTTTCCATCGTAGGGGGAAAGGATTCACCTCGTGGCGCTATGGGGATATATGTGAAAACCATAATGAAGCAAGGACAGGCAGCCGAAGAGGGCACTTTAAAAGAAGGTAGGTCTCTTTACATCAATAATATCAAAACGAACGTCTACAGAGTGGTTCACTTTTTTGTAGCAGGCTTTAACAGTCGATACAAAAAATGTTTAACGTGAATATTCCATATCAACATTGGTCCATAAACGCTTCATTTTAAAGATACAGGGTGTTGAAATTTTCGAAAAAATATCGATAATTTTTAAGCGGTTGTCAACCAGTAGATACATTTAAACCAATTTTGGTATACAGCACCACCTTACAGGTTACCACATTCGGTGAGAATGTCAAGCCCCACAAGCAACAAGTTTCAATAAATTTTATAAAAATACTAGTACGGTACTGTTCAAAATCTAACTCGAACTTGTTTTTGGGTAGAGAATTTTATTTTAAACAAACAGTGTCTCTTGACTTTTCTACGTATCTACCACCGCACCGTTTGGCGCGGAATTTGATTTATTTTACCATTCTTGCGAAAAATTCCCCCATAAATTCGATCTAAAAGTATCGCTAATGTTCGAAATAAAGAAGTAGGTAATTACCGATTTTTGCAGTTTTTAATAAGAAAACATGCTAATAATGAGGGAAGAGGTTCTGCTAAATTGACGATTAATGAGCATATACTCTGCAGTTTGCAATTTTCTGCTTTTCGCAATATTTTTAGATCGAATTTATGATCTAATTTTTCACGAGAATAGTAAAATAAATCAAATTTTGCGCCACGGTGGCAGATACGAAGAAAAGTCAAGATACACATTTTGTTTAAAATAAAATGCTTTACCTAAAAACCAGTTCGAGTTTGATTTTGAACAGGACCGTACTAGTTTTTTATAAAACTTATTGAAACTGAACCCCCCACAACTCCGCCACTGGTTGCTTGTGGGGCTTGACATTCTCACCGAATGTGGTAACCTGTAAGGTGGTGCTGTATACCAAATTTGGTTTAAATGCATCTACTGGTTGACAAACGATTAAAAATTATCGATAATTTTTCGAAAATTTCAACACCCTGTTTATTTAAAATGAAGCGTTGATTGACGCGGATGTAGGTTTTTCGGGACCTAGGGCTTATTGCAGTACAATGGGGTCCATTGTTCTTAGATTAAGAATGTTTAAATTGGGGTTTAAAATTCATTTTTAATAACATTAAAATCAGGGTTGAAATATATTTATTTATGAAATGGTGTTGAATGACAAACATTATATCTTATATAAAAAAACATAAGAAACAAAAAAATATTATTAACAAAAACGTATAAACAAACAAAATGTATGACAATAATTCAATTTTTGTGGGCTCTTGACGCTTGGGGGCCCAGGGCTTAAGCCCTATTATTAGTCCCTATGTAGATCCGCCCTTGTATATTGATACGGAATATTCGCTTTAAAATAAGTTTTTATATCGACTGTTTAAGTCCTGCTACAAAAAAGTGGACCACCCTGTATAACTAGAACAACAGTGAAGAATATTACTGCCTAGAGAAATTAAAAATTCACCTTTATCAAAAAATTAAAACGTTTTTTTCCAATATTTTGCTATTTTTTACACTCCCACCAAACTATAGTGTACCTAAGGCCGTGCTCCCACGGAAGTGATATGACTTGATGTGACGCAATTTTAAAGTGACCAGACTCACATAAGGCTGAAATATTTATTATCAGATGACATCTTTATCATTAAAGGAAACCTTTGCGGTGGTTTATAACCCCGAATATTTTGGTTTTTCTATGCTAAGTGCACAGAAATGTTAAGTCACTCAAAGATTAAGCGTCACGTGACTTCAGTGGGCGCTCAGCCTTATGTCATTAAGTTGAGTCCTTATTAATTAAACAAAATAAAATAGACAATTACAGATTTTTTTTGCTAGATTGAACTGGTTATGCAGCATGAAGATTGTTAAATTCCTTTTTCGATTATTTATTCTGATTTTGTCTTGAAATTTTAGGTGACGAAGTTTTATCTATTAATGGATCATCTGTTGGAGGACTGAGTCACAATGAAACTATCGCTTTATTTAAAAACATAAAATGTGGAACTGTTGCTATTGATATTGCTAGACGCCACCAGACCCATACTTAAAATTGGGTATCATATAAATATTAATTACATTTTAGCATAAAATTGGCAAGAAGATAAATTTCCGTCAGGGTTTTAATTAAAAAAGTTTATTAAAAATTGTTGATTATTACTTTGGACGTGTTTTGATAAATTTAATAAATTCGCGTTAATCAACTTGCAAAATTTAAAGTTTAATCTATAAAATGGCTTTCTTTGGGGTATTTTTTATTTTGTTTTTCTTTATTTTAGTAACACAGTAATTATATGATAATCTAATCAACCGTCACACACATAATTATTAACAAATATGTTGTTAAAAATAGAATGTGCAACTTTAAAGTACAAAAATATGTGATATAGATAAAATATGTATGTTATGAATCTAATATAACTTATTTAGAAGCTTAATTACTGTTAATAAATTATTATAAATGACGTAAAACTTAATTTATATCAAATTTACATCAAAAGTAACAAGTATTTGATTCACTATTAATAATGTTTGTTGCTTGACACGTAACTTTTGATAGGCCGATTGTAATTTTTTTGACTTTGTGTGCAAAATGTAGGTTATTTATTTCCTTATGTAATATTGTATTAGACCATTTATGTACATAGAGTTGCTGATGTTATTATAATAGTTATTAATTTATGATATGTTTCATTAAAATATCTTTTTTTTAAGTTTATAATAAAAGTATTTGGTTATAATGTTGTATTTATTTATGCCCCCACTTAACCTGTGTGATATTTAAACATATAATTATTGAAGCTAAGAATAATTTGATAAACAACTTTTTTTATATTTGTCACTCCAGTTCAGTATTATCTTCACCTAGACTTAAAAGACGTATTTTTAATGAGCATTGTAATGTATTATCAGAGTTATTTCATAATGTACATGAGAAGATAACAATAATGTAATAAATTAATACCTACTTAAGATATTTACTTTTTCTATTCAAATTAATATGCATGAATGGCATATACTTGAATTAAGTGGCATTAATGAAGGCAAAAAAACAAATAATCGTAAAATTTATGCTTGTAAATATAATTTAGTTAAAGAAAGAACGACAAGAATACATTTCATACATTTTCTGTAACTGTTAAGTAGAACTTAAAAGCTCAACATATTTCAAATCAGTACAAAAAATTGTTCAATTAAAAAAGTGTGGTCAAACATTTTTTAATTTGGGTATTTAATATTAAATTAATGTACCTAAGTAAAATGTGTTTTGTAAAAAACAGGACAACAGTATGAATATACGTTCCAAGATAATTTTTGGATAGATAACGCACTTTAAAGTGCTGTTTGTACCAATTTTTCACGCGAAGATTTTAAATATTGCCATAAGAACAACTGGCATTGATGTTGTGCTACTTTTTGCTCATTGGATAAATGTTGACGGCCATTTTAGTTATGTGGAACAGCTTAATTGTGATAGTAATGCTTAACTTTTTAGTACACAGAGTGTAGATAACGCACTGTTTGCTACTTAGACGTTACAGCAATTAATATTTTTAATAAACAATAGTTATTTCGCACTAATCTTAAAATAATTTTTTAGTGGTAGTGCACAACAGTGCTTGTAACCTTGTGTGTTCATTTGAACTAATTTTCATTTCTCCAATTTCGGCACAAAAATTTCAACAATAGCATTTCCGTTCATTCGAAAAAAGACCGCAATACTAAATCGCTAATATAAACGCGAAGCTTATGAAATTTGTCACTTTAATTTAAGTTTTTGCAATAATTATTCAAAATTGAGATACTGGATTTAAAATAAATTTTAAAAATGTCTAGCAAATTTCTTTATTTTGCTTATGGAAGTAATTTACTTAGTCAAAGAATTCATCTGCAAAATCCTAGCGCAGTTCGTGCTGGAATAGGAAGATTAGATGTATGATAACATGTAAAATAAAATATATTTTTTTGTAATTACAGTTAATTTTAGAATTTTCGACTTGATTTCATACGATATTCAAATAGATGGAAAGGAGCTTCGGCTACTATTGTACCACATGAAGGGTACTACATATGGGGTGCATTGTGGGAAATAGATGTAGCTCAATTAAGTAACTTGGATGAGTATGTATAAAAATAATAAGCTTACATTAATGTACATAAAAAAATATTTTAGTCAAGAAGGTGTATCAGCCAAAGTATATTTTCCTTTAGAAGTTGATGTATCTTTACCTGATAAATCAATAAAAAAATGTCGTGTTTATCAACAATGCTTAACTCCTACTCACATTCCTATTAAGCACTTGCCTTCTGATAGACAGCCTTCAGGAATATATTTACAAACAATGATTAAAGGAGCTGTTGAATCAAATTTGCCACAACATTATCAAGAGTTTTTAAGTTTAATACCACATAATGGATATTTAGGAAAAGTTGACTATAATCTTGATTAAAATGATTAAAGATTAGACCCAATTGCTAGATAAAATAATATTGTACTAGGCTTTATCAATAAATCTTTATCTAATGCTTATTTTACTTTCTTATTCACTCGAAATGTATTTAATCTGTACATTATTGTACTATTATCTATAATTAAAGATAATTTTACATACATTAACTCATAAAGTGTTGTATACAAAAACTATATTGCTTGTGTATTTTGAAAATAGCTTAAGGTATTTGACTCATAAATAATAATATTTATGCGAACGTCATTGGAAAGTATTTGATTATTTAAATTTGTCATCGTCAGTCTAATATTTGTGTTTGAACTTGCTGGTGCAGCTTTAGAAAATAAATGGAATTGTTGGCTGCTTAAGATTAAATAATGTATGTAATTTTAAATAATTAGTACATTTAAAAGACTTTTTAAAAATTGCTAATTAATTTTATTAGTGGATAATATTATATTTCAAATTTATTAAAACAGTGTCGCCAACATAATAAAAAGTGCCTATATTCAAGACATTGCTGCATGCAGTAATTTGGACCATATAGCATAGCATTGCAGTAATTTTGACAGCAACAGTTTTGCAGTGTTGATAATAGTTAGCATTATTCTACAAAAGTGTACAAATACATTTATTATGTGTGTACTCAACCAATATGTAAAAAATATGTTAGTCACTGGAGATTTATTATAATGCCAATATACATTAAAAAAAAATCAGCAAATGGACATGTTCTAATTACTAAAATTAATTAGTTTAGTTGCTAATTTAAGTTCTAATATATAAGTGAATGTTTGTGAAAATGTGTGCAAAACAGAAGTTATTGATTTACGAACCACATTTCTTTTATTGATAATTATTTATAATATCTGAGTTAATTGGTAGATGTAACGATGGCAAACACATTTGATCACGAAGATGTGGCGAGGTAAGTAAACAAGTACGTTTCTTTCCGTATAACTCATTGATTGGCTTGTAGCTGGTATTTTGGCTCGATGAGTAGACAGGAAGCAACAGATTTGTTGATGGCCGAGAAAGAAGGGGGTGTTTTTCTTGTACGAGATAGTTCGACAAGCCAGGGTGACTGCGTGTTGTGTGTTCGGTAATATTACGACACTGTCATCTAAACTTATAATTAGAGTGCAATAATTTTTAGTGAGGATAGTAAAGTGAGCCATTACATAATAAATAAAATGCAACAAAATGAACAAGTACGATTTAGGATCGGCGATCAACTCTTTCCAGATCTACCGACTTTATTAGCATTTTATAAAGTACATTATTTAGATACCACGCCATTAATTCGACCAGCACCGAAAAGAATAGAACAAGTTAGGGCAAAATACGATTTCGTAGGACAGGTACGGAATGTTTACCAGTTTTTTTCGGATTAACGCCACGGAATAGTTTCAGGATAATGAAGATCTTCCATTTAAGAAAGGAGAAATATTAACGATTATATCGAAGGATGAGGATCAATGGTGGACTGCTAAAAATAGTGCCGGTGTTAAGGGTTCTATACCCGTTCCTTATGTACAAAAAGTAAGAGCTAACATTTGTGTTAATAAAAAATTTGTTGTTAAAACGTTTTCTTTGCAGATTGAATGTGTGTTTCCGGATGTACCAAGGCCAGGTTCCGGTGGCCCAGTTCCTGTCAGTCCGCAACAAGTGGAAGCTGCTTTGAAACGTAACAATCAGATGCAGGTAAACACATTTTCACGGTATATGTGTGCGGTTTTCTGATGTTTTTTTTTGTTTCAGCGAAAACTCCCTGCCATGGCTAGAGTGAAGCAAGTACGTGTACCTAATGCATATGATAAAACTGCACTAAAGTTAGAAGTAGGGGATATGATAACGGTTACTAAAATAAATATAAATGGCCAATGGGAAGGTGAATTAAATGGTAAAACGGGGCACTTCCCCTTCACGCATGTCGAATTTTTGGATACCGACAACGAGAGTTAGTATTGTTCAAACTGAGCCGCTAAAAAAACGTGTAGGCAACTGCAAGAGATTTATATATTCAGAGCTGACGTTTACGATTGTTCAGTCATTTCGGCACAACATAACTGTGCTATTTCAATAACCGACTGAAATGATGTGTTAAAAAGTTCATCAGTTATAACGTTCTCTGCTCGCATTTAAAAAAAAAATTATACGCTTAATAAATAGAAGCGCTTGATTGTATTTACACAAAAAAAAAATGGATGTTTCACACATTTATCAGCTCTGTATATATTTACTATCATTAATTTTATTTAGCACTAACTTATAATCCATATTTAAGTGCTTGAGTATATTCATGGATTTTTTAATCTGTGCTGTTACTTGTCAATTTGTATTTTTTATTAATAACATATCAATATATTATTGCGTAATCGTCCAGGAGTTTTTTTATTTGCTTTCAACAATTGCAAGGCAAACAGTCTTGAAAAAAAATTAAATTTGTAGAAGTTATAAAATTTTGAGCATTGCATAAACTAGTTCGTGAATTAATACATGATCGTCTGCTGGATCAAAGCTATAGCTTACAGTTCGTGCGGCTGCAGCCTAAGTAGTTTCAGTGTTGTGACAATGATGGATGCAGATTTTTTTTAATAGCTTTATTATCTACCACCAGTCCATTTATGATAAGCTGAAGGTCTTTTAAAGAGAATATAAAAGAATTTTAATGGGTAATTTATCAACAGTTAGGATATACAGTGTGTCCAAAAGGAATGGAATATGCTATATATCTCAGGATATATCCACTTAAGGGAAAAATGTTTTGAATAAAAGTTGTTTGGTACTTAGTTTTCCACCATAAGACAAAATTATTTTTTTTTCGAATAACGAAAGCGCAATGAAAAACAAATTAAATTTTTAAATGACAATATACCTAGGGTTGCCAGAATATCTCTTTTAAAGAGAACATGTCCTCTTTTTTATCCCGACCTATTTGTTCACTCTTTTTTTATTCTGATCATTTTTGTCCTCTTTTTTCCTCAATTACTTTTGGTCAGATTTTTAAAAAAATTATAGAACAATCGTTTATAGGCCTAAGCAATAAACTCCACTTTATGATTTTATAAAATTTTAGTGCCAAAGCACTTGATTGATGTTTAACTTTTTATGTTTAAAACAAATTTCTTTAATAATTAGGTTTAACAGTATTAAATGTCAAAAAAAAGTTGACCCTCGAATAATAAGTTATTTCTTTCAGAATAAACAATTATTTCAGGAATATACTAGGTAATACATTTTTTTAAGTACAAATGTTCTGCTTTGTTTGATAAAGTAAAAAATGTTTACCTAAAAACTTTGTGTTTACAAATCGTATTTTTATTTACTATGTAGCAAAAATAAATTATTTGTGTGGAATCCGCTTGAAAAAGCCTAAACATACTTAATATGTTTATTGATAACAGGCGCCTACTTAAATACAAAACGCAACCCACTTAGCAGGTTGCGCCAGAATAGGTATGCAATGTGCTTAACAAAGCGCCTACTTTCGGCATTTTCAGGCAACCTGCGTAGAAACGACGTTAAATTAATTGCATATTGAAAAAAGAAATAAAAATTAAAATAGATCTAGTAACGATTAAGTTATTAAAAATGTTGTATTGACCAAATAAAAGAGTGGTTAAAGCCTTTTTTTAATGATAACAGAGTAGATTCATTTTCATTATTTATTGAAAAAAAAGCGTTGACCTAATCTTTTATTACTGATGTAAACAGAACTATTAGGTATTTGTGAAAGTAGCATTTGTTTTTACGCGAAAAATAGTTACACTTTACACAGATGAGAATAGGAAAAAAAAATACAAAGCTTTAGGTATTTATTGCGTTTATTACAAAGAAATATAGAACCAAGGCACAACAAGTTTATAGATACAATAAAATTATACTCTCTTGCACATAATTGGCTTACAGTAATACTGATGAGATTATATAATAATTCCTTGGCGTTAATACTCATTTTAGAATGAAAATATGCAGAATAGTTAAGAAGTGTCCATTTTTGATATACTTCAGTTTTCGTTTATGCTAAAATGCATTAAAAGCGTTGTATTTCATTCAGTCTATGCTACAGGGTAATTGAAAACGAAAAACAGTCAAATATTCAATAAGTGTAGCAAAAGTTGGTATACTTTATGGTCCCAAAAAAGTGCCAATGTTTCTCTCACATATTTTAACTGTTGAAAATGTACACCAAACCAGTTTTTAATAATACACAAATTAGTGATTTAAAAATCACCGTTTCTATGCTAGACCAGTTTTAAGACTCTCCTCTCTTCATCAACCGCTTTTATTGATTAATTTAAATAGGATTGCTAGTGACCAAAAAATTGGTAAGTAAATTTTAATTAAATTTATTTATATGTATAAATGATCACTAATTCAAGCACAGTTAATATAACAATTAATTTTTACCTGAAGGAAGAAACAATTACTACTAATAATCAAAATAGATCTTTAAAACATATAATTTAAATATTTTTTTGGGTAATAACAAAGATATAATTAATTTCTTAACTATTCTGTTACAAATATTTGTTCATACACATTTTTAAAAATTCATGAGTACTTTATTTGCCGTACTTTTAATTCAAATATATTAAGTAGAAATGTTAAATTACAAAAAAAACTACTGTAAATATACAATGTGAAAAAAAAAACAAAAAATTTTAGATATTAAGGATTTAGGCACTATATTAGATCACATATCATATAACAGTGGTCAAATGTGAAATAACATGTTTTTACAATTAATTTATATTATTAATAGCCGTTAATTGTTGATTTGCTATATGCATATGTTTAATATTTTACAAAGGTTTCAACAACAAATTATTTACGGACATTTAATAATTAATAATAGGACTATAGAACTGAAATTATTAATGAAAATGATCGTATAGTTTTGATATTTTCAAAAATTAAAAATTTACAATGAAACAATCTTAACTAATGAACTTTAGTTCAACAAATTGAATACACTGCTAGTGTCACACACATCGCAGTTACTAATTTTTTAATTTAGAAAAACATATTTAAAACAATGCGTTACTGTTACAGTAAACTTATATAATCACCAGTAATTTTACAGAATTACTTAAAACAATGGTGAATGTGCAAAATTTGTTATTAATAATTAATTTTACTGCAACAATATCACGGATAAAAAACACAAAAAAATATTTCAAAACAGTTTCCAAAATTCCTACTACATAAAAACAGGAAAAAAATTTATAAAAGGTTTTTGTATATGCCGATGGCTTTAATTATTTTTGTGTTTCTTGACAAGCTTATTGTCACATATGTCATTAAATTAAATTAAAATTTGTAAGGTGAATGAATTAATATCAACCGAAAGCTTAATACGCATAATTTAAAAATGGACAAATAATTATAAAAACTACAGAAAGCACACATTAGCAATTTTTCATTTAATTAATCCCAAGTCCATCGACTATTAGGTGTAGGACCCGGCCCGGATTAAGCCTTTAAATAAAATTTTGCGTTTGTACCCCATTCAGGGGGGTTTGCAAATTTTGCGATTTTTTACTGGGGTCGAATTGGGCCCCCCTAAATTACAGTTCCTCGACATTTGTGTTTTTTCTCTATTGGTAAATACGGCCCTGTGTAGGACTGTTGATTTTTTTAATTGTTTAAACCAGTGGTACACAAACCGTGGCATATTCTAAAAGCGGCATTGCTTCGAGTGAGTTTAGAAACAAGGGCTTGCATCAAATTCATATTTAAAAATGGATGCAACACTTCGTCGCAAATGTGTGCATTTTCTTTTTTAAAAAATATCAACTATAATTTTAAACCCATACAATTCACCACAAAACAAATATTATTTCAAAATAATAAAAATTAAATTACAATCAAAACAATCCATCAGTTACACTTTAAAAATAAATAGGTAATAAGAAAACTAATTACATCGGATTAAAACATGTGCAACATTCGGATTGTTTTTGAATTAATTAAAAATTCCTATAAAATATATCTAAGTGCTGAACATTTTCCAAACTTTTGTTGTTTTTTAATGTTAACGTAGAGACTTAGTAAATGGTAACTAGTTATGGATTACACTAAATCACGTTCGTGTAACAAGAAAATTAAAGTAGTTGAACATTGGCAGTATAAAACAAGGATAAGAAATAATAAAAATACTTTAAATACAGCTGCAAATTACCCAAAAATCAACTAAATACACCAATTAAAATATAATTTTTAAAACTACGATAAAATAACAATTTTTAATTAATAAATGAATATTGCAGTAAAATTCCTTTAAAATTAAAACACTATTTAGGGTACCCCCTTTTTTAAAAAAATATAACACAAAGTATTTTACTTTTCTTCACTCCTTTAATTTCATAATATATTATTAAAATCCTATTTTACAATTTTACTAGTTCTGGCCTGAGTTGTTTTCGATTTAGCACTAATTACAGAACTCCACCCCCTTAAGCATTTTGTCTATATAATCGATTGCAACAAATTTATTTACAAAAATGGCAATATCTGCATCTTAGGAAAATTATGTACAACAACAAACTCAGTGTATGCCACATTTATGATGATTAATAAGCAATATTTTTTTGGCTCACTTGAATATTCAAAGCACAATTCGATAAAGGATATAAAATGCCATTTTTGGAAATTTTAAATAAACCTATACACATGTATAACCAACACTTTAAATTTCCTTGGACCCTTTACAACAATAATTAAATACAATTTAAAAATTAAAATGAACATCTTAAAAGTTCGTTAACAATTCTGTACGAAATCAGAGTCAATTACTACAATGTTGCATATATCTGAGATAAAATAAAAATATTTTTTTTAAAACAATTAAAATAATTAAATTTAAACAGTTTTCAATTAAAAATGACCGTGTTAAAATTATTAATCGTTAATGTTTTTGGGCTAACTTGCAGAAAAAATAAATTATGCAAAGTCTGAGGGTTACTAGATGAATTACTGTGATTACGGTATTTGTATTCATGTTGTTTACAGTACCAAGCTTCCAGAACTATCATTTGTATGAACTTCGGAAGTTTGAGGTGAAATGGAAGCTGTACGTTGATTCTGTGACCATGACATAGCAGAGTCATTACTCTGAAAGAACAACAAATGCTAAATGATTTAAGAAATATTTTAATTCCTGTTTGTACAGGGTGGACCAAATTCAAATGTTTTACAGGTTATCTCGGTTACCATAATAGATAGCGAAAATCTGATTTCGGTCTCTTGGGCTATTTTTTTGAGAAAGTAACGCCTATGCAATCAGATTTTTTCTATCGGATTCCATTTTGGCACTACAGACAAAAAATGAAATTTCATCATTTTTGAAAATTTGCTGTAACTTCTTTATTTATTAAATTAGAACAAAATGTTGATAAGGTTTTTTATACAGATTTTTATGCTTAATTTAAAAACAAAAGTAATTTTTTCATAGCTTACATTTTTTTTAATGGAAACCCTAGTTGGCCATGACTATGTAAAAGAGTATTTTTTTAGCTTTTCAAAAATATATTTGAATTTGGTCCACCCTGTACATTGATTATTATTATTTTTTTTTTAATCTGCAACTTACAAACAAAAGCACGATGAAAAACAAAAGCTGCAACTGTTATAAAATAATTTATCAATGTGGAATGAGATTAATATATAAATACATTAAGCTATCGAATGATACCAATAAATATAAAAAATTATTGATTAAAATCAGCGGTCTCCAAACTTTTTTGGTCGTGTACCCTTTTATTAATGTAAGCCACAAAAGTTGTCCTATAAAAATTTTTAAATTATGCTGTAGTAATAGAAATATTAATTTATTATGAATTATTCTGTGCACCCCACTTTGGTGCCAACTGATTTAAATGATAGGAAAATAAACTCACATCACGCCTTGATATTTTTTGGTTTCTACTGGATTCAGTATCAGACTTTTTTCTCTTCTTTTTTGCTGTTAAAGATTCCTGCCCGCTATCACCATCTTCAGAATTAGAACTTTCTGAATCTGAACTAGAACTTGATGAGGAATTACTAGAGCTATCGGAGGCTACACCAGAGGGCTGGTCTACATTAATTCGTTCTGCTAATTGTGCTAATCTTGGTTCTTGTTCGTACAAAACTTTCAACCATTTTTTAGATAATTTTGGACGTCCCCGTACAGTTTTATGCCAAACCACTGGAAAGTTTGTTCGACTGCAAAAGTTTTGTGTAACAGCTATCGTTGTATCGAGATTTAAAACAACATGCCACCAACCCCCTGGCACGAAAACAGTCTCACCAGGTTTCTGTAAAATTTCAATAGGCTTACAATCACTTGGCCACGTAGCTTCTTTTGTACGTGGATATATTAAATTAAACCACGTGATAGCCTCATCACGTTGTTTACCGCCCATCACTCCTGTTACCTTAAGAAGCTCTTTGGGAGTATGGGTAGGAAATAAGCACCATCTGCAATAATTAACAACATTAAGTACATGACACACAGTAATCTAGAATCGAAAAGCTACACAAAAGCCCCTTTAAGTTTACCATAAAAAAAAGTAATGCAAAATGAAAAAGCAGTATTATTATTCAATTCAGTAGCGTACCATTTAGAGACAGCTCAATTCATCTAGGACAACACCCACACCAATGTACTTAGATAATACTTTTACAAAAGCAAATGCAGCTACAACTATTTACAGTGTAGAGTTAGCGCATATTTTAAGGGCCAAATCATATCCAGCAACAATTTAAAATGTCGGTTTTGTTAGTAAAGCATCAGGTGGCACATTTCAATGCATAACATTTAACACTTAATACGTATGTATACCTCTTATGGCCAGATATAAGAGCATTCCAGGCACTTGTTCCAAGAGGATCTATATGTATACCAGTTCCTGAACGAGCAGGACCCATCACAAACCAACGATACGGGGGCCTACGATGCTCACCAGTATGTTTAAACAAATCATCTCGAAAATATAATGGCACTTCATAGTCTTCCAATAGTTTTTTACGACGTGGATGCTATAATATTACTTAATTATAATATAAACGAAGCTAGTGTCTATTTTAAGTATCACCTCTCCAAAATTGCTATCAAAAATATACAAGGGACTATCATCGTGACTTGTGAGCATGTAATGTATATAATACTTCATCTTCATTTTAACGCTGTAACCTTCATTATCCTCCCCGCATTTAAATTTTTGGTTTCTATATTTTTTGGCTAGTTTATCTAGGGTCCATTTTTCTTTCGCTTTCCAGACAATCTGGCACTCAGTGATAACCGCAGGTTTATAAGGAAGCTCATATTTTGATATGAATTCTCGTTGAGAAGATCTAGATTCGTTAATTCTGTCGCAACTATCAGTAAATTTCCAAAAGTGTTCGAAAGACTGTGCATAGCCCTGTTGTGTCCAGGCTTCTTTTGTATTTAACTCTTAAACATTATACATGCAATCGTCTTTAAGTAAGTCAGCGTATCGCATATACTACACAGTATAACAAAAAAATTGAGAAAAAAATTTATTCTGATTTATATAATACAGTAAATAAAAAAATATAATAAGAATGATAACTAGTAAAAAATAATGCAACTTGTTTAAAGGTAATTCAGGTTATGTGATGCAGCAAAATTACCTGGTCTAGCTTTTTTCTTCACTTCTTTTATTCTTTTTCGAGCTCTACGTAGAAACTCAAAATCGTCCATTCCTTTAAACGAAAAAAAAGTTTTATAATAAAATAATAATACAGCTAAATACCACAACGGTTAATCACAGATAAATAACTCGTGGAACGACACTAACTACAACTTCACTCGTTTTGACATATACAGTTGGCAACCAATATAAGGCTACCAACACAACACACAAAATACACTAAATTTCCTTAAGGGGACCCTACACGCAGGGCATTACAAACTCCAATTAATTTAATTTATTTTCCAAATTTTAATATACTTTTAAAATATACTTTACAGAAAATATATTGCTATGTTTGGCAAAATTTTCCATTTGTTGACTGGATTTAATAAAACAAAATACATTTTTTAATTAATCTACACATTTTAATGTAATTTAAGCATAAACATAAAATAATTAACGTTAGATTTACATACACAATCATTTTTAAACTAATTTTTAACAATATGTGTTTATTTTGGTGTAAATTTTTAACACAAAAAGTTTTTTTTTGTTTAATACTTGCAACTAGTAGGTATCAAGAATATCTGAAGAAACTAAATTATTAAAAGATTATAGATAATTTTAAACACCGATATAGTCAATAAAGAGCAAGTTTCATATATTGAGCAACAATTTTTGTTGTAAATAAATATATTTAAAACTCTTGTAGATACATTTAAATTTTGTTGATGTATTTCGTTAATGTGCAATGCAATATTTATTTTTATTATTTAAATTTTTTATTGTTTATGATTCTAGAAAGATTAATTACTAATAATGATGTAAAGTAGTAAAGTAGTAAAGTAATCATAAAATTTTTAAGCTAAAATGGGTTCAAAAAATCTATTTTTAGGAAACTTAAACAATACTTCAGTATAATTTTTAAGACAACAATTTCTATTTTATTTCATTTTGCGTTATAAGGCATTAATTTCCATTTAAATTTGTTTTAAAACAATTTTATTGTAATTATGTAATCTTGGCCCTTTACTTTTGCCTACAGGTGATTTGGAGATGCAAGAACTGTATAAAAAATATCTTTTGGTGTGCAAAACTCAATAAATGCCTTGGTTTTAAATGTTTAGCTAGTATAATTGATATTTGTTGTATTAGTATAAGTTGATATTTATAGAATGATATTTTTGTTAGAAGAAGTTTTAACGTAAATGATTTAAATACATAAATTTAGAAGATTTTTCAGAAGATGTATTGAATTGATGACTTAGTTGTAGTTAATCATTTTTAAGTTCCATTATGCTGTTACTTGTGTGTATATAATGTTTTTCTTATGTTTTACAACTTATATAAAAAGATTTTAAAAATAATTGCTAAACCTTTATAACGACATAATTAAAAATTGTTGGTACAAATGAAACGCTTTTACGCAACTTCGACCATATACAACTGATTAAACACTCTTGTGGTAGATCTGATTTTCCTATGCTATTTTGATTTTCACTTAGGATGATTTCTTTATTTCCATTAATAGCCTTCTTGCTGAATCTATTCTTTTGCTCATTCCTCTGTCCATCTCTTCTTTACAATGCGAATGCATCGTTAAGTTTTCTAATTTCCTACTTGAGCAGTTGTATTTCGTGTAAGCCATTATTTTGGTTTTACCTTTTTTTATTTCATGTTGTGCTTAGTAAGTAATTTCTTGTGCTTAACTTTCATAATTTTCTGTAAATCTTCGTCTTTTTTACACAGTTTAGCTACATCCCCTGGAAAAATGAACTCGCTAAATGTTATTCCTTCTATTTTCCAAAATCCAAGTCTTTACCACTAGAAATGACAATGGGCTGAGTTTACACCCTTGACTATATTTTTTACATATGTATGATTAACGAAAAACATACGTCTTTAAAATCATCTAATCGATGATATAACTTTAGTATTACTTAAAAAATTACCAAAGCAATTTCAATAAAACTAAAAAAAATCGAGATGCTAAAAGCTTAGCAAATTTTTATTGGCAATAAGTTGGGGTTTAGATGCAGCGGAGAAACTTTAAAATAATTTTAGTTTTTGCCTCGTATTCTGTGCCTCTTGAAACCGTGGTCCGAATGGTCGGTATTGTTGTGGGCCTCTTGTACCTTGGGTTGTGCGGTAAGTTATCTCATTATTTTCTTGATTGCCGATTGTTCAACTTCAGAATAATCCTTCCCTAACAAAAAGCAACTCGAATTCTTGAGTTCTACAACATATTGCGTTTATTGGCCACCCTTGTCTGTTCCGCGACGCGAATGTCACATAACTGACGTTCAAGTCGACCCCATGAATTTTAATGATATTAAATCTGTCTTTCATTTCACCCTTTTTGTTATGGTTCTGTGTTTCGGCCGTAAAATGTGTAGAGCTGTATGTATATCTATTGGTTTTTATATTCAAGTCTTCTTCTTCATATCTCTCATGTTTTTCTGTTAAAAGGGTCGTACAAGGAACACAAAAAAAATTAATTAACTGCACAATAAGTTTCTTTAGCTTTAAAGCAATTTTTAAACAATCACCGTCACTTAAAATAAGTACTGCGGAGAAATGTGAAAAATCTTCAGTGTTGTTTAAGTGTAGTCATTTTAATTAGCAAATAACTGCAAGGAAAATCGGTACACTGTTAGTCTTAAATGTAATTAAACCAGTTTTAAATTAGTGACAATCATATAATTAATTTTGTTTTGTTTTACCTTTCACAATAAACAAATTTAATTCTTAGTAGATATACGCTTTACTTATTTAAGTAATACTAATATAGATACGGTTAATTATAAATCTTTTATTTTTGTAAAGGAACTTTTGTAAAAATTCTAAACTCGTTTCAAGACTCTCGTCTACTTATGAGAAGTAATCTTATTCATCATAGTTGGCAACAACAAAGGGTGTATATGTATTATATATATATTTTTATTATGTATATGTCGTAGGCATAATGTGAAATCCGGCATTTTATAAAACGCCAGCAAAACGAGCAAATTACGACTTTTTCATAAACCCATACATTTGTGTAGGCACAAAACTATTAGCTTCATTTTTATTATTTATTTAAAAAAAAAAGCTTTAACCAACCTTTAACCTGACCCTCATTCATTTGGTCAGTAGTAGAGGGTCAGGTTAAAGGTTGGTTAAAGTTTTTTTTAAAAATAAATAATAAAAATGAAGCTAATAGTTTTGTGCCTAGGCGTTTTATAAAATGCCGGATTTCACATTATGCCTACGACATATACATAATAAAAATATAACCTTTTGTGATTCAAGTACTAATTTAAAATTTGTAAATTCTGTTTTTAGGAACCAAAAAATTGAAACGCAATAAATTTCATTGTTCCCTGTACAGGGTGGGCAAATTTGGGTGTTTTTATAGGGAATCTCGGTAACTATAATGATATGTTAGAATGTTCTATTCAAAGCAATAATAATTCTGAAGCTGCAAGTAAAACCTATTTTAATCGTTACCCAGAAAGAAGGCAATCTAATAAATCTATTTTTGAAAGATTAAAACAAAATCTCATTTTGGAGACACATTAAAGACAATTTATATAAAAATAGTAATAATAACATCAATGAACTAAGAGTAAATTTTGTACAGTGTATTCATTCTAATTCTAATATTCATATTTACAACGCAGTTCAGAGTGTTTCAAGGTGTTGTGAATTATATGTTGCAAATAATGGACATCAATTTGATAATTCCCTGTAAATAGTTTTATATTATTTTTGAATTATCTTCTAGTTTGTATTATTTTATTCCTGCTTTTTTGAAAATGGTAGATGATTATTGGTAGCAAACCTCTTCACTATATTTAATTTTTTATTACTTTGTCCTGGGTTTGTTAAATGTCCCACAATTAATGAGATTTGGTTTTAATCTTCCAAAAATAGATTTATTAGGTTGTCTTCTTTATGGGTAACGATTAAAGTATGTTTCACTTGCAGCTTGCAGCTTCAGAATTATTAAAACATTGAATAAAACATTCTAACATATAAAACTAAAAAATAGTTTTATAAATGAAATTTGTAATCACATTTGTTTTCAGCCCTTGAAGAAGCCTTAAAAACATTAAGTGCGAAACGTTGGATTTTTAACCAAAATCAATAAAACCGTCCTGTAAATCCAGAGTTTTTAATTTCTAAACCATATAAAACTTCGTTATATGTTATTATAATAACACAAGACTACTACTAGAAAATAATGAAATATAAAAAATTACTAATTTTTTAAATAATGTAAGGAAAATTAACAAATCAACCCCACAATGGGAAAAAATCTTCTTTCTCATGATGCCATGGCCTACCATGAGTTCCATATAAAAAAATACAACTTTATGTCATAGGTAACCCGAATTTTGTTGTTTCTGAAAAATTGTCTACGCCACTGCACTCTTATCAAAAAAGTGTCATATCAAACTGATCGTAATTTTCATAGGCCATTCCGTGTTTATAAGGTTAAATATTATAAGTAACGATCAAACAATCCGCAATTACAAGCCTACTGCTAGAAAACAATGAAATATTAAAAATTACCTACTTTGAAAATTGTAGATTTCTGCTATAATGTAAGGAAAATGAATAAATCGACCCCACATGATATATATTATTTGAATGGGGAAAAATCCTCTTTCTCGTGATGCCAGAGCCAACTATGGGTTCCATTTAAAAAAATACAACTTTATGTCAAAACTCGAATTTCGAATTTATTTTTGAAAAATTGTCTACGCCACTACATTCTTATCAAAAAGTGCATGAAGAACGTCAAAATGATTTTTCTTTATTTTCATAAACAAGCGAGATATACTTGGTCATAAAACGAAAAGTAAAAAAATCGAGTTATCGGTGATAACTCGAAAACAGTAGCGTAGCAAGGGGGGGCGGGGAATGCGGTCCGCCCCGGGCGTCACATTTTTTTGGGGCGGCACTTTTAGTCTACCCAAATGGTGTAAAAATGAAATTCTCGGGGTAATGAAAGGATAGTAGATATAATAATCAGTACCGGCACTGGCGCTATTAAATTCATAAAAATTAATTTTTAAAAAAGGAATTCTTATCGAAGTTAGAGGATAAAACGAGCTACTTGACC
The DNA here is from genome assembly GCA_947652605.1 of Elmis aenea. NCBI lineage: Eukaryota > Metazoa > Arthropoda > Insecta > Coleoptera > Elmidae > Elmis > Elmis aenea. Next base: position 10,717,369 of record OX393584.1, read on the forward strand.
TTTCTTCAATGAAAACCCGCCCCCTTGTAACGACAGAAATTCCAAGTACCTAATAAAATTTATTATACGGTGCCAACCATTCAATAAAATTATGAAACAATTCATTTATTTTAGCCATTAAATTCCATGCAGTTTTAAACTCTATTGTAACAGGGATTTTTCACCCTTATTAAAAATAATTTCGTGGGAGTGGGGGCGATCTGATTAAAGAAAATAAAAATCAGAAAAGGTTCTACTGTAAAACTGTAATTTTGGAAGATGGTTAAGTATTCTACATTATCTAACTTTGCATTAAAACACGTTTGAACGTCTAAAATTAAAAATTTTTTTTTTTACCCCTCCCCCACATTTTTCTGTCGATCTCTGCTTGGTTTTGGAAAAAGTTAGCGACCCTTATTTATAGGGGCGGCAAATTCAGGGACCGCCCCGGGCGGCACAAACTCTAGCTACGCCACTGCTCGAAAACAAAAGACGATAACCAGTTTTAGTTTTTACCATTAACTTTTTCTCGAAAAATGAGATCGAGAAAGGGAGGTCCGTTTTTCCATAACTCTTATAGTTAGGTACCGAGATTCCCTATAAAAACATCAAAATTTGCCCACCCTGTACATAAATTTTTGTACTTAAAATCGAATCCCTGTTTTTAATTATAAATTATTCAATGTCAAGCATTTTTATGAGAGTAAATTAATATATTTTGTCATCTAGATTTGCGGAGCTAAGAGACAGATAAGTTCTTTGCCTGAATAAGTTGTAAAACGTTGAAAGAGTTTGCTATAAAAAACTTTTTCTATAAAAAAAAACGTCCCTCAACACAGGGAAAGACTGTTAATCGACTTATTTAAACTTTGAAAATTATTAAATGGTAAAAACATTTTGGAAACTTCTTAAACTGACGTCGGTAGATTTTTGAATCGAGTTAATGACGGTTGGAACAAACGCGCCTGCAGGCAATCTATAAAATTTCCACTAATCTTGAAGTACATCAAGACTTTTAAAAGTAATAAGATCTCTTTTGTTAAATAAAGAGTTTTAGACTATAATAAATCTACGTGACTGATATTATTTGATATATTACCATCTTTATACGTTTTACTGGAAAGCACTGCCCTAAAGCTATCGAATTATTCCTTCAAATTACGGACTATTTGAAATTATATTCCACTGGATGTGTTGCTAAAGTACTTAGATATAAAGATACAACAACGACGCAAATTAGAATATACGCAGCCAGACCTATACAGGAGGGGTGCCAGAATCGAGTAGGTAAAACTTTTGGCGGAAGAGGATAATAACTCAGTTAGAGGCGTAAGCACATTCACCAGCAGTTAAACGACGGATAAAAACAGAACTTGTAGTGTAGTTTTTATCAATTTGAAGTTCATTAATGTTGAAGTAGTTTTTATTGACGTATGTTATATTATTTTACTTTAAAAATACTATGATTATTACGGTCTTAGAGTACAATTTCTTTAGGCAAACTCTAATTGCACAACGTAATGTAAGCTAGTTTATCACCTCGACAAAAACTATGTCTGGTTAATTATTTTATATCTGAAATATTATACTCAGAAACAATTCAACTCTTCGTTATCAACCTGATAGTAACAATGAATATAAACTAAGAGAAGTTGCACAACAGAATTCAATTCAGTTCTTTATTAGTGGCAGTGTCATTGCTAGTCTTTAACCTTTAAGAATCCACTTTTTTAGTTATTTGGGTGATTAATTTTTAGTATAAATGTGTGTAGGTTTACTTAAAACATCACTTATCTTATTTTGAAGAAAAATCTTTTCTTGAAGGCTGTTTCAAGACGTTCGTTTCTTCTTCTGTTATTGATTTATAGAACGAAAATGAATGATAAAGCTGCCGATGAAAAGTTGAAAGTATCGGAACTCTAAATACTTTTTAAGACGATATGCTTATCACAAATAAAGTAAGTGGTTTTCTTATTAAACTTAAATATGGTTATAGTTATGAACTCTTAATTTAATATAAGGAAAATTTTATTTTGTTTAAATTAAACCAACAAATTTATGCCGAATTTAAAGGGAAATCTGATGCCATTTTAAAATTTAACCTACGTCTTAACTTTTTGATATATTTTGAAAAAACTGAAAAAGGTCGATTTTTTTAAACTTGAATAATTCCGTAAGCATATGAGCTAGAACAAAAATTAAAATTGGCTTTTATAGATATTTTTACGTAGATTTTAAATATTTTGACGAAATTTTCATAGCACTCGATTTCCGAGTTATAACACGAACTTGCATTTTTTTAAAATGGAAGTCATAGTTGGCTGTGGGCTTATTATTGTGGTGTTATGGCAAAAGTTGATATGTCCAAAATTTTCATTTTGTGGTTTTCAGTTGATACGTCTTTTTAAAAGGGGTTTTCATAAGTTAGAACAATTTGATAAATCGGAATTGGTACCGACAAATATTGATATGTTTTAATCTGTAAAAAGTCAGGTGGGAAAAATATGACATGTTACCTACTTATTAGGTATTGCCTATGTCTACATATAATGTAAGAACAAAAGTGACATATCAACTTCTGCCATAACACCACAAATTTTAAAAGGTTATTTTATTCTCATTTCAATGTTATAAGGTTTGTTATGCTTTCCTCTTGTACTTTTTATTTAAATTAATAAATTTTACATGTTCACTGCCTACTAATATGTAGATAAGAGTTATTTTTCGATGTGAAATTTAAGAGTTGTCGCTTATTGTGAGTGTAGTAGTTATTAGCCAGTTACAAATTTTAAAAACAAAACCTCAGAGTTTGTCAAATAAAATTTATTGTTTGTTATACGTATAAATAAATCTCTGTCTCGTGTTGATCTTAATTTTTAATTGAATTTATTGTGAATTTCAAAAACAATGTTTTCTGACGAAGAAAAAACGAAATGCTTTTTCTGTTACAACACGCTTGTAAAAGAAATAGTAGCAATGCAAGTGAAATGTATTTGGAAAGATTTATGGAAAGGAGGCAACCAAGAAAGAAATTATTTTCGTTTTTAGAAACCAATTTAAAAAAATTCGGATCATTTACAAAACCCAAAGGTTTGAAAACTAAACTAAATCAAGAAAATGAAGAGAGAGTCCTGGCATACGTAAATTATAAATTAACATCATCTGCCAGGGTGTTTGTTCCTTGAATGTGTGTGTCAATTGAAAAGGCTCGACTTATTTTAAAACAATCAATTTAAACCATATAAACAGCATATTAGCAATACTTTGTCTCCCAATGATTTAAAAAAAAGATTAAATTGCGTCCAATGGATTTTAGAAGAAACAAATACTAACCCAAATTTTACTCAAACAATTTTATTTGCTGATGAAGCCAAATTCACAAATAATGGGATATTCAACAGAAACAATTTTATTTACTGGTCTCAGACTAATTCTCGTCGTACTGAAAGACGAGATCAGAATATGTTTTTAATAAATGTTTGGTGTGGTATCCTTAGTACAAAAATAATTGGTCCATACTTTTACAATGAAAATTCAAATGGTGATCGGTATTTGTCATTTTTGCAAAATGAACTGGACATGTTCCGTTGAATTTAGTGTAATTAATTATATTTAATATGACGGTGCTCCTCCGCACAATTTAAGAACTGATTCTGATTATCTGTCTAATCGTTTTCCCAGATGGATTGGCAGTAATGGCCCTGTGAGATGGCCGGCAAGATCACCGGATTTAACACCACTTGATTTTTTTTTTGTAGGTACGCATAAAGATAAGATGTATACCAAAAAGCCTGATAATATTGAAGATTTGAAAAATAATTTAATCATGGCCATACAAGCCATTTCGCAACACTCTGCACACCCGTTTATCTGGCCCTGTGTCAGGGCATAGAAAATAAAAACTTGTCTAGTGTGTTCAGTTTTTTAATATATCTATATATATATATAAAAATGTATGTATGTATGTATGTTTGTATGTTTGTATGTCCTTTATGCATTCCTATACCATTCATCCGATCCTGACCAAATTTGGCACAGACAATCTATAGGACCATAGAAAGAAGATAGGCTATATGAGAATTCCCAAAAAAATCGTCCATAAAAGATATTGAGGAAAACGTGCCAAAATCTTACACGCAACATTTAAATCCGGTCGTCTGGAGCGAGAATTTCGTCAAAATTTGACAATTTGACAATTTGACGTAACGTTTAAACGCTCGAACCTTCTCCGATTCGACCTTTTTGCACATGTGTCGTACCGATTCGGAATCGTCTCGCCCTCCCCGACAAGTACGTACCAAACAATCCCACTTTCAAGTTATATTCAGACCACGAACGAGAAAAAGCGCAGGCGCGCGCACGCACTACATACTAACGAACGTCGAAAGCCTTTTTCAAGGAGCGATTAAAAATACTCGGGGGCGTCTAAAAATCTCGAACTTCTTTGAAGGGTCGTATAAAGGATCGAATTTTAATATGTGCACGCTCAGGACCTCGGAAAAAATCGCTTGCAAACGTTATTAATAAAAACGTGCAAAAATGTTCGTACTTGCATGATGAAAACGTCGTCGCGCGCACGCACTGTCAAACTTTGACAAAATAATAGAAGCGCTCAGACCATTGTGGACCATTCTCCAATTAAGCTTTATGTACATGTATCATACCAAATCGGAATCGCCTCGCTCTCCCCTAAACATACATACGAAACAATCCCAGTTTCGAGTTGAATTCATATTTGAGAAGATGAAAATACGATGGCATTTAAAAATAAATTGATATGTAACATAGAAATTGAAGTATGTCAAAAGACAGTACTGTCGAACTGACAGCATAACCTAGAAATTGAAGTATGTCAATACTGTCAAACTGACAGCATAACTTGGAAATTGAATTATGTCAATAATGTCAAACTAACACTATAACCTAGAAATTGAAGTCAATGTCAACGGACCGTTGAGCTGATGACGCATGCATTACAAACATCGTCGCTAAGATACGCTGTACATGACAGTAATACTGTTATTTGACAGTTCATCTATCTATATATAAAAAATCAACGCATTTTTTATTTAATTATGCCTCCCAAACGAAGAGGGATTGGTCAATCTACACCTCAAGCAAAGAAAAAAAAAAGCACTACGAGCTTCAGAAGCAGATGAGCAACGGGAAGCAAGATTGGAAACGAATCGATTACGCAATGCTCAAGCTCGTTCATCTGAAATAGACGAGCAACGGGAAGCAAGATTGGAAACGAATCAACTACGCAATGCTCTCACTAGATGAATAATTTGTTTTACATTAAATTTTGAGCTATATACATCTCAGGAACGAAGTCAATTATGGACAAACGAAAGATATTTTTTTGCGCAAGAGAAAAATACGCGCAAGAACTTTACGCGTAAAGAGAATTCTACGTGCAAGCCGGGATCTAGCGGTGAAGGAGCCCCGAAGGGGCTCCGGAATCGCTAGTCTAGAAATAAAAAGAAATAGCTCAATAACTGTTAAACCAAGACTACGACAATTTGAACTACGTAATGGAATTTATCACCAAATTACTTAATTTTGCCCTGATTAACCCGACTTTCTAGCTTATAATATAAGCTAGATCTACATCTTAAGCTTTGAATTTGGGACACAATCCTGAATGTATTAAAAGAGAATGAAATTGATTTTTTGTTAAATTGTAAAGGAATGTTTATTGGAATGTCGTGAGAGGACACGTAATGATTTTATAACAATTTTCCTTGAGTTTGTGGTATTTACAAATTAAAAATACCCGTCAGGGGACCTGTTTTCCGTAGTTATACTAAAGTATATGTTTTTGAACTCGCAAGTGCCGTAAAGAGAAATAACGCGACATCACAGAACGAGACGTCACAATCTCGAGATTCAATCTCTAGAAAAGCGTCCAAGCAGAATATTTTAATTACAAACCGTCCGTTCTTTACATTCCACAAGCATGCATCATGAAATGTGAAAAACTCATGCTTAACCAAGATACGTAGTATTTCTTTTCTTCGTTTTTATTAAAATTAAAATGTTTAAGTGATTTTTTCCTTTGATAGCCGAATTCATCGACCATTGTCTGTAATGTAACGATGTTAGAAGTTACCGTACTAGGAAGTATAGATGGTGCTATCTATGTTAGTTTAAAAGATGTTTTTACTGTACTTTGATACAGTGCAGTTAAGTCAGGATTTCCATTATTTATTTTATATCCAGCATCGCACCAGGTGTCTTATAGTCTATCGCACTAAACTGGGCATATTTTAAAAACGAAGTTAGTAAATTAGTTTTAAATAAATACAAATAACTCAAAAAGCATGCAATTTAGCTTAAACTAATAAAATCCGTTTAAAATGAAGTGAAGATTCTTAAATGTAATAATATACAGAGTGTTGTGTTTAAATTCAAAGTTAACGTTTATTTAAAACACCCAGTTGAAGCCAAAAAGGTTATTCTGAATGCCGTATCGTTTAAAGTTTCACCGTAATTAAAACCGAAGATATTAATTTATAATAAATTTTTTTTTCACAAATACCAAAAAATGGTGGAGGTGCGGGGTGTGCAAATACAAAGGACGTTTAAATCAAAAGCGTATGTATTACATATGGAGGATATACAGGGTGTTACCGTTATCGGCGGAAACATTTTAAGTGGTGATAAAGGACCTTTTTCTTAGAAAAAATTAAAGTAAAAGTTTTTCCTAAAATCAAATGCTAAGCAGATATCAACACTTACTTGAATTTTTTACACTTCTGGTTTTAAAAGACTTTGTCACCGACAATATCAATTTTATCGCAAAATACCTCCAAGATTTTTAATAGATCATGTAATTTTCTACAAAATTAATTTTAATTATTTTTTGTCTATAGGCAATGGTTTAAAAGTTATAAAGCAGTTTTTCCAAAAACAAATGTTAAAAATTTAAAAACTTTAATTGTTTGTTAGACTTTGCAAATTGCAACCGCTGTATCTTTAAAACAAAGGTTGTACAAAAAAACCGACGATCCATTCCGGATAGCAAATTTTATGGGCTACAACTTTGGTTCAGTGACGTTTCGGAAAATTAAACCAATTTCCCGGCAACGCTGAAAATAAGGAACAGAGTGTAAAAAAACATTTCCGAGAAATAATGTTTTGCACTTAAAATTACTGTAGCATCGGCATTATTGATAATATTATGTATGTCGTCATCAGTTTCAAGGCTTTTTATGAAGTTTGAAATGCTCTACAAAACTACCCCTAATCATTTTTTTAAGGAGCTAACTTGTTAAACAAAAAATATTTTTGCAACCGGAGATACTAATTTTTAATTAAACTTTTTTTGTACACTATATAATTTGTTGGGAGTTGACATGCAGTGTTTTAAATAAATGCAAATAATTAAAAAAACATACTCCTTAGCCATAAAAAACCTACTAATAAAGTAGCTATTTAAAAATAAATGATAAATTCAAAAAATGTACTAATATTCTGGATATTCTATTTGAAAGTCTAGAATAGTTTTATTCTTGAGGCTTTCGCGGCCGTTATCCATAATACAATCTTGGTTTCCGGGTTTGGAACCGCGTCTTCTATATTTAGAAGTAGTTGACGTTTCGACCATTGTGTCTTGGTCTTTTTCAAAAACGACTAATTTGTGAGGGATGTTGCTGGGTTTATATATCCAGCTTGTGGAGGCGTGGCGTTCCGCTTGATGGATTTGTTCTGCCTCAGTGATTTTGTAATGACTGGTTTCCAGATGTTTGGGAGTTGTATGCCTGTGTCTCTGTTGTAGTTGTTTGGGTTCTTGATGATTTCCAATGATTCTCGATATAATCTTGGCCAGAAATGGTTTGCGCGGGCCAGTAGTTTTGTTTCTCTGAAGAGGATGTTGTGTCCTGTACCCTGGGCGTGTTCTGCTACCGCTGATTTATCGACTTGTTTTCTTGTTGTTTGTCCTTCGTGTTCTTTGAGACGCGTTTGTATACTCCTGCCAGCATACCTTGCTCCTGTGGAAAAGTATACATAGGACATAGTTGTTAATACCTACATAGATTATGTAACAGAGAAAAGTGAAGCTCACTTATTTCAAGTAAGATTTTTTACTGCCTCGTGGAGTCTCCCCAGCATAGAAGGTAAATTCGCGTTTGTGTTTAAAAAACAAAATTTAAATAGTGATAAAACCGGTTAAGACTGGTAAAAACCGGTTTTGGAAAATCTTTATTTCGTTTTCGTTCTTAAAAAAATTTGGTTCCGTTCTCAGTCCCTATTATCAATCAGCCTGTGCATACCATGATGACAAAATTGCTAAAAAAAAATGTATGTGAAAACTCTTAATTCAACTCAAATGTTATCACAAAACAACCAGATTGCCTTTAATGGTGAATTATAGTAAGGTTTGATATAATGTATTAATTAATTACATCGACGGTGCAACATTTTACAACAAAATATACGTTGTTGTCATAATTAGCTTCAGGTTAAATATAATTTTAACGGTCCATAAAGTGGCTGTTGTTGAAATAACGGCATATTTGAGTTAACCGGCGCAACGCCATTTCGGTATTTATCGTTTGCCGTTGATTTATATTAGGACATTAGTAAATTGGTGAGTTATAGATATCAGTAGATTCGGCCTGGAACGAAGCATTTTAAGGCCAGAAAGGTAGTTCGATGATAAATAAAAAATAGTAAACTTTATCGGTGTGAGCGGAGAAAACGGAACTAATGACACGAAAAAAGACCAAGAAGTTTAATTTTGTCGAAGATTTCATCACTATAAATCTAATTCAATTGGAGATAGTTTCGACAACATATTATTCTTTCTACTACTAAGGACGGAAGTATTTAGGGACTATACGCGAGCTTGAAAGCTTTTGAAGCTATAAAAAGTTTCTGTAGTTTAAGAATTGGTATATTTTGCCAGAAACGACGTAATTTTGTTTATGTAAACAACACAACAGAAGGTGGAAGAACTTTTATATCTAAAGTATTAGCCACTTAAGAAAAAATGTAAAGGCACTCTAATTATTAACAAAAATAATATTATGTAAGCTCATATACAGGCTACGTACGAATTTGTGGACCATTTTAACGTAGCGTAGTTACTTACATTTTTTTTGTAAAAATATAGGCTGAAATATACAGTGTGAAATTAGAGTTTAAACCAGGGCATGAAACCGGTTTTTTAAACCGGTTTAAAAAACCGGTTAACCGTTATTTTTTGTCAGAAAAAGTGATTTTTAACCGAAACCGAAACCGTTATTTTTAAAGGTAAAAAAAACGGTAACCTTTAACCAAAATAATAAAAAAACGTTTTTTTTTACATATTTTTTTAATGAAAATTACGATGAAAAATACAAAATCTGTAGTAAATGCGATTAGTTTACTAAAAGTCATTACTGAACTCTTGATTGTACATTTATTATAAAATTATGAATAAATAATATCTTTTCATACTTTGCATTCCTGATCTAAATAATTTTAAAAACCGGTTAATTTAGCCGGTTTTTTAAACCGGTTTATAATTTAAATCGGTTTTTCAACAAAAACCGTTATAAAAGTAAAGTTCTCGATTTCGGTTAACCGTTAACCAAAATTTTTTTCGGTTTCGAGCCCTGGTTTAAACATTAAGATCTTGCTCATGATAATAGCTAGAGTGTAGGTCAAATTTGGGAAAGCTGCTAAATTTAGTGCTCATTAATAATCCGAAGGGGAATTGGAAATATCTCAAACGGTTTTTGAGAAAATTAGGAAAAAGGGAAAATCACAATTTTTGAAAATCGCCTTTTACTCCGTTGGGTTATAAAACAATTAAAATCTGTAAAACCATCGTCAAAGCAACCCTACAAGCTGAACCGGTTAGTAATCAATAATTCTTCTCAGGTTGATTCGTTTTTGTGTTATGGCAACCTTTGATTATGTAAATAACAAACATTGCGCCTATAAAAAAAAATAAAGTTGATTGTCATAAAACTAAAAAGAATCGACCCAGGACCTAAGGCGTTGCCAAATTTGTACTTTTTTGAGGCTTAACCAACCCTCGTCATCAATTTTGGAAAAAACTGTTGACTTAGAAGTATTCAAGGAACAATGTTATGTTAAAGTTGACCACCAAGTTATACAACATACACTGTAATTTAAAAAATCATATATCCTATCCCTGTTTTCAAATATTAAACCGTCAAGAGTTTTGCAGCTTGGCATTGCTTCGTCAGAAGAAAACTGTTAACAATAGGTACCAATAACTTGGTATTTTTTATTAGGAGCAGACATTAAAATGTTAAACAAATTTAAAGTTTTGGTAACATACCCTAATAATAATGATAGCTGACTGTGCTAAATAGCAACAAAACAAATGCCTGTTTTGTGTTGACTCTTTTCACTGCGATCACTAAGAACTAACATTTAATTAAAACTTTTAGGAACAACAACAAAAAAGAAATTAACACATCAAAAGTTTTATTGAATAAACAGTTAATTTTTGTTGTTGTTTTAGAAATATATTCTAATAAGAATACCAAAGTTATTGGTTTTGTTAAATTCGCCAGAAAATACTCTATTAAATGCATGAGCCACTATCGTTCCATTAAAAAAAAGACTTTTGGTCAAAAAACCAATTTCTCAACCTTTTGTCTAATTTAGTAGTAACCCAAAAGTCAATTAAAATTAGCAAAAACGTTTTCGGACACTTTTTGACATAATAAAATTCAATTTATGCAGGTCATGGCTAAATCCCCCTCCGAAAATTTGAAAAGAACTAAAATTATTATTACCACATTTCAAAATTGCGCGACAGACTGCTTTCCATGCAAATAAAATATATTATGTTTGTATATTTTACTCATAAATAGTATTTTTGTGTACGTTTGACCTTGAAAATAAAAAAAAAAAACGATAGCCCTGTTACTCGGGGGGCAGCCACCCCCGTGAACCCTCCGCAACTCTTTCTTACGACTCACTTTTTGTGTCTAGCCCCTAGGTTATTTTCTGATTGCACCATTACTATGTACCGTTTGAAAAACGCGTTTACAGGGTGTTCCATTTGAAATACCCAAGTTGGGGTCATTTCCGGCAAAACCGGAAGTGAAACAAAAGTGCACATATGTTCAGAAAATCCGGCTTGCCACATATCACATGTTTAAAATTTCGTTTGTCTAAAATCAAAACTAGAGAAAAAAAGTGGGTGAGCCTGATTTCAGTTACACCAGGTACAATCATATTTCTATTCCGAGTTTAAAAACTCAGATGTGCGATTTTGAATAGTTCAACGTTTGGTTCTAATCGTGCATGAATCGTTTCTCAAAAAATGTGTCCGTATTTCTAACTCCTTAAGAAGTATAATTTTCGGTGGTTAGCAAAAACTTAAGCTAAAATGAGCTTTGTGATATATAGTTTAAATGTAATAATGAAAGCAAATATGATTGTTGATGCTTTTGTAAGGTGTTAACATTAAAACTGATTGTTAAAGCAATATGTGAGGATGTTCTTTGCGTTGCAAATGTGAGTCGATGATAAGCCCAGCTATTGTATAATAACAATTTGGGATACACTTTTCGTAGGTTTGATATTAAGGCAATGGACGGCAAATAAGTTCCAACGGTTTACAAAACAGTGAAAACTTTTACAAAGAAAGGTTAGTAACCGGTACAATATCCTATTTGCTCGACTTTTTGTAACAAAACAGTTTCGCTTATCTAAACGTGCAAGGAGTCTAATTGCGTTTTTGTATTTTAAAATTTCCTGTAAGCAATTACATTTACTAAGAGGAGAAAACGCAAGTAACGTTTATTTAAAGTCACTGAATCAATTTTTTTTCACAGAGATAGTCATATTTAAAATCAAAATCAACAAATAATTGCATGATAATATATTTTACTAAATTCTCCAGAGTATAAACAGGGTGGTCCACTTTTTTGTAGCAGGACTTTAACAGTCGATACAAAAACTTATTTTAAAGCGAATATTCCATATCAACATGGGTTCTTAAACGCTTCATTTAAAAGATACAGGGTGTTGAAATTTTCGAAAAAATATCGATAATTTTTAAGCGTTTCCCAACCAGTAGATAAATTTAAACCAAATTTGGTATACAGAACCACCTTACAGGTTACCACATTCGGTGAGAATGTCAAGCCCCACAAGCAAACAGTGGCGGAATTTTGAGAATTTAGTTTCAATAAACTTTATAAAAAACTAGGCGATTTACCCGGCGTTGCACGGGTGATTACAATTCTCTTTTATCAATCACAGACTACTCGCGCTCCGCGCTCGCGCCCGGCGGACGTTCCCAAACGTTCAATTACAGACTACTGGCGCTCCGCGCTCGCGCTCGGCGGACGTTTCCGGCCGTTCCCGGGCATTTCCGGCCGTTCTTTATATGACGTTTGATCCGTCAGGTCCTAAATAGTAACTGTGCAAAATTTGGTCCCAATCGGTCAACGGACCTAGGATTCTATAGCGAACAAACAAACAAACAAACACACAAACTAACAAACAAACAAGCTCTTTTATATATATAGAAGATTAGTACGGCCCTGTTCAAAATCAAACTCAAACTAATTTTTGGGTAGAGCATTTTATTCTAAACAAAAGGTGTCTCCTGACTTTTCTTTGTATCTGCCACCGTTTGGCGCAAAATTTGATTTATTTTACTATTTTCGTGAAAAATTATAGATCATAAATTCGATCTAAAAATATCTGGTTGCTTGTTGGGCTTGACATTCTCACCGCTTGTGGTAAACTGTAAGGTGGTGCTGTATATATATGTATATCTACTGGTTAGGAAACGGTTAAAAATTATCGATATAATTTCGAAACTTTTAACACCCTGTATCTTTAAAATGAAGCGTTTAAGGACCCATATTGATATAAAATATTCGCTTTAAAATACGTTTTTGTATCGACTGTTAAAGTTCTGCTACAAAAAAGTGGACCACCCTCAAGAGTTTAACTCGTCGTAAAAAAAAGCGACCCAGTAAACGTTTAGAGATATGTTTTGTATAACTGTGTTATTATGTTGGGTTAATTCCGAGGGGTAAACCGCTCTTGAAATTTGTACACTATACTTCCACTAACTTCCACTAACTTCCACTGACTTCCATTAACTTCCGCTAACTTCTACTAACTTCCACTGACTTCCACTAACTTCCGTTAACTTCCACTAACTTCCGCTAACTTCTTATTAAATAAAACGAGTAAATCATTGTTAAAATCATTGATGCGAAGCGAAGAACCAATGCACTACAATAAATATAAACAAATCACTATAATTTCTATTTAACTTGGGGAATAATTTTAATATTATGGAAATTATTACAACAAAATGCGTATTCAATTTTTTTCCAGGACTTTTAAAGTATGCTCATCAATTTCAACTTCTTAATTTTTATCTACATTTTTGTTAAAAAGCATAAACCATGAATTGTTTTCTACACACATACAACGATTTTTAGTTCCATCCAATGCATCCAAAGCGTCATTCAAAAAGTCGGCAACAAATGGGAAACATTTTTATTATTGACTTATAAAAAAAAACTTATTTTTGATAAAAGTTGGTGCATGGTCTAAAACTAATTTTAAGATAACGAAAAGTTCAATACAAAGTCATAGGACACTAGATTTTAACGATTTTTGAAATATTCGCAAGAGTAAAGTGCCCTTATTTTAAGAGATGCAAAAAAAATATATAAAAAAAGTTATTTAGAATCTCAAAATAAGGCTAGATTTAAATTTTGACAGTCAAATTCCTGTTTATATTTTTTAAGAAATTTTAACATTCAAAATCTGTAGCAAACGGAAAAGCTTTTTATTATCGATTTCTCAGAAAATGTTATTCCCCATAAAAGTTGGTGCATGGCCTAAAACTAATTTTAAGAGAAAAAAAGTTTAATAAAATGTCATAGGACACTAGATTTTAGCAATTTTTGAAATATTCGCAAAAGTAAAGTGCTTAAAATTTCTTAATAAATGAAAATTGGAATTTGACCGTCAAAATTTAGATCTAGCCTTATTTTGATATTCTAAATAACTTTTTTTTTAAGTTTTTTGTATCTTTTAAAATAAGAGCACTATACTTCTGCGATTATTTCAAAAATCGTTAAAATCTACTGTTTTATGACTTTTTATCAAACTTTTTTCATCTTAAAATTAGTTTTAGACCATGCACCAACTTTTATCAAAAATAACCTTTTCTAAGAAATCAATAATAAAAAACTTTTCCATTTGTTGAAGACTTTTTGAATGTTAAAATTTCTTAAAATTTCTTAAAATCTAAAAAATGAAACTTAACCGTCAAAATTTAAATATAGCCTTTTTTTGAGATTCTAATTAACTTTCTCCTGTATAATTTTTGTTGTATCTATTAAAATAAGGACACTTTACTCTTGCAAATATTTCAAAAATCTTTAAAATCTAGTGTTCTATGACTTTTTACCACCAACTTTTATCATAAATAAAATTTTCTGAGAATCAATAATAAAAATGTTTCCCATTTGTTGCAGACTTTTTGAATGACGCTGCATAAGGGTTTTTTTTTCTACGGTCGTTTTAATAAGTTCATCCGTGATCTCACTCACCATACTTGTACTTATAAATTTAATTTTCTTTCCCTCCGTCAGCAGAAAATCCCAAAACACTAATTACAAAGTCATTGGCTAATTGTTTTACAGTACTCCATCTAAGAATAATATCTTTAAAGTTAAATTTATTATTTGTTCCAAATGCGGCTAAGCAAAACGCAGGCGCTGTATCACAAAGTGGTTGTGCAATACGTTAGCAAATTTGGACTTTTCACGAGTCAAGAAATAATCCTTTATATTAGTTGCAGAACATGCTTCATATGGATTCGTATTGGGTAGACAGTCACTTTTAATGGAGAGACGCATGCGTACATGCGACGACCTTGAATGAATTGCTCCAGTAACTTCCAAATACTTCCACTAACTTCCAAATACTTCCACTAACTTCCAAATACTTCCACTAACTTCCAAATACTTCCACTCACTTCCAAATACTTCCACTAACTTCCAATACTTCCACTAACTTCCAGATACTTCCACTAACTTCCGCTAACTTCCACAGTTTTGTACACTATACTTCCTCAGCGGTTTACCCCTCGGTTAATTCAACAACTTCGTTGTAAGTTGTGAAATTGTCGCGATATTTCTTATTAACTGAACGCCCTAGACGAGATTCCTAGCCTCCAGCGTTCTTATTTTTTTGCAAAAAAAACTAGAAACCCAATTTGCCGCTTAAAATGTTTTAAATGAATAATAAAACGGTTCATTTTTAAAACCTAGTCTAGTATGCAAGTCACAAACAAATGATTTTAACTAGACATTCAAATCTGAAAGGAAAATTATAGAGACAATTAAAACATAAAAGCAGCCATTAAAAGTTTGTCGAAACCACAATTATTTTATTTATCGTGGTAGACTTGTTTAAAACTGGATTAAGTTTAATGGTTCGTACTCTTTCAATCTTTTTTTGTTACAATAAAAAATCTTTTTATAAATATTAAGGTTGTCGGTTATCTATAAAATTACCAAAAGTGAATTATAGCCCTGCTAAATGTTATATATGTATAATTGCGGGACTAGAGACAACACTATAAATCTTTCTTTTACAGCAAAGCATCATTAATTTTCATTTCAATCGTCTGTTAATTGAAATTCCCCAATATACACTGATTGTCATTTAAGCATAAGCGAAAAGTGATGTTACATTTGATTAAACGACTATTTTTGTTGACACGACTAGCTATTATAACGTTAATCCGTGTCTTGGTGCAACTCTGGTAATTGATAATTATATCTTGCTCGTAATGAATGATTAAGGATGCCTTTGCCTAAGCGAGAATATTTCATAAAACGATCGATGGCAGCAGATTTATTAAGCGACTACTTTTGGGCGAATCGCTTTGAGTTTAGGAAACTTTGACTGTATTTCCTATAGTTACTATCAGGGCCGTTCACAGAAAATCCGGGCCCCTGGGAAGCAATAGAAAACGAGCCCCCCTTTCCTCCTTAAGACTTACAAAAAAGAACATGGGAAAAAATTGTTCAGAAATAAAAAATATGACTTAATAAGAAATTTGACGTTAAAATATCATTTTTGGACTTTGTAGTAGTTTCAACATTCAAACACTTTGCAGCTAATAGATTTATCGATTTCTTGGAAAATTGTATTCTTTGAGAAAATTGGTCCATGGTCTAAGACTTATTTGGATGTTAAAATTACTTCAAAAATAAAAATAAAAATTTTAAAGTAAAATTTCATCTTTGGTCGTATTTTTGAATTCTAAACAATCTTTCCCGATGAATTTTTTTTTAACTTTTAAAATAAGGCCACTTTACTCATGTGAATATTTCTGAAATCGCTAAAATCTAGTATGGTATGAATTTTTATGAGATTTCTTCCATCTTAAAATTAGTTTTAGGTCATGCACCAAGTTTTATCAAGAATAAAATGTTTCATAAAAAACTTTTTCATTTGTGGCATGCTTTTTGAATGGCTCTGTATAGAAGATATAATGTAGAGTGAAACATGAGTAAATTAGTTGTTAAAAAAGAAAACAGTCACGTTTCTTATAAAAAATCAAAAAATAAAAAAATTGTGATTTTTTAAATTTAAATTAATGATTTTGAAATTTTGCCCAACCCTGCTTTACAGTGGCTTAGCATCAAACAATGGATATTTTTTAATACGATTATTTTTATTTTCAAAATTATAAATACCCTGCTCCAAATTTTTTGTTGAATATTGTAACTCAACATTCTGAGATTCACAATTATCCAACTGAAAACTGTAAATACTGTAAATTTCCATTGGGGAAACCAAATTACAGTCAAGATTATCTCTTGCATACAGAATTAAAAGTTCATGACGATCCATCAAGCAAGGTTAAAAATGAAACTAATATTGTTAGGTTTAGACAAACCGTTCCTACAAAATTGTGTTTTTGTTAATTTAATAAATAGTTTAGCTTTGGATTCCCATTTTTTGCGCCCCCTTGTAGATATTTTGCACACCCTGCTAGACATTTTGCACCCCTTCAAAACATTTTGCACCCCTTCTAGTTATTTTGCAACCCCTTCCAGACATTTTGCACCTCCTTCTAGATATTTTGCACCTCCTCTAGACATTTTGCACCCCCTTCTAGACATTTTGCACCCCCTTCTCGGCATTTTGCGCCCAGGCACAAAACGTTACACAATAATTTAAAATGGGCAGATAATTTCGGTTTATAATCAAGGAAGTTCTACACAAACTTTTTTTTCTCTATTGCTTGTTTCATTTATTTATTTTAATTTCGTTGCTACTTTTTGAGACTCCACTGTAAATATTTTGCGGCTCCCTGAGGTGCCGCGAGTTATATTGTAGTTTATAGTGTATACATTACTTGTATTACATGAAATCTTAGGTCAGCATGATAACAATAGCTTAGGTAGACAAAACCGTAAACATATGTAGAATGCTAGTTGTAAGTTAGTTATGTTTGATACTTTGTAGAATTCGCTTGCTTCTAATAAAAATTGTTTTTTAAAAACTCTTTGAGTTTAATTTGAATTACACTGGCGCAGTCGGTAGGATTCAGCCGTTTTAGTACAAAAATCGACAAAAACGTGTGTTTTAACACTTAAGCTGAATTCAACAACACTACCTTCGAGATCAACTAACTCCGTTGTGAAAATCAATTTTAACTCCAATTTGAAGACAAACATCGCGGATAATTGCGAGAAAAAATTGTGGACTAGCAATTGAACAACTACAAGAAGAAACCGTACTAGTAGTTGCACCTGGATCAACTTCATCCAGCCAACCAAACGTTTATGGTAATTCAAGTAGCCGTTTGGAGGAGGACAAACATCGCCCACCTTCCAGACATCCGACGGACTGAAGACAGCATCGCCGACGTCCCGAAGAACCCAGGTCCGAGGACAAACATTGCCAACACACCTGGTTTAAGTTAAGAAAACAACCGCACAGACGGACAATATGAAAACTACAGCGCTCTTAATATTATGTCTCAGCACCCACTACATAACAAGTATCGAAGAACCAAAAATAATTCAGATCACTGATAACCCTGGATTATTCCCTTATAAAATTGGAAGAGCAAAAAATCAAATAGATAAATGGACCCTAATCAAAAACATAGATTGTACCATTATACTTAACGAATATAACTTGTTGAAGGAACATGTATTAGAAACAAAATTAATATTTGACAAATATAATAACGGACCCGATTATAATAAAGAATTTGAAAATTACTACATGCTTATCAATGTCACACTTTACGAAATAAAAAGAAAGATAAATCAGCTAATACCAAATAGACAGAAAAGAGGAGTAATTGATGGATTAGGATCAATAATAAAAGTTATTACCGGAAATCTAGATGCAAACGACGGACAAAGATATGAAAATTCTATAAACGAACTTCAGAAAAATCAAGAAAGCCAAAAAGAGGTACTTATCAAGCAAATATCGCTCACTGACCAAATATTAGATAAGTTCAATACAAGTATAACCAGATTACAAACAAATCAAAAACTATTAAAATCCAGGATTCTACAAATTGAAGCAGAAGTAAAGGAGAATACATTACGAGAAGTAGCACTGTATTCATTTGTTAATATGCACACAATATTTCTACAAATAACCGCAATAGCAAATCTAATATTACATATTACCAATACCTTAGAAGAAGCTGTTACCTTCGCGAAGTTAGAAACATTTCACCCATCTATTATGGACCCCGAAGATCTAGAAATAAGTCTCAAACTTATCAAAAACAAACTAAATGAATTACAATTACCTTTTGAACCGATAAAAGATAACTTACAATTATTCGAAGAAATAATAATTGTTAAAGCTTATCAAATAAATACTAGAGTAATATTTATAATTGAAGTACCATTGGCAGATTCAACAATGTATGATTATTACCATCTGTATCCATTACCAATGAAGATCAATAACCAATATCAAGCCATTTTACCACAAAACAAGTTTTTGTTACTGGCCGACTCTAATTATATTAGTACTAACAAACATTGTAAACAACTACGAAATAGTGATTTCTTATGCAACATCCCAGAAAAAATGCAGTTCGAAAATTCACTATGTGAATCACAGTTAATTTCATATTCAAAAATTAACAATTGTAAACCAAATATATTCTCTTTAGAAAGTAATAAAATACAAAAAATAGATCATGACTTGTGGATTATTGTTACAACTTACGAGTTGATAGGAAATGTAAACTGTAATAAAAATAATAAAAAGATACCTTTATTAGGTACCTACACAATTCAGTTACCTGTTAATTGCCAAATGAAAGTTGATAATAAAATATTAAAAACCAATCAATATTCCAATAACATATTTCAAATTATTCAACTACCAACAATCAATGTAACTTTTATAAAACCATTAAATAATGATATTCAATATCCCAAGTTACCTTTAGAAAATATTGATCTAGATGATGTACAACAAATCAGAGAAAAATTAAGAGAATTGCCAACTCAATTAAAATATGCTGACTATAATATTTATGCGCGTGCAAGTAATCTTATGTTTAATATAATTTTAATCGTTATTATACTTATTGTATTTATATTGTACAGACACAATGTTTTACCTATATGTAAGAAAAATCAAATTTTAAAAGTTCATGAACCTATTGAAATATTACCTTAAAAATTTAGACAAAATGTTATTTTCTCCGTATTTTTTAATCTAAGCAGGGAGGAGTTATATTGTAGTTTACAGTGTATACATTACTTGTATTACATGAAATCTTAGGTCAGCATGATAACAATAGCTTAGGTAGACAAAACCGTAAACATATGTAGAATGCTAGTTGTAAGTTAGTTATGTTTGATACTTTGTAGAATTCGCTTGCTTCTAATAAAAATTGTTTTTTAAAAACTCTTTGAGTTTAATTTGAATTTAACTCGCGGCTCACAGGTTGAAAACTGCTGATTGAAACAACAGAATTTTGGCTACATTTTTTATGTACAATAGCGAATTTTCCTGTTTAAACAATGATACCAATACATCTAATTAATTTATTTTAATTACACATTGAGCAATCAAAATTTTTAGTCAGCTTAAGTTATGCAACGAAAACAGTTATAAATAATAATGTTCCGACTAAAATATGCAGTATTTAGCTAATAACTCACGGAAATATTATACGTATTCGATGTTGAATAAAATATGTAGAAAAATGATTAATTGGGCTACTGAAAACATTATTTTAATACGTGATTTTGTAGCACATCACCGACGGTTTTAGCACGTGAAATAAAAACATTACAAAACGTGTACATGAAATTGGTTGTAAATATTGTTCCGAAATCAAATTGAATCATTTATGAGTTTTGAATTACAAACATAATGTTTATTAAGATTACGCGTCGGTAATAAAAAAAATGATGGATAGTGCAAACAATCGTGTGTAAATGGAAATATAGTCACTATTGTTTGGCAAAGTGTGGAGTCGAATTATGAATGAATAAATTGTTTTGTCTTGAGTTACTGGCAAAAATTAAGAAGTGAAAGATTAGTTTTTTTACTTGTTTGATGCTAGTGTGTATTATTCTTTCATTTTAATTGGTTATTTATATTGTGTCATAGTTTTGTCACCTAATAGAGAACATTTTGGTCAGGTAATTTTGAAACACATGTTTGTTAGTACATATTGTATATTGCTAGAACGGCCGTACAAAGTACTAAGAAATCTAAATCCTAAAACAAACAGAGAGTAGTATGACTGTCGATTTTCTCAATTTTGAAAAGCAATACGAGTATTGTACACAAAAATTTGAGCCAATCGTTTGATCATCGACCCGCTTAGTTATAACCAATATATCTCGGGAACAGAGACACGGAACGTGCACCAAACGAAAGGTAATCTCTTGCGTAAAGAGAATTTTACGCGCAAAGAGAATTCCACTCGGACCCATTGGGTGCGAGCGCGAAGCGCGAGTAGTTTGATTATCGATTTAATAGAATTTGAGAAGCATTAGGTGCGAGCGCGGAGCGCGAGTTGTACGAATATGGATTTATTCTAATTTAAAAAGCAACAACGATTGTTGCAAATCAAATTTGAGCAGGTCGATTAATCGCCTCCAAAAAAAGTGACCCGCCTGGCTCAGCGCGAGTAGTATGACTGTCGATTTTCTCAATTTTGAAAAGCAATACGAGTATTGTACACAAAAATTTGAGCCAATCGATTGATCATCGACCCGCTTAGTTATAATCAATATATCTCGGGTACATAGAGACACGGAACGTGCACCAAACGAAAGGTAATCTTTTGCGTAAGGAGAATTTTACGCGCGAAGAGAATTCCACTCGGACCCATTGGGTGCGAGGGCGAAGCGCGAGTAATTTGATTATTGATTTAATAGAATTTGAGAAGCATTAGGTGCGAGCGCGGAGCGCGAGTTGTACGAATATGGATTTAATCTAATTTAAAAAAGCAACAACGATTGTTGTAAATAAAATTTGAACAGGTCGATTAATCGCCTCCAAAAAAAGTGACCCGCCTGGCTCAGCGCGAGTAGTATGACTGTCGATTTTCAAAGTTATTCAAAAAATTAAAAATTGGTCGCAAAAATAAAAACATCTCGTCTACAAAAAAATTCGTAACTCCGTTATTAGCCGACCGAAAACTTTAATGTAGCTAAAAGACTGGCGCATCCAACGATATAAAGAAAGTGTAAATAAAACACTTCTTGATATCATCCACGGCCGTCTGAAAAAGGTCCTTTCAAAAGGTCATACTTGTGATACTTGTCATACTTGTGATCGCGTTGGCTATGAGATTGTGTAGGGAAAAAATCAAAGTTTGTTATAGTTTTTAATCAAGGAAAACTGGCAAAAAGAAAAGGTGCTCATAAAGAGAGAGAGAAAAGGCTAAAAGTACTTCACGAAGTTGCTAAAAAAAAATTCAAGTTAAGTGATTTGTTTGCTTTAGCTTCTAAAGTTAGTGCACCTGATGTTGAAAAATCATTTATCAAGAATAGCATTCATCAAATTCGACAAAAGATGACAATCTAATCTGCCCCATTGAAACGGACAAAATTGAAACGTCGATTATCAACGCAAAGTCTTCATATTCAAGTCTAACTTACCAAGTAACAAATATTTTGAATGCTTATCAGCTAGTTGTTTCACAAAACCAAAAAGTCAAAATTTTGAGAATTTTTTTAACAAACATCCTTGTCAGGCAACTATTGGTGATATAACTTATTGGCCATTTAAGCCAAATGTTATATTTTACAGAGATGATAAAATAAGCAGACGATGATTATCATATTGTTTAGAAAAAGAATCTCTATTTTGTTCCGTGTACTTGGCATACAGTGATAAGAACGAATGTTCGTTTGTAAATGATGGAATGAAAGACTGGAAGCATACTCTGTAACGTGTTAAAGAACATGAAAATAATAAGATTCATAAAAATTGTATTTATAGGCATATGTTTAAACTTAAAAGTAAAGATATTTATGGTTTAATATTCTCAAATGAAGGTAGCTTACGTCAAAAAAAATGCTCTTGAACGCAAGCAAGTATTGGAAAGAATTATAGATGTAAAACTAATTGGAAAAAGGGGTTTAGCTTTTCGGGCTCACAGGAATCTACTAATTCACTTTCATTAGAGCATAATGAGACTGAACATGGATTTTTTTTAGAAATAATTTTATTATTATCTAAATATGACAACATTTTAAAATTAATTTTTTTTGGGTCATTCTTTTTTTGGGAGCCGGTCTAGCAGGTTTTTCCCGTGCCGGTTGAATTTCCCAGTCCGCTACTGGTTGTTTGGCATTACAAACTGCATAACCCTGCATAATTTTTAAATATACAGAGTGTTCCGTTTTTGAGAACCAACAAGTTTTAAAAAAATAGTTCTTTTGCGTTTTTCTTAAAAATTTTGTAATGTGATGGCATAAAAGTTTTAGTACTCTGAAAGAAAAAAGAAAATGTCTTTCAAACCGTTAAAAAAATATGTATGGCTAAAAAAAAACAATTATGGTGTCGTAACTCCTATAAAACCAAAGAAAACGAAAATTTGAAGTAAAAATATTTTGGAAAATACTGTATCAAACAACTTTTGTTTGAAACTTTTTTTGATAATTCTTTCCAATAACAAAATAAGTGATGGTGTCATAAGTGATGCCTCACCCTGTATTATAACCCTTTATTATAATGTTTTTTAAAACCTTCAAGTTCCATATCAAATTTTTAAATCATAATATTTAAAAGGTTACTTATTAGGATTTTATAATCACAGCTTTTTAAATCATTCCATCACTTTCATAACGACAAATTTAGAAACATTTTGGCGTAAGTGAAAAGCCATTGCTTAATATTATTACCCAAAATCATCAACACAATTTTAAAAATGTCTTTTCGATCATGTAAATTGTTTAAGTTTTGTTCATACAACAATACTGATTATTCCTAATTAACTGTGAAGTTTGTTGATTCTATTTTAATATAATTTCTTTTTCTTCTCCTGTTTTCTAATATCAGGCATTTTTACCATTGAATGTGAGACTTTTTTTTAATAATTATTAGTAGGCGTAGACATCAAAATTCTGATATCAAATATCGATATCGAAATTATATCGATGTATCGACATATTCAATTGTCGGAATATCGATAAAAAGTAAATCGTTTAACAAATATTATGTAAGTGAAAATTGATGTGGAAAAATTGGTAAATACATTTTTTACATTTTGAAATTACTGTAATTTTCGTAATATTGAACGTTAACTAATTTGAGTTTAGCATTTATTGAAGAATTATTCAAGTTTCTTAAACACTTCATTTTTTATTTCACCCCAAATGTTGCTATTAAGGCTAAAATTTAAGTTTTTAAAAATAATATGACGTCATGTGTACTTATTGTGTTATTGTAAATATGCTTTACTTGGGCACTTAATAGGTTAGACTGAGATAGATTTATTATTAAACGTCCAAACTTATTTACCGATAAGTTGTCAAAGTTCTGTTACTCTGATGTTCCAATCGTATATTTTAGACTTATTCATGAATTTGCATCTCTTTTTAACACTTTACTTGGTGAAGGCGCATGTATCGTACGTGTATACGCGATCCTACTCACACCTTTTGCTATCCTGGTAATAATAAACCGGTGTAAAGTGAATTCCAATAGATGTCGTTACTATTACTAATTTTTGGAAATTGTGAAGTACGAAAATTACCATCTTTGTATAGGACGAAGTGAAGAGTATTTAACATTAAATTTAAATTATTATTGATTAGGTAGGTGATGCTAAGGGGATTGCTTTTAAAAAAACAGTAAATGATTATGTAAAATAAAGAGGTAACCAATTACACTGTATATTTTTAAGCGAAAATCCTTTATTTCCAAATCATACGCCTAATTTTTTACTGCTTGTATCCTTTATGTTTACAACATATAGAATAAAAAAATATAAAGGATAAACAGTATGAAGTAAAAAGTGAGATATAAATGACGAAAAAAATGTTTAAGATTATGGAGAATAAATAAAATTACATTTAATTAACGATAATTGTTTTCCAATTTGTTTTTAATACATAGATATTAACAAAATAATTTGTTTGATGTCGTAATTTTGCTTAAACTCTTCGTGTATTACACTGAGAGACAAATTTGGGAGTTTTGGTATTGTTTTTCAATCGCCCTCGCAATATTTCCTTTTCAAACTCAAATTAACATTTAAGCAAATTTAATTTTTACTCGTGTTGAACGTTTTATAGAAGCTTTATCCCTTTCGCTTAAATTTTAAACGAATTAATGTTTGTTAGTGAAAGTTAATTAATTATAATTTACTATAAAAATTCGCTCTCTTTAATTTCGCTTATCGGGATAAGGTTCCAGGTATGGATCTCCCGATGCCGGTAATCATAGGGAAGTCATTATTGCACGCGTCCGGCAGATGATGGCTGGATAAACAGAACGTCAACCTTTACCCCGCGCGTCGGACATTAGATACCCCCATTAATATAAATTAGTGAGTGCACGTCAGTTTGCGTCCATCCCTTCAAGCCACTTTTTACGAAATTGCTTTGTTTTCACCTACAACCTAATTTAGGTTCCATGTTCAACTGATTGCCAATCAGCGTAACGTTTTGTGAACAATATATATTTATATTATAACAGTTCATTATGAGGCCTGATCGTTTAGCAACGATGCTTTTATGTTCTTTTTTAATTTTTAGCTTTTGTTTAGTTGTTACCTATCAAAAAAGGTTTGCGCTGGATAATGATTTAGTTAGTTTTTGACGTAATAATGCCGTGTGATCTAGCAGTCTGTATCATACACAGGGTGTGTCAAAGGACTGGATCCTGGATCTACAATATATTCAAATGATAAAATATTTAAAATTTAAACAAATGCTTATACTTTGGACTTCGAAACACTTTTGAGAGCTCTAAATACATAAGCTTTGAATTATTCTTAAAAAATCTTTACTAAAATTATTCAACGTGGATTTATTTGCATCTTTTAGTGCATTGATAGTTATGGGATGATTTTTGTAGACAAACCCACAACAAAAATTACGATCTAGATAGGCGTTCAAGTGGATCACTACTCAATATTTATATGACCTGGAAGAAAGAAAATATTTTGACAGGAATAAGTGCGTAAGGATTTATATTTGGGACGCCCTTACGACCATTCTTCTCGCAAAACGACTCGCGGATGAAAAATACATTAAAACGGCAAGAAACAAAAGTAAAGCGACATGGGAAGTAATAGGCAACTATATGGGAAAAAGGCAAAAAGAAGACAATATCATCAACAATGTCAAAAATACAGGCGACAACCCATTAGACATACTAAACAACGTAAATAAACTATTTATAAATATGTGCCCCGACAATACAAATGGGTCAATTTCTGAAAACAGCCACTTCAAACATAATAATATGTCTATTTATCTACGTCCTACCCTACGTCCCATTTCTTAGAGGAGATCTATAGAACCATAAAGTCACTTAAAAACACAAAATCAACAGGAGAAGATGAAATACCAACAAACCTCTTAAAATATACTGTCAACTTAAAATCTTAACCTGTGAGTCCCATTATAAACCTCTTATTAAAAAATGGCATATTTCCCAACAAACTAAAATGTGCAAAAGTCAAACCAATCCACAAAAAACGGGATGTAAGTGACATAGGGAACTATAGGTCCATAGTCATACTCATACACATTAGCAAGATGTTTGAAAAAATAGTCTACAACAATTGAAAATTATGTAGATCACTTTGTCATGATAAACAATGCTCAAAATGAATTCAGAAAAGACAAAATAACTACCCGCGCTATTTACATGGAAATCCGAAATTTACTTTAATCCCTCTAAAGACAAACACACCATGGTTATGTGTGTTGATCTCTCAAAAGCTGTCGATAGTGTTGACCACGAGATACTGCTAACGAAATTAGAACACTATGGTATACGAGGGACCGCCCATAACCTTATAAAATCTTATATCTCTCGGAAAGAAATCAATATGTTGCCGAAAAAAACTCGCAGGTAAAATTCTAAAATCCAACACATACTGTACACTAATGATCTTCCAGATTTTGCCAAAATTTCCCTTATACAATTTCCCGATGACACATCCGCTATTATTAGTGACTCGGATTCCAAAAATTCTGAACAAAAACTCTTTGACTGCTTAGGCTAACTTCAACATTGGTTCGCATTAAACAATTTAAACTTAAACGTCAATAAAACTCAAGTTATAAAATTTTCACATAGTAAAATAACCTCCGACTTAAAACTTCAAAATCATTCCACAACTATAAATGTTGTAAATAAAATATAATTTCTTGGTTTATGTATTGACTCTAGACTGGACTAGTCATACCAGATCGAACGCCTGTCACGGTATCCTTTCGCACTAAAAAACCTAAAAAAATTGGTCAGTACAAACGCTGCCAAAACTGCATATCATGCATATGTTGAATCTAAGTTACGCTATGCTGTAATTTTTTGGGGTAACGCTAATGACTCAGGGCGCCTTTTTATTACACTAAAGCGATGCATAAGAAATATTTTTGGTCTAAATGACCGAGATCACTGTAAAGACACTTTTCGTGACAAAGAAATATTAACTTTTTAGTGTCTAATCATTCTCGAAGCCATCCTTTTCGTCAGAAATAATGTTGATCTGTACGAAGAGAATATAAAAAACCAAGCAGTCAATACCCGACATAAAAAAATCTAAAGCCCGATTGCTTCAAATATACCTATCTAAAAACAAATGTTGCCTCCACAATTATTGCACAATCATAGCTCATTATTGGTGGTCAATTTTCTGTCTGAAGATTTTCTTTAGATTTCTGAATAAAAAAAGGTTGCAGGGTGCTAAGTCAGGGCTTTAAGTTAAATGATGTATCTCAGTAAATCCTCATTCTGAACTTTAGCCTGAACATTGCGTGCTTTAATGACCCTGTAATTATCGTGCAGAAGCGGATTCTTTTGCCGCCACTTAAAATCGTCTTCAAGTTGATTTTTTTCTTGATTGTAGTGTCCTTTTTTATATATTCAGTAGGTTGAACTCATTCCTCGTCCCAAAAAATGGTTGCCATGAGTTTTCCGGCTGAAGAATGTGTCTTGGATTGTTTTTGTAACCCACTGCATAGATTCTTGTTTGGTAGGATGATCCCAGTAATACACCCAAGTCTCATCCCAGGCCACAATTCGTGGGAAAAGCTCATATCAGCCTGTAAAACGATAAAATTTTCTTGAGAATTTGTTTTTCCTGACAAGTTGCTACTAGGGCGTAAGAAGCCTTGGAATCCAACGCGAAGACGTTTTCTTCATACTCAAATCGTCGAGCAAACTTTCCAAACAGTTGTTCCCGATACCCTAACTTCCTTGTTAATGAAAGAAAACTTCATCCGCTGGTCTGACAGTGTCAAATCTTCAGTTTTTTTAAAGCCATGTCTTTAGTTCTTGCCTCAACTGGTCGGCCCGATTTTGAATCATCCTATACAGGGTGTTGCGTGACCAAACGGCCAAACTTTAGGAGCATGTTCCTTGTCAATTTAAGCTTGAAACGTTATATAAACTATAGTCCAAAACTTGATGGTTATCGAGTTACAGACAAATTTTATAAAAGAAAGCTCAATTTTAACATAAAAAAGTATGATATACCGCTTTTTTTTTTTTTTTTTTTTAATTGAGTGTTTAAGGACGCTTCGACAGCTATGGCCATTAGCGTCCGGGAGGAGGGGGCGGGGAACAAGGAAAGGGTGGGTAGGGTAAGGGTAGGTGGAAGTACTGTCACAGCATTTGCCTATAGTAGGTAGAGGAAACCACCTGAAACCTCTACGATGACAGACGGCCGTGGGATTCGAACCCACGACCTCCCGATTAACTCGGAAGGTTGCGTACCAACCAGCCACGGAGCTCGGTATATACCGCTTTTAACTTCCAAAATATTGATTTAACAACAAAACGTTGTGTATAAAAGATGCATCGCATTTTTTTTGCGCTTTATGGTATATTCGTTTTTGTTTTGTTTTTTACGGTTTACTTGCTATGGCTACCGATCTAGTTATTTTAAATAAAATACTTTGTACATTATTACATTTTTGGATTCCTCTTTAAACGTACTTTAAAAAATGTGAAATGTCATATAGGCCTAAATATAACCGTTTTGGAGTAATTAATTTTTTGCTCGAAAATTTCAAAAATATCAAGTATTTAAGAATTCAACGCCCTGTATTAAATTTTAACGTTATAGGAAGCATAACTTCCAAACAAATTTCGGTTTACACCACACATTTCTTACGTATTGAGAATATTTGAAAGTACTACATTGCACAAAATTTTCGAACATGCTCCTTAAGTTTGGCCGTTTGGTCATGCAACACCTTGTATAGAGTCTCGGCCCCAGCTAAACTGCTTAGATGAAAATTTTACTTGAAATAAAGATGGGGTTTTATTTCTTTCCCCACACGTTGGACATTCTTTGATGAATAACTTTTGTCCTATTACCCTTTTTAGTGAAAAACTTTATTACTCTTCGATGCTCGAGTTTAAAAGTATTTAATAATCAACACATTTTAATGAAAAACCTAGATAAATTACTTAAGCTAAGATAACAAAGAACATTTTATTAATTCAGTAGCGTTTTTCTACTAATATGAAAAGAATTTTTCATCGTTCTAAGTCATTTGCAATACATCTAATGTTTGGTGTTATTTTTTTAGACATTCACACGCTTCCGATTTGTCCAAATTTTAAAAAACGACAAAGTGTCAAATTAACAGGAAATTTAGGATTAAATTGACACAAAATTCTTGTCGAAGTGTACTAAGCCGACTAATACCGGTTGATTTTTAACTGTGCAATAGTAATAACTTACAAAACTAACAGAAAAAATGTTGCGCTTGACATTTCTAAACCTTTTTATTAAGCACTTGCAAATTCATTTTGTTTCATGCAATTCATCTCTTTTTATTCGATTTCAGACAGAACGTATCTGCAAAAAGATTAAAAAACATTTTCAGTGTGTTTTACACGTTGACGACGTACATATAGAATGCAGTAACGACACATATTGGAAACTAACTATATATCAAGTGAACGGGGAGATTCCCCTGGGTGTAGCACTCCTATATTGAGATCTTCGTCTGAAGATTTTGCTGCTTGTTACTCTTTGATATGCATGCACAACGATAGAGTACTGGACTACCGTCATTACGGAGGGTATGCCTCTGTTCCATCGCGGCGCCAAGTGAAATGCTTCCTGAATATCAACCAGCTTATGGCAATTAAAAACCTCATGTGCACAACAAAATTGCTCTTACACTGTATGTGTTATGCAGCAACACGAAAGGTCCTAGCAATTACATCACGAAACACATCCATTCGCGTTTAATTTCTGCGACTTATTAATTAGATTTTCAAAAATTACACACGCCCACTTTGTGTAACATATATTAAAAGACCTCCACCATTATTAAATTAATTCATCTACAAGGTTCCTAGAGATGTCAGATATAACACTCATGATATGAATGTAACTTCACTAATGAGGGCAGACTTCTGCGAACAATGCATTTGTTCTGACAACAATATACAGCTGGCGTCAAAAGTCAATTTTAAATTAATTAATTAAATTGCTTCAAATTGTCCCGTTTATTCCCGATAATATTATGTTGAGGTTGACAATGTTTTAGTTTATCCATCTTAATTTTTAACTTTCTATGATATATCAATTTAAAACAAATAAAAATGCAGAAATAAGTATATCATTAAATGTAATACAACGTATAAGAGTGATATGACTCTTCCCAATGTAAGGAAATGTTATAATAGAAACAAATTTAATGAGTGTTATTACACATTTTACAATCTTCGTTCCCGGGTTTGAAACCCGTCTTCTCTGATTACGTGACGTTTCGACCATACTGTCTTGGTCTTTATAAAACGACTGAATGGGGAAGCTTTCGAAGAAGGGGTGTAAATTGTCAAGAAACACTGACTTAAGCATTTACCTATTCGCGAATAATTTTTTAACTGCTTAAGATATTGACTTGAAATTTTCAGGACATGTTTAACATGCTTATCTACAACGAAAAACTGTTTTAGGAAACGATCCAATATTTTGTTTGTAAGAAACTTCAAAAATTAACTCAAAAAAGCAACATTTCTTAATTTTTATATCGTTTTAAAACACATATTCCCAAATATTTTTACAACCGCTTACCTTAAGATATTGACTTGAACTTTTCAGGATATGTTAACAATGCTTATCTACGACGAAAAACTGATTTAGGAAACGATCCAATACTTTGATTTTAAGAAACTTCAAAAATTAACTCAAAAAAAGCAAAATTTCTTAATTTTTATATTGTTTTAAAACACATATTCGCGAATAATTTTTTAATTGCTTAAGATATTGACTTGAAATTTTCAGGACATGTTTATCATGCTTACCTACAACGAAAAACTGATTTAGAAAACGATCCAATATTTTGTTTGTAAGAAGCTTCAAAAATTAACTCAACAAAGCAACATTTCTTAATTTTTATATCGTTTTAAAACACATATTCGCGAATAATTTTTTAACTGCTTAAGATATTGACTTGAAATTTTCAGGACATGTATATCATAGTTATCTTCGACGAAAAACTAATTTAGGAAACGATCCAATATTTTGTTTGTAAGAAACTTCAAACATTAACTCAAAAAAGCAAAATTTCTTAATTTTTATATCGTTTTAAAACACATATATTCGAGAATAATTTTTTAACTACTTAAGATATTGACTTGAAATTTTCAGGACATGTTTAACATGCTTATCTAAAACGAAAAACTGATTTAGGAAACGATCCAATATTTTGTTTTTAAGAAACTTCAAAAATTAACTCAAAAAAGCAAAATTTCTTAATTTTTATATCATTTTAAAATACATAGGTATCTAGTTTTTTTTTTTAGAAAATGTGTTAATTAATAAAAACTTTGAATCTGGAACACAATTATTTTAACAGATTCATCAAACAGAGGCAATTTTTCCACAGAAATAATTAAAATTGAGTGAATATTAATAGAATAGTCTGTTCAAAAACCAAATTTGACACACAATATAAGGCAATTGCTATCTAATTTTGTCTTAGATAAAATGACACTTTAAGTGGACTTATACAGGGTGTCCCAGATTACATTTCCAGTATGGGGATCCCACTTATTACAAGAGATGCAGGTTTGTTTAAATTAGATGAATTATTCCCAAATGTGAGAGGAGCCACAATCAATTTTTTAAAGTACAAAATTCCTCGTGCTTCAGATGTTTTAGCAAAAAATATGAAAACGTCGAATCTGTTTTTTCTCTTATAACTTTTTTGTCTTAATCATTGAATCAATTTTATTTGTACCTTCTTATGATACTTTTTTATGTACAATGTAACCATTATTTTAGATTTTTTTAACATCTACCGTTTTCGAGATATTACCCCTAATTTTATTATTCCTAATGGGCCGCGAAGTTGGCGATGGAATAGTTGAATGTGCTTTTTTTATGTAATGTAATCTGTATATAATTTAAACAAACATGTAACTCATAATAAGCGAGATTCCCATGCTGGAACTGTAATCTGGGACACCCTGTGTAATCTCAACTTCGTTTCATTTTATTGTTAATAGTTATTGACGCCGTATTTTTACTGTGCATTTTAAGTTAATATTTACGTAGTCTAACGAACAGTTTTTCGTATCCTGTGCAGTCGAAAACGGCTCTAATAATAACAATTAAGTACTGAGGACTAATTTAATAAAGGGCGACATGCTCATACCGAATAAAAGGAAATTCAACGTATTTAATGACGAGGTTTTTTATTTCCATGCTTTCTTTTTGAGCTAAAGTTAGCCCTGTGCTTCAACTGAAAAAAGGATTACGCTTTAATTCTCGTGTTTGCTTCATTTCAACCATTTATTTAGAAGTTGTTCAACCCGGATAAAAATCGAGCTAATAACTCCTTTGTCCTAAAATTAATTTCGTTGTCATTATAACAAACAATTTTTAATCTGGTTACTAAAAAAGTTATTTGACTGTTCTAAATTTAGAGAGAATGAAGGCTCCATTTGCTATAATGAATCGCCGAGATATGCATAACGAAAACGGTAGTATTGGCTAGTATAATCCATTTTATAACTATGGACGGATTCTATCTAATGAAATATCTGATCATTAATATCGAATAGGGTTGGGTTGGAAAGCAGCTAACGAAAAATCCCCTTACTCTCGGCGTCCAAATGAACGTTCACACTATTAATCCGTTTAATTTCCGTCCAGCACACTAGGACAGTGACACACGACTATGACTCGCGAAAAACTACTCATTTTGTACCAAGTCTACCCGGACACAACAGAACATGTTTTATCGCTTTTGAAACTAATATTCGCTTATACTCTCGGATTTAAATTCATCGTAATAAAAAATGTCTATGTGATATAGCACTTCGACACTTCGACAAATATTAGTCGTTCGGTAATTTGGAAGTGATGCTTTGGTATTTTATTATAGTCGTTTTACCTTGTTTAAACTTCATATTGTTTTACATTCGCCTTCCATACGAGGACGCACAGTATTGTTATAAGACTTTGCAACTTTTTAAGTATACCTAAAGTAATGTTTTTTTAAATTAAATATTATTAATATTAACAACTGGACAAAAAATCGCGTATAAATAGGCCTACCCATGGGCGTCCGCAGAAAAATTTTCAGGGCGGGCAAAGCACAGACGAATAATAATATACAGCGTCATTCAAAAAGTCTGTAACAAATGGGAAAAAATTTTATTATTGATTTCTCAGAAAATTGTATTCTTGATAAAAGTTGATGCATGATTTAAAACTTATTTTAAGATTTAAAAACGTTTAATAAAAAGTCATAGGACACTAGATTTTAGCGATTTTTTGAAATATTCGCAAGAGTAAAGTGCCCTTGTCTTAAGATATACAAAAAAATGTTAAAGGAAAAAGTTATTTAAAATCTTAAAATAAAAATAAATTGACATGTTGACGGTCAAATTCCAATTTTTTTTAAAAAAGAAATTTTTACATTCAAAAAATCAAAAAGCCACGATAATCTGGGGTCATATGACTTTTCATTAAACTTTTTTTATCTTAAAATTATTTTTAGATCATGCACCAACTTTTATCAAGAATATAATTTTCTGAAAAATCGATAATAAAAAACTTTTCCATTTGTTGCAGACTTTTTGAATGTTAAAATTTAAATCTAGCCTTATTATAAGATTCTAAATAACTTTTTCCCATAATTTTGTTTTGTATCTCTTAAAACAAGGGCACTTTACTCTTGCGAATATTTCAAAAATCGCTAAAATCTAGTGTCCTATGACTTTTTATTAAACGTTTTTAAATCTTAAAAACGTTTTAAATCATGCATCAACTTTTATCAAGAATAAAATTTTCTGAGAAATTGATAAAAAAAAACTTATCTATTTGTTGCTGACTTTTTGAATGTTAAAATTTCTTAAAAAATAAAATTTGGAATTTGACCGTCAAAATTTAATTCTAGCCTTATTTTGAGATTCTAAATAACTTCTTATTATAATTTTTTTTTGTATCTCTTAAAATAAGGGCACTTTACTCCTGCGAATATTTCAAAAATCGTAAAAATCCAGTGTCCTATGACTTTTAATTGAACTTTTTCATCTTAAAATTAGTCTCAGATCATGCACTAACTTTGTTGAGAAATCAATTATAAATTTTTTATTCATTTGTTTCAGACTTTTTGAATGACGCTGTATATAAATTTAATTTAATTTTTAAATTTGTATGATTTGTTTTCACTCGATACCAGGGGGGGGGGCAAGTAAGGCAACTAATAATTTCTAATTAGGTACATGAAATATAAACATAATATTAATGTTAATTTAAAAAAGCTACACTTTTCATTCAAAAATTTAAAAAACACGTAAAAACATAAGCTTGTGCTTTAAATTTATTTTATTGTTGCTTGTTCAAACAGCTCAAAAGTTTATAAATAAAAAGCGTATATTATTATGAATAATCTTCAATGGCATGCGTATAGCATACATATTAATATTTTGCCACGAAAACGCGTATATTCCCCACAAAAGCGCGCAATTGGAAACCCTACTGTGGCGGAGACAGGAAGGTTAGGGGGGGGGGGGGCAGAACGCCACCCATAGGTTCGCAATAACTCGTTATAGAGCTGGAGAATTGTAGATTTTGTGCTAAAAATAGGTCTCCGGCTCTTTTTGCCTTTTATTAACCCACCCATGATGAAACCATCAAACATCCTGCTGCTAAAAAACTTAAAAAGAGAGCAGTGAAAAAAATAGGTCGTCAGCTCTTTTTGCGTTTATTAAACCCCCCTCCCCATAGAAGCATCTTGCCTACGCCACTGAAACCCTATAACACCCGCGCAAAGACTTTCCACAACAAAATGACTAAAACACGTTTTTCTTAGCTTCTCTCAGTTTTTGTTACCCTCGCGGACAGATTTCACAAAAAAATCGGCGCGGAATATTTTTTTTTCAGAAACCGGGACATATAGGTACCTCTGAACCGGGACTGTCCCGGCCAAACCGGGACGTAAGGTCCACGTATAAAGTTAAATGAAACTAAGTCAGAAATGACCCTCAACAACACAACAGCAAAAGTGAGATTCCAAGGAATAACAACAGAACCCTTCAAAGTAAACAAAGGCGTAAAATAAGGGGACTCACTATCCCCCACCATATTTAATTTAATACTAGAAGGTGCACTACGAAAAGCGAAACTAGATAAAAAAAACATCATGATCAACCAAATACAAATAATAGCGTATGCTGACGATATAGCAATTATAGGGAATAGAAGAGAAGACCTAATAAGAGCGATAGATCAACTAGACAAAGAAGCAAAAAAACTGGGTCTGGAAATAAATGAAGAAAAAACAAAATATATGAAGATAGGAAAAGAAAATATGCACTTACAGAACGATCTACAAACAAAAGAATACACCTTCGAATAAGTTAATACTTTCAACTACTTAGGCGTGACAGTGGGACAAGCTGGAAAGAACAGAGCGAAGGAGAGAATTCTGAAGGGAAATCAAGCATACAGCAGAAACAAAACCCTACTAAAGAGCAAAACAATAAGCAAAACAACAAAAATAAAAATTTACAAAACCCTGATAAGACCCGTCATAACATATGCCATGGAAACAGTAGCAATAAATAAGAAAGAGGAGGAAGAATTAAAAATAGTGGAGAGGAAAATAATGAGAGCAATACTAGGTCCTAACGTAACAAGAGATGGAGAAGTAAGACTGAGAAGGAACAAAGAAATAGAGGAGGAACTCGGAGGAGAAAACATCACTAGACACATCAAAGTACAGCGACTACGATGGGCAGGACACATCATGCGAAGGAAACCAACCGCAATGCTCAGGAGGGTAACAGAATGGATTCCTATTTGGCCCAGAAACAAGGGTAGACCAAGGAAAAGATGGAGAGACGCCCTGGAGGAAGATGCAAAGGCACTGGGAATAAGGGAATGGAAATTTAAATGCAAAGACAGGAAAGAATGGAAGAAAATAACGGAGGCAGCCAGAACTAATGAGCTTGAAAATTAGAGGAGAGGACTGATCCACCTCATTAAATGGATCTACAACAACGCCTCGGCGTTAGCCATAATCCTTAGGATTATACGGCTCAATGAAGTCAGTAGGTACATGTCAATTTTACTAACAAGAGAATTGAACATGTACCAATCAATTTAATAAACAAATTCCATACTTCAACACAGCATAATACTTAGGTATACATTGGACGCCAGGTTACGCTGGAAGGCTCATGTCAAGACAAAAAGGGAAGAAATAGGTTTCAGATATAAAAAAATGTGCTTGCTAATCGGGAGACATTTCTCCCTGTCCCTATATAATAAACTTTTGCTTTACAAGCAAATTTTAAAGCCTGTATGGACAGATGGGATGCACCAAACAGAGTAATATTCGGATCATCCAGAGATTCCAGAACAAAACACTAACGAATATCGCTGATGCACCTTGATATTGCAGAAATAATGACATTCATCAAGACTTCAACACATACACTGTAACTAACACCATTAAGAAGTTTGCTAGGAGCCACGAAAAAAGGCTCCATCAACATGTAAACGTCGAGGCGATCCAGCTCCTGGACACTACAGGATTAGTAAGAAGTAAGAAGACTTAAAAGGTTTAAACATTTTCAGTTAGTTTAAGCAAAAGTTTAAGAGCAGAGACTGTGCGATAGTGTGCCCATTAATAATATTAGTGTGCTTATATATTAGCATACCAAGGACTACTGTTGGGTAAACCTTGGACTAAGTTTGATCATTATTAATTTAGGCTAGAACTAAACTGCTCATTGGTCTTAAACACCAAATTGCACTGTTTAAAACTCTATTAGGGTTTGAATAATTTTTTTTTTGTTTAAATCAATTAATACAATTTAAATTTTTATTTTATCAAATATCTTGAATTTTATAACGTGTCGGAAAAATAAGTCAGCAATAGACCAAAGTTTTGTAGTAAAACAGATCATGGACAGTAGCTTTATGTTATTGTATTCTTGTTGTTGTAATCGAAGCTTTTAATAACTTTTTTTAATGACGTTTATTAATCTGATGTCTTTATTTAACAAATACATATCTTTCCGGTTATAACTATGTACTCATTTGCTTCCTGCATGCAATATTGTAGAGTATTATTTTATCATTGCGGATAATCAAGGTTTATTACCTACCGAGCTATAAATGATGTTAATCAACTGGTAACCATTTCGGTACTTGATGGGGTATTAAATTACTGCAAAGTGTTAAAAAGCCTTTAAATTATAATTCTTTGTTGTGCGAAACAATAATAAGGTTATTTCAGTTAAACTGAAATTAGAAACGATCACATTACTGCTGTCAATGAACACTTAGATTAACGGTTTCTTTCGTGTTGTGTTTTTGTGGTGATCTTTGTTGTCTCGTCTAGACCTAAGCCTTTTGGCAATTTGGATTTGTTTACAGCAATGAGAGCGCAGGTATAGGGTTTATGCATGAAAGTGTTTTCTACAGATGGATCTTGGTTTAATAATGAATAACGTCTTAGGATATGTATAAATTGAATTAAACAATCGCTTATCTTGTTGCTAAAATAATATCGCTTCTTAAAAAAATCTGTTCCACTTTTGAGACTCGCGTCTTTTCCTTAATTTTATTTGTTAAAATATTTTTTTTGTTCAGTACTGAACAGGAAAATACGAAAAATAATTTTTAAGTTGTTACTTAAACCTCTTCAGGGACGAATGCATTAAAACCGCAAAAAAAATTACTCTATTAATTTTTAAAAACGTGATTTTTATTAAAAATACATTCAAAATGATGAAACAAAACAACAAATTTAAAAAACTAAAGCGAAAAATAATGTACACATGTGGCCATTGGGTGGTAAGGTGCACGTTATAAATGAAATGACCATGCATTCAGGACACAGGTTCATTGCATTTCTTATTGATATTATGGATATATTATTGATATATTAATTTTACATATTAGTTCAACGAATAACAAAAATAATATAAAATGTGTAATTCTGAATTAGTACATCTAATAGTTAAAAGCAATCTATGAAAATATATAAAAGCATTTTGTTTACTTGCTTATTCACAGTACCAAACTCTTTTCTAACTAAAATATGTTCTATTGGGCTGCTGCCGATCAGGAAAAAAGCATGTTAACCTTATCGGTATAGGAAAATTCGTTTATTTTTACTAACTTATACTGGCAATATTCTTCGGTTATTTGACACTTCCTTCTAAATCGTTGTTTTGTTGACAAAACTAAATTGTCTTTTGTTTCATAGCACTCTTAAGCTTCATAGGGACTTTTTGATGAATTTTATTTGTTTTGAGCCTAAATATCAAAATAAATATATTAAACCTTATATTATTGAAAAGAGGGAGAAAATGCCTTTTTATAAGGTCATAGCTAATACGGTTTCCATTCAAGAAAATGCATGTTTGTAATTTATCTAAGGATTTAAACAATATTGAAACAAATGAATGTTTTCATTTTATAGTGCGTAAAAAATTCTACAACTTTTACCCCAAAAATATTTTTGTACCATCAACATTAACCGAGTTATTAACGATTTTAAAAAAAGCTTATTTTGATTTTTGTTTATTATCTAGCGTGCCATGAACATTTTTAAACACATTAAAGCATCATTGAATAGGTCTCCGAAAATGGAACAATTCGTCTAATTTAAACTTCTTTGTACCTCTTACCGTTTACGAGATATCAATAGTGGCCCTTCTATGTGGACCACCCTGTATAACTAATTGGACAAAAATAACGCTTTGTACCCATAACCTCCATTCTTTTAAAATACTGGTTGCACACACAATATATAAGATAATCAATATGTAGCACATAACAATATGCTAGGTTTAGAAAGAATTTACTACCAGTGTTGATAAGCGTACACAGATGTGTACGTTTACTAATCTCTTGTCAATGAGCATGAATATTGTAAATGATCTCTAAAATTTACATGATTTATGTTAACTAAATATATTTTACATATCTTTCAACTCTTTTATACTGAAATTATTGAGATCTTCGGTTAATAATAAAATAAATTTGTTATATAAAAAAAAAACGTCGTAGTACCACGCTACTTATTGTGATAGTAATATGACATTTCATGGTTGTTTGTCAAAGCACCGACCCTAAGTGCTTAAAGCACCGAGCATTCAAGCACTTGTGTAAGTGCTTGATCTAATTAAGCAGTAAGTACTTTGGTTTTTAAAAATGCTGAAAAGCATCAAGCACTGACCAAAGTGCTTAAAAAAATTAAGCAGCAAGCATTGAGCATTTTGGAAATGCTTAAGAGAAATTTAAAATTTAAACAGTCTTGTAGCATACATGTTAAGGATTAAATACTATGCAGTAGGCATAAATAAATTTAAAAAATGCTTATTAAGCACTGTCTTTCTAAAGTGCTTAATAAGTAGCAAGTGTTCATGAAAGTGCTTGGTGCTCTAAGCATCGAGCATCTGTTTTAGAAAGTGCTCCAAGCATTGTGCTCGAAGCATTAAAAGTGCTTAAAAAATTATTGCAAGTAGTAAGCATTCAAGCATTGCCCAGCTCTGGAGTCCATATATATATTTTTTTTGTTAGCGAATATTGTAGTGACTACCTACTTGTAGTAATTTTCATTACATATGTGTCAGTATCCCTGAAGAGGCTAATTGAAAATAAATAAAAGAAAAATTCCAATGGTCAAGGTATGAAGGACGATGTAATATGCAAATAAAAAAGAACTTTAATAAAAAGGAAATTGCATCTAAAAATGAATATAATTTAAAACATTAATCTTCCTCTATTTAAATTTTGAAAAAGGAAACACAGGGAACGTACAAAAAGAAAATTAAGAACTAATAA
Organism: Elmis aenea; assembly: GCA_947652605.1. Taxonomy (NCBI): domain Eukaryota; kingdom Metazoa; phylum Arthropoda; class Insecta; order Coleoptera; family Elmidae; genus Elmis; species Elmis aenea. The sequence goes on from OX393584.1 coordinate 10,757,354, forward strand.
TTTTGTTTGTAGAAAAAAATATGCCATCGTTGGTATGATTACACGTTGTTTCGTCGCAGTGTTTTTATTAAAAAATTGACCACGCAGAAAGAAATAATTTCTGCTCGTTTTTTACCGATTTAGCCGTCTTTATTATTGTGTTTTCTGGCCGTTCATGTGTAAATGGCCTGTTTGTAAGTCATCTCAGCGTGTGTAAATAAAATGACCCTTAAAATCCACGTTTGTTTACTTACCACTGCCACTTAATTTGGCTGTCACGTGTCTACTTCAAAACGTTTTAATTGTGCTTCTGTTAGGGGTCTGTTTCCTGTTTTCAATGCATTCAGCGGAGAAAATAAAAATTACAGCGTTAAAAAGTAGGAAATGAGAATTTGCGTACTTGAATCGGAAAAAACAACGATTCGTTTTCGTTTAAATACGGAAGCAGCACTTTCCGCTCGAGTTTTATGTCTTTTAGTTACGGTGCTATTATCTGAAGTGTTTACACCTGATACGAGGCTCGATCAATAAATAATAAACCCTAAACATATTCATCAGATAGTTTTAGTTACGCATAATCAGCGAGCCAGTCATATTTGATGATATTTTACATGGACAAAGCAGGTAATAAATATGTTTCATTAATAAATAGCTCGTTTCCAACGGAAATCGCTTCTTAAAAAAAATCTACACTAGTTGTGAGACTAAAAAAATAATGTATTGAGAATATACAGGGTGTAGACTCGGATCACGCAACATAGCGATTTCAATGGTAAAATTTTAAAAGTCGAATTCTTGCTCCGCTAATTATTTTAGAAAAAAAGTGCAAATACGTTTTTTGTAGAGAAAAAAATTCTGTATCCATAAATGTAATCAATATTACTTTTTCGTTTTCCAATAACTGAAAATTAAGCAAATTAAAAAACGCGTTTTCGCTAAAATCTGCAGTGCCTTGGAATTATGCTGTGACAACTGCCCAGCCTAATGTCACTTATACTGTCACTTTGACGCGAAATTCATTCTTAATTATACTTTATATTTTATCAAACATTTATTTTACACAATTAGTTATGTTTTCATTGCAAGATATAATAAAAATGATAATTAAGAATAAACTTCAAACGTCAAAGTGACAGTAAGTGTTAGTAAGATGGGCAGTTGTCTTAGCATAATTCCAAGGCACTACAGATTTTCGCGAAAACGCGTTTTTTAATTTGCTTATTTTTCTGTTTTTGGAAAACGAAAAAGTAATATTGATTACATTTATGGATACAGAATTTTTTTCTCTACAAAAAACGTATTTGCACTTTTTTTCTAAAATAATTAGCGGAGCAAGAATTCGACTTTTAAAATTTTACCATTGAAATTGCTATGTTGCGTGATCCGAGTCTACACCCTGTATGCATACGAATATATTTTCTTCTATAAGCAATTTTCTTTCCTTAGCCTTAGATGACTTAATTATTTCAGTAACAAATTTAAAGTTAATCCATTATAGCCTGGCGTTACATATAAGTAACGCATGCAGGAAACTATGTATTTTATCATATCAGGGCAAATTGGCATTTCTACTAATAAGTATCGCAACTTTTGCAGTCACAAATAGATACATTTTAAGATATACAGAACCTATTGTTTTTTTTTTTACCGCAGTACAGTTTGTTTACTTTTCAAAACCGAAGAATTATAAAACGGACAATAGACTAACATTCGCTTTGAATAAATATTGTAGAAGCTTTATTGTTTTTCAAAATTACATGTGTGAGGCCTCATATGAAAGCAAATTATACCTCTACTACGGTACTACGACATAAAATCACTCCATTTTCAAAATTCAAATTTTATATATTTTTTCCTATCTCTTATTTTTTGCGTTACATAATGTAACGCAAGGCTATATCCATGTAGTGTTTCTGATGTTTATACCAGTGAAGTAATTTTTGCATACAAAAACGACAGAAAATAAGGAAGAAATATTAGTTTAAAAAACAAGGTCCACTCACAGTACAGAAGAAAATGATGCAAGTAGGTACTTATTTCCCAAAAATCAATCTTACAGATTAAATCAACTGAATAAAAAACGCCGAGCTTATAGAATCCAAAGGTCTATTCCTAGCAATACGTACAAACAGTATCGTGATATTTCTTATGTTAAGATTTTTCAAAAATTTATTGATGACGGTCATAGAGCTGCTCTTCCGCAAAACATGAAAATAAGCTGCTTTTAAAAATTATGCCGATGCCAATATATCAAGAAAATCGTTGTTTTATAGCAATCTTGATTGTAAGTGGATACGATTAAAAACCAGAAAAGCGATAGATTTGTTCAGATAATGAGATTTATCCACTGGGCAAATAATAACAAAATTGATTTCTCTGACAAAATAAACAAAATTCGTCTATTTATGGAGCTGTTATAAGCGCATTTTTTACATAATTTTGTGCTCTCTGAAAATGACTATGATGAGATGAATCTATGAACAAATATTATGGAAAGCATGGATGTAAACCAGGGGTTGCAAACTGGCGGCCCGCGGGCCGCAGGGGTTGCAAACTGGCGGCCCCCGGGCCGAACATATTCGGCCCGCGACCTCAACTATTGAATAAATTCCGTCGCTACCACTACTAAAAAACTTTCTAAAAAAAGGTCAGTGACCTTAAAAAAGGTCCTCACTTATATACGGTCCTCGTCACTAACTATAAAACTTAAAAAAGGGGATAGTGACCTAAAAAAAAAGGACCTTACTTCAACACGGCTGGCGTTACTCACACACCTAAATTACTAGCCCCTGGTAACATTTGAGTTTGCGACCCCTGCTGTAAAAAGTTTATTAAAGTGTCCATTCGATTTGGAAATAAAATGTGTAATTTTTCATACAAATACAATGTGCAAACAATAAATATTTAATAAAAGCATAAATTCCAATTGTTCTTTAAAATCTTTTAGTCGTTATTTCAAAAGTTACTATGTTTTTTCTTTAAAAAAAGCTTATTAATAAGTTATATGCTCTATTCTTAGCTTTCGGCCTTAATGCTTAATGGGTTAAATAAGAACAAGAAACAAAATCCTATTGTTTAACCTCAATATGTACCTACTATGGCAATGGGCGATGGGCACGTACACATCTGACAACTAATTACATCGATTAATCTCGATTACACAATGTCGATTATCATTGCACGTACGCACAGACCTCTTTTAAGGAGGTAAATTTTAGCTCATTTGATATAATTTTGTGATTCATTTAATACCAAATACGTTTCATAAATTAGCCACAATAAAGAGTTTTAAACTAAACAAAATACAAACTAATTTTAAATACAATATTGGGGACATTACAGTTAAAAGTAAAATAAAAATTTTAACAAAACTAAGTCCAAATTTTTAGTGCTAATATAGACTAAGATTATTTTGTAGTTACAATCAGTTAATATCGATAATTTTGTAAATCGTTATTAATTAAACTGCATTTGTATGTACAGTGATGATGTTAGCTACATTCTTAGTTTAACCCTATTCATTGAAAGTGATGACTTTTAAAATTATACAATAAAACAATTTTTATTTGCAATCGTTTTGCTATGCCTATTGGTGGATAATGTTTAATAGTTATACACAACTTTTCTAACATTCAATTTAGATGATGTAGAACCTTAGTTCAGTGACACTGTAACACTGTTAATATTAAATGAATAAAGTTTTTAACATTTACAGATATGCATAAAAACACGCAGCTAAACTATGCGTTGAATAACAATAATTAAGGTGATATGTTTGTCATCAGTTAATTAAATTTATGTTCTTAATAGGTGTACTTATTTTTCCATATTTTTTGAATCAAATAATTTTGTTAGCAATGTCTTGTAATTAGAATTAGGACTTTCCCCAGAGAAAGTACAAAACAAATTGGATTTAGAAATGTAATAACGAACTGGGACAATTCTTTTTTTAGACCATATTGTTAGATTAACTCAGGGATGGACAAACTTTTTAGTAAACAAACTAATCATACAATTTTAAAGGGAATAAGGGCAGTATTTGCCAGTGGAAACGGTAAAAATATACAAGAAGCTTATTCAAAAGCTTGCATCGAAAGGCAACCTATAATACAGCATTAAGTTACAAAAATTACAAATTGGACAACGTCTTATTTAAGTAATTTTAATTTTTTTCTAAAGCATCTTGATTGTGTAAAAACAGTTTTTTTTACAATATCTTCTCTTTTAATAAAAAAAGAAAGCTATTTTAGTTGTGGTTTTTTGAATATACTTAAATATGTAAACATGCATTCAAATTTATGTTATAAAAGACTTTTAAGAGCCAAACTTATTCTTTGTAAAATATTAATTTATAGTAACTTAACAAAAACTGTTAAGTTAGCTTTGTGTAATGATGTATTTACCTATCAGTCTTATAAACGCATTTTAGTTTTTGCCAAAAGTTGTCAAAACTATTGTATTGGCTAAGAACTGAATAGTAATTTGAAATGAAGCACTATTCCTAGACATTGTTTATTTATATGGTCATGAGTCCTTCTACTGTTAGGTATAGGACGGTTGAGTTGTGTTGTGCTGATTTTTTTGCATGTTTTTCTGTCTTGTGCTAGCTTTTTTATGTCTTTCCATTTGATGTTTTTATCCCTTGCTTCTTTTTTAACTTCGTCTTGCCAGGTTTTTCTCGGTCTACCTCTTTTGTTTTTTTCCCTGTGATCTCGTTTCATAGGCTTTTCTGGTTAACCTTTCTTCTTTTATCCTATAAACGTGACCCTACCATCCCAGCGGTCCTTCTTGTATTTTTGTTTTAATTGATTATATCTTTAATTGTTCTCTATATGTTTTATTTCTGATTCTATCTCTTCTGGTTTTTCCTTGGATTTTTTTTAGAAATCTTATTCCTGCTGCATTCACTCGGCTACTAGTTTTATTTGTGAGTGTCCACGTTTCACTTCCGTATAAAAGTGCCGAAGTTACTACCTTCTTGACCACTTCCACTTTTGTTCGTTTTGGGACTTCTCTATTTCCAAAAAATGTTGTTCTTAAACTGTTAAATATTCTTTCCACATTTCCTGTCCTTTCGCTTATTTCCTTGTCCATTCCTCCATTTTTCTCTATGATCATTCCTAAATATTTAAAGCTTTCTACCTGTTCCAACCTAAGCCCATTTAAAGTGATGTTATGCCCTTTGTTCTCTGTTGGTACGATCATAGTTTTAGGTTTTTCGGTATTTATTTTCATCTTATTATTTTTTTCAATTCCTGGTTTAGAGTTTTTAGATTATGTTGCAGATTCTTTTCTGTTTCCGCGACTTAGTCCATGTCGTCTGCAAACATTAGCTCAGTTATGTTTATATTTTCCAGTTGCCCAGGTGAAACGGTCTCATTTTTTCTTTTACTTCTTTAGTTACCCCATCTATAACTATGGGCTGATCACGCATCCTTGTTTTAAGCCCGCTTTTGTTTCAAACTCTTCCGATTCTTCATTTTGGGTTCTTATAATATTTACCGTTTTTTATACATCGCGTTTATTATGTCGATTGTTTCTGTAATGTAATAAATTATATTGAAAGGATGTATTACTCATTAAGGATAACTTTCTGTATAACTAAATATTATCCTTGAACACAATTGTCGTTTTTTTTTTGTAAAAAAAATATTGTTTAGTTTCCGCAGAAACGTGTCAGCATAGCTATAAAAAAAATACTTTGTGATTTGAATTAACGTTAATTCGTCTATGTTTATTGTTAGCACGGATTGATAACAGCTAGTTATTATAAGTAAATGATTTATGTGAGGTTTTCCGTTCACGAAACAAAAGTTTAATTTAAAAATATTCGATGCTTTGAATGCGTAGACTACAATGGCGATGCTACACAATTGATAAGTGAAAACTTTTTCCCTGAATAAGTGTTAGGCATCACAAAATCTATCAATCTTAATTATTTTCAACTGATTGTGAAGCTTAGAGCTTGGCTTGGGTGCAGTGGTGACGGTGTCACTCTTCGTTCGCTTGCCACACTTATCGAGAATAGAAACAAAATTGGAATTGTACTCTAAACCAATTTGCATACATTTAATTTAATTGGAAACCAATTGGGATTTCAATCAGAGTTTGCACGACTGTACTTAAGGTTTCATCACATACACACTAGTTTACTACAGTCGCATTGATTTTTCTTTCTTTCTATCGCTTGCATTTGCGCGACTGCTTCTCGAATATTCACTCGCAAAAAATTACCGCGATGTGCTAATTTCCTTAATAGTTTCAGCAGCACACAGAACTATATACAATAAACCAATTAAACTCAAAAGGAGCTCTATATCTTAAATGATCTACTTTTAAGACAGATGTAGTAAATTAACAGGAATTGATAAGTCAATTTTCTAAATCAGGAACGTTTAAATTTTCATCTTCAGAGGAAAACATAAAACCGCTTTTACAAATCTGATGCCACAGATGTACAGGGTGGGCAAATTTCTTCTAGTTTGTAATATTTTATCCCTTCTTCAGAATTATCATAACATTGAATAAAACAATCTATATATCATAGGTTTCGTAATATTCGTAAGCCATTTCGTGTTTTTAAGGTACAAAAATAATAACAATCAACAATTAAACGTGATTATTTATTTCAAATTATCGTTAAAATAACAGAATGACAGTTTGTTTTACCAGGTATATTCTTAATGACATAAGCCTACTGCTAGAAAAAAATAAAATATGAAAAATTACTTAATTTTTGCTGTAATGTAAGGAAAATAAATAAATCGACCTCACATGATTTTATATATTATTGGAATGGGGAAAAATCCTCTTTCTCGTGATGCCACAGCCAACTATGGGTTCTATTTAAAAAATACAACTTTATTTTACAACTCGAATTTCGCTTTTTCTTTTGAAAAATTGTCTACGCCAGTGTATTCTTATCAAAAAAGTGCCTGTTGAACGTCTAAATTAGTTTTCTTTAATAAACAAGCAAGATATACCTAGTCATAAAACGAAAAGTCGAAAAATCGAGTGATCGGTGGTAACTCGAAAACAAAAGGCGATAAGCAATTTTAGTTTTCACCATTAACTTTTTCTTGAAAAAAGAGATCAAGGAAGCGGAGTCCGTTTTTCGATACCTCTTATAGTTACCGAGATTCCCTATGAAACATCGTAATTTGCCCACCCTGTACTTATCTCGCAAAAATATCCATTCTCTTTCAGAATAAATTTAAAAAAGTAAAACATGCAATTGATAAAAAGCTGACTATCGCTAGTGCAGTGGTGCCCAACTTTTAACTGGGCTCGAGCCAATTTAGAATTTAAAAATTTTAGGCGAGCCACATATAATATATTTTGATTTTATTATTTTAATTTTAAACGTTTTATTAACGCACAAACAACTAAAATTTGTAATATGTTAAAGAAAATGAGGCACATCAAAAGTTGTCGCGAGCCACATCAAAAATTGTCGCGAGCCACATCAAAAGGTGTCGCGAGCAACACGTTGCTCGCGAGCTACGGGTTGGGCACCACTGCGCTAGTGTATATTTGATTTTAGAAAAAACATTTGAACGTCATTTAATTGACAATTATAGTCGGGAGGCGTGGGTTCGAATCCCGCGGCCGTCTGTCATCGTAGGGGTTTCAGGTGGTTTCCCCTACCTACTATAGGCAAATGCTGTGACAGTACTTCCACCTACCCTCTACCCTTACTCACCTAATCCTAGTTCCCTTCTCTTCCACTTCGGTGATTGGCCATAGCAGCGAAAACATGCCGAAGTAAAATAAATCAGTAAAAAAAAAAATGGGTGCGACAGTCAAACGGAATCACCCGGTATAACTCGTTTAAAATTACCTTAAAATAGGTTTTTAATCGATTGCATATTATTACGTTTAATAGAATCGTAAGGCTCTATACTATTTATTTATTTATTTATTTATTTAGTAAGCTTTTTTTAATTTATTAATTTCTTAAGTTCGGTTGTCTATTAAATTATTCGCTTTTAAAAGAATAATTTTCAGTTTAAAAATATACGACATTACTTTATAAACTTCATGATTACTTGCCGTCTTGGTGGATTTATAATAAAAGCTCTTGCTTCATGAAAAAGAAAAGCGAATGACGTATGATAGATAGGGGAGAATAAGTTATCAGGGACGTGATAAAATTCATAAACACATAAACAGTGAGCCGCATATTTAGTTGTTAGGTTTTTACGAAACAATTGCCAATTTTAATTACACATATTTGTTTTTGAAACGGAACGAAAATGTCTGGGCAAATTAATTAGAAGAAAGAATTTTGAAAGGGAATAAAATATATTTTAATGGAATTAAAAATCTTCCGGTGAGATCAAGTTTGTTCTGCAATAAGCTAATATTATTAATAATGAAATAAATAAAAATGTCTAATAAAAGGAAGTTTATACCTTTTTAAACAGTGATGAGAATTGTATGATAAAAGAGAAAAGCTTCAGGCTTTAGCTATGCCGGAAAGTAAATTCTAGAGTAAAAACCACACCACAGAATTTTTTTAATATTAAGAAACGATTTGAATCGATATTCTGCTAAAATACTGCTTCTTCCAATTTACTTGCTGACTTGTTTAGAGGCATGCATCGAAGTTCAATTATTTTTTTTTATTTAAATAATTTTTAACCCAGTGTTTTTCAACCGCTTTTATGCCACGACACTTTTAAGAAAATTAAATGTCAAATGACAGTTACCATTTGTCTGCGGTATCATTTATTAGAATTTTATATTATTGTTGTGTAATTCGATAATATTTGTAGCAAATTTGTTACTCCTATCATAAATTATGGGCACTTTTACAACTAATTAAAAATGTTAGGTGTTGGAATGCTACATTTTTTGCCATAGGAAAAGATAATTATGACGTTTCTGGACGAACAAAAGTCTTCACAATTATAAAGTTAACTGAAAAGTTTTAAACGTTTGTAAGTAAAAAATGCAAACCTACAAATTTCAGACATTTCTAAAAACCTTGAAAAGCAATAAAAATGTAAACGATTTGGATGTATGTAGGTAGATATGTATTCCCCAGAGAATGTTTATCTATTTTAGTAATTATGGAGCTTTTTGTAAAACTTTTTAACCACAAACAGTTGCAAGCCTATTACATAATAGGTTGCTTGAAAAACAGCTCTAAGAAATGTTTAAGCAGTAGATATTTTCATCTAATTAAGTATAATACCACTATGTTATGTCACATTGGGTACTTACTTTTTTAATCATTTTTACAAAGCTTTGAAATAGTATACCTCTCGGCATGGGCGTCCACAGGGGAGGGCAAACGGGGCACTTGCCCCTCCCTGGAATCGAGTACTTCATTAATGACCAAATGAAAAGAGGGTCGTTAAAATTTCGGTTATATTTTAATGCATTCCTTTTCAAGCTTTGCCTCCCCCTGGATAATTTTCTGGGGATGCCCATGCCTCTCGGATGTCCTAAATTCATAATATCAGATAACAGACGAACTAACTAGGGTTTCTCATATTTAACAATGTTGCTTGTCCCGGGATTCCGGAAATGAATCGGCCTTTGTCCCGGGATTTCCCGGGATCCCGGGATGTAGGTAATGAATTATGTCAATATTTTTAAATGAATAAGCCAAAAAAGGAAGGGAGCGCTTTTTTACTTAAAAACAACTCTAAGTCACATATTATGTAATACATTTTGCTCCATGATTATTATTAATAATTAAATAATATTGGTGAGAGAAACACATTTAAGAAATATGACCTTTCTATTGCAATTTCATATTTACAAACACAATAATATAATTTTTACAATGAATTTTTGTAATGTGATTAAAGAAAACAAAGGTGATCTATGCTTCGCTCAAATAGTCTTTTTCTTAATTTATTAACAAAAAGTTCTGCTGCATAAAATGCTCTCTCAGTCTCTATTGATGTAGGTGAAATTGTCTTGGGAGCATCTAGCAGCAGAGACATCGTTTTTGTAAATAAAATTTTATTTATAAGCTATTTTTCTTCGCATTACCAGGGCACACAAAAATAAAACTTTTAAAGTATTTTGAAGATATTAACTTTGTCATGGAGACGCCATACTACGGGTTTACATAATTTGTTATTATAAAAGATATAAAAGATTTCCTAGCAAGGCAAAAACTTTTCATTTCTTTACATTTAAAAAAAAAACTATACCTCAATTGCCATTTGTGGCGTTATTTTTGTGAGAGTGTATACTGAACGCATAATATATTAGGAGTAGTTTATTAGATGTGCTAATATAGGTTTCACTATTACATTATTATTATTATTTAGTCATGAGTCCTTCTACTGTTCGGTATAGGACTATTATATACTGTTAATAAATTTTAAAAACGTTTTGTTTTTCCATTAATATAATGATAAAAGCGACACTACAGCACATTTGCTATGAACATTTCTGCTAAACTTCTAGATACATGAGAGGCGCAAGAAAAATATACATGGTTCAAATCAGCAATTATCTATACAAATTTTAGTAATTTAGGGTCAAAAATGAAAGAATTGTTCACAATATTATACAATAAATGTTGTAGAATAAGAGTTATCTTATAAAGTTTAATTTTTATTTAGTTAAATTGTTGTCCGTATTACTACATACACACACAACCTTCTCAACTATAGCTTTTCTATGCACCCCAATGAGGGTTGTGTTTAAAAGATTAGACAAGTTTTAGCACGTTGAAAATCACAGTTCCTATCTTATAAAACCTAATATCTTAAAAAGTACTTGTGTTCACTAAAAGTACTTAAGTACTTTGCACTGTACTGCAGTATTTTACAAAGTACTTAAGTAATTTTTGTGGTACTGAAGTACTAATACAAGTAATAAGTACCAGTATTTTCACCGAAGTACTTAAGATTCAAGTCCGAAGTAACTAATTCTAAAATGTACTGCAGTGCAAGTCTTAAGTACCGGAGAAGTACTAAAGTAAAAAAATACTTACGTAATGCCCAGCTCTGGTGTAGCCATTGTTGTTTGGAGGAGAATGTAAATTTACAGTTTTTATAGAGTTGTCACATTATGGCAAAGCACTTGGACATGATTCATGAAAAAATTAATAAATGAATCAATTAACTAATGCAGAAATTGTATTATTTTCTTTAAATTATATTATTTATAAATTCTGCTGAATAAACTTTTTTAATTATGCATAGTTATAATACAGTGCTTTTAATATGCTTGTAAGGGCTTAAGGCTAGAAAAATATTGGATGAGACTAGTGTATCATGATATACTAACTGAAGGACAAAGAGATATGCATCGAGAAGTTGTTCGCTGTCAGCAGATTAAGGAAAATATAATTTGCCCATTTTTCTCGGAGCCAAGTCGAGAAGTATTGCATTCTAGCAAAATTAATTAAAAACTAAATTTAAAATTCAGCCATAAATCTCGGCGTAATTTATTGTTCTTTATTTACCTGCTGAGTGCCGAGCACACCCCTCCCTTCTCTTTTAAAAGCACACAGTTGTCAAACAATTATATTGTTATCAGTGCAGGGCAACTTTTCTTCTCTCATTTCTCGGGAATGTTTGCTTGATTTCGTAGCGGCATTTTTATTGACATTCCAGCCGAAATACGTGGGAAGAATTTAAGAACATTCTTATTATTCTGCTCAAATAATTACAATCTTACAAACTTATTTCATTTTTAACTTTTGTCAGTTTTGTTTTAGGATACCTGTGACTGGCGAATTATTATTTGATTCTTATAAAACAAAAAATCAGATAACACCAACTTTAATACAACAAATTTCATAAAAGCAGAAAGAAAAGTTTGTTTCTCAACCATAATTTCACATTTTGTGTATTTAATAATAATAATAATAATTGTTACAGTCTGCCATAAATACTCCAAATATTTGAGGGATTCAGTGATGTTATATTAATATATTATTATATTAATATATCTTACATACAGGGATGCGCAAAAGTATGGAAACAAACAAATATCTAGAACACTATTAAGTATATTTCAATGACATTTGGTATTTGACCGTTATCGTATATTCCGGATTCGATAAAAATATTGAGGTTGTGATACGACTTTCGGTTCAACCGGAAACGGACTCAAACTTTGAAATTATAAATGGAACACCCTGTATATTTTTAAATTTTTGGATTCCTCTTTAAATTTACTTCAAAAAATGTTTGAGGTTGTATGGGGCTTAAGTCGACCGTTTTCGTTAAAATCACATTTTTGTAAAAATTTTGAGCTATACAGTATACAGCATTGTTAAAAATTTTCAACATTTAAGAACGTTGAAATTGCAAGTAATTTTTTTCTTAAGTTTATGTTGACAATAAGCTTACTAACACTTTGCACAACGTACATTTAAAAAATATTATACAGGGCGTTTTTTACGCTTGTTCAAACTTGTACAACTTTAAACATCGATAACTCATTTTTCTTAAATACAACACCCTGTATATTTTTACACATTCTTATAGAAAATTGATTTCTCTTTCGAAAACATAAAGGTTGTTTTTCACCTAAAATTGATATTTTCCGAGATATCGCGATTTTATTGTTAATTATTAGGGCAACGTAATATTTTCAAGTAGGCTATGAAGAAAGACAGTGTTAATTTAAACAATTGAAAGAAAAAAAAACAAGAAAGTTATAAATTTATCTTTTCTGTACAAATTTTTGACATTTTTGTTAACGAATTTTACCATTATTACTTTTGAATTAAGATTTTTTTAAATTATTTATGCATTTTTTTGTTGGACCAGTGTGATGACAAATACTAAATCCTATAAACTATTTTTTGCGTGTTTGCAATACGACTTTTGGTTTAACCGACCCAACCCTAACCTTTTTTTTAATTTAAACATAAGGCAGGTCAGTTATTTTTTTTTTCGCGTACCTAATACTTTATCTATTGGTTTTATAATGACTTTGTAAACGATCAAACTCAATTGTATGAACAATATTTTGGCCCTGATAAGGACCGATTAATTTTTGCCAAGTCGTGTGATACGAAGCGCTCAAGGTTTCTTCTCGGTCTTCTTGGGCAAGAGGACGCAGAACAGAAAATATTGCGAATTTATAAAAATTAACAAAATAGGGAATACAAAAATTTAATGGATACGATGCTCTAAATGACCACCATTTACTTCTTGGCAGTAGGCTAACCTATGCCGAAATTCCGTAAGAATGTTTAAAACCACATCTGGCGAGATTCTTCCAAGTTCTTTTGTTATTCGGTTTCTCAGTTCGCCTAAATCACCAAGTGGGTGTGCATAAACATTAGATTTTAAAAAAGAAAGCTAATGGAGTTAAATTCGTTATCAAAAATGTCAAAAATTTGTACGGAAAAGATAAATTTATAACTTTCTTGTTTTTTTTTTCTTTCAATTGTTTAAATTAACACTGTCTTTCTTCATAGCCTACTTGAAAATATTACGTTGCCCTAATAATTAACAATAAAATCGCGATATCTCGGAAAATATCAATTTTAGGTGAAAAACAGCCTTTATGTTTTCGAAAGAGAAATCAATTTTCTATAAGAAGAAGAAAAATATATATAATAAAAATATAATTATGAATACCTACTTTAAAATGATAAATCGTAAATAAAATTTAAAATATAAATAAACAGGGTGTTTCAAACATATTGCAAATAAATTTGGGAGATGATTCCTTTTCGAAAATTAAGGGGGGTCTTTCATATAAGTATTTTTTCTAAAACGTCTCCTTTCTGAGTTACATACCCCTAAAGAGGAGCAGTAAAATTAGGTTTTTATTTTATTTCTCAAATTTAGACAAATGTAGGAGAATATTTGGTAAATGGTTTATACTTATTAAAAGGTTGCCCATAGTAATATTTTCAATCATCTCCCATCTTCACAGGAAACTGAAAAGTGCAACCCCTGTTGTTTTTTTTTTATCAGAACTTCTTGGTGGGTTGAAATTTTTCAAGATAAATTATTTTTTTGAAAGCTTGGTTTATTTACGAACTTTTAGTTTTTTTCGTAAAACCTACAGTTTTTGAGTAAAAAATAAAATAAGTAAACATGCACCATTAAATATTCCAATATAAAAAGATTCATTTTGGTGGTTACCATGGTTACCATGCTAAAGAATAAATACAGTAAAACAAAAAAGTAAATAAAGAACAGAATTATTATCAAATAAAACAGGAAAAATTTTCAAGCAGATTTAAGTCCTAGTAAACAGTCGAAAATTTTTTGGGGATGAATTTTCAGATGAAACCATTAATTTTAAATGAGTGAAGACAATGATATTTGAGTTACCTTTCATTTTCAATTTTTTTAAATAAATACTTGAGCAACGCCAGAGGCTAACCTGTGACCTCATTGTAAATGAAGTCTAAAGTCGTGTTAGCAATGGTTTTATTCCTTTTTAGCTCTTTTTTCTTTAAGCTGATGACCAATAAAGTTATTGACAGCTGTAAAATAAATATGTGTATACAAAACTTAACAGGAAGTTTATTATATGTAAGGGGGGCTTTAAAAGTAGCGTCTCCTAATGTTCACTTAAATGAAGTAGGTACACCAAGAAATGTAATACGCCTTTTCGGTTATGTTGTGCAAGTTTCACTTTTGTCTAAGCCATGTCTAAACAATGTGCTATCATTCTTTAGAGTTAGACTCTCAGGGACGATAGCACGTTGTTTTAAAATACCTATTAAAAAAATATGTGAAAAGCGAAGTAAATTATATGAAAAATTAAATCTGTTCTTGTAAAAACCTAAAATGAAGTACAGGAGTTTTACTTTCCCCTGTAAAACGTACATCAAAAAGAGATAAGAGCATATATTTTAGATACGGTGGATTTTGCTGGATTGCAAAATTACTTGTAACGTACAAAAAATATGGTGAATCTTCTGAAAAGCACACAATAAAGACTTCCATAGTATTGTGTCTGTGGTTAATAATTTCTAACTAACTCCTGCCAGGGAATAAGAGTATAGATTCTTAATAACCTTGATGTTGTAAATTATACCGTCTTGAAAAATATTAAATTTAAAAGGGTGAAATTTTGTTCGCTTGCCTTTTCTATACTCACACTTTAATACTTTACTACTTTGCATATTAATAGAATCTGAAAGGCGCAAAATGATTACTGAAAACTGCAGTAATATTCTGATAACCTCCTTTTAGGTGTAAGAAATTTAGATAACATCCAAATTCAATATTACTTTGTTGCAGATACTTGCGGGTAAAAATTGGAACATGAACTTGAATAACTTAAAAATAATGAAATTGGTTATTATCGTGAGTTTCAGTTTGTTTGAAAGTCGTTTAAGAATATTAAATTTTACGGAAGACAGCTCGAGTTTTTAAAAATTGTTTCTTGTTAGCGTAAAATTGATATACAAAAATACTTACTAGGTATCACGATACTTCTTTTTCACTATTTTTTACTGTCTTATTTGTAAATCGCCATGACCTTTATCTTATATTTGCTCCATTAGAGCTCCAACGTTGAGGTTGGAACGACAAAAAAAAATTCACACATATGCTTTACGAAACATATGAAATAAATACCTGGGAAGGAAGACAAATGTCCAGTGTATCATTAATTCAATTTGAATGTAAAAAACTTGTTCTACCCTATAGGAAATTAAATAAAAACAAACAAATTTTACTTTCATCCCGGGTTTCCCCTACCTAATATATCTTTTACTTGTTGTAAGCCTTCCTTGGCATGCAGATAGAATCAAAAATGTTAACCTATAAAATTAATTTCATTACATTGTAATACTACGAAGTTGACTGTTCATGTACTCGTACATAGATTATCAATAATAAAATCATAATTAAGTAAGTTCTTTTGCTGTTGCATGCAACAAATCCTTTCTACATTTTTCCATTGTAACAGACATAATATAAACAAATGTAAACATGTAGTCCCGATGCGTCAAACAGCGTCGGATTCAAAGTTCGGGACACGCGTGGCCGCAGATGTGACTGAGTCATTTCGAACTTTAGCTTTTCTAAATCAGTTTTGTGGGAGCGAGGCGCGAATGCTCCCCCATTACAACGTAATCATTTGAGGTTAGACCATTCCAAAGACAAATTGCTACGTTGCTGACTGGTGTTAACTGCAATATTGTCATGTACAACATTAAGTCTAATGCACTGCACCTACGATTTCGGTTTGTAGGAAATTGGTCAGTCTACAAGTAAGATTCTTAATATATTGTTTGTTGTAATCGTTGTTAATCCATCGGTGAAGTCCTATTTATTTAATTGGCTTAACTGGAAAGTGGTACAAAGGCATTTTGTGTTAATTATGTTTATGTGTATAAAAAATAATTTTTAGTGTTCGGTTCATTTAGCATCATTTAATTTTAGTTAATACGAGTAAATACTTACACTTATTATAGTGATTTGTTTATGTAATATGAATCACTTTAATAAAACATCATACACATTTTTTTTTTAAAACTTCTTGCAAAAATTCTATACTAGTCTTAAGACTCACGTTTGCGTGTCAGTAGCAATAAATAAATAAATATTATGCGTGTACTGACGTATCTTGAAACTGATCTAAAATAGTTGCAACAGACTTTTGAAAAAATTTGATTTTTAAATAAACTTAAATCATGGATGAAAAACGTAAATAACGTTATAATAACGATTCAACTAAATTTCTAACTCAATAACGTAACGATATTTTAATACAGTTATATGATAACGTTATAATAACTAGTAACGTTTCATAAAAGTTTATTTTGTTACAATATTTTTTATTAATCGATTTTCAATTTCTTTTAAGCTAAAGATATACTTTGTATTTCAAATTTGAAAACTAAAATAGAATATATGAAGGTAATTTTGTACTTTTTATTTAAATTTACGCGTTTTAAAGATCCCAAATATAATTTCAGAGTTACAAATTAGATTTATTTTTATAACGTTATACAGGGTGTCCCAGATTACATTTCCAGCTTGGGGATCTCGCTTATTATAAGAGATACAGGTTTGTTTAAATTAGATGAATTATTCTCAAGTGTGAGAGGAGCCACAATCAATTTTTAAAAGTACAAAATTTATCGTGCTTCAGATGTTATAGCACAAAAAATGTCGTTTTTTCTCTCATAACTTTTTTGTCCTATTCATTAAATCAATTTTATTTGTACATTCTGAATGTATATTTTTAAATGTAAAATGCAACTATTATCTTAGACTTTTCTTTGCATCACTTTTCATTTTTGAGATATTACCCCTAACTTAATTTTTTCTTATGGGCCCTTAAGTTGGCTTTGGAATAGTTCGATGTGCTTTTGTTTCCTTTTTCTAACGATATACCACATTACATATCTATAACTGAACATAACTTAGAAAATCAAGAAAAAATTAATTTTATTGGTATTATTTTAAGTTAGCCATGAAACATGTTAAACGGTTAAGTTGGCTTTGGAATAGTTAATTGTGCTTTTTTCTCCTGTTTCTAACGATATATCATTTGTCATATCTGTTTTTACAAATAACTAGGAAAATCAAGAAAAATCGTATTTTACCGATATTATTCTAAGTTAGCTATGAAACATGTTAATCAGGCAAGTTGGCTTTGCAATAGTTAAATGTGCTTTTTTCTCCTCTTTCTAATGATATATCACTTGTCATATCTATTTTATTAAATAACTCGGAAAATCAAGAAAAACCGCACATATCAATAAAATTCTAAGTCAGATATGAAACATGATCACTAACTTAGAATAATATTGTTCAAATATGTTTTATTTTTATCTTAACATTTATCGTTACATTCGACATAAAGAAGTACCTCCAGAAGGTACAAATAAAATTTATTTAATGAATAAGACAAAAAAGTTATGAGAGGAAAAAGAAATTAGACATTTTAATTTTTTTTGCTATAACTTCCAAAGTACGAGGAATTTTGTACTTTTAAAAATTGATTGTGGTTTCTCTCATACTAAAAAATAATTCATCTAATTTAAACAAACCTTTATCTCCTATAACAAGAGAGATCCCCATGCTGAAAATGTAATCTGGGACACCCTGTATATCATTATTAACATAACGTTATATAAAGTTATAAAATTTAACAATTAAATTTTTTAATGTTATTTTTAACGTTACGTAACAAAAGGAAATAACGTTATACAATAACGTAACGATTTAAAACGTTATTTCATCCCTGACTTAAATACATATTTAAAAAAAAAAGTGACAAAGCTTAAGGATTTAAAAAAAAGGTTTCTCGGTCTAGCGCAAAAGACAAAATATTTATAATGACATGATACCAGCAGAAACAAAAATGCAAAATAATTATCACGCATTTCGAAAAAAAACTAGACTACAGACTACGGTATTCTCCTTTTCTTAAGGTGAACAATTTAGTTTAAGAAATTTAGTATAATTATTGCAAAGTGGGACAAATTAAACATAATTAAATACACCTAGGAGCTCAACACAAGTTAAAATAAAATTAGAACAACTCAAAGGAATATTTGAAACAAATCTAAAAACTTTAAACAAAATTTATTAATGTAAGAACATCCCTTATATTTTACATTAATAAATTAACGATGCATTTGTTTGAGTAAAGTATTAAAAATTAAAATTGAACTATCCAGTTTTAGCAAACAGTGTTGACATTTTGTCAAAAAGGAATTCATTTGGTGAAGTCAAGGACCATAATGGTTAAAAATGTATGTAAATTGTATACATAGTTAACTTAGTGTGTTTTCAAAATGTAAGTTTTCAGCAGGAGAATTAAAAAAAAACTGATTTTTATTCACAATAAAACCAAATCAGGTCAGAATTGACGTGTTTTTAGCTGAAGTGTCACATGTGAAGCGGTAATTGTTATAAACATTAAGTTTAGAAAATAATCGTTTGTTATTTTCAAATAAATATTTTTTTATTCGCATGTGCTCTGTTTTAACCAGGGTTGAGCAGATTTAAATCAATTGATTTAAATCATGATTTAAATCATGATTTAAATCAAGTGATTTTTTTAAAAAAATCATTGATTTAAATCATGATTTAAGTCAAGTGAAAAAAAAACATCAATTTAAATCACTTATTATATGAGTAGGTAATAAAACATTTATAACAAAACAAAATTTTATTTTCTCAAATAAAAAAAACATTAGGTATATGGTATTTATGTATATAAGTATTTAAAAAAAAAAACAACAGTTCTTATATGTATATACGTATTAAATACATACTTATACGTAACGTAACGAAACGTAATTCATTTAAAATAATATATAATAACATACATTTATAAATTTTTGGTATTGTAATGTTGGAATAAAAATACCAGTTTTGCAGCCTTTTCAGTTCCCAGTTTATTTCTTATTGTCGAATGGACCAATCCAAATGTTGAAAAAATTCTTTCAACTGAGACCGAAGAAGTTACACTGCACATTAGTTGTGTTAATATTGGCAACACTTTATTAATATCGGAAACATCTTTTTGTGATTTCCACCACTGTATTGGAGTAACATTATTAATAATTTCCTCACTAAACATAACAGATTTAAATGGATCAGATTTAGCTTCAAATTTTATTATTATGGGTAATAAACCACTGTGTGGGTAACTTTCTGCTGCTACTTTTAAAGCTGCGTCTTTTTCATTATATTTTAAAGGAAATTTTGTTTTTCTAGGGTCTAATAAATAAGCCAAAAAATGGTACGGTGTCAAAGCTTGAGCATATCGTTTTTGAAATGCAGCCATTTGTTTAATATTTAATGTAATAGTATCATTAAAAACAGCCTCAAGTTCTTTCCATGCTTCTACAGCATCAGCTAAAAATGCATCTGTTCTTTGTAATTTGTCTAAAGTTACGGAAATTGGTTTTATTATTTTAAAAAAATCTTCTGCCGATCGTTTCAGTTTAATGTTAGACTTCTTTTGGAATATTAAAGAATCAATTTGGTCTTTGTTCTCTTCACAAATTTGTAACAATTTCTGCCATTCTTGTGTAAATATTTCCAAGCAATCTGCAAGAGTATTCCATCTTACGTCTTGAGGCAATATTAACGCCTTACCTCCGGCAGCTTTATATTTAGCACTTGCCAAATGATTATTACGGAAATACTTAACAACATGCACAACATTTTCTTTAATATCGCGTATCTGCAAGTCCTTGGAAAGTAAATTTGGAATGTGTGCTGAACATTCATAGGTTATCACATTTACATCGGTTACTTCATTTTTAATGTTTTCTCTCATTTTGCTCATATTAGCTGCATTATCTGTAACGAAACTTGAAACTGCACAATTATATTGAGTTTTGCACTTATTTATTAAACTGATTGCTATACTTGTTAAATAATCGGCTGTATGTGCATGTCCTGATGTATCTATACTTTCAAGGAGGAAGGTTGATCCATAATCTGTTGTTACAGTGGCGCAAATTATCGGTTCGTTATGTACATTTGACCAACCATCTAAGGAAAGGCAAACCGAACTATTTGTTAATTTTGCAAGACATTTTTCTTTTTCTTCCATGTACACTTCATTTAATAATGTTGAAGATACAGCGAACCTAGAAGGTGGTGAATAACCTGGCCGTAACATTTCGATTGCTTTTATCACTTCTGGTTGTTCGATACATCTGAAACTACTATTTGTCGCATAAATAGCTTTTGCGATTTGTCTATCAAGATTTTTCTTTAACTCGTTAGAAGTACGCACTACAAATGATTTCATTAATAAATTTTCAGTCATTTCTTTTTTTTTTTAGCAGGTGGTGAGCTTATATTTGTATTTGTATCCATTCTAGACGTACTAGGTTGTGGATCAAAAAACTCTTTCGGTTGACTTGTTTCTATGGTGGTAGGATTAGAATCTGTGTCAGTATCTTCTGTATTACATTCAGTAACTTCATTCATATGCATTTGTTTCTTCTGACATTTTTCACGGTGTGCTTTTAATCTTTGTACCAGACCTTGTATTTCTTCTTTGCAATATTTACAAACTGCTCTGCTGCCAGCTTTCCCTTTCAATTTGTTTGATTTTTCTATAAAATGTTGCCAAACACTATCCTTTTTCCTTCCTGACATTATGTTGCGTTTATTTATGTGATGCGTACACGTTTGCTAACTAAAATGAACTGAATAACAGAATCTGGGATACCCTTACATACAAAACTGCATTTGCATGTTTAGACAAGTATTTTCAGGCATAGAATTCGATCACAGGTCACATATAGTTGATGATGAATAGCAAGCATGGTTTTGTAGATCATATACTACATTTTGAAATATAAATATAATCATACTGTTTATTGCTTGTTAAGACAAAGACTTAATTATATATAACATCACTATTTAGCACTGATTTTTTTCGAAATTTTTATTCATTATATTTAATTTTTTATTTTAACAAAAAATCTCCAATGAATTAAATATATTGGTTATTAAATATATTAGCACAAAACAGAAATAGCTTGCAAATATGAACATTTGATTTAATTTTAAAAAAATCTGATTTAAATCAAAAAAATCTGATTTAAATCAAATAAATCGATTTTTTTGATTTTTTTAAAAAAATCATGATTTTTATCAACCCTGGTTTTAACTAAATCAAATTATGTTCATGCATCTTTTACATTGATTTATATCATTCATTTTGTGTAATTAACATTTTCGAGATTCGCATTTTTTCATCAGAAGCATTTTGGTTTTATTTTTGCAATGAGCTTTTTTTAATTATTTTATTGGTAGTAAATTATCACTTTAATAATTCACTTATACTTTTTTTCTACGACCAATAATGTAAACGACTCTTGCCGTACAACCTGCATGCATAGTAAGTAGGTCCTTATGCACGGTAAGCAAAAAGCACAGTTTTTTAAAGAAATGATCAAAGTAGACTCACGTCAAACGCTTCCTGCATGCCTAGTGAGTTGTAACGCACGTTAAGCAAAATGCACACTTGTCTAGCAATGTCAAAGTAGGCTTACGCCAAAATTGACAAGACAACGTAATTACATGTGTATATTAGCTAAAATGTCGTTAAACTCGTAAGAATTATGTGATCGTAGAAAAAGTAAGCCAAATAACACGAGTTGTGAAGCAATTACGCACTCGTAATATGCTTCTTACAACTCTTATTATGTACTATACTATTTGCATGAATAAGTACATTCCGTTTACATTTTGTGATGTGAAAGTATACCTATGTAATATAAGTTTTACCTGATTTAAATGCAGCTAACGTCAGAAGTTGCTGCAAGTGACAAATAAAAAATTATTGTGTGGCAATATTTGTTTGACATCCAAAAAAACCTTGAAATAGGGGATTTATTGGGGGAAGCAAGTGCCCATTAAATCCAAATCTCCATAAATTAGCACCAGAACGAAATCAAAAGTCGGTTAAAGAACAATGTCTAACATTTTAAGCCACAATAAACACCGTTTTTACATTAAACTTTTTAAATTAAGCGTAATACGAGTAAATTACGAATTATCTATCAATGAATACATAAAAAATAAACACTCACTGTTTTAACAATACATAATTTAAAAAAAAAAAAACGCCCTGTCGCTTGAGTCGATAAATTAGGCCATAAGCTTGAGAAACTACTGGGATTGGACCGTAGAATTTTGTTTAAAGCTTTCAAAATCAAGGTTTTCCTGTTATTTCAAATTAATTTAGAAAAAAAAATCAAGGAATTATATTATTTTTGAGTCATGCAGTGTTTTATTTACGACTAATTAATTAATACTGCACAAGATAAATTTAATTTATCTTGCATATTTGCATTTTAAGTATAATGTACTTAGAAGTCACGTGCATTTAATGGCGTTATTTCGTTAAATATTATTTTTTTTATTATCGTTTTATACCGAAAGGGCAGTTTAAAACGTTCTCATTATACATAACGGCAAATTTTTGGTTATTAGGTAATTTGGAGTAGCTTCACCTTTCCAGTTTTCGCTTGAAGCGAGCTTCTGGTAAATCATTTCGATGTAGAACTCGGTGTACGGCGGTTAAATTTAAATCTGAAGTAGAATAATAATCGGAGGGAAGGGGCTCGAAGTGGAAGATGGGAATCTTAAGCAAGAAAGGGACAGAACGCACAATAAATTTCGCTTATGTTTAGTATAATTTCGGTGTCGGCACTTTTATAAATTGCCCCCGAGCTTTAGTCTAATAAAACACACCATGACATAGCTACATCACTGGCCGTTTATCATGGAGAAGGTAGTTAGAACTCCTCGTCTTTACTGGATCTTACTGGCCTCTCTTTGTAATGAACTCTTGAACACGGTTTTCCTTTACCTAATTTAAAATCTTGTGAAGTATGGCCAGTTTGGTTTTTCTTGTTTGGAATCAACAGTGCAGTTGTATATTTTAAAGAGACAAGTATATTTTTGTTAACGTAAAACGAGGCAGTGTGGAACTCTGCATGATTGTATAACCATGTGCTTGTGTTTTTTAACGCTGATTATTTGTTCATTAGGTTACTAAAAATGGCTTTTTTATAAATCAAACAAAGCATTAAAATAATAATGAAGCACCAAGTACTGAGCTGATGGTAAAACAACATAGAATGTACCGTTTACTATGGAAGCCCATTTTTCAATGAAGTTGAGAAGCAAAATAAATTACCTGTAATTTAGTGTAAACTTCTTTTTTTGGTTTTTCTTTCTTTTAAAATATCCACATGCTTTAAATAATTAAAAATTCGTTGAAAAATGATATTGCATAATCATTTATTATGAGAACGGTTCAAGTCAATTAAACACTAAGGATAACAACATGGATAGGGGAATGCCCAAACCGGCCTGACATAAGTTAGACCGGTGGGTAGGTGGGAAATAAAATACCACCCGCGGACCAACAGGTCTGGTCCGTCCAGTTGAAGGTTGAGGCATCGGGCTAACTCCTCGGTTCTTGTAAAAAATATAAAATGTTAAAAAAACAGCACATCGGCCTCGGAACAGGACGGAGAAAAGAAGACAACAGCTACGAAAACGGACAACGATTTATGGTACATGGAATGTCCAAGGTCTTTCCAACAAACTAAATGAAGTGATCAAAGAATTAACAACGCTAAAAGTAGATATAGCAGTAATCACTGAAACAAAAAGAAAGGGACAAGGATCGGAAAACCTAGGGAATTATGACCACTTTTACAGTGGCGTCCCCAAAGAAAGACGAGCACAGCAAGGAATCTCACTCAAGATTCATAAAAAATTAAGAAAGTATATAACAACATGGGAAGCAATCAGCGAGAGAATAATTAAAGTAAATATGAGCATACGGGGATATAGAACAACAGTTTTAGGAGTGTATGCAGTCAACGATGACACACTAGTAAACATCAATGACAATTTTTTCGAACAACTAAATGAGGAAATTACAGAAATTGGAAAATCGCGAGAACTAATACTACTGGGAGATTTCAACAGCAGAGTAGGGAAAAAAGATAAAGATACAGTAGTGGGAAGATACGGAGAAAAAAACAATCAATAATAATGGAGAAAGATTGATAGATATATGCAATCAAAACCAACTTAAAATTTTAAACGGATTTTACCAACATAAATCAATACATAAATACACCTGGATCCAAGAAACAAGAAAATTAAAGTCAATAATAGATTATGCAATAATAGGACAAAAAACAAAACTTAAAGTTCAAGACGTAAGGGTACAAAGGGGTGTATCATGCGGTAGTGACCATTACTTACTCCGAACAAATATAATATTCCCAGGAAAAGGCAAAAAGGATATAAAAGACATAATACCACAAGAAGAAGGAAGCAGAACTGAGCAACTGGAAGAAAGAAAATATAATCTAAAAAGTCTGGTAGACGAAAGCGTAACAAAACTGTATCAGAGTAGACTGAACGATAAGATAAAAACACAAGAGTTTAATGACATAAACCAGCACTACGAATACATAAAACAATGTATCCATGAAGCGGCTTTTAAAGCCCTAGGGGTATACCAAAGAAAGAAAAAACAAAATCCGTATTGGTGGGACGAAGAAATTGAAGTAGACATAGAACAAAAAAGCAAAAAGTACCACAAATATCTAAGCTCAAAAAAAATCGAAGATAAACTAGAATACAAAAAAGTCCAAGCAGCAGTAAGGCGAAAGATAAGTAAGGAAAAAAAATGAGGCGTGGGAAAGAAATTGTCAAAGAGTAAATACCTACTTGGGAGGAAGTAGAAGTTCAGAGAGCTGGAGAATAATAAAAAATTTAAGAAACAACAAGGGTAAAGATATAATATCAATAATAAAACCACAAGACTGGGAAGAATATTTTAAAGAATTACTAGAAGAGAGAAGAGAAGAATTCCAACAACATCAAAATTCGAACAGACAAAATATAACTGTAATAGGATCACCAATCAGACTTAGTCTGGAAGAAGTTACAAAATTATGCAAAACATTAAAGAACGGAAAGGCCACAGGACCAGGAGATATCCCAGGAGAACTGTTAAAATACGGAACAAACAAATTATACGAACACCTCAAAAAGTTATTCCAAAAATGTATTAATATACCTAAAAGAAATTCCCGAAGAATGGAAAGTATCATATATGACAACTATACACAAAAAGGGTGACAAAAATAAATGCGAAAACTATCGCGGAATAGCAGTTACAAGCTCCATGAGTAGACTATACGGTAAAATTATAAAAAACAGAATAGAAAAAGAATATCAACACATGGAAGCTGAAGAACAGGCAGGCTTCCGAGCAGGAAGGTCAACAATTGATCATGTGTTTTCCCTAACTCAAGTTATTGAAAAAAAGACTTCGCGAAATCAGGAAATCCACCTACTGTTCGTGGATTTAAAAAAAGCATATGACAATGTTCCTCTAAGTAAGATCTGGCAAACTTTGGAAGGAACCAACATTAATGTCGAATTGATAAACGCTGTGAAAAGGCTTTATTACCAACCTACAATAAAAATTAAAGTCGGAAAACAAATAACATCAGGTTTCATATCGTCAAAGGGACTAAAGCAAGGTTGCTGTACATCACCAACCCTCTTCAAAATATACCTCGAAGAGGTTTTAAAACACTGGAAGAAGAAGTGTGGGGCAATGGGTGTACCCCTCACCGATACCATACTTTATACACTATGCTTTGCAGATGATCAAGTGGTGGTGGCTCAGGAGTATGACGATTTGAACTATATGACGAGAAAACTTATCGAAGAATACAGAAAATGGGGTTTAGAAGTGAATTTTGAAAAGACCAAATATATGTGTATAGGTGGACAACAACAAGACCTAATACTAGAAGAGGGAGAACATATAAAAAATTGTAAAGAATACAAGTATCTGGGACTGAAGATTTCACGAGAGGGCACGCTGGACGATGCAGTTAAAGAGAGAAATAGGCTGGGAAGAGCAGCAATCTCGATGCTGAACAGTGTTATATGAGATAAAAAAATTACAAAGGAAAATAAAAAAACTAATTTATAATACAGTAATAAAAAGCATTATAACCTACAGCTCAGAAGTATGGCCGCTAAAAAACAGAACAGAGAATATATTGAAAGCAACAGAAATGGATTTTTGGAGAAGAGCGGCAGGAAGATCAAGGAGAGAAAAAATAACAAACCAGCGTATAAGGGAAATAATGCATATTACACATACGATTACGGATGACATCAAAAATAAACAACTAATATGGTACGGACACGTACAGCGAATGGAGGAATATAGAATCCCTAAACAAATTCTAAACTGGCAGCCCAAAAGCAGAAGAAAACCAGGCAGACCAAGAAGAAGTTGGAGAGAAGGCATAGATAAGGACATCAGGGAGAGAGAACTAGAAGACGATACATGGAATGACCGAGAAAAATGGAAGCTGGAAATCGGAAAACGTCGGAGAACGTTATAAACCGATATATATATATATACATGCAAACTGTACCTATACACCTCCGAACGCTATAGGTTTGTGTTGTGTTTGCCTCCGTTTTTACTCGTTCGCCTCCGATTTCGGAGGCGAACGCGTTTTGCCATGCTATCGAAGTAAGGTTAGGTATGTACACGAATTACGTCATTGGGAACACTTTTGGTCGGAGGCGTAAAAAACCCATATACACATTCACATAGACACTTTAGTTGAATCAACCTCTCACCAGGTGGCGCAGCTGTTTTATACTTATTATGTATGTTGCTACTAACCGCCTCCGAACAAGTTAATAGCGATTGCGCCTCTTTTGTCTGGCAACACTGTTGGAGGCGAGGATGAAATAATCTTGTATTTGTGTATTTTTTTAGGTACAAGATTTTAATAGTACACACTTGGCTATATTTATATCAATTTCACACGCGCTAAATTCAAGATATTTAGTTAGTTGAATAATTAAATTGAATTATGATCGTTTGGTCACAGAAAAACCAGAGATCGTTTTTCTGTGGTTTGGTGAATTTTAATATCTAATTAGCAAAGCAATATCTTATGACAGTAAATACTTTTTATGTTTTAATACAGCCTAATTAGCAATTTATCCGGAGAGCAAAAATTTAATATTTGTAGCGTGTCAACAGTCAAGTGTCGGAACAAAATTACAAAGGAAAAATTTACTCGAAATAAAATTATGCAAAGAAAAAAATAGTATATCTTAATATTTTTCTTTTTAATATTAAACCTTCGACGATTAGCTCGTTTTTTTTTCAAGTCTTGTAGAAAAGACATTCTAAAACATGATGTTATTAATAATAAAATATATACAAACTTTCATTACCAAAAAAAGTTTTTTTTAATAATTAAACAAGGAAAAACACTAGTGTAAAAATTACATAAGTAAGGAATTACACATAAATAAATATTACCAAGAATAAATATATACAAAATTATATTGATATTTTATTGTTAACTTCATCAAGTATGCATTTTGCTTTTATATCAGTCTAACATGTAATGTTTGATTAAAATGTTTGTATTTAATTATACAAGTTTAGTATTTGATATGGCAACCAAATATTAATATTGTAATTTAAAATAAAATTAACCAGGTAGATGTTATAATGTTATAATTATAAGTATTGAAAAATTAACATGATTATTATGAAATAACATTCAAATAAATATTACCATACAAAATTAAATATTTTTATTAAATACATGAAATGACTTCGCAAATTTTTTAAGGATTAATTTAGCAGAGTAATTTTTTTAACTGTAGTTTTTACTTTTCTTTTCCGCAATATGTACACAGTACCTATAGGTAAGGGGAAATATTGTATTCTACCAAAATTGACCATATTTCGACGGATCTTCACGTTTTGAGTCCTCTAAGTCCGAAATATCAATTATTGTAGCGCAGCACGTGTGTGTACACGATTTAGAAAAAACTGCAAGTCGTAAAAACGTGAAATTTTAAACTTAAGCTTTGTGTCATTATGGCTCGCGACACGAAGCTTGTAAATCGGTTGACCGGAAGTGATACTTTTGTGATTTTTCACTTTTTTGATATTTTCTCGAAAATGGCTCCAATGATTTTGATTGAATCTTAAAGAAGCGTAAACAGCAGAAGAATAAAGTAATAACATTATTTTATAATTAAGCAATTTAATTTTAATATGCCCCCCTTTTACTGTGGCAGTAGTAATTGCACTAATTGATTGCAAAAATTCAATAAAAGTTACAGGTTTAAAATGTAAAATCATAAATAGTAGTCAGTTGAATATTTTATTGCACGTTAATTTAACAACAACAAAAATAAGCAGTTAATATAAATAAATAAAATATAGACCCTATAGCGGAAGGAAATAACTGACATTTGGGTGAAAACGAATAAAAGCAAGGTTGTAACTAATTTACATTATACAATATAATTTCCCACTTCACAGTCACACAGCAAAGTAAAGTAAAATGTATCTGTCAAATACGTTAATTATAATACGGAATATGAACTAATAAACCATAAATATTTTACATATTTTACAAGTATAATAATATACAGGGTTTGTCCCGAAGACCGTCGATTAGAAGTTTATTATAAACGGTTTAAAATCTAAAAACAAAAAATGGTATTTGGGGGTTATGGAACATGCTGAAACGATTAAACATATTTACAATATCATTCGACTTCCGGTTATATCGGAAGTTGATACAAACTTTCTTATTTTAGATGGAACACCCAGTATACCGGGTGATTCAGTTTGACTGTCGCACCCCTATAACTTTTTAATTATTAAAAATAACCCCAGAAAACCTTAAATTTTTGGAATCGGCGACAAATTCTTTATTAAATGATGTGCATTTGTTATCTTTACGATGACGTATGTCAAATCCGCGATAGGCAACTGTTTTTTCTTAAATTACACAGTATACATTTTTTTGTTGATTCGGATAGAGAATTTAATTCTGGATCCGACCATGTATTTAAAGTACGGATACATAAGAAAATTTTCGAGAAAAATCAGTTTAAAGTTTATTGAAATCATAGCAAACAGTCTGTTTAACATAACAAAAAACGATCAAATCTTAAAAATTTTACTATAACTATCAATGTAAATGTATTAAAAGTTAATTTTTAATTAAAATAAAAATAACTAATGAACGTCGACATAAAAAAATTAGACTTTAATTTCTATCAAGTAGTTACAGATAGAGCACGAGAAGGGCGGTAAATATTTTATGTCGGCGTTTATTATTTGTTTTTATTTTTATTAAAAATTAACTTTAAATACAGTTGCATTGGTAGTTATAGTAAAATTTTTAAGATTTGATCGTTTTTTGTTATGTTAAATGGACTGTGTGCTATAATTTGAATAAACTTTGAACTGATTTTTCTCGAAAATTTTCTTATGTATCCGTACTTTTTTAATACATGGTCGGATTCAGAATTAAATTCTCTTTCCGAATCAACCAAAAATTGTATACTATGTAATTTAAGAAAGAACAGTTGCCTATCGCGGATTTGACATACGTCATCGTAGAGATAACAAATGCACATCATTTAATAGAGAATTTGTCGCCGTTTCCAAAAATATAAGGTTTGCTGGGGCTATTTTTAATAATTAAAAAGTTATAGGGGCGCGACAGTCAAACTGAATCACCCGGTATTTTGAAATTTTTGGATAGTACGGTGAATTTTTAAATTGACTTTATGTACAATACCTTATACAAATTTTGTTTCCTTTTTGAGAAGTTCATGTTTTTAGAATGTTTTTAAAATAACATTCAGAGCTCGTAAAAACTGATTATAATTATAACTCGTTAAGAGAAGTAAGAATAAATTATTATAGTGAATCTCATAAATGAAAAATAGTCTATGATTTCTTCAACACAAAAAGTTTTGAAATATTATTATACATGGTGTTCAAATTTGGTCAAAATACGAAACAAACACAAAAAAAACGATTTTTTGAAATAGCAACCCCAAAATTTTAATACGTAATCGAAAAGATCTTGAAAAATTAAGGTTAATTTGAATGTAGTATCTAAATCTAATAGTTTTTGCAATATTTAGCTTTGAAAAAAAAAATAAAGGAGAGTAAGTGATTCTGTTTAACAGTAAATTATTTTTTGTAGATATGTTTTGTCCGGCTAATATTCTATGAAATAATCTTAGAAACTGCTTGTTTCATGAATTATAATGTACGTATTGTTAAACAAAATCACCTAGTTTCCTTGAAAAGTAATATTTTTATTTCAAAAATATTTCAAAAACGATTAGATATAGATATAGGATGTTTTATACGAACTAACCTTAATTTATAAAGATCTGTTCGATTACTTAATAAAAATTGGTGGTTGCTATTAAAAAAAACAATTTTTTGTTTCGTATTTTGACCTAAAAATTTAAACACACTGTATAATGTTTAAAACTTTTGTGTCACGAAATAACAGACCATTCTTCTTTTATGATATTTACCATAATAGTTCATTCCTGCGACTCTTACTGAGTGAGTTATAAACAGTTTTTATATCTAAATATTTTTAAAAAAATTTAAACACGAATATCTCAAAAAGGAAACAAAATTAGCATAACGTATGGTACATAAAGTCAATCGTAAATTCAACGTAAAATAAAAAAATTCAAAAATATTAAAGATGTTTTATTTGAAATAACAAAGTTTGTAACAACTTCTGGTATAACCGGAAGTCGAATAAATAATTTTTATTCGTTTCAATATGATACATAACCCCCAAATACCATTTTCTGTTTTTTTATTTTAAACCATTTATAATAAACTTCTAATCGACAGACTTCGTGACAAACCCTGTTTAGAATACTGTAAAACATATTAAATAAGCAATAGGACCAATACATTGATATGGGCCTATCTAAATAATAATTTATTTAAAAAAAAACATATTCATATACAAATTGGAATTAAAAATGAAAATTACATCCAAAGTTGTCTTGTGATTTCATTTAAAGTAAAAACGTTTTTAAGAAAAAATTAATTAATTAATTAAATTATTAAGGCAAAGTAATGTTAGTTATGTTGAAAAAATAAAATTTAAGAAAAAACAGTTTGCCAAGCAGCATACTTAAGAACATAGTTGAGATTTATTTTTTGTGTAAATGTCAAACTGGTAATCAAACTCTAACTTATCAAAAAACTGCAACACACACAAACTATATCCCACTGTATAAACACTGACCACGGTAAACTATATTACCGTGACACTGACTCATGAACACAAATTCACGTGGACAGGCAAGTTCTGTAAAATACAAAGGATACAAATGCGGCAACATTGCCGGAGGCAAACTCCACCACTAAGTTTGACGTTTATATACACGTGGAGGCGAACATGTGCTAATTATGTATGGAGTTGAAGAAGTGCACATTTTAAATTTAAATTTTGTATGTATTTTTTTTAAATTTTCGTTACCCCTCTCAAGTGCCTATTATAGAGTGCAATACGGAGGTTCTAAAAATGCAATATATACTTGTGTAAAGTTACGTTTTCGAGTGGAGGTGTGGGCGCCTTAAACATGTATGGAGGCGAACAAGATATAAATGCACGTATATATATATATATATATATATAACAACATGTCATTTTATAATTAAATTCGGCATGCAACACGAAAATCTATGGTTTTATAAAAAAAATTATAAGCACAACCAGGGCAAGAAACCGGTTTTTGAAATCGGTTGAGAAAACCGGTTTTTGAAATCGGTTAAGAAAACCAGTTAACCGTTATTTTTTGCTCGTAAAAGTGATTTTTAACCGAAACCGAAACCGTTATTTTTGATGGCGAAAAACGGTAAGTACCTAACTTTTAACCAAAATAACTAAAAATAGTTTTTTTTAACTTCCTTTTTTAATTAAAAATACTTTAAAAAATACGAAATCTGTATTAAATGCGATTAGTTTACCAGAAGTCGTTAGTGAACGCTAGATTGTACAATATTATAAAATTATAAATAGATAATAATTTGCATTCCTATTCTAAATAACGTCAAATACCAATTTTCTTAAAACCGGTTTATGTTCAATCGGTTTTTTATGGGAAACAGTTTGTTTTACGAGGAAAAACGGTGTTTAGACAAAAACAGTTATAAAAATAAAGTTCTCGATTTCGGTTAACCGTTAACCAATTTTTTTTCGGTTACGAGCCCTGAGCATAACGTAATTTCAGAGCCAGCGTAAGAGTGTCTGACGCTCCTAGGCAAAGAAAATTTAGGCGCCCCTATACATTAACGATTAACGTGTAATATGTTGTTTTAGGGGATTAACCCAAATGTCGAGCAGCAAATGAACGAATTTTACCGCGGGCAAATACCCAAAAACATATTTATATTTATAAAAATAATATCGTTATGAACTTTTAAATATCTTTCAATTAATTAACACTAATATATGATGCATGTGTACTGTACATACATATGAATATGGTTACTCCCAGGCTCTATTAGAGGGGAGGAAAAAAGGGCATATGCAACGGGCCTCACAATTTTAGGGGGCCTTACAATGTTTAACTCGTTCTTTAAAAAACCGTACAACTTTCAAAAAAAACGGGATTTTAAAACAATTCAAGAAAGCGAGGACCTTTTTTTTAAGTCACACTGCCCCGGGCCTCGTGTTTTCTCTGAAAGGTCCTCGTTACTCCAAATATTTGTGTGGGAATAAAATTTTCACGTCCGAAATACAAAAATTAAGAAACAGTAATTTTTCGGACTGAAGCTTTGGCGAAGTTTTAAATTAAATCATTTACATCGATTGTAAATTCATGCTCTATAGATATAATATTCCTAGACCAATGAGTCGTTCCTGATACATCGTACAGCGAGTGTAAGTTTTCATTAACTTTATAAACTTATTTCTGAACTTGTTACCGATACTGGCAATATCGCAAATATTCTTAGAACAATAAGTTGCAATTTGTAATTCACGACGTTATTATATTTCGTCAATATCTCTCGAAATATCATGTCTCAAGTAATTTTACATTGTCAAAAATTGTTTAAGCAATTGTGCTGTAGTAATTTTTTTGTAAATTAGGTAAAGGTAAAGGTATTTAAAAATGAACGAAACTTTCAATATCAGTATCAAAATAAAAGTCTACCTTCAATTTTTGTTTAAAACCTGTTATGTTTTCATTCTTTTGCTTAACCCTACAGAACACACGTGAAAAATAATCACATCAGTACACACGTTAGGCCTGTTAGGCCTATTAACTCTTTCTCTATATTCCAGTCTTTTCATAAATCTGTTTTCATGTAAAGTATAACTCAAAACATTTAGAAACTTAAGACATTTATTAATATTAATGTTTTAGCTAAGGTAAATAAAATACAAATGCAATTGTCCCATAATCTGTGTTTAACCAAAACTTAAAACAAATATGAATAAAAGTCCCTTTTTACTGTCAAAATTAAACATTTTGTAAGCAAGATGAACAAATGAAGTTGGAATGCTGTAAACAAATACAAACGTTATATTTTTTTTACAATAATAACGACTTTTTATGTTCTTGCAAAACGTACAATATTTTCTTTTTTTTTCTGAAGGACCAGCTTTAGTTTCTTCAACAGGCGGCATTCAAGAAAATGTTCTTGCATGATTTCGGGTTTCGCATGGCAAATGCATATTTTCAGCTCTTTCATCAACTTTAGTGACAACTGCTTTAGGAAAATGCAAATACCAAAGCTTTGCCGCATGAAATCACCAACGTGAGTACATGCGTTAGGCTTTATAGGCCTAAGCCGCCCCCTACACGCACACTAATCAACTTACGATTTTAATTAATACAAGATACTGTACTTCTACCAACTTCAGAAAGGTACACTAGGAGCCAAAAAAGTTTTTTAAAATTTCTACGAGTTACAGCAAAAAATGTAATGACATAGGCCTCTCAGGCCTAACGTGTGTTCTGTAGGGTTAATACACAAACTGTTTATTTTTTTCCAAGTAGAACTCTTTCTAGTCCAAAATTAGACACCACACCTAAGACCTAAACGATTTTTTCTGCATCTGTTAAATTTTTTTTTAAATTCATCATTTCCTATTTTTTTTTATGAGTAAGGCTGGCGCTTCGGTATCTTGGCGCCCCTAGGCAATTAATTGTCTAAAATAGCCTTATGGTAAAACCGGCTCTGCATAATTTGCATAAGATTAAACAATGATATTTTGTTCCATGTTCTAATTTATAAACAAAACTGGACTAGAACATAGTTCAAGTGAAATTAAAATTAAAACAATTAAAATTTATTGATAATTGTAATCCCAGCTATGAAAATGGTGTAGGCATTTCTAGCCCAAAAACAAGACTGAACCAGTGAAATCGCAAAAAGATTATTTGCTTAATAAATTTATAGAAACGGGAACTAACTTAGTAAACTTTAGGAACAATGGACTTACACCACTTTAATAATAAAGAGTGCAAATATAGCATTACATTTAAAATTGTCAGTCGCAATAAAAGAACAATATTTAGAAATATTGACGTTAGAAACTAAATGTTTATTTATTAATAACAGCTATTTAAAAAAATAATTTAACTAATGAACATTGTGTGTTGTATGTTAAATAAAAATACTGGTGATTAGTTGTGGGCGATATTTAATTTTGGGATTGCATCGGTATATAATAAATAAATTTATTTTCGTCTGTAAATTGATTATCGTTTCCTTAAAAATTTTGTTGTAAGTAAACAGATGGTTTTGGGAAAAGTTGAATAAGCAATAATCACTGAAAGAGGTGCTGAAGTTTAGATTGGCTATTGACTTTCGACCGTTGCAAGGGCAGTTCGTTAAGACAACTTTCTGAATGTTGGGCTGATTTGTAAGCCGGCCACGAGATGGCCGCGTAGAGAGACATGGCTCATTTAGCTGTTGCCCATTGGCTTGCTCGTCTCGAGAATAAAACCGAGCAAGAAAAAGTTACGGAACTTTTCTTATTGCTCTGTTTGAGCGCCGACTGAATTTTTGAAGATAAGAGTTAAGTTCATGTAGTGATTGGGTCCGGAAATTGGAGTGTCCCGTCGTCGGTCTCGTCTAATCGAACTGACGGTTGCGGCAACTAATAGATGTGTGTCATCTGTTCGGAATTCAGAGCAGAGCCGTTCCTTTCGCTTTCCAACTTTTGCAAAGTTATGGCTATTATAGAGGACCGTGGTTCGGATAACCCAGACCGGCCGATGGACATTCTGCTTTGTATGCGTGTGGCGAGAATCGCCAATCGCGGATCGCCACAAATAGGTCCGATAACAGAGACTCCCCTTATTACCCATGCACCAGCCGAAAGGCGCGTTATTAATCGCCAGTTCACGTAACTACGTCCGTATTAGTATATGCTGTCGACTAACTGCTCGTTCCGAAACTCAAACTGCCCTCGTAAATCTTCGGCATGCTGGAAAAAGTTAATTATGACTTAAAACGATGATTCCGTTTTTCCAAGAAGCGAGACCAATTTTCCGATAATATTCTCCTAACTCTGTGATTAATTTTCGTAGACCGCAATAAAGACGCGAGTCTGATGTATCTGTCTGCTGCGATATCCCCTGAAGTCGAGGGAGTAGTTTTAACTCAATCTATTTCAGTCATCCATTTAACTATTTATATTAATGAAAACTCCCTTTTGATATTTAGTGGAAATGCACTTCGCCGTAAACGCCCGACTCCGTTAAAAACCTCTGACCAATTCTAATTATTGTCCAATTTAAATAGGCCACTTCCGGATTTGCATGTGTTACAAAAAAACATTTCAAAGAGCGCTATTTCCAGTACTTTCATCCCCGTATTTAGCCGATCTGGCCGGGGAACGGCACAATTCAATGACTGTCACTAAAGTGAACAATGTAACGAGTGGATTTAATTCAGTTAACCGCGGGACAACCTACCTCACAGATTCTCTCAAGTAATTTTCGTCCGAGACAACCCCTCCTGCTGCGCCCACCACGGCAAACAGACTTACGAAAACCTAATTTCTTTGTACTGATTATTAAAAAATACTTGACAACCGGAAAATTTTCCGCACAATTATAAATGCATAGGAATTTGCGGGCATCTCCTTAAAAGAAGAAAAATAATTTGAGAAAGTAATATTGAAATACGAGCTGAGAGTTATCATTCTACAGTTTTCTTATTTTATGGGGTCCGTGAAGTTAACACCTGTTTTGCTGGTATTTTGGCAGCATTAAAGTAGATCATTAGTACTTCGTTAGTATCTGCAAGCACCACGAAAGAAGTTTTCAGAACCTTTCGTTGACATACTTTAAAAAAAAACTGTTGATATGAAAATCGGTGCCAATGGTTCTGGCTAATAAAAACAAATGATTTAGGTTAACATATGTAAAACCACTCACATTTAATCTATTTTTGTTAAAATTTTATACCAAATGCGCAATTTTGTGTTGATTATCGTATATTGTGTTTTATGTATTTTATATTTCCTTTTTCATTTTCTTTATTCCACATAGTAATAAAAATGATATATGTCATTGCTTATTGATCAGTAAAATGATGGAGATGCGGATATATGTATATGCTATTACAAGTTAAGATTAACATTCGCCAGGAAGGGGATCGAAGCATCGAGGTTCATTGGAATGTGGTAGAGGCGCCGTAGTCCCGTGGGTGACTGCGGATGATCTGTCAGCCGGCGTACGTCATGTTTCATCTAGCCCACTACACAGCACTGTCAACTCTTATTTCACAGAAAACAGACTCTTCTCACATTTCCATAGGAAATTACCTCGCAATACTTTCCACACTGCTATAGGTATTTTACGGCGAAAATTTGAAATACACTTAAGTTGACATGACTTCCTTGGTTGTTATTTTTAACGTCAGTCTTAGTCGTTACTCACTTGCAAGTTAAAAATCAAACAGGTCTTACAATCCACTGAATTAATAAACTTTTTACGCGCAAATAATACCACTTATACTTATAATCAGGGATCGAAACCGAAAACAAATTTGGTTAACGATAAACCGATATCGAGAACTTTATTTTTATAACGGTTTTAGGCAAAAAAAACGGTTAAAAATCGGTTTTTAAAAATATGTAGATTAGGAATGCAAATTATGAAAAGATATCTATTTACAATTTTATAATATACTAGCTGATTGACCCGGCGTTGCACGGGTGATAACAATTCTCTTTTATCAATCGCAGACTACTCGCGCTCCGCGCTCGCACCCGGCGGACGTTTCCGGTCGTTCCCGGGCATTTCCGGCCGTTATTTATACGGCGTTTGATCCGTTGGGTCCTAAATAGTAACTGTGCAAAATTTGGTCCCGATCGGTCAACGGACCTAGGATTCTATAGCGAACAAACAAACACACAAACAAACAAACAAGCTCTTTTATATATATAGATGTACAATCAAGCGTTCAGTAATGACTTCTGGTAAATTAATCGCATTTAATACAGATCTTATATTTTTTTAAAGTAATTTTTATTAAAAAAAGGTGTTAAAAAAAACGGTTATTTTGGTTAAAGGTTACCGTTTTTTTTGTCATTAAATATAACGATTTCGGTTAAAAACACTTTTACGGTCAAACATTAACGGTTGACCGGTTTTATAAACCGGTTAAAAAAACGGTTTTATGCTCTGCTTATAATAGAGTATAATATAGATAATAATTTAAAACAAAGAAAACCTATAATAAATAAATCAACGTAAATACAAAAATGTATTACTTATTTGTAAATGTAAATTGAGCTGAAAACTGGAGTGTAGAGCTTAATTAAGACCGTTTTTAGTGTAATGAACTTATTGATAGTTTTCATTGTTTAAACATTGCACGTTGGCGCCACTTTCTTAAGTTAACCGACTAATTTATGTACAATTGAATGAATATTATTAAAATTAACCTAACTAAAATATGTTAATATTTCAAGTTTTCTGAGTAGTTGTCTCGGACCAAATCAAATTTTCCCTAACCTACAAAGTTCGCTCGCAAACAATTGGTTTGAAGAGACGAAATACCTATAACTTTTCTAAACATAACCAAAAATTTACACAAAATTAACTAAAATGCATAGGTGGGAAAATGGATAGGTGTGTCCTCTTTTTTATTCAAAATTTATCCAAAATTATTGAAAACTTTCTAGTACATCCGTACATTGTATATTTGTGCAATTTTTAATTATTGTAAAACCACGGGTACGCGGAAATTTTTTGAACTACTGTACATTATTAATAAAACGATGTTAATATTATTTAAATACATACTTTTGGCTAATCAAATATGCAAAATAGTTCAACTTATTTTAAGAAGTTCTCTCGTACTGAGTAAAAGCTCTCTAACCTATATTAGCGGGGGCGGAAGCTTTTATTTGTCACAAAGATGTACCTACAAATTATAAACAATCTTTAACACTATATTTGATAATATATTGCTAATATTGAAGACAAAAATGATTATAACAGTCGATTTTCTTCTCTACACGCAAAATATGCCTTTATCATTGGCGTAGTTAGCCTCCAGGTTTAGGGGGAGGCTACAGTCTCAAGTGACTAGCATATAATTTTTATACTACAGCCAATAGCGTACTCGGGTAGGGGAATTAGAACTTTTCCCCATAGGGTCGCAATAAGGCGATATAGGGCCGGACAACTGTGAATTTTGGGCTCAATAAAAACGTCCTCGGTTTTTTTTGCCGTTTATTAACCCCTCCCCATGATAAAACCAACAAGTATCCTGCTGCTTAAACACTTAAAAAGAGAGTATTGTTACCTAAAAAATAGATCCTTGGCTCTTTTTAAGTTTTCTAAACTTCCCCCATGGAAGCATCCTGCCTACGCTACTGACTACAGCGGCGTAGTTTTATATGTAGTATGAATATATAAGTATACAATTTATTGAAAAGCCAAACCTTAAACACAAAAGAAAAAATTGCAGAAAACAAAACGGCGGTAAATTGTTATTGCAAATTATTAAAAACAATTTATTACGTTTAAAAATCATACGCTTAAAGAGTAACAAAAAATATAGTCAGTCACTAGCAAGAATGCCCAATAAATAACTAGTTGTATTTTAGTTTATTATTTATTTATTGTAATCTTATACTTACAGCCCAATTCTATTATTTTTAAATTAGGTACAACATTTTAATTGCAAGAAAAAGTAAATTATTATAATTTTGAAGTAAAAGATGTTTTATAAGTAAAGAAAACAAAAAAGTAATGCATAGAAAATTTAAAACATGATGCTTAATAAACTACGATAGCGATAGGTACTTACATAAACAAAAGCACAGCAAGAATTTCTTCGGAATTCAGTTTTTTTACAGTTTCACTTTCAATATTGATAATCAACAAATTATTGAATCTTTCTTAAGTCATTCAACTAAGCCAGGGGGCTAATGGCAGGCTTAGGGGAAGCTTAGCCTCCCTTCAACCCCCATAACTACGCCAATGGCCTTTATTAAGCTTTTCTCAACTATTGTAAAGAAATTTTTTGTGATGGTATAGAAAAGTCTGGGAAACGTAAGGCAGAATAGGGACTTATATTTTATAGCAAATAAAGCAATATTTTCGTTTTTGTGATATCAATCGCTTCATTATCAAATAAAGTACTGCAAACGATTTATGAAAAACAATTAAGTAATAATTAAGAAATATACAAGGTGAAAGAAAAACATGAAATATGCCCTCGTTTTGCTCTATAGATGGGACAAGATGGGGTACTTTGGTTTAAGTAATATAATATGAAAAGTTTTTTTACAATAAACACAAATGTGTACTGCATTGTCTTCATCAGTTTAGGCCCCCCACTAGAGTTGTGGGTCTATTTTAGGCAAGAGAAACATCTAATCCCTTCTTCTTCTTCTTCTTCTTCTTCTTCTTCAGAATAATCATGATAATATAGGCATTCATCTTTTTTACCACTTTCTTCTCTGTTACTACTGGATGGAGTTATGGAACGGTTTTGCAATTAGGTCTATAAGGTTTGCTAACTTTGGTAGGTGCTGTTTTTGGAAGGCACACGGCGTAGTGCCCCGTTTTGTCCCAATCCGTCCTGTCCCGTGGTTTTAAACCCTAGCTTTTACATTCGTGGCGGAAAAATTATGATATAAAACTCAATGACAAAGACAGACTTAGAAATAAAGGCCGTAGCCCGTTGTTCTCCACTATTCCGTTATGCTCCATGTACATTGAAAACGTGCAAATGTGTGTGGTGGAATGTTAGCCGAACCAATGCAGTGAAAATATTGTTTTGAATGTATCTAGGTAGTGAATCGCATGTAATTTAACAGATAATATATCTTTCACAGCATCTAATTAACTGTTATTTATACAGCAAATAAATACAAACTGGATATATTCAAACTAAACAGTACTTTTTTACTCTTACTTTGATATTTCGAAAATCAATCCAAAGTGTTTACAAGGCTCTTTAATTAGAAACAATTTTTTGGTGTAGCATTAAATAAAGTGAATGACATTAAATACGAAATACGAAAACAAAATATATCGTTTTCGTTTCGATCAAAAACGAACAAAATATTTTTCGTTTTTAGACCCTCCTAAGAATAATGTAATTTGCAAAAAGTGAATTCATATTGTTAATCTCAATAGCAATGTAATAGTGTTTATTAGTTTATTAATAAACAAAACCGGAACTAAAACAGCGTAATTTATGTGGAATTGAAGTGTTAAGAATTAAAATTTAATTATATTTATAAACATTGTCAGTATTTTTAAATAGATGAAATGCAAATTCTTAAATATCCTAAAACAAAGAACAATGGAATTACATCACCTTCATAATGAGCAATCCACACTTAATTAGTTACTTTAATCATTAACAAATTAAAAGCGGTCAAACAAATGTTCTAACACCGTTCATAACGGAAATACTTGGTTCAAATTTTCTTTTAAAATTATTTTTACATCGCATCCAATCATTTAAAGTATTTTTCAGATTATTTTAAAAGGTCCAATATCGTAATGACCTCAAAAAAGAAATGCATAAGAATGATATCAGAGCGAAAACTAATTTCTTTTCTACGTTCGTATTCCAGTAGTTATTTCTTTTTTAATAAGCAATACAGCAGACTTCGGTCAGTGCTAAAAGCATGTCTATTGATCAGTAATTTTTAACTTTAGTTGTATCTCCTGATTTGTGGAGTGGAATAACAAGTGACTTCTTCAATAATCGCGGAATATGGAGGTTTTAATGATCTGGTTGCAAAAATACAGATGCGGTTTTAATATAATCAACCCCAAGTAATTAAATTAGATATCCTATACTTCTTGCAATCTATAAAATTATTTGAGACTGCAGGTTGATAAATTGGAGAGGTTTTTTTTAGAACAGCGCTGAAATTAAATTAATTAAATTAATGACATCGTCATTTTTAAAACACGACTAGCTATCTACAAGAAAGAAAAAAAACGACCAATACACGATGCATCGTTATTAATGTGCATTTGTTAGTAACGATTTTTAAAAATAAAGCAAAAATTTACTTAAGTTAATAAAAATTATCCTTAGTTGGAAACAAGTTATTTTTATTATATGGTGGCTATACCCCCAGTGAGGCTGAGACACTTTTAAGCGTTCTAGATCCTTTATTTTGGGAGGATCGGTCCCAGTCTATTAGCATTTACCAAGAACAACTTTTCTCCATTCTGTTCCATCTTTTGCTTTTTCTTTCCAATTTCTAACCCCTGCTCTGCTTAGATCGTCTATCACTTCCTGCATCCGTTTTGACCTAGGTCTGCCACGTCTCCTCTTTTCTCCGGGATCCCATTTTAACACTGAATTGATTTGTGTGCCCTCATTAATTTCTGCATTTGTTCTAACTCTGCTTCCGTATCCGTTACTCTAATTCATTTTCTGAACTTTTTGTAATGGTCATTATTTCAGCAGCGTATAGTAATATAGGTCGAATTGTTGTATTGTAAATGTTTATTTTAGATCTCTATGTGATCATTTTACCTTTCACTAATTTTTTATTAGCATTTAT
This sequence comes from Elmis aenea, assembly GCA_947652605.1. Taxonomy (NCBI): domain Eukaryota; kingdom Metazoa; phylum Arthropoda; class Insecta; order Coleoptera; family Elmidae; genus Elmis; species Elmis aenea. The sequence goes on from OX393584.1 coordinate 10,799,685, forward strand.
ATTACATTAAAATTACAAACTATACAGCTATAAAGCTTTATTGGCGTTTGTAATTTTTTCCTCTATTTCATATTTTTTTCTCTCATTCTGCATATTATGGCTCCCAAATATTTAAATGTTTCCAATTCCTCGAAGTCTAGATTTCCGATTTTGGCTTTTCCTATTGCTTGTTTACTTCCAAATTTCGTGAATTTTGTTTTTACCTGATTTAGTGCCAGTTCCGTTTTTTCTTCTTGATGTATACCTTTTTAATTTCAAATTGAGAACAAACAATATCAAGTTGAGAACAAACAGTTTCAAATTGGGAACAAACAATTTCAAAATAGGAACAATTAATTTCAAATAGAGAACAATCAATTTCAAATTGGAAATACACAATTTCAAACTGGGTCTTATCAATTTCAAATTGAGAATAAAAAATTTTAATTGACATAAAAACAACAGTCAAATATCTGACTTTAAAAATCAGTTTTGTAACAGGTTTTCTAAGTTTTGTCAGTCATGAAAAATGTCTTATATTAAAAAAGTGGAAGCTGATAATTTGAAGTCGGAAAAAACGTTTTTTTTTAAGAATTGCAATACTGAACAAGTTAATGCCCCTGTTACAGTATACAGGGTGTCGCAAATTCGAGTAAATGCATGGGGATCTCGCTATATGAGGTCGGTTAAATTAGGGCAAAGTTGCAAAATTAGATACTCATCAAATATCTGCTAAGGAAATATTCGTAGCTGTCTTAGTTCTAAAGTTATTTAAGAAAAACTGAAAAAATTGATTTGAGTTTTTTTGCCCAATTTCCTACATTTTTTAAGATATCGACAATCTGAAAGCGCTTCTGCATGGCAACTTCTTACGCTTTATATTTTGAGATAGGTAACATAAAATTTCCAACAACGTTTCGTCTTTTCATAAACATCAACCTAATTTTTTTAAATACTGCGAAAACAATTTAATTTCCTAGTCGAATAGCATTTTGTCTTCTGATTTCAATGATATATGACACAGTATCGAAAATGATATTTTACCACAAAATTTGACAAACATTTATTTTGTCCAATTTTTTAATCAAATTATATATATACAAAAACAAAACAATTATTTTTTGCTCTGTTAAAACTGTCACTTTGACATTAATGTAATCGTGATTAATTGAAGTGCTTCCAGATTGTCGATATCTTAAAAAATGTAGAAGATAGGACAAAAAAACGAAAATCAAATTTTTCATTTTCTTGAATAACTTTTGAACTAAGACGGCTATGAAAATTTTCTTTGCAGATATTTGATAGGCACTTATTTCTCAACTTTGCCCTAATTTAACCGCCTCGTAGCTCTTAAGATAAGCCAGATCCCCATGCATTTACCCAAATTTGTGACACCCTGTATATTTAAATTTTGGTTTATAAAATATATAAAAAATCGTAGCTGTATTAAAACAAAATTGTGCATTGTTCAGCACTGTCCTTTTTTTTACATTCTTTAATAACGGTTTTACATACGGTCTTTAGTTCAATGAGAATGTGCTTTTAACGAATATAAAGTTTTTCAAAAACCTTTAAGGCATTTTGCTACCATTGTCTGTAATGTATCCCTTAAAAAAAATCGCATATTAATCGAATAACCGGAAACTGCATCCGTTAACAACACACGCTCGCCACCTATCAATCTATAAGATGAGCGTCAGTACAAGAAAAATCAAATTAAGATTATCTGGTGGGGTCGTACCCTAAAAGTAATGTCCTTGCACAAATGGGAGTGGTAACTATGTTTAGTAACCAGAGAATTTATTTCCTTGCCCACATTTTCAAGCGTAACTTGATAATATTGACGTTTGAGTAAAATCCGATAAATTTACGACGCGTCAAAAATTACGTCACGTTCAAAAACTTTTTTTTTAGCATTATCTGCGAAGACATTGTTTGAAGACAATGTTAAGTTACAGTAAACTAATATACAATATACAATATACTACCATTTACTTAATAAATGCGTAGATACCTTAGGCAAATAATTTCTAATCCACTTAGAATTTTGATTTTAATTTTACAGGAATTGTTAATCCAACGCAACGAAACAACAAATTAATAATACTGTATTGGTATGTTGGTCTGTTTGTTCGTATTTTCAAAAATTAGCGCAATCTACTACCATTTATTCAATGAATGCGTTTTTCAGGCAGATTTAACGACAAAAAAATTTTAATCTACTTTGAATCTTGATTCGAATTTCACAGGAATTGTTAATCCAACGCCACTTAACAGCAAAATAATAATACTGCATTGGTAAGTCAATCTGTGTGTTTTAATTTTCAAAAATTCCATTACCTACCTATTTATAAGACTTGCTTAATATTTTCACAATTAACTCTCATTATTTTAAATGGCTCTAAACAAAAAACAAAGCTTGAAATTACTGCAAATACAATTTGTACTTTCCTCTGAAATCCTGAAAACTTCTGGACTTTTCACCAATCGGCGTTTATATACGTGTACGAACATAATTGAAACTTAATCTTCCAAAGTTAACCTTTTAACCAACTAAGTAGTTATGAAAAGGGTCAGAAACTCAAAGAATATTACTGATAATGTTATAGGACGAAAATTAATAGTAAAAACACTCCGAGTGCGCGCTAAAAATCAGAAAATATATCCGCGACGAGCTGTTAGCCGATGGCAAAAGTTATTAATACGATTACGTTTTGAAAGTTTCAGTTGAGCCAAAGAAAAAGAATCATAAAACATTTCTTCTGAATACAAACATAACATTTCGAATTATCGACTGGTTTTATTGACTCCCTTCAGGTAAAAAAATTGTATCTTTGCTGTGATAACATAATTATAATACAATAAAGGTGATTAACGATATTAAATACTTTGGAAAATGACACTAAGTGTTATTTATTGCAAGCAATCATTCGATTGTTCTAATCTCTTTATTTGTAGAATAAAATGACGACATAATGTGAATTGTGTAATGCCATTTCCTTAGCAATACATTACTTTATGTTTGTTAGTGTAAGTAAACATTATACCGGGTGATTCACTTTGACTGTCGCACCCCTATAACTTTTTAATTATTGAAAATAGACCCAAAAAACCTCATATTTTTGGAGACGGCGACAAATTCTCTATTAAGTGATGTGGATTTATTATCTCTACGATGACGTATGTCAAATCCGCGATAGGCAACTGTTTTTTTTAAACTAGATAGTATACATTTTGTTGTTGATTCAGATAGAGAATTTAATCTGAATCCGATGTATTAAACAAGTACGCATACATAAGAAAATTTTCGACAAAAATCAGTTCAAAGTTTATTTATCAAATTATAGCAACCAGTCTATTTAACATAACAAAAAAAGATCACCTCTGTAAATGACAGTTTAAAGTCTATAACATATGTTGTCAATATTGTTAGTTGTTAAGATCACCTCTGTAAATGACAGTTTAAAGTCTATAACATATGTTGTCAATATTGTTAGTTATTAATTGTTAAGTGTAAAATTTTATGCTAACCAATAAAAGTTAGAAATGATTTTAATTCACGGAGAGTGCGGAAGAAATAAACTTTGAACTAATTTTCTCGAAAACTTTCTTATGTATGCATATTTTTTAATACATGGTCAAATTCAGATTTAAATTTTCTATCTGAATTAAGTATAAAATGTATACTATGTATACGGTGTAGGGCCATTAAAAAAAATATTGAAAAGACAAATAATGTATGTATAAATTAGGATAAACTTTGTGTTTGTAGATCATTTATAATTTATATTTTAAAATATTCACATACTTTGACCAATTGAAAATTCGTTAGTATATGACAATGCACGATAATTCATAATGAAACACTGGGTGAGATAAGAAGTAAAACCGTGACATTTTACAAATTAATCCGCCATGTAATACTAAAATCTATGAGTTTATAAAAAATATAAGGTAATTTACAAATGGCAAATAAATATTGCAATTAAAGAACAGTATATTTTCTTGATATAATTTATCTTTTACTAAACCGAACATAAAAAAAGCGTAATTCCAGTGAAACTTAAATAAAAATAAGAAAAATTTTAAAGATACCGACGATTCAATAATTATAAAGAATAGAAGTCTCAAAATGAACAAAGGTGGAAGTGGTCAAAGAGGTAGTAACTCCGGCACTTTTAGACATAACTGAAACGTGGACACTCACAAATAAAAATAGTAGCCGAGTGAATGCAGTAGAAATGGGATTTCTAAGAAATATCCAAGGAAAAATCAAAAAAGATAGAACCAGAAATGAAACATAGAGAGAACAATTAAAGATAAAATCAGCTGAAATAAAAATACAAGAAAGACAGCTGGGATGGTTGGGGCACATTTATAGGATGAAAGAAGAAAGGTTAACCAAAGAAGCCTATGAAGCAAGATCACAGGGAAAAACAAAAGAGGTAAGATGAAGTTAAAAAAGTAGCAACGAATATAGAAACATCAAATGGAAAGACATAAAAAAGCTAGCACAAGACAGAAAAACATGGAAAAAAGTCAGTAAAACACAACTCAACAGTGCGACACCTAACAGTAGAAGGACCCACGACTAAATAAATAAATAAAAATAGCTTAAAAACAAAAATATTGGATTATTGAAAAAAAAAATATTTGCTGAATAAATTTACATACATTTAACTTCATAGAATAGTGGCAAGTTTAGTATTCTTTTAAGTATCTTTTAATCGATTCAAAAGCAAACCATTAATTATTTCGAAATGAAGAACTATGGATTTACACCACTTTCGTAATAAACTATTCATATTTTGGTGATAATCTGTGAATCTTAAGGATTTTTAAAAGATACTTGGAAAAAATTAATGATGAACGTTTTCTAGTGTTACCCAAAACATTATAAACTTAACCTTCCACATACATATATATTGGCAACTTCTTGTGTTAAAGGCTAAAACTGGTTTTCTGAAAAATTCACTATCAATATTAAGTTATACTTTCTTATTTTCCTGTACTTTTTTAAATCATGATTTAAATCAGCTGATTTTAAAAAATTAAACGGATGATTTAAATCAAACATAATTTTTTTTCAAGATACAACGTCACACGTCCTATGAAAATTAAACGCTGAAACAACAGTTGGAAATATTGCCTGTTGGCTTCTTATAGGTCAGGAAGAAATAAAGTCTGTACAGGAATTTTCTTGTTAGAGCGTCAGGTAGGTTTACTGTGTACATTTTTACAATAATAATTAATTTTAGGGTCAAAAGATCTACAGTCTCATTCAAAAAGTCTGCAACAAATGGAAAAGTTTTTCATTATTGATTCTCATAAAATTTTATTCCTGATAAAAGTTGATGCATGACCTAATACTAATTTTAAGGTGGGCAAAAATCATATGACACTAAATTTTAAGTATTTTAAAAATATTCGCAAAAGTAAAGTGCGCCCCTATTTTAAAACTTACAAAAAACAAAATCATAGGAAAAAATTGTGTAGAAATCAAAAATATGACAATACGGAATTTGACCTTATAGTTTCATTTTCAAATTTTATAGTAGTGTCAATATTCAAACAGTTTGCAACTAATAGATAACTTATTATCGATTAATCGGAAAATTTTATTCTTGAGAAAAGTTGGTGCATGGTCTAAAACCCATTTTAAGTTTAAAAAAGCTTGATAAAAGTTCATACAACACTAGCTTTTAGCGATTTTAGAACAATTCGCAAGATTAAAGTGCTTTTCTTAAAAGAGTTTAAAAAAAAACAATGGAAAACAATGTATTTATAATATTTTTAAATTGTGAACAACTTTTTTTAAACTATTTCAATTTTAAAAAAGGGCACTTCACTCCTTCCAAATATTTCTAAAATCGTGCACTAACTTTTCTCAAGAACAGAATTATTTGAGAAACCAATATGAAAAAACTTTATCATTAGTCGCAGACTTTTTGATGTTAAAATTACTATAAAAATAAAAATTGAAATTTTAACGACAAATTTCACCCTTGGTCGTATTTTTGAATTCTAAACAATCTATGAAGCTTTTTTTGTAACTTTTAAAATAGGGCCACTTTACTCTTGAAATATTTCTGAAATCGCTTAAATCTAGTATCGTTTTAACTTTTATGAAATATTTTGTACCTTTAAATTAATTTTAGGTTATCCTACAACTTTTATCAAGAACAAAAGTTTCTGAATTTTTTTTAACAAAAAACGTTTTCATTTGTTGATACTTTCTGAATGACGCTGTATAGAAGATATAATGTAGTGTGAATAATGAATGAATTAGTTGTAAAATGAAAAAATGGTCAAGTTTCTCCAAAAAAATAATCAAAAGTTTGTGATTTTTAAAATTTAAATCAATGATTTTTGATTGAATTAATAAAAATCAAACTGTATCCAATCCTGCTCTTTAGTGATGTATGTTGATGGTAAAAAACAGAAAAAAAAAGGTTTGTAAATATTTACGATATAACTCGTTGCCGGCACGTTAAAAAATATAAGGCGTCTTCGTGGAACACAAAAAATAGACAAATTTAATAACTATTGCTGTGAAATATTTCCAGCAAAATTCTTGAATAAAAAAATCTTTTTTTAAATATAACAGGGAAAGTGAAACCTTATATATATTTGAACTATTTATACCATAAGGGAAGTTTGAAGTTATTAATTTGAATAACAGTAGATGAGTCCTTCCAATAAACTTGAAAATGGTGGGAAAGCTTAGGAGAAATTCGAAAAATTTTAGTTTTTCGTGATGATACTTAATTTTCTTTGATTTTGATAGTTTTGGTTTATTGCACTTGGTCAATTTTTTTGTGTGTCTACTTCTTTTGTAACTGAACTCGTAAGGTACGTTCATTTATAATGTGATTCTGTGGCGCGAATTGTTTACCGTTATGGCACAAGAGCTTGTTTAAGTTGTGGAAAATTCAAGGAAGATGCTTTGGTAGAACTTATCAGAGGTGGATGCAGGTAATATGAATCATCAACGATGTTGATTTGGCTAAGTTTGTCGGGAGCAGTGTATGCGGCGGTTCGCACGTACCTGACGTTGGATTATGCTTGGTACTTTCTTACCTGTATTTTACAATTCTAATTACATATCTTACATGTTCTAGATCCTCCCATGTAACGTCTTTAGATTTTCCTATTGGTTTATTGGTGTGGCCTTGCGGTTTGCCATTGGTTAAAGCCGGCGCCAGGTCTGATATACGCGCATGAGTGAAGGTGCGGGTGGCCGACGCTTTCAAAGTTATCAGTGTACTTCTACTCTTTGACAATTCCGCTTGTGATGCTGTAAGTCAGAAAGCTCCAAACACGCGCTCGGAAAAGTTCAATTTTCGCGCGCAACACACTCGAGTTTTTCGCAAGTTCCCTGAAAGATGTGCAACGTCCTCACATAAAACTCTGTAAAACTTTTATTCTTGTTTATGTTTCGTTAATTTCTTTTCTGAAACCTTTTACCGAACTTTCGAAATGTTTTATAAATTTATGTTGGCGTCCCACGCTAATAAAAAGCGGTGTAAAGGACTTTTTGTTTTCCTGACTGTTTTATATGTCTCGCATCCCGTTTGTTCCACTGGAGGCACTTCTAACGGTGAGTACCTTTTTGTTCAAGACCAAAGCGTCTCCTACAAATTAAATCTTGGCGTAGATGACGAGCTTTGAGAGATTCTCATTTAGTTTTTTAAAAGGTCGGAAAATAAGGACTTTTTGAAGCAGTCGTCTAATTGAATGATATTGCCAGAGAAACATCATAAATTGCCTTTAATATTCATTTCATTTCCGAAATAAATTTGTGCCATTCATGCATTTCAACATAAAGTGTGGGACCCAGTTTACGATATTATGACTGTTAAATATATTCACATTTAAGCAAAGATCTGTATGCAACAAGTCTATTAAAATTGCAATAATTTGCAAGCATTAATATAACCGCTAGCAACTCGTTACCCTTCGTAATCTACATAATTTTCATACAACCTTCCTAAACTGTCCTCAAAATGTTAAACACATAAAACAATTACATCTTTGCGTCGCGTAAAAACATATTGAGACTAGAAAAAATTGTTTTTGAATTAAATTCAAAGGTCCCTAGCGCAGCGTTTTTTATACCCGCAGGATTAAATTCTCATACTTACATGAAGTTCAAATTTTTAGTACATTCCATAATATTTACTAAGTGTTGTTTGCAATTCCACGTAGTCCTTTATTTGTTATTACTGTCACTAAAATGTAGAAAACAAACCGGATTAAAGATTCAAAATAATTTTCATAAACATGTGCTTAATCTTTGTAAATCAGTTACTATTAGTGTAAGATTTCTCGATAGTTTTCATTTCTCGAGAAATGAGAAATAAATTTTTCATTTCTCGAGAATTCTCGAGTAATATATAAATTTACATTTGCCCGTTTCAATTCAGTTTAAAAAGTTATATATATAACAATGATTATTACACTTTAATATTAAATTCATATACTTTACTTATTATTTCAACACATCCTGGACCGGCGCGTAATATATTAATTTTTAAATTAATCAGAAGTTTATTTTAGATTTATTATTTATAACGTCAAAACCTGGATATCATTAATAAGTTTATTATTTTATAGAAGATAATAACCGTAAGTGATTTTAATTAAACATTATTATTCTAAACATTAAACTTAAAAAGATATAAACAAAATTAAATGTTTTCATTGTAAAAATGATTTTTTTTTTAACACAGACCATCTAAAGTAGTACTAGACAATCTATTTATTTTTTTTTGTCACAAAATCGTTGGCAAAAGAAAAATTTCGTTCGTTTTGTGGCGATGTAGGCTTTATTGTGGATAAAGCATTCCTGAGAAGTTCTAAATTTTTGGTTCTTGTACCTGATGATTAAAATATATTAAATTCTTGCTTAATAGTTTCATTTTTGTCATTAACACTAGTTTCACTTGAACTTCTCTCACACTTTCTGTTACCGATAAGTTCAGTTGTTCTTGGAGAGACAATTCTTCATTTTTATTAACCGAATCTAGTTGGCTTTGACATGAATCGAAAGTTTATTTTTTGCGCTTTTCTAAAATATATAATTTGCTTATGGTTGCTATTTAAAATAAGAAAGTTAGGTGTAAAAAAAATTTAATATCGCTTTCTTATTAAGGACCATGCAACAAATGTCTTTAAAGTTTTTCTCGATCTTTTCGTTTAAGCGAGATATTTGACATTTTTGAAAATTGCCGAAAATCGGTTTTTGGCTACATTTCGAAAATTAAAAAAGATATCAAAAATCTGTTTACGGCAATGAACTGGTCTCGAAAAAAGAAATCGAGACTACGTACTTAGTTTTTTTTTCTATCTCTGATAATAACCGAGATACCCTCTATCGAAAATAGGCCACCCGGTAGAACCTATTTATTTTAAAAATTAAATCCTAAATCCCAATTATGTCGAAAGCTAATTAAAAGTATGTAAATAATTAAATCGAAAAGCAGGCGAATATTTTTGATGTTGGAACCGAAACGATTTCTTATCTCCGTTTTTTGTCGTACTATAATAGTAAATATTTTGTCTTTCTCTAAGTAAAAGTTTAATGTTATGATTGATTTTAAAAGAAAATAAATGTTTGCTTGTAAATCAACAGCTCAAGGCAATATTGCGCGCGCGACAAAACTTATTGTAAATAGATATCTACAACTTCAAGGAACGAGTGAAGCAAACTTAAAGCCGATGGCAAAATTTTATTTTATTAATAAAAAAAATATACAATTATTTTAAAGACTGTAGTATCTGTTTGGTGTGTTTAAAAAACTGTAGCACAGATGCGCCCAGCTTGAAGCCCGAAGGCTAATTGCAGAATATACTTCTACGGGCTACAGTGAAAAATAAAGTGAAGTTATTTATTTTTGTATCACAGAAAACGGCAGATAATTCGTTACAGAAAGAAACAGAGACGAGTTTAATTCTTAAAATACGTTTTAAGAGTGTAACAATTGATTTCAGTATAAATATTCATTCATATTTATTTCCAGTTTTGACCGCTTGCTTGTTCCGGTCCCGATAAGACGAATAAAGTATATTGTCTTGTCAATATAATCGTTATTTTGACTTCAAAACAAATTTGCAAGCGTCAGTTTTTATTGCCGAAAACAGAGAAGTTAATTTAAAATATAAGAAGTCTATATTTTGGGTGTCTTTGCGACGACTATTGATTTTTTTGTTACGACTTTGTTTTCGAGAAACGAAAGCGGTGCTAGGTTTAATATTTAAAATTTAGGAACGAAAAAAGCATATACCGCATGGATTTTCCCCCGAAACAATTACTTTTCCACAAGACGTTGACGCCGTGTATGTCTTTAATTTGGAGTAGTTCTAATTTTGTTAGCTGATATTAATTTAAAAGAAATTGTCAGCTTTATAAGCATGGGCGGCGAGAGATATTTTGGAAGGGTACGCTTATACCTTTGTGTGTAAATACGCAGAACAAATGAAATGAAACTGTTGTTATTAGTTTTCTGTTGACTTTGTAATTTTAAGTTTAAATCCACATATTACGATTTAAAATATTGCGACGGACCGCTTGTTTATTTGTTTATTTTTAGATTTAAAAGCAGAGACCGAGAACGGAACGAAAACGTTAAACAAATTTTTTTTAAGAACGAAAACGAAAATGAAATTATTATTTTTGGTTCAAAACCGAAAACGAAATAAATATTTTCCAAAACCAGTTTTAACCACAAACGCAAATTTACCCTCTATGCTTAGGAGACACGCAGGAGGCAGTAAAAATTATCACTTTAAATAAGTGAGCCTCACTTTTCTCCATATACATATATGTATTAACAATTTATTGTTTATACTCGCAATATCGAGTAACACAAGTAACGGTACAGATATTCTCTATTTTTAATTTGTCGATTGTATCATCAATATACAATATACACTTGATTGGATAAATATTATTAATGTTATGTTTTATTTGCGTTTACAGTTAAGTAAAATTTATTGTTGCTTCGCAAAGGACTAATGTAAAAGAATATTTATTGGACGATGTGTTGCTAGTAAGATTGAATGGAATGTGAAAATGTATATCGTATGCTGTATGGTATGTACAAACTTTTAAGTCAGAGTATATTTCAAGTTTATTTTTTATATTTTGTTAATGTACATAAGTATATGTTGCAAGTACACCACCTAGCCCCTCACTGTCGGCGCCCATGTTCACAAGTAATTTTGTACTATAAATGTAGTCAAAGTCGACACAAAATTCCTCTGGCACAGTCATAAGAACGAAAGTACCAACAAACTTGTTGAAATATTTATTTTGTAACAAGTCTTTGTGTTGTTTTGTTAATGGTAACTAGATGTGAAACAACTGTTTAGCAAATTTATTTGTTTCCAACGTAAATAATACAAATACAGACGTTAAGTTTTTGAGTTTGAGAACAGATGTTTACAGAAGGCGTTGCACAAAGCACAGATAATGCCGATTGATTTTTTGGTCTAATATGTTCTGTTAGAAGTATGCAAAGTATAGCTTGTTACATGCAATGAAGATTTGATAGGGGATTAAGGTCCTAGAACGAGGGTAATAACAAAAGAGGGATTGTAATGCGCTGTGCAGTGTTTTTATGACAAACTGTGCAATATATTACGAGGAGGTTAAAGTTTCGCTAGAAAAAAATTATAAATATACAGCAAGTGTGTAGTTTTGATATCGGAGCATCGATTTTGATCATTTTGCAACAAATAGAAAATTAAATTACCTGATATAAAAAATATTGGTGCACCTTTTTAATTCTTTTGTGCTCCGTGAAAACAAAAGTAACTAAAAGATTTTGTTTATCATAAATTGCTGTTTTTTTCTCTTACATAAGGCATTTATATTATTAGAAAATATTTCGGGCCGGAATAGCTGCTCTTCTAAGGCCAAATTAACATTCATTGGCCCAAAAAAATATTTTAGCAATTAAAACAAAATTATGATCAGAAAATAGGAAGCAAAATTAGTGAAATTTCATCAATCAATCTTCTAGTATTGACCAGATCAGATTTATAATTTGATTTCTATACAGGGTGAGTCATTAGTGCGGGTTAGGTCGATTGTGGCTGAGCGGTTTGAGATAGAAAGTTGATTAAAACGCTGTTTCATGCAGTTTTTTCTTCCGAACACGATAAAAATATTTTCAAATATACAGGGCGGGTCACCTCCCTGGAACTAATAGCAACTTTTATGTTTCAAATACAACACTCCACTTTTTATTTAATATTTATGACCGCCTTTATTTTTAGCTTTGCATCAATATAAAATACTACCTACAGATTTTCATGCGGCGTTGTCACAAAAAAATAATTTTTTTTTCAATGGGTTTTACGTCTTTATTAAAACAATTTTCCTGAAGTTATTTTTCCAAGTACAGAGTTGTAATTTGGTAAGGACACGCAGAAAACATTGCTTTATTTGCTCGATATGAAAAAGTTTGAATCATACACAAATAGGCGACAACTTCCATGATTTTCAAAAGCTCGTAACTTAATTTTTTTTAACGCAAACCCCTGTATTTTCCTATGTCATTAAATTTGTCTTTAAGAGAGCTTCATTTTTTGTTAAGTATGTCCTATACCCAAAACTCATACTTTTCGAGATATTCGACATTTTTACCTCTAATCGTTACTGAAGCAAATAGAGCGCCGTGGAAATCAAAAAAACTGACTGTTCACTTCACTTAAATGTCAGAAACTTGTCATTTATTTCATGAGTTATTGCATTTCCACAATGATTTTTTTTTTGTGAGTAGCTTTGCTCTGCTAATGACTCACCCTGTATATACATATATTCTAAAATCGTAATTTAAATATTATAAAAATAAAATTACATTTAAACCTTATTACAAACTTAATCTTCAATTAACGCAGTAAAATTACCTAATTTTTGTTTAAAATAACAAAAATGCTTTGGGTGTCTCATTTATTTTCTTAATTGTACTATAAACGTAAAAATAAATAAGGGTCTTGTTAAATTGCTCATATGATTTTCCGTAAAGAATATCTAGAATAGTTTTTAGACACTCGTCTCTATATTTGTACGTTTAATCACATGCAGCTACTGTATAAGCGATAAATTTTAGCACAAACATATTTATTACCTAATTGTTCATTATTTCCAACATTTTTTCAATTTGTGTTTAAATATAATCTTTCTATCTTCTTAAACAAACAAACCTGAAGATGACCCCAAAAAAGGAGGATGAAACTATTAAGAAGAACGCTTCAACGCAGTTCCAACCCGGAAACCAATCCTACGAATATAAGTTATGGTATAGATAATTTTTATTGTAGTTGTTAATTTCCCATAATACTGTAAGTTTATTAAATTCTACTGTTTGTTGGTGTACTTATTTTCAAGGAATACTGAATTTTTGCTTCATTTAATTTAGTAGTACCTACTTCAAAAGAGTTATTTTTTTGGGTTTGTCCTACATAGCACAAACCGCAAGGACAATTAGTTTCATAAATTCTTCGCATTTGTAATAAACTTAGTCCTTAAAACTGCTTGTGAGTTTATTTGTAATTGTCATATTTAATGACGAGCTTCCTGCGATAACTGCATATAAATAAATGAAGTATTAGAAAGGTAATCACGAAGAAACGGGAGTCTTGAAACTAATTTGGAAACTCTATAGGAAAATATCCTTCCCATAAATAAAATAAGTGATTTTTTAATTTAACGTATAAATAAATATGTTACGTTTATTTCCCATGGTATTGTTAATCGTCTATCAAATTATAATTGCATTACAACATTATACAATAATTACTTTAAAAGCATTAAAATTAGTGTTCATTGTTTCGTTTTAATTCGTATCTTATACTATACATTTGTTAGTACTTGTGCCTGTTCTGCTTTAAATCGATGCTTGCAAAATAATTTTCAAATCGGTTATAGTGTGTATTGAGTAACTTTTTTAAAGCCGGATGACGGATATTTGAGTTGCATAAGGTAGGGGATATCCGATCCTCTAGCCACGATTGCACAGATTATTTGCTTGCACAGTTTCTAACGAAATCGGTCTCCTATAAAATTTTCAAAGTGCAGTTGGGTCGCATTTCAGTGCTGAGGGTTGTTAAGTATTGACAAGCTTGTTTATTTAATGTTCGTACATGCTGCAAGCCCAAACATTTTATGGCGTCTCCGGGTATCTATACCATTAGTTATGCTAAACGCTACTGTTAGTTTGAAGCTAAATTAGTTTACAAAGGGAATTCTTCGTGTTACACTGATTTATTCTGAAAATATATTGATGAGCGAAGCACGTGTCTCCCACCGTTTAATTAAACAAATTGTACACAACTAATTTATTATACATGCAGTGTATTTGAATGTTGTTCCAAAAATTTAACAAGGAATGCAATATGTGCTATTTAAAATTTGGTTAACACACTAAACGGATGGATTATTTTTTGTTTTAATATGTTATTAAATTTGTTAGTTTGATGATAATTCAATGTCACAAATTGTAATTGTAGGAATATCACAATGCCTTTTCTTTTTTAACTTCAAACGCTTAATATAATTTTGTTCGCGTTGTAAGATATTATGCACGTATTGTAATATAATCAAGTGACACATTTTTGAAATTAAAAAAAATTGTGGCCAACAGTGGAAAGTTAAATCCGGTGCATATTTTCTAAAATTGATTTATTTATTTACAAATTTATTTATTTAAAATTTGCAATGGTCAATCCTAGTAACGATTACAATCTAATCACTACACTACTGTGACTACATAGCACTGTACTCTGCTTTTGTACACTTTCAGTCTATACAAGTTCAAAGGGTTTAATCCTGTTGAGCCTACGCACTAGTTTTTGATTATCGAGAAGTTGGAGCACTTCAATGTTGGAAATGCCTGTGGAGCCTCTCCTTATGGCTTTTGGCAGCTTTTTTAATTTCTTCCTGGACAGATTCAACCTGAAGTTCCCGGTATAAATCGCTGTTCCGAACATAGCAAGAAGCATTTACGATGCTCCTTGATACACGGTTTTGAAATTTTTAAAGACAGCTGTAGTTGCCTTTTTTGGTACAGCCCCATAACTGTAGGCCAGATGTCCAAAGACGTTTGAGCACCTGTTTCTATAGGAGCAGTTTGTTTTGGATAGAAAGCTGGGAATTTCTTCCCATCAGCCAATACATATCCTATACTTTATCTTCAGTGGTTTCGTTTTCTTTTTGACGTGTTCTTTCCATTTTAACTTGACGCCAAGATATTTAGCAGATATTTAGCAGTCTTTTTGTAAGGGATTATATT
The DNA here is from genome assembly GCA_947652605.1 of Elmis aenea. Taxonomy (NCBI): domain Eukaryota; kingdom Metazoa; phylum Arthropoda; class Insecta; order Coleoptera; family Elmidae; genus Elmis; species Elmis aenea. The sequence goes on from OX393584.1 coordinate 10,814,963, forward strand.
ATTATTTAGATACACTGGTAGGTAGTTTAATTCTTTGTTATGAAATTAACGTGAACAGATTTTCGTTAATTTTTCTATGCCACTGTTTTGTCCATAAATATATTCTATTAATTGCACTTTGGAGATTTTCTGTTGTTTCTTCTATGGTTGCTCCTGTAGTTAGAACTGTGGTGTCGTCAGCAAATGTAGGGAGTTTTACGGTTTGTGTAGAACATAATAGAAAAAGTCCGCTCAACATTGATATTATCTCATCAACCGTTGTTGAAAATTTTTAAGTTTTGGCTAAATTAATTAGGATAATTGAATTTTTTAACAGCAATGTTTAAATGAATGAAGTGGCAGGTAAAAAAACCCCAGTGTCTTTGTATTCTTGATTATATGAATGAAGAAGTCTATTGATTGGCGAATAAAAAAGGAATTAGTGCTACAGGGCAGGGGTTTGGAGCGGAGCGCGGAGCTGGAGCGCGGAGCAGTGGAGCAATGGGTTTTTGCCCGGAGCGGGAGCGGAGCCCGGAGCAAATAATTTTGATTGCTCCACTGCTCCTTTTTACTATTATAAACCACAATTTTTTTTAAATTAATTTTTCTCATGGGTATAGTAGGTATTTAATAAAATTATAAATAAACTAAATTTGATTTTTTTGAAGTAAAATTATTATAATGGAACTTTTCTGAATATTAATTTTCATTATTTTGTATTTGAATTTTGAAAAATTTTAAAGAACTTTTTTTTCTTTTTTAAACTTTTGAAGATCAATAATTTGTTCATTTATTTAAGTTCACTTGTTTCTTAGGGTCAAATATTGTAATTTTTGGTCCATTTCCACATATCTCATAAAATTTTAGCTTTGTTTTAAAAAACAAATTTTTAAATAAAAAAAACTTATTTTATTAACATTTGGAGCGCGGAGCGGAGCGGGAGCAGAGCTGGAGCAGGCATCTTGATGCCGGAGCGGAGCTGGAGCGGAGCAACTAAAAAATTGGACTGCTCCAAACCCCTGCTACAGGGTGTTAAATAAAATAAAAAATAGTGTCGTAGACCTAATCTTGGTACCTTAAGATTGATTAGCGATCAAATAAACAACTTTGTAGAGAAATATTATGTCATTAAGTGAGTTTTTTTCAACGTGTGCCGCGGTACACTGGTGACCGCGACTATCCTCTAGATGTGTCGCGGAAAATAAAATTATAAATACATAAACAAAAAAACATATTTTGCAAGGACGCTATGTTTGAGATTCGAGCTTAAACATGGGGATCTCGCTTATCATAATAGCCAGAGTATAGGTTCAAATTTGGAAAAGTTGCTAAATTCGGTGCTTACCAATAATCGAAAAGGAAAACTTAAAAATCCTCTATAACTCCTTTGGAGTATGAAATATTTTAAATGTGTAAAACATTGCCTAAGCAACAAATCCGAGTCGCATGGTAATCACTTATTTTTTCTGGGTTAATTCGTTTTTGTTTTATGGCAACCATTATATATTCCTTTGAGCGCAATTTTTGCTATTTATTAATGTAAAAGTAAAATACCATGTGTGATACATCAATGAATTTGGAAGAAAAAACTCTATTGGATAATGTAAATTAATAAAATTGCGCCTGTAAGAAAAAATAAAGTTGGTCGTCATGAAACAAAAACGAATCGACTTAAAAAAATTTGCGATGACCATGCGATTTGGCTTAAAAAGTTTCTTAGGCAATGTTTTTACACATTAGAAATATTTTATACTCCAAAGGAGTTATAGACGATTTTCAAAAATTGTATATTCAAATTTTTTTGAATACCGTTTGAGATATTTTCAATTTCTCTTCGGATTATTAATGAGCACCAAATTTGGCAACAATTGAATAGTATAAAAAGTTTAAAATAGCAGAATAAAATCATTCTTGGGAAATTTTAAAACTCATAAATTAAATAGTCAAAAGAAAAAATCGCACATATTTTTTTTCTGATTTTTTAAGTTATCTTTTGAAGTATGTTTTGATGACATTAATTGAAATAAAATTTAGGAACTTTGCATTTTTTTCCAGGACAACTACACCATAAAACAAGGATTAAACCATTGACCACATAAAGCTCCTTAATTTTTAAAAACGGATGACTTCGTTTTGAAAAAGAAAGGAGTTTCATGAGATCAAAGGTGTAATCCTCAATTTATAATGTAGTAGTCCTAGAAAAAACGATAAAAATGTTTGTCTATCAATGATTTACACACAAGGTGGCCCAGCGTAAACAGTCGACTCGAATTCTCGCCATTTTGTCTTGTATTTATCGTCAATTCTCATTTTAATTCACATTGCTTTAATCATTAAGCTTGGGTGTCATCCACCAAAATAAAAATTGTAGGGGGTCCAGCAACAAATCAATTTAAAACCTTTTATATTATCTTTGTAACAGAATTTAAATCATTATTATTTCAGAATTTTTAAAAGCGTAATATTTAAACAACTTCTAGGGGAAATATTTTTCAGGAGTTATTGAAAAGTGATTGGAGGAAGGTCTGTATAATAGAATAGCGGTAGCGACAAAATTTTACTACGCCACTAATAAATGTTTGATAAGCAACAAGGAGATATCAAAAGAAACGAAGACGCGAATTTTTTAATGCAGTGTACGTACCCATTCCCACGAACAGTTCAGAAAATTGGACACTACTACAAAACCAAAAACAAATAATGCAGGTACAAGAAATGAGATTTATGAGAATAATAGAGGGATCGATAAAATCAGTAAGGAAAAAATTCGAAAACCCTAGGAGTAACAGATATTAAGAAAAAAAGGAGACGAATCAATTAAGATGTCTTGGACATCTACTACGCATGCCAGAAAATAGATACGCGATAATGGGATGGAAAATGCAGATGGAGGGAAAAAGAAGAGGAGGAAGAACAAGAATAAAATGGGAAAAAGAAGTGAGGCAGAGACTAGAAGAAAAAGGAGTCAGCTGAAGAGATGTGGCATAATTAGCTAACGATACGCAGGAGTGGAGAAGCTTAATAAAGAAATATAAAAACATACCTTGACACCAAAAGGTACAAAAGGAACCGATTAAGGAGATGAAGAAAAAGGGGTGCAAGCTTTTCTGTATTTTTTTTCGTAAAAAATTGGTTTTTAATACCGTAAGTTAGTATTTTTAATTCCTGAAACGAGTACAAGCACGCTTAATTTTGTAATTACAACACTTTAAAGAACATTCCAGATCCTAGATCAGAACGCTAAAAAAATCCTATCGTTCCTGTACAGCGCCATGAATGACTTTTAACCTCTGAGTCGCAGAGTTTTTCTTTTAATTCTTACGAAACTATTGCTCAAGGAAACCAACTTTAATGTTAAACTGTGATGCGCGATTTACTTAAACATCTATTCGCACCGTAATTTACCGAAAATATTAAGACAAAATTCGCTGGAAAACAATATTTAATTTGGCGCGTCTTAAACGAGTATATCCGACGCCGCGAGGCGTCGATATGAGCGACGCGTTCAAAACTGTGTCTCGTACTGCATACTACCTATATAAAGATTTATATTGGTAAAAGTAATACGATTTGTTTCTTGAAGAAGTGCGAAACGTTACGTATGAGCGGTTCTGATAAAAAAAAAAACTGTTTTATGTTTTGAAAGAGTTCTTATACCGACATTTCATACTGCGTTACAAAAATAATTCTGATAAACGATGTATAAAAAGGACATTGTTGTAAAATATTAAAAAGCGAACTAAAATTTTGAAATATAATTGCGGTATGGACCTTGTAAAAATGAAAGTTCACAACATTTGAAAAACTATACAGGATACAACAATAAGGCAGACAAAGTACAGGAGCTGGTTTGTTTATGTTTAAAAGTTAAATCCTCATTGGGGTTAACTACAATCAATTTTTTGGAAGTATCTCAAACCTAATTAAGGCTAAAATAGTATGTTTTACAACAAGAGATGAAAGTCCAGTTTTTTCCGTGAGGTGAGATTTATTCACGAGCCTCGAAGCGGCGAGAGAAAAAACGAATAAATTTGATTGCAGCTCGAGTCGTAAATGCTATTTTTGCTAAGAAATTAAAATTTTGTTATAGAACGAACGTTAATGTAAACGAACCAAATGACAATTATTATGTGCAAAGTTTTAATTAATTATTTAATTTCCATAGCGACACCACCACACGGACATTAACATAAATAAAATTATAACCTGCAAACGAAATATATTTAATATTAATTTTTGTACCATTGTTAGGTTTTTATATAAAATGCTACATTAAAATTAAATTATTTGGGAAGAATATTAACGCAATTTTAGTTTTTTTATGAGTTTAACTTAAAAACATAGTAAATTTTACAATTTGATTTTGACATAGACATTATTTTCGCCACTAGTGGTGAAAGTTAATTTTCGGCACTAGAAACTTTCATGTAGTGAGAAAATGACAACTTTCACATACATGAGTAGAAAAATTACATTATTTTATTATTTGGCAAATATTTGAGTTATTTAAATGATTCTTTAAAATATAAACAAACTTAATGTTAAATTCAAAAATCTTTTATCTTATTTACAAGGTGAGGAAAATTTATACTATATTCAGTATTTACTATGTGAGAAAATGCTGCATAACCTATGTGATTTATTTAATCATATAAAAAAGTTTAACTAAAAATCACTAGCTTTTTTTTCTCCTATTAAAATGCTTTATTTTTTTTAGGAAGATATCCTTCTCAGTATTAAAACATATGATTTTTTATTTGATATTTGTTTAACTATTTTTGTTGCAAAAATAGTAAACAGGTTGTCCCAGAGGTTAGATTTTTAACAACCACACAACAAAGAAGTCTATGATTATTTATTAAAAATTGATAAAACCCAATTATTGGTATTGATAACCAATACAAATTACAATCAAAGTATTTTTTAAACGTGGACTTTATACTGAAATTTTTATTTTATAGTACGCCTAAGAAATCGGTTTTAACATTGTTCTTTCTCGATAAAATAAAGGTTTACTTCTAACAATAGTTTTTATAACTTTAAGTTCGTGTATGCGCATGTTCTTTAATAGTATATTACATAACATGAGTTGTAAGAAGCACATTACGAGCGGAAAAGGTGCGTATTTCCACGAGTGCGTAATTGCCCTACAACTCGTGTTGTGTAGCTTACTTTTTCTACGATCACCTACCTACGATTTTAACGGCTTTTTGGCTAAAATACACATGTAATTACGTTGTCTTGCCAATTTTGACGTAAGCCTACTTTGACTTTTCTAAACAAGTGTGCGTTTTGCTTACCGTGCGTTACAACTCACTTACTAGGCATGCAGGAAGTGTTTGACGTGGTCTACTTTGATCATTTCTTTAGAAAACTGTGCTTTTTGCTCGCCGTGCGTAAGGACCCACTTAACTATGTATGCAGGCTGTACGGTACATCTTAATTTCGAAGTTTTTAAATGAGATAATAAAGTTTGAATAACTTTCATTATGAAAGCAATAATGTTAATATTTCTTGATTGCCAGGAACAACTGACAGTAGGTTTAATTTTGTAAACAACCAAATATTCTACAAAACTGAACAGTAAATTTATAAATAATTTGTGAATGACTCGATAATTAAAGGAGATTGTGGAGATGACGGGGGACACTTGTTTGTTTTTCGAAATTTAGGCGTCTAATTACAGTAAAATATGTCAATACTAACGTACAAATCAGCTTTATGTATAAAAAGAGACATTTTAAAGTTTACCGGACACAACTTTTTTAACAATCGCCTATAACAAAAGCAATTTCGAATATTGCTGTTGAAAAACTGAAATTACACTTAAAAAGTATTAAGTTTAAGACCATGCTAGACACGAAAAATATATTTTGATATCCTTTATAAAAGGCTGGTTTACCTGTTGCTTTTTTATGATATTACCCTCTTTTCCTGCCCATGTCGTTTTTCAATCGTTAAGTAGCTATGTTAACAGTGTGTATTTATAATATTACATCATTATATGATGTGAACTTTAATAGATATGATAATTGGTAATTATATTAGGTGTGTGGTGTAATGCCATTTTTGCATGCTTATAAATGAAGTAGGTACATAGTAAAAAATTAAATTTTCGAAAAGTCTGCTGAAACAATGATAAACAGGAAGTAAAAATACAAAAAGCACGTATTTTACAATTTATTGGTTATATATTTGAGCTGCAAGTAGTATTTTTCAGAAATAAAAATGTTGTACCTAACTAAATATACAGGGTGTTTCTTAAATATTGCAAAAAGAAATCGAATGGTGATTCCTTATCGAAAATCAAGGGGTCTTTCCTATACATTTTTTTCCTCAGACGCCTCCTTTCGAAGTTACACCCCCTAAAGGGGAGCGGTAAAATTAGGTTTTTATTTTATTTCTCAAATTTGAATAAATGTAGGAGAATGGTATTTGGTAGATGTTTTATACTTATTGAAAGGTTTCTCATAGTAATATTTTTAATCATCTCCCACCTTCACAGCGGGCTGAAAAGTGCGACCCCTGTTGGTTTTGTAATCAGAACTTTTTGGTCGGTTGAAATTTTGCAGTTTAAAATAATTTTTTCTTAAGTTTGATTTATTGGTCTTGACCAACTATCGTGTAATTTTTTCATAAACTATCTGCAAGGGAGAGTACAATACGTAAAAATTGATAATGACATATCAAATCCCCTACAATTAAAAAGTGGTGTCCCCCAAGGATCTATACTTGGACCATTGCTGTATAGCATTTATACGTTCAACCTAAAGCAATCTGTGTTACACTCTGCAACACACTTCTACGCAGACGACACTCAGTTATACCTTTCGTTTACAAAGGAAGAGTTTTTAAACGCCTCATTAAATTTCAATGCAGATTTAGATAATTTACTTAAATATGCAGCTAAACACAGCTTAAATATTAACACCGACAAAACAGAATTATTACTATTTGGCCCTAAAAAGCTTAGAGAAATATATTTAGAAAATCCCCTTCCAATAAAAATTTGCTCCAACATAATCAAATTCATTATAGATCACCAATTAAAATTTAATTTTCATATTAACAAATGTTTACAAATGGCCTACAACTCTTTAACAACAATATATGCTAACAGATACCTCTTAACTAGAGGCCAAAAAAAGATATTGTGTAATTCATTGGTACTGTCTCATTTTAATTTTTGTGATAGTGTGTATGGTTCATTTATTGATAGCACCAATAAACAAAAAATTCAAAAAATTCAAAACTCGTGCATGAGATTAATCTTTGGCATTAAGAAATATAGTCCCATATCGCATAAGTTGAAAGACTTGAGATGGCTTAATATGTTTAATCGTCGTCTGCTACATGCAGCATGTTTTTATCACAAGTTGATTATTTCCCATACGCCTCCTTATCTTTATAGTAAAATTAAATATCGTGAAGATGTGCATACTTTAAATATTAGGTTCAAAGGTACACTAACCCCTCCTTACCATAAAACAGAATTCTTCAAAAAGTGTTTTTCATATACAATTACCAAAATTTATAACAGTATAGACCCTTTATTTAAAGGTTTACCTTTGAACTTATTTAAAATTAAATTTCATAAACACCTACTGCTATCGTCATTCAACTAGTTTCTTGCTGGTAAGTGTCGGGCCACGTCGGTTCAGTGCTGCAACACGTCAATATGTTTATGTGCTTGTTGTGTATTCAGCTTCAAGGTTGGGTGGCAGAACAGCTGTCTTGTGGACAACGCTGAACCCCGCCTTGCGATTTTCCCAAAAAAAATATTCTTTTTTATTTGTTGTATTTTGTTTATTTAAAAATGTGGAAATAAAGCCGTATATTATTATTATTATTATTATTATTATTTAGCAACTTTTTTTATTATTTAGTTGTTCTCGTAAAACCTACAATTTTGAGTAAAAAATAAAATAAGTAAACATGCACCATTAAAGATTCCAATATAAAACGATTCATTTTGGTGGTTATCATGGTTTGGTTATGTTCTTATTGGGTAGAACTGACGGGCGTTGGCGTGTTATTGCCGCGTAAACGTCAAAATGAACATTAATTTTAGAATATATAATGGAGCATGTTCACTCATTTTATTTATTTCTCAAAAACTGAAGGCTTTACGATAAAAATTAAACAATTAAAAAAATATTTAATAATTCAAGCTTAAAAAAAATGTAATTGCAAAATTTTAACCCATCAAAAAGTTCTGATTAAAATACCAACAGGAGTCTCACTTTTCAGCCCCCTGTGAAGGTGGGATATAATTAAAAATATTACTATGGGAAACCTTTTAATAACAATAAGTATAAAACATCTACATTTACCTAAATTTGAGAAATAAAATAAAAACCTAATTTTACCGCTCCCCTTTAGGGGGGTGTAACTTCGAAAGGAGACGTTTAAGGAAAATTATAAATTTTTTATAAAGAATCACCTCCCGATTTTTTCCGCAATATTTTAGAAACACCTTATATAAAGATCAATCCTTAATTAGACATTTCAAAAATTTAGTGCTTTGGAGTTTTTCTGTTATTTTTGTTTATTACCTGAAATTTTTGCTGCTGATTAACTGCTAGAACAAAATATAACGTATTACGAATTTAATGTCTGTCAGTCCAATAACAATACTAAATTTGTTTGAGTTAAATGACTTATGACCTCTATTTCTTTGTTCTTTTTTTCAATAAATTTTTGTCGGTGTTTCTAGAAGGGCTATTTGAAGTTTTACGAAACTCGATTAGCCCCAATACCGATTTTGCAATTTTCTATATTTAATTCTTAGCCATACTGAAATTAAGATGAAACAAATAATTCGATTATAATCGAAAATGAACATTAACTCTTACTTTTTTAAATTATGGGCGTCTTAATATTAGGAGCACAGTTGTGTCACTTGTTTTACTAATTTAATCAAGGAAACGGCTTTTCCCACTTTACTTGTTTCTTTTCGTTTAGTAATTTTAGGTAGCCGTATCCGAACCTAATCAGTATGCAGCAACACTTTGTTGTTGTTTTTTTCCATTCAATATGATAAAACATAATATTTTTATTATGACTAGTAAGTTTTTTTAAGGTGGTATAAACATAGATATAAGGTTTGGTCGTAATAATCGCTATTTTAAACAGATTATTGCCGTTATTTTTTTAAACTCAAACAGGACCGATCTAAGAACATATTTGTCCTAGCTGAAAATAATAATTTATCATATACAGGGTTCTCGTTTTTCGAGGGCCCCTATGGTGATCTCGTAAACGGTAAGAGTTACGACATCACTTAAACTAGGGCAAAGATGTATATTCAGGTGCTTAATAATTTGACCCAAACAGAACTTATCTAGCTTTTTTAGTTTTTGAGATATAGGGAAAAAAGTAAAAAAGTGGATTTTTGTTTTTTTGCCGGTAACTTTCATATGTCGAATTTCATTTCGGTAAAAACATTTTCGTGGCAACTTTTTGCAAGGAATCAAAACGAACAATTATATTTTCCATGCGACGCTTCGCTTTTTATTAGAATGTGACTATTTATACATACAGTATGTATGAATAATTGGCTATTTATACATACAATAAACTTATTTATATATATTTTTTACATTAGGTTAAAGGTTAGGTAAAAGTTTTTTTTTAAGAAAAACTATTTCTTAGTTTAATTGGTTTATCTCAGTTATTTAAAAAAAATATGTATAAATAGTCAATTATTGGTACATGCGGTATGTATAAATAGCCTCATCCTTTTTATTAACCATCATCAGGTCATTCTTTTCTTATGGTCGCTATATCTGATCCAAGCACCAATTGGTAGAGCATTTTATTCTGAATTTGACCTGGCACTTTTTTGAAACAATTTTTGTTAAAAAGGGACAGACATTTACCATGCCGATTAGGAATTTTTCACAATAAAATATTTGTTTTTGCCATTTTTAACAAAAATTGTTTCAAAAAAGTGCTAAGTGTTATACATTGTCTAATTCACAATAAAATGTTCTGCATATTGGCGTTAAAATCAGATATAGCGTTCATAAAAAAAAATTGAGCTGATGATGATTTAGAAAAGCGAAACGTCGCATGGAAAAAAATGGGGATTTTGATTCCTTGCAAAAAGTGGCCATTAAAAAGTTTTTACAGAAATGAAATTCGACATCAAATGAAAAAGTTACAGGCAAAAAAACCAAAATCTACTTTTTTACTTTTTCCCCTATATCTCAAAAACTAAAAAATATACAACTTTGTGCTAATTTAACCGAAGTCGTAGGTCTTACAGTGGCCCTCGAAATACGAGAATCCTGTAGACAGTTTTTTTTATGAAAGTGGTGTAGTCTATTGTTTATTGCTTCGTAATATTCAGTCGATTAAAAAATTTATTGGGCAAATCTATTCAGCAATTATTTTTTTAAAATTTACTCAACCAATATTTTTTGTGTCATAGACAGTGATGTGAGTGTGTCATATGACCGCGTCATGACAGTTTGTCATGACGGTCATGACGTCACGTCACAATGATTTTAAATGACCGTGACCATTCTAAGCTCCAAAATTCAAAATGACAGTTTTTCTAACATCCAAAAATGACAGTTTTAAGTTTACATGGTGGTTGTCACTTGATTTGTGTTAATCTTAATTGCAATATCATTAATAAAAATTTAAATACCACTATATAAGGTATTCTGAAAGTTGGTAAACACAATGCGGAGAAAAGGGAAGGTATTTTACTTTTTTGTACGTTATCCTGCAAGTTCGCAGCAAAAGGTAGCTACTTATGGTTGCCAATTTTGTAGAAAGAGATACGGATTACATGCCACTAGAATGGCAGAACATTTAATTACAACATGCAAGAAATGCCCAGAGCATGTAAAATTAAAGTTTAAACTCAAATAAAAATTTTATTAAAAAATGTTTAGCTCTCAGCATAAGTAGGTAGTCCAAAATCACCTTCAACTCGCTCGACTTCTAGAGCCTTCTCTGAAGGAATACAATACCCAGATAGAGATACTGATACTAATAATTCTGCTTTTTATTTATTATTCCTATTACATATACTTATATTAATTTTATACCATTGTTATAAAAACAATCATAAATGACGGTCATATGACGTCACAATCATATATGACCGTTATTTCACATCACTGGTCATAGACTTGCACCATTTTCATAATTATTGAATTGTAATTATTAGTAAACATGAATAAATATCATTTTTGCTATTTCGCTATGTTTAAGTCCGGTTCTGTTTACAACCACCAAAATGAATCGTATTATTTTAGAATATTTGATGGTTCATGTTCCCTTATATTATTTTTTACTCAAAAAATATAGGTTTTAAGAGGTAAATAAAAGAATAAAAATAGTTTCTAAATAAATCAAGCTTTCAAAGAATTTTTTCAATTGCAAAATTCCAACTCACCAAAAAGTTCTGATAAAAAAACCAACAGGGGTTGCACTTTTCAGCCCCGTGTGAAGGTGGAAGATGATTAAAAATATTACTATGGGAAACCTTTTTTCAATAAGCACAAAATATCTACTAAATGTTATTCTCAAAATTTGAGAAATAAAATAAAAACCTAATTTTACTGCTCCCCTTTAGGGGGGCGTAACTCTGAAAGGAAACGTCTAAGGAAAAAAAATATATAAAAGACCCCCTTAATTTTCGATAAGGAATCACCTCCCGGATTTTTTCGCATTTTTTACGACACACCCTGTATAGATACATAAAATCGCAAATTATTCACTATATCTTTCTGTTTGTTTGCTTAAAGAACGTAGATTTCCAGGGGGCACTGAGTAATTTTTTTTCTGAAAAGGGGGCGGTAGGACATAAGTTTGGGAACCTATGAATTAGACTTAGGGAAATGGACTTGAACTGAACCATTTTCATTACAAATGATTATCCAATGTCATTTTCCAAAGAATACCTATTCAGTTGGTCAAAGCATGTGAATATTTTAAAACACAACTGTTAATTTCGACAAATAAAATCTTCACACAAAATTTTAGGTAATTGATTTGTATTCTCAATTTTTTCCAAAAATTGACTTACATTACTTTCATAACAAACGGTTCATATATTTATTACAAAATGATTAACTAGGATTTTTGGTTTAGCTTGCAAAGTAAAATCGAATAGCGACCACGTATTTTTTAATTGTTATAAACCAACATAGTTTTCTTTTTAAACAAAAACCATGAGTGGTTTTGGATTTCTAAATCTGTTGTTCTAATTTCCACAATAATTTAAGTTCGTTGTTCCACAGTTTCCAACATTTTTTGTAGCAAAATTTAAAGACCTGTATTTTATGAAAACATAACAAGATTAATGCAAAAGTTTAACTTTGTTGTCGGTAGATTTTTTTATCGCTGTGTTGCTTGCAAGTTGAATCGATCCTGAACTGATAAAAAAACTTTAAATGCATTTTTATTTGTAAATCTAAAATCGCAGTCAAATACAACTCATAATACTAATAATGGCGAGTAGAGGAATCCTCAGATACTCGCAGGCGATTTTCTTGGACAAAACAAAATTAAATATCCGCTTACAAATGTTACCACACAGTTACAACAATACAAAAGGCTGTACGTATTGGTTGATTAAAGTTGAGCTTTTATACAGCTACGACAAGGGTGTAACCTAACAACAGCGGAAATATTTAATGATTTCGGAATTTTCCTGAAGATTATGTTTAAATATGCATGTGGTACCAAATCTCTCAACCCTGTGCATGTTACAGATGGGATTAAATTTTTCTTTAATCAAAAGATCACACATCTCCTCCTGAATCCTTCTCTTATAATTGAATGTATTCTTATTCATTCATTTTATACAAGTAGTGGTCCAGTATTAATGTTACATCATTGTGTAGGTTTCCTTTTAAATTGTTAACTTGACAATGTCAGAATGAAATCAACGTATTTCGTGGAATAAACCGAATGTTTAGGAGACAGCTATGTTTCTAATTTTAAAACCGACTTCACGGTGAGGTTTAAAATGATTGTTGTTTTATATTAAAAACGTTACAATAGCTGTGTCGTTAAACTACAGCAGTTGAAAAAAGTAAGTCACAAGTGATGGGTAACATAATTTAATTACAAAATTACTTCCTTATTTACATATACAGTGTGTACAAAAAGTAACGTAACGGATCAATATTTCGTCTTGTGTATACAAAAAAAGTTGTTTAAATGAAAGTTGTTTGTAAGGTGACCAACCGTCCTCCTTTAGGGAGGACAGTCCTCCTTTTTTCACTTCTGTCCTCCCTTGAAAAGTGTCCTCCTTTTTGTCCTCCTTTTTGTCCTTTTCGATATTCGAAGACTAAAATCTGTAAATCTCCAAAAGAAAATACTAGGAATAGGCTGTAATGCTCATATTTTGTCAAATGCAATCAACACGGCGTCATGTGCCATGCCAATTGAAGTAAAATTAATAATAACTACAATTTATTTGTATTTTAGTCGTTTTACCGTTCGCGTGGCTACTTTAAAACAATTTTGTGAAGAAGCGAATGTTGAATACAAAAAACTTTTAGGATACTCAAAAGTTAGATGGCTTGCTCTAACACCTGCTATAGAGCGTGTTCTACAATTATTCGAGCCTCTTCGCTTATATTTTTTGAGTTTAGACAAATGTCCTAAAATCCAGGAGTCGTTTTTCAATAATGAAATATCTGAGATATTAATGTATTTTGTACATAATCAAGCATCTATTTTTCACAAAACGATTCAAAAGATTGAAGGTGAACACATTTCAGCTACAGAAGTTAGCCTTATTTTGAATGACTTTATCCTTCAATATAAATCTCGATTTGAAGAAAAATTTCTTCCTTTAATTATAAAAAGAAAATTATCAGAGGAATCAAATCCGGGCATAACGAAAAAGTTTATCAAAGAAGTGCAGAATTTTTACCAAACATGTTTTCAATATATCGAAGAATGGTCTAAAACAAACCTCACGGGACATAACAGTTTTCAATGGTGTTTTTTGGCTTCATCGCCAGTATGTTGGACATATATTGAATCTTGTGTTGAGTTTTTATCTAAAGAATTGCCAGATATTAAAATAGACGACAATTGTCTCTTTGAAGAAATTAGAAGACGGAATGTATATTTAAATTCTGAAAAATTAATACAATGGGAAAATCAACACGTTGAAATTGATAAAAGATGGGTGGAAATATTCAGCCATTTCAAAAATGGACATATTTCATGTGAAAATTTATTTATTCTTGTTCAATTTGTGTTGTGCTGCCCTGGAACTAATGCAGCAGTTGAAAGAGTTTTTTCAATTGCTAATGATTTTTGGACAAGTGAGAAATCGAGATTGAATGTTGATACTCTAGCTGCAGCACTTGCCGTAAAATTCAATATGAAGGACATTTCTTGTTCAAATATTTCCAATATATTGTTAGAAGATAATACACTGCTAAAAAATATTCATTCAATGGAGAAGTTCTCCTTTAAATAGTTATAGGCATGTAAGCATAAAATTTCATGTTAGTGTTAGTTACAAATGCTTTTATTAAGCATTTATCATATTATAATGTTTGCAATGCATAAAATGTGTCTTTTATTTATTTACTTTTTTTTTGCTCTTTAATTTGTGTCCTCCTTTTCATTGTAAGAAAGTTAGTCACCTTATTGTTTGTGGTTATTTACTACATAACCTTAAATTATTTTTAACTATACACAGTGTTTTGTTTTTGCGCATCGATACGTCACTTTGTTTTTTCAAATAAAAAACCCAGTATATTTTGTAATTTTTAGATGTAAAATTGAATTCTCTTTCAAAAATATAAACGGTTTCCCAGATTACATATCCAGCATAAAGATCTCGCTTATTATAAGAGATAAAGGTTTGCTTAAATTATAGATGAATTATTCCTAAGTATGAGAGGAGCTACAATCAATTTTTAAAAGTACAAAATTCCTCGTACTTCAGATGTTATAGCAAAAAATTTGAAAATGTTGAATTAATTTCTTTTTTCACTTATAGCTTTTTGTCTTAATCATTAGATCAATTTTTGTAGTACCTTCTTAAGGTCATTTTTAATGGAGATGTACCTGTTATTTTACTTTTTTTTTATTACTTACCATTTTCGAGATATTTCCCCTAACTTCATTTTTTCTTATAAGCCGCGCTATTGGCCATGAAATAGTTAAATGTGCTTTTTTCTCCTTTAAATGAGATATTACTTGCTATATCTGTTTTTATAAATAAGCTACAAAATCGGGAAAAACCGTATTTTACCAATCATTTATTAAGCTACCTATGAAAGTAGAAACGAAAAACAACTAACTAAATGTCAAATGACAGTAACCATTTGTCTGCGGTATCATTTATTAGAATTTTATAGTTTTGTTGTGTAATTCGATAGTCTTTGTAGTTATTGTTATAATTATGGCTACATTAAAAATAACGAAAAATTCGACATGTTGAGATGCTACATTTTACCATGGAAACTGTGTAAAAACAGATAATTCTAATTCTTCATTAATTTGCTTTGGATTTTTGATTGGTTTCTGGAAGACACCATATTCTTTTACATTTATTTCCAAATATTTGTAATTACGCGAACTTCGTTGCCTTGTCTCGAGATACAACACTAATTGTAAGTATATTTGCTCAGCTTCTATACAATTTTTATGGCAAAGAATGTAGCATCACAACATATACAATTTTTCATTACTTTTAAATGTAGCCTTAATTAAACCAGTTACTACAAAAGTCTATGGAATTACACAACAATACTATAAAAATGATACGCAGAAAATAGATACTGTCATTTGACATTTAGTTAGTTGTTTTTTGTTTTTATTTTTATATCTCATTTAAAAGAGAAAAAAACGGACGTCTAATTTTTCCATAGCCAACTCCGCAAACTATAAGAAAAAATGAAGTTAGGGGTAATATCTCCAAAATTTTAAGTGATAAAAAATCTAAAATAACAGTTACCTTCTCTATTAAAAAGTACCTTCAGAAAGTACTAATAAAATTGATCTAATGATTAAGACGAAAAGGCTATGAGAGAAAAACGAAATTCAACGTTTGCATATTTTTTTGCTATAACTTCTGAAGTACGAGGAATTTTGTACTCTTACAAATAGATCATAGCTCTTCTCATACTTAGGAATAATTCATCTAATTTAATCAAAGCTGTATCTTTTATAAAAAGCGAGATCCCCATGCTGGAAGTGTAATCTGGGAAACCCTGTATAGGTTTTATGTATCTAAAATCAAGCGTTTTTTGAGTTATTTAAGTTTTTATAAAAATATTGACCGAAACAGGAGTCTAAAAAAATAATGATATTTCACAACCTTGGTTATGTCAAAACCAATACCTTTAAAACTTTGAAGTACAATAGTGTCATAGTGATTTTTAAGTAGTTAAAATTATAAAACAAATTTTTTTTTAAATTTATAGGATTATAAATAGAAGTTTGTAGTTTTGTGCTTTTAAAATTGTATGCGATATTTACTGCTTTTATCAAATTAAGCACTAAAATCATGTTAGTTTTCCGTTTGATCAGGCGAACTGGTTTTGTTTAAAAAAAAAAGCGTTCATGTAGAATAAACTTATAGTAGTTGAATTCATACAAATCCACTTCTTCCGTAGGTCAAACGTGCTTTGACTAGACCACTGAAAGAGGTGCAGATCTGCTGCAAAACCAACAATAGAAATATTCAGTTTGCAGATTTACAGTAACTAGCTCTGTATTTTAGAAATTTGCATTCGGAATTTACGTAATTTAATTTAATACACGGAAAGTCTCTCAGATTTTTACGTTCATTTATATATTTTTTTATTTGAGTTAAGTTTTAAATTCTACCCTTAAAAGAATTAGCGCAGATAAAGTTTTTTAGGTGTTAAGTATGAATTGTAATTATTTTATCTTAAAAATGTAAAGATTTCTTAATATTGTGTTTAATTTTCTTTTACCACCTAACATTCCGTTTGTTGAACTGCGTGATTGATTTAAGGTATAGGTACTTAAAAAGTTTTTGTAAGTACGTAATAAACTTTTTTGTGCAACCGCATGCGAAGTGAGTATTTCGCCGCGAAACTAACTGGGACTTTTATATTTCAATTTATTATTAAGAAACGTCAAATTGTATAAATGCACAATTTGTCGTTTCAATATTAGATACCTACTCGTGGCCACCAGGCTACTGGTCGATTTAAAATTTCTGAAAGTAAGTAATATTTTTAAATTATAATTAGATAATTTTCACGGTTGCACTAAAAATAGTGGGTATTCCATGGCCGCAAATCTTTTTGACGACCTCTATATTATCTGGTTTCTCGGTACGTTAAAAAACAAATTCGCAGACTTGATATACAAAATAATTAATTTAAATCAGTTCCTATGGTAACATTTTCATGTTAATCATCAAACATCAGTCGTATTGCAACACGTAAGTATTTAATAATTAAGCCAATGCATGAATTGTTGCTTAATTGCATAACACAAAATAAAATATGATTGGGCGAGTTTCGATTATGTAAAATTGTAAAATAAAAATGAGAGAACAGTTTGACTGGCCATCACAATACGAATACTTAAAATAAGTCATAATAATTATTTTCCATCGACACTGCTTATACAGGGTGTGTATAAATTGGCGGAAGCGCTGCACGTGACGATATTTTTCGTAAAATTCCAAGTCGAAAATCTTAATACAAACATGTTGTACCATGCTTCCTATGGCCTCAGGAACCATTTAAAGAAACAAAAATTTGGCAGCATTGCATAGGTACATTGGTTTGCGTTTGGACATTTTTTTATCAGCAATTTTGACTTATGTATTTGTAATATTTGTTCGAACTAAAAGCCTTCAGTTCGTAAACATAACTGCAAACTTTTAGGTATCGTCTAACAAACACAAACTAGAAATAATTACGAGAAAAACCGAGATGACAGCTAATGACAATGTTGCCATGTGTTTTATTTTCATTCAAATCAGTGATTAACATATTTTTAACACCAATTTTTGAAAGGAAAAACACAATATCTAGGAAAAAATATTATTCGAAATTTATTTTTATTCCAAATCGCAGCTTTTTCATTAACAAATATTAAATATTAACGCTTTTTAAAGGACTGAGTGTCAAAACTTTGAGGACCTCTTGCAGACACAGCAAGCATGGTACAACATTTTTGTATTAAGATTTTCAACTTTTACGAAGAACATCGCCACGTGTAGCGCTACCGCCAGTGTATGCACACCCTGTACATTTTCAGTATTGCGATAATAATAGTAATTTATAACTTCTTAATTATTATTAATACATTTTCGTAACAATTTTTATTTGCAATGAATTTAAGTAAAATTAGTTACAAAAATTTTAGTAATAATATTTAATTATAAATTACAATATCATTACAATTAAGAAAATATAAACGCAAAAGTTGATCGCCAATAATCATAAATTATTGTAGCATATAAACATTGGATAACAAACAATAATGAAATAATATGATTATTTACTCTAATAAAAAATAAAACCCAACGTTAAATATTTGAATAACAAATTAAATAATTAAAGTAAGTACTAGCTTATTTATCTCGCCGTGTAACCGATTTTTAATTTTTCCAAAAAAATGTGAGGCATAACTGGATCGATACTGTTTAAGTATGGATTAGAAAAATAAAATAATTAAGTTTACGTAGAACGGCTTCGTAAAGTGGATACAGTTTTTTATATAAATTTTTGTAGTATCAAGTGGATCATTCCTTCAGTTCACTCGGGACTTTTTGACGGTAAAGACGTTACAATTGTGTTACAAAGTGTTGCGTGCATTAAGTGATCTGCAACTATAAAGGCAGTTGAGCAATAGGCGTTAGAGAAATTGTGCGTCAGCGGTGAGTTTTGTGGGATTTCTCACGGGCAATTTAAACCTATCTTGCAAGCCACGATCGGGTCGACCAGTCAAGTCCGATAAGGACACATTAAAAGCTTAACTGCATGCAGAACTACATCGCAGAGCAGGAAGAACGGTAGTCAATCTATATTTAATCTTAACAACGGCGTTTTTTCTTGTAAGAGGTGAGAATAATCTTTAACCCTTAATTACTCGCGCTGGTGTATTTTGTACACCAGCGCCAAATTTCTTGCCTCCATCAAACGTACGATTTTTTTGGTGGCACCAGACCCCCACCTAACCTATGTCTAACATATACGGAATGTAATGGATCAGTCATACGCCAAAACGCCCGACTGACCTTTGCGTTTTTACATAAATTTTAATTTGTTGTCACGTTGGTGCCTAGAATACACCGCGCGGGTAATTTTGTAAATTATGTAAATATTCAATCTTTTATACAAAATCGTTTGTTTTATTGTGTGATGGTGCTATGTATGGGTATTTTTGCCATCCGCAAGTGTGTTCTCGCTTCTAGTTACGCTAAATATATTTTTTTTATTTGTTTATTTTTATTTTTTTATTTTTATGATTTTACGTCTTATATTCCCATAAAAATCTCCAATGCCTAACGGAGGAGGAAATGAGGGCCTTCTTGGAGGCTGGAAGTTGAGATGAGGAAATTCTAGGCGATAAGGAAGATGACCTTGAACAGAGAGTAATTACTCAAAGTGACCATGACAGTACGTCAGAACTGGAAGGCAGTGACCGTGAAAATGAGATTTCTAGTGAGAGTGATGGGGATGATAGTGCTGATGTAGAGTTTTTCTTTGGAAAAAATAGAGCCATCAAATTAGAAGAAGATTAGAGGGCTTTAAAAATTAATTTTGTTTTTCGTTAACTGTATTTTTTTGTTCGTTGATATTATGTTCCTATATATTTTTAAAATGTTTAACTTATTCGTAAAAACTATACTTATTTTTAATGTTTGACGTATATTACCGTCAGCAAAAAAAATAGCGTTTTTGTTTAAAAACAAGCTAAATTTAGGGTGGTGTACAAAGTACACCGCGCGGGAAAAAGTTCGAATAATTTGGCGCGAGTAACTAAGGGTTAAACTACCTGTTCATAACAGTTCGTAGATGTTGTTAAGTAAAAAAAGTGCAACATTTAAAAATCCTCGCTGCATTGGACGTCAAAGCATCCCGTTTTTAAATAAAAAATTCGGTAATTTTTCACAAATTTTGGGTAATTTTTAATATTGTCTTGATAAATGTCGATATTATTTAATGATTTTTTAAACATTGTTGTGTAAAAATGTGTCCAAAATGTTGTTCACAATAAAAATGTAGATTTTTGAATATACAGGGTATTTCTGGACGATGTAGCATAATTTCTACTGGTGAATCTACATTAAAAATTAGGACGATTTAGCCCATCATGCCTTATACAAAGTTGTATCATTGCTAACAAGGAAGGGTCACGATACCTTGTCGCTAGAATTTGATTAAGGCTGTGTTTGTTGCATAAAGGACATAAAAACTAAATGTTTTCCAGACTTATACGTGCCACTGGCCATTTCCTTCGGAAAAATAGGGATAAAACTACAAAATTGATATAAAAAGGTCATTTTTGCGATCGCGTTGGCCATGAAACCGTCAGAAACAAAATCAAAACTCTTCTATTTACCAATGCGCGCATACTTTGCAAGTGAAATGGTGCAAAGTTTTTGAAAAAATCTTTAACGGTTCCGAAGAAAAACGTCAAAAACGAAACCCCTGCATAAGCGCTATGATTTGAAAAGTTGTATATCTGTATAACTATATCTATCCGCTTTGCATAGGCGTTTAACATAGGGAAAACCGTTTTTACAAAGGTCTCGGTTTTCGCGTTTTTCTCCGGAACCGTTTAAGATTTCTCCAAAAATGTTGCACCATTTTACTTGCAAAGGATGCGCGCATTGGTAAATAGAAAAATGGAAATTTTGTCTCTGAAGGTTTCATGGCCAAGCGATCGCAACAATTACTTTTATTATTCAGCTTTTCAGTTTTTTCCGTATTTTTTCGAAGAACATGGCCAGTGGCACGTAGATGTAGATTCACTAGTAGAAATTATGCTACATCGTTCAGAAACACCCTGTATATTTTTTTAAAGAGTTATGCAAACAATTTGTTGACTGCGTTTTCCTTAATTTGTTGTTGCTTATACTTATCGTGCAAATATTTATACATTTATTGAACTATTCTGATCAAAATATATTTGTGTAACTCTCCGACCGGTTCTAATTATTAGCAAATTTAATGAATTTATTACCGAATAACTTGATTCGTTAATTTAATTACGCAGATATTGCATTTGCAAAACGGGAAATATTCATTAATTTTTATTAAAATCGTTGCAAATCGAATCTAAATTTACTTTTGAAAATCAATTCACTTTAATATCATAATTATCAATTCTGCGCTTGTTGAAACAATGAACCAATTGGAGGATAAGCACATACACAATGTCGACGATATGTATGACGGTATTTATTTATCAGCTAATTAATTAATTTGCGAATTAATAACAGAACCTGTATTTTTCATAGAATTTGCAGCAGTGCAATAGCAATGTTTTTATTTATTTTTTAATTTATCATATTACTTTAAACAGTTTTACTTGATGTTTACGATCATATTCGTAAAATTGAATTAGCAAAGCCAATTGTCATAAATTACGAGGTACGCTCAAAAAGTAATGCCTCCAATTTTACACTAATGTAGCTAGGGAACTTAAAATTATTTACCAAATTAAGGCAATCAATAGATTTTAGAATCAGCCGTTTTTAAATTAATTTAGAGAAAGCTGACAATTCGTTAAATTACATAGCGTTTTCACCAATTATTAGCACCATTTTTAAGACCACAACATCCCATTTCAAATATGCTTTTGCCTAAGAAAGTAATTTTTTAGTTCTTTCTGCATTTACCATTTACACAAATTATGTTGAATAGTAAATATTTTTGATCTAGATGCACTTAATAACATGAAGTTAAAAATTATTACAAATTAGACACATTTTTTATCAACATTAAAAGTTAGAGTATTGTATTCTCAAGAGCGTTTTTACCAACTACAAGACGAATAAAGCCACTTGTTAAATTTTAAAACACAACAATTTCATTAAACTACTTGAATAACACATCACATTTTTTATGATCAGCGTTTATCACTAAACCTTTATTAAAATTCTTGTACAATGATTAACACTGTGTTGTTTTCAATTCGGTTGTAGGCCTAAAATGTTGAATTTGGATTTTTCAAAGATTAAACAAAATTATGTGTGAATATTTGGTTACAGCTTTGCGAATAATAATAAGAAAACAAAATGTTCGTTATAGACATGCTAGGCTTCCAATAGAAAAAGAGCGATTTCTTTATAGGGAAGTTGCGATTTTAAACATCAATACTGGTGCGACATTTCACACATTTATAAACCAGCCGAAAACGGACAATTGATCTACAATCCATCTCGAATGGATGAAAACAGTACACATGGTTTAGACCGGTATACAACAAACACACATTTTTTCGCTCAAACATCTATACACGTATATAAAAAACATTATTCAAGGTGAAAATGTTCTAGTTAAATAAAAATAAATTTAATAAAAACATTGTTATAGATCTGGACAGTGTAGGATGTCCCTGATACTTTATTAAAATGTTATGTTTATCAAAAATATCATTGTAATCAACATGTACATAATAATCTAAGATGTGCTTTGAAAATATGTAAAATGTGGTATATCAATACATATAAAATAAATGTTTAAATAATGTTGGTTGCTTCAATTAAGCTAATATATTTTCACAGTTGACCAGTGTACTTGGCAACAAGTCATCCAACAAATAATCTTGTGACCCCCGATTATATGTGATAACACAATTGTATCGATATTTATCGATATATCGCCCACCCCTAGTCTACACACCTCCCGACCAGTCCAACCAAGACAGCATAAACGTCATAGCTTTTTTTATTATTTTGGCTCTGATACAATTTTGTGGATAACAAATTTATAAATAGCTTTAAATTTTCGGTTTAATAGTCCTTATCTAGAGGAATGTGGTGGGGCGGTTGGCTTGCTGGATGGTCTGGCCACCCGACCGTTCCAACTTGTCCAACTGTCGGGTTGGTCGGGTGACAGTCTACACATTATACAATTTATCGGAATGGTCGGTCGGTTTTGTCACGACAAATTGGTAGGTGAGTAAAGGCCTTTAAACAGACTTAACTCACCTAATAAGGCTTAGAAAAACAAGTGTAATCTAAGCGAAAAAATATTATATATATATATAGGGTGCGCCAATAGTGCGATGAAGTCCATTATTGCCCTTAATGTCAACTTATCAAAAAAAAGTTTTCAATGAAACTTATAATATTTCGAGACGTGCATGTTTTAAAATTAGTTTCAAGTATACAGGGTGTTTCATATAAGTGGGCCTCACTAAAGTGAGTTTAAAATTGAACACCCAGTATACTTTTGCAATATTAAATTTACCAAAAAAGCTCTACATGACAGTATATTGTTTTTATAATTTTTTGCGACGTTACTTTATCTCAAAAAATCTTTGAATTTCCAGAAAACCGGTACAATACTTGTCAAGAGCACAACGTTATAAATAATAATTGGCAAATGATATTTTGTACATACAAAGTCAAAAGGTTGAGTCATAGTCTAAATACATCAAAATTAATTTACATTATACAGGTTGTTTGTTATAGATGTGCCAACTTCCCAATTTTCAAACATTAATAACATTATTTTTTCAAATGGAACACCCTGTATATTTTACGTCATTTTGTTGCTTTTGTTTTTCTTCAAATTTTCTTAATATTTACCTATACCTAAAATGAATATTTTCTGAGATATTTACATTTTACTTATTCTTATAAGCGCTGTGTAGGAATCTCCTAGTTTTCTCGGAATAGGCCCTGACTTAGACTATAGAAACAATAATTTCTGTAGTAACAACTGTCAGAGTTAATTGGTGTCGATTGTTAAAACATATATAAAGACCTTAATTTAAATTAGAAAAAATTATTGTTTCTATGAGCAAGTTAAAAGGAAAAATTGAAAACGTTTTTTTTTTGTTTTTCATAAATGGCGCAAAAACTGTTAATTTTTTTCGAGAATTTTTTGATAGAATATTTGCTCTTAAATTAAAAATCATCTTGACCCATTTAACCAACTCTGTATCTCTTACCGTTTACGAGATCCCTACGCTGTACACTATCACCGGGACACCTTGTATTCAACAGAATGTTCAGTTACTTATAAGAAGCTTTAAATTTGGAAACTGTCGAGTTCTAATGTATTTAAAAGATATTTTAGCTTGTAGAAAGTTGCACACATCGAATTTTTCGAATTTTATAACTGATAATAAATCAAAACTGCCAAGTTTCTAAATTTCACAAAATATAAATCAGCGAAACGCGACTTTAAAAAAACATATACCTAGCAATAAAGCTTATCTGTCGATGTTACAAATGCTGTCTATACAAAAGTCAAACATCGTACATATTTTATGAACGTAGGTCCATATGTAAATCCAAAATCAATCAAGATATATTTATTTCACTGTCGGATTTGGCGATGACGTTAGCAATATCTTGCAGCTAGCAGCCGATTGAGTGTGTAAGTCACGAAGGGAACATTTAATATTGAATAACGGAGGAATTAAACAGCTGTAAATTCGGAAGTTGGTGGTGTAAAAATGTGATTTCTGAAATGATGGAGTAGCATCGCGGTAACCGCACCTATGGGAGCCGTTCAGGTTACAGCTCGAAAGGAAACCCCTCAGCGTACTTAAATAAGAAGAAGAAAATAACTGTATCTAACAGAAAAAGAGAGATACGAAGAACAACGTAAGCAGAAAAGTGAGAAGTGAAAACTTTTGCAGCGAGTTACACAACGCCTACTATAGTCGTACTTGTCATTCCATACGTCGAAGTCGATGAAACGTTCGCGGACTTACAAAAACAGTAGGAGCTCAAACTGTTACGAATTGAATGAATATGTTTTAAGGTTCTGACCTTTCATCGGCACGTACAAACATTCATACGCTTAAAACTCAAATCCTGTCGATTCTTTTATTTTATAGACAGGTTATACATCTTTATATTTACATCACCGAAATTGAAATAAAAAAGAATTCTTTAAAGTTCGATAAATAATCGACAATTCGTCAGCCAACTTATCCCTGCTTTACACAATAAGGGAACAGTTGATTTTCTACACAATAACATGTTGAATGTTCTAAATAGGTAACCATCTAAAAGAACAAATCTAATTAAAGTATTAGAAAATTTATGATAATAGGCGTATTTCAGTTTATTGTTTATTTTTTCAGTATTTTTTCAGTACCTAAATCTTTTGTATGTTCTTCGTTGCTGGTGTAACGCACTTACAAATATATTGTCTTTGTAGGTATATTAGAACTAAACTATACGTAGTTAGTTTTTGTTTTATGTTTAAATTGCTCAAAAGTTTAAGACCACCTCAGTTTTTCTAGAAAAGCGCAGATAAACACAGAAAATATTTTCAGATATAAAAGAAATGATTACTAAATAACATAAATACATACAGGGTGCGCCAATAGTGCGATGAAGTCCATTATTGCCCTTAGGAATTTCCTAATTTTTTCGGAGTAGGCCCTGACTTTGACAATAGAAACAATAATTTCTGTTATCAAAGTTAATTGCTGTCGATTGTTAAAACATAAATAAAGACCTTATAAGAATAAGTAAAATGTCAATATCTCAAAAAATATTCACTTAAGATTTAGGTAAGTACAGTGAGCTCGCGTTATAAGCAACTAACGGAGGCCAATTCCGATCTAAAAGTTGCTTATAACGTGAAAGTTGCTTATATGATAGAAATAGAAACGATTCGATTTTTAACATAAATAAATCTTGTTTTTAGTAGTAAAACTAAAACTAATTTTAAGATGAAAAAAGTTCAATAAAAAATCAGGACGCTAGATTTTAGCGACTTTTCGACATATTCGCAAGAATAAAGTGCTCTTATTTTAAGAGAAACAAAAAAACTATTTAAAAAAAATATTTAGAATCTAAAAATAAGCATAAATTTAATTTAGATCGTCACATTCTAATTTTTATTTTTAAGAAACTTAAACATTAAAAAAGTGCTACAAATAGAACCATTTTTTATTATCAATTTGTCAGAAAATTTTATTTTTGTTAAAGTTGGTACATACATGGTCTACAACTAATTTTAAGATGAAAAAAAGTTGAATAAAAAGTCAGGATATTTTCCATTTGTTGCAGACTTTAAATGTTGAAACTTCTTAAAAAATAAAAATTAGAATTAAACCCTCAGAATTTAAACCTAGTTCGGTTTTTAGATTCTTAATAACTTTTTTCGATAAAAATAAAATTTTCCATTTGTTGCAGACTTTTTGAATGTTAAAATTTCTTAAAAAATAAAAATTGAAATTTGACCGCCAAAATTTAAATCTAGCCTTATTTTGGGATTTTTAAAAACTCTGTCCATAATTTTTTTTGTATCTCTTAAAATATTTCAAAGATCACTAATATCTAGTGTCATATGATTTTTTATTGAACTTTTTTCATCTTAAAATTAGTTTTAGACCATGCACCAACTTTTATCAAGAATACAATTTTCTGAGAAAAAAATAATAAAAAACTTTTCGATTCGTTGCAGACTTTTTGAATGACGCTGTATATTAATAATCTCCTAAAAATAAAATGATTGTTAAAAAAGCTATTGTTAATCTAGATTTCCACGATATTTTACTGCCCTTTTAAATAACCTGAATGTTAAAAAAAAAACTGAAAGTGCTATATCACTCAAAATTTTCGTAAAAATGTAAATATTTTAAAAACTGTTGACTTTAGACCCATATAACCTTTTACATTTATTAAAGTAAATTTTAAGACAAATTTAAAAATGTAAAAGTATACAGATTTTCTATTAAAAATTTCAAAGTTTGAGTCCGTTTCCGGTTGAACCGGAAGTCGCATTGCAACCTTAATATTTCCATCGAATCCGAAAAATACCATAACGCTCAGATACAAAATTTCATTGTTATATCTGCAATAGTATTTTAGATATTTGTATTTTTAACTGTCACACTGACAGTTGCTTATATCGTGTACTTTGATACGATAGTTGCTTATAGCGAGTGTTGCTTATAACGCGAGTTGCTTATATCGTGGGTTGCTTATAACGCGAGCTCACTGTATTAAGAAAAGTTGAAGAAAAACAAAAATGCAACAGAATAACGTAATAATATACAGGGTGTTCCATTTGGAAAAATAAAGGTATTGATATTTGAAAATCGAGAAGTTGGCACTTCTATAAAAAACACCCTGTATAATATAAATTAATGTTGATGTATTTTGATTTAGACTATGACGCCACCTTTGGACTTTGTATGTACAAAATATCATTCATCATCAATTATTATTCATAACGTTGTGCTCTTGACAAGTATTGTCCCATGTTTTTCTGGAAATTCAAAGATTTTTTGAGATAAAGTGACAACATCGCAAAAAAAATTATAAAAACAATATACTGTCATATAGAGATTGTCATTCTGAATTCGATATTGTAAAAAAAATACAGGGTGTTCAATTTAAAAAAATACCCTTAGTGACGCCCCACTTCAATGAAACACCCTGTATACTTGAAACTAATTTTAAAACATGCACGTCTAGAAATATTATAAGTTTCATTAAAAACCTATTTTTTAATAAGTTGACATTAAGGGTAATATTGAACCTCATCGCACTGTTGGCGCACCCTGTACGTTTAGCTTTTCTCTATTTAAAAATGTCTATTTCGGCATAACTCTCCAGTAAAATCGTTGCAAACGTAGCAAGGAAACAGACTTTGCCTAATCGCTCTCAATTAAATATGACTACAGATTTAACCCCAAACCAATCAAAATTAATATTTAACTTAGTAATTGATTATTAATATGCAATATCGACCGCAGACGGCTTGTTTAGTCGCAGTATCCCTCTAAGACAGCAAATTTGTCCAATATAATTCTGCTTACGCAGTAATCTAAGATACTGTGGCAAATTTAGAGCGGGTTTGAGTCTGTTCTTAAGTTTGTACCTAGTTAAAGTTATTAAACAGCAAATTAGCTTTAGAAGCTGCAACTATTAGATACTAAACATTTACTGTGACCACTTGCTCAGAAGTTATTTATTAAGTTTTCATTCATCTTTGTATAAAATGTTCACAAGAAAAAGTAAACAAATGCATGAAAAAATTTACAGGGAAAATGTAAGTGTTTTGGTGTAACGGCTTGGCGTTAATTAATAACTGATTTCATATACTAATACTGGCGTGTGGGCAACTAATTTTTTCTGGTAAAATACTCTTTCATTTTTCTGAAAACGTAATCTAAAGCTATTTTTTTTTAAGGATATTTTTCTCAGGCCTTTTCATTGAGCTCTTCCCTAACAACCTCCATAGGACTGGGATTTGGATATTGCGTTGGCCAAATCATGTTATTCAAGAAACCTTCTGCCTCCTTATATCTTAAATAGCCTCTACACAATCTTGATTTGTGTTTGATCATTATGCTGTTGCATGATAAACCCATCACCAATTGGTCGAAGCGTTGACTTCTATAGTTCTTTATACTGATCTTTTTTTGGTATTCCTTCAGTGCGTACTAATATTTCAACTCCATAGTCAGAAAACAGCCCAAAATTATTAGGGAACTACGCTTGTGCTTCACCATTGGCACCACACAGTCAGGTAGTTCCTTACAGCACCGGAAATCCACGCACAACTCGAGCAAAATCGTTCAGAATCTGTGTCCAGATCTTAAGTAAACGACCAACAGGGAAAACTTGTTTGCGCGCATTGGTGTAAAACAAAAACACTTCTTTGTCCACAAAATAAAAAGAAAATGTTACAATCGGTGTAAATTCACCGATATTGGACAAGAGCATATTTTATAAATGGAATTGGTCCTATGACTCCAACTTCGAAATATTAGGATTAAGGAGAATTTTTGAGATAAAGTGGCAACGTCGCAAAAAATGATAAAAACAATGGAGATTTTCTTGCTGAATTCGACATTGCAAAAATATACTGGGTGTTCAATTTAAAAAAAATACCTCTAGTGACGCCCCACTTTTATGAAACACCCTGTATACTTAAAACAAATTTTAAAACATTCACGTCTAGAAAAATTATAAGTTTCATTAAATTTTTTTTTAATAAGTTGCCATTAAGGGCAATAATGGACTTTATCGCACTATTGGCGCACCCTGTATATTTTTATTCTAACTTTAATTTGTTTTAACATGTAAAACTGACGTTTATTTAAATATGCATTCTTACCGCGTGTGACGTTGTACGTGCCTCAATAAAAACGATTTTAATGCTAAATTTGGAAGTTAAAATTTAACGGCATGTTGCATAATTGATCGGGTATATTTTCTTTTTTTGATATTGAATGTGACGACGTTGTAAGTAATAACGCTGCCGTTATATTGTGTAAAGTAAATGTAACGAGCATTATACCGTCTGTACTATTAATTCTGAAAGAAACATTAGCCAGCATTAAATGACACGGTGTCCATGAAATGTGCGGATTAACATGGTAAATGGATGAATTCTGAGCAAAGGGAGAGAGATAAAGCCCAATGAGCGCGCGTTATTTATTCTTATCGGAACATCTCGCTGTATCGAGATCCCTTATTGTGTGAAAATTCGGAGGAAGATTTAAGTTCCGAAACTCTCACATTTATCTAAGAATTTAAACTTCAAGAATAAGTCGAAGGAAAAATTGACAAAACGTAATTTATTTTCTTACGCGGGCTCCAATTTTGATATACACATGTTTATTCCCATATAGTAATGCAATTACTATAAGTCGACAAATGTTTTCAAGTACTCGATTTTTCCTAAAATCATTTATGTCACATTTCTCTGACAGGCTATACTTTAACTCTCCCCCTAATTCTTGCATTATTTAGCAATATGTAATATTGCCATACGCTGATTAGGGCTGCTAAAGCCGTCACCCCTAACTCACCGATGGGCGATGAATCAGAACTAAACATTCGCCCTTACTAAAATTACCAGGGTTGTTTGGCTCGTACAAAACGGTTTTTAACAAATATCTTTACACCCATTTTAACACGTGCTAATCTATTGTCTTTTTTTGAAACTCCAGATTACTTTTTACAACGAAACGAAAACAATGCTAGCAGAAATATTTATGAAAACAATTTATCTTTTCTCGTTTAGGACTGATAATGACATTAAAGTTTTGTTAACCACTTTTAACACTTATTAATTTATATTATACAACTGTTCATTTGTAGGTAATTTTAGGATTAACAAAGTTACCAACGTTTTATTGACTTTAACAGAAAAATTTGTACGTTTCGGAACAGTTTTTATACAATAAATCATAAAATTTTCTTTTATAATGTTAACACCTTTTACAAAATCGCATTTTTTAAAACGGGCTTTAGCAATAAAAATTGATACCTTTTCATTTCATTTATTTTCTTTAGTTCCGGAAAAAAAACGTAAATATCACAGTATTTAATAAATAAATAAACTAGCTAAAATAAATAGTGTTTCGTTTTTTTAATTTATAAGTACAGGGTGGTCCAAATTCGATGCGTTTATAGGGGTATCTCGCTTAACAGTCAATATTGAGAAACGGTTTAATTACCAAAATTGTGCAGTTTTTTGGAACAAACTCGGAACAGTTGTCAAATATATATCAATTCCTGTTTTTCTTAATTTTTGTTTTATTTTCACAACCTACTTTTTGTTTCTCATCTTTAAAAAAATTAAAAAAACTTTTGTAACTTGCGTTTTATTGAAAATAAATACATCAACTCTTATATATTTGGAATGGGAAAAAAATAAAGAATTTCAATAGGTCATAGCCAACTATAGCTTCCATGAAAAAAAAGGTGAGTTTGTGTTAACTTTTTAACGGCGATCGCTTTTTTTTGTTGTAATTTCAAAACCTATATAAATCTATATAAAAATATCCTTATAATCTTTTTCGATATTTACATTAAAAGGAGAGATATGACACATTATAAATAGTTATAACAAAAAAACATTGTTTCTCTAATATCTTAAAAACCGGAAATATTTTTGAAAACGGTTTAAAGTTTGTCCCAAAAAACTGCACAATTTTTCAAAAGTGAGTATTGCTGAAGATCTTAGGTTTCACTTTGTAATTATTTGCTTATTAAGTTCATTTGGAAAAGTAAATCATGCCAGAAAACTAAAGATATCAAGAATTTGTAATCTTTCATTTGAGTAGCCAAAGATTCTGCTTCACTTTTTGCGTTTCCGTAAACGTTTCAACTGGAATTATTTCACGAAAGCTTTTGTTAATTGATTTGATGATAATATTTGATGAATCTACTGTGGTTATAGTTTATTTATTAAGTTTAGTGTATCACTATTGAACAATAACTTTTTTAAGAAATGCTTTTTGTTTCTATGCTATTAATAAGCTTTATATTTATATTTTTTGAGCGCGGGGCTCTTTTAAGCGCGGGGCCCTATGCGAGAAAATCGGTGGAATGTGCTTAAGGCCGGCCCTGATGTTTAGGTACGCAAATGCAAAGCGGCAGGTCACCCGGCAGATTTTTAAGTAAAAAATAAGAATAACCAGCAAATGTTTCGAAACAACCCAAAAAAACTTAATGTCTTTTCAAGTTTGTAAATAAATATCCGATCAAGGCGAATTTTGGCTTCATAATTTACCAAGAAAATTAGACACGCAATTTTAAACATTGATATTGTATTTAGAAGTACATGAGTAAAACAAAAGATGAATATTAAAAGGTATAAACTTTAATACTTTAATAGGTAATGGTAGGGGAAGGTGGTATACACTGGGACACTTTATTTTAAATTTTGCGTAACTTTTGAACGGCTTAATTTGCATACCTCATATTGATATTGCTTTAGTTTATCATTGCATATACAAAAAAATATTTAAAAAAAATTAAGGTACACAAATAGAGGGACTGTCCCACTATACACCACTTGTCCCCACATAAACCACCCCGTGGTACATTGTGGGACAGCAAAAAATATATATGAAATAAAGCATAAGTAATTAAAAAAAAGCTTAATTTTAATTTTTTATTTTAAAAACTTTCACTTTTCATGGGCATTTAGACATTGTACTTTGAAAAATCAAACTAAAATTGAAAATGTTTCTTTGTTTTTTCAGTGCCCCCAAACGTAGTCGGTGCGCTTAACCTACATACCTACACAGAATATTTTATTTTTCAACACAGTCTTTATCTCTGTTTTTAGAGAAAGAAAATCTAAAGTCGGAAGTCTTTTTCAGAAAATTTACCTGATTATCATCATTGTCCCACAATGCACCATGTGATCAATTTTTAAAAGCAACGATTTAATGAAAAACTTGTATGATTATTTTAAGTTTTAACATTGTACATACATTTAATATACTGTAAGGTACACCTACGCCAAATTTTCTAATTGTTGTTAAATAAATAAAAAAGTTTTAGCACATAAACTGAATAACCACAAAAAAACAATGCGCAGTTACCAAACATGCCTCACATGTGCAAGTCACTATGACATTGTTTACGACACATACTGTAGACAGGGTATAATGGGACTGCTTAACCGCTATTTTGATGTAAACAAACTTCAAGTACGGGGTAACAGATGGCCAAAATCTCTGTTGTCCCACTATATACCATGTCCCAGTATATACCATCTTCCCCTATAGCAATTTAGTTAGTGTTTAAATCTTAATAACAAAAAAAAAGCGTTTTAAAAAAATATATAAAAAGCAAAACACTTGTTTTTGCACCAAAATTCTAGATGTTTTTATAGATAACGCAAGCAATAGGCAAAAAACTGGTCCTTATCGCCAGATGTGCAGGCATGCATCTAAACTTTCGATCTTTCGGGTACATTTAGCCGATCTGAGTGTTCATGTGCTAATTAAAACTCTAACTAACGCCGGTTTATTGTACAAATAATTAGTTTAAACTGTTGTTAAGTTATCACAGTGTACGAATAATAGTGCCGATTTGATTTCATCGGGTGATTTTCAACAAGACAAGGTATTTAGATATGTAAAATATATTTTATTTCAGTAAAATACCGAAAACAGTCTGTGAATCGACTTTAAACAACGTATTTGGCTGCATTTCCATTAAATTTGGTTGCAAGAGTTTATTGTTTTATTGAATTAATGTGAAGTAGGTTTAAATTTTACGATTATAAAATAAGATATCAAGATAGTTGGAGGTTGAAAATTATTTCTCAATATACTCTAAGCTAAGGTAGTCGTTCATGTAAGGAGTTGAAAAAGTAATTTACTTCCAGCAAATTAAAAATTAAAAAAAATCTATACCCATATGTACATAATATCTTCACTGACTTGTAATAAACTTAACCTTCAAATTTCATAAAATATTATAGTGTCTTAAAAATTATTCGCGAAATACGTTCTGAACTATAAGAAACAGTAATTATTGGCCCATGTCAGGAAACAATCATTAAATTTTTCTACATACAGGTTGACAAATCATAGTACAAACAATTGGTTTTTCTTAATTTTTAATAAAATGTAGGTAATGTTATCGTACCATATCACATCCTACAGCAAGACTCCCCCTCCTCTGTGCCACAATACGCACAATACAATTGTTACACCTTTATTAAATTATTTATTATTGTATTCTCTTACTATAATTTATTTCATCACACTCCGTTTTTATTCGTGTTTGGCAAATAGCTTTATAAGGCAATCAACCGCTATTTGATTAGCAACAAATGTTATGTTTAACAAACCTCAAATAATAAATTATTAAAGTGGACAATATTTGCCCTATAAGGGTTCTGTCAAATACTATTTCGGTAGAAAAATTGCGTTTATATAAATATGGATGAGTATTAAAAAGCCATTTGCCCAAAAAGTATTTGCCCGGCCAAAAGCTATTTGTTTGCGACATATATATCTACCATTTGCACTGGTATTTTCATTTAAAAACTGAAAGCAGCGTTAATGTTTATAAGAAAGTAAAATCAACAAATTTTGAACTAAGTGTTACGTTTTGTTCTAATCAGAAACCAATGAAATGTTAATTCGTCTTTATTCCCTAATTTTAACTGCGATGTAGACAGTGATGTGAAATGACGGTCATTTATGATTGTGACGTCATGACCGTCATGACCGGTCATATGACCGTCATTTATGATTGTTTTTATAACAATGGTATAAAATTAATATAAGTATATGTAATAGGAATAATAAATAAAAAGCAGAATTATTAGTATCAGTATCTCTATCTGGGTATTGTATTCCTTCAGAGAAGGCTCTATAAGTCGAGGGAGTTGAAGGTGATTTTGGACTACTTATGCTGAGAGCTAAACATTTTTTAATAAAATTTTTATTTGAGTTTACACTTTAATTTTACATGCTCTGGGCATTTCTTGCATGTTGTAATTAAATGTTCTGCCATTCTAGTGGCATGTAATCCGTATCTCTTTCTACAAAATTGGCAACCATAAGTAGCTACCTTTTGCTGCGAACTTGCAGGATAACGTACAAAAAAGTAAAATACCTTCCCTTTTCTCCGCATTGTGTTTACCAACTTTCAGAATACCTTATATAGTGGTATTTACATTTTTATTAACGATATTGCAATTAAGATTAACACAAATCAAGTGACAACCACCATGTAAACTTAAAACTGTCATTTTTGGATGTTAGAAAAACTGTCATTTTGAATTTTGGAGCTTTGAATGGTCACGGTCATTTAAAATCATTGTGACGTGACGTCATGACCGTCATGACAAACTGTTATGACGCGGTCATATGACACACTCACATCACTGGATGTAGACAATTAAAAAACAATTTTTTGAGGTCTAACCTTGTTTTTAACTTAATGTAAGCTACTTTAGCGTAACTATTTTGCTGCATACTTTGGAATTGTTGATAGCACGTATAACGTTTTCACAGTTAATATAAATATTTTTCATTCAACTCGGTAAATTTATCATCAAAGTTATAGACTGCATCAAACATTATGTTCGAAATCATTTTTCGTGTAACATTTTTGTTCTTTTGATATTTAATCTCGTTTTTAAGAGCTAAATTTCCACCCTATCGTCCTTCCAGTTGAATGGTTTAGAGGTTTCCAAGGATACAGAATTAAAAATCGCTATTTTAAAGTCGGTATTGTCAATCGCTGAATTTGTCACGCTAAAAACAGCTGTTTTTAGGTAACATTTGGAAAAAATTATTTAGAAAGAATTTTAAATAATGTGCCCTAATTACCTTATTCTATAATATCGGCTTATCGTGCTTATTATATTTGCAGCAATAAAGTGCTTGGAAATTATTTTAATATTAAATCAGTTCTTTATTTTTTGAATTTGTGTCCTACTTACTGAAATAAAATAATTGATTGTTTTATCACCTCCCCTTGTCGCTGAGAACTTAATTGGAGAGGGAATGGTTGTCCAGATATTCAAATACGTTCAGTGGCTTAAACTCATAAAAATTTAATGAGACATGCATTCACTATTAGTATATTTAGGTTTAACATGAAAATTGCGCTCTTACGGCCTCCACTTAAGTACTACAATTACAGGTCTGTATATTATATGCAAGATAATAGTATAATTACATACCAAAAGTTGTAAGAAGCATATTACGCACGTGTGGAAAAGTAGTAGCGGCGAGTGCTTATTTCCATGAGTGCGTAATTGCTTTACAACTCGTGTTATGCAGCTTACTTTTTCTACGATCATATTATACCTACGATTTTAACGGCTTTTTTGGCTAATATACACATGTCATTACGTTGAGCCGCGTTCCGGCGAGTGCGTATTTCCACGAGTGTGTAATGCTTTACAACTCGTGTTTCGTAGCAAACTTTTTCTACGATCACATAATACCTTCGATTGTAAGGGCTTTTTGGCTAATATGCACATGTAATAACGTTGAGCCGCGTACCGCCGAGTGCGTATTTCCACGAGCGTGTAATGCTTTACAACTCGTGTTTCGTAGAAGACTTTCTAGGATCACATAATACCGATTGTAACGGCTTTTGGCTAATATACACATGTAATTACGTTGAGCCACATACCGGCAAGTGCGTATTTCCACGAGTGTGTAATTGCTTTAGAACTCGTGTTTCGTAGCTAACTTTTTCTACGATCACATAATACCTACGATTTTAACGGCTTTATGGCTAATATATAAATGTAATTACGTTGTCTTGTCAATTCTGACGTAAGCCTACTTTGACATTTCTAGACAAGTGTGCGTTTTGCTTACCGTGCGTTATAACTCACTTACTAGGCATGCAGGAAGCGTTTGACGTGAGTCTGCTTTGATCATTTCTTTAAAAAACTGTGCTTTTTGCTTACCGTGCGTTAGGACCCACTTACTATGCATGCAGGCTGTACGGTAAGAGTCATTTACTTTAGTGGTCGTAGAAAAACTTTTTTAATTTAACATTAGATGATTAATTTATTGATAATCAGTTATTAGTGTAAATCCTTTCGTTTACAGCTGTATCGTTGAGGCACTTTCAAGTTTTCGTTTACACTAGAATAATTCATGATTCGTGAAATATATTCGTCACAGAAATGTACAGTATCTAATATTGCCTGACGCTTTAAGTAGCTATGATCATTCCTCTGTAAAATTTTGAAATTTGCTGCAGTATTTTAAGAACCTAAGTACAATTAATTTATGTAAATTAAATATTTGATTATACTCATGGCATGTATAACGTCCTCCTAAATTGATTACCCCATTTAATGCATTCTTTAAAAAGTATTAATAATGCACTAACCGGAATCGTACTATTTGAATTTATTAATTTTAAATAGAAAATTTCCTTTTAACTATTTTAATTCGGCAAAAAATAGATATTTGACTAAAATAATAAAAATAATAAATGTTTACATTAGTCTAGAGCAGGGTTGAACAGATTTAAATCAAGTGATTTAAAAAAAAAAATATCAATTTAAATCACAGGTTATATGAGTAGATACAATATAATATTTATAATAAAACAAAATTGTATTACTATTAGTAATTAAATACACGAAATGGTGAATAAAACATATCAATTCGCTCTTGTAAAGTAATATTCATTGTGGAAATGCAATAATTCAAAAAATAAATGACAAGTTTTTGACGTTAGCGAATTCGATGACATAAAAAAATACAGGGGTTCGCATTTGAAAAATCGAGTTACGAGCTTTTGAAAATCATGGAAGTTGCCACCTATTTATAAACACTCCTGTATGTGTGATTCAAATTTTTTCATATCGAGCGAACAGAGAATTTTTTTTCTGCATGTCCATACCAAATTAAAATTCTGTACTTCAAAATAACTTCAGGAGAATTTTTTAAATAAAGACTTAAAACCTTGAATAATTTAGAAAATAATTTTTTTTTTACAACGCCGTATAAAAACCTGTAGTATTTTATATTGATGCAAAGCTAAAATTAAGGCGGTCAAAAATATTAAATAAAAAATTGGGTGTTGTATTTGAAATATAAAAGTTGCTATTAGTTACAGAGAGGTGACTCACCCTGTATATTTGAAAATATTTTTATTGTGTTGTTTAGAAAAAACTGTATAAAATCGCTTTTGAATCAACTTTATATCTCAAACTGTTTAGCCACAAATCCACAATCGACCGACCCCGCACTAATGACTCACCCTGTATATAATTAATTAAACATCACCTTTTAGCACTGATTTTTTCAAAATTCTTAATCATTATATTTCATTGTTCATTTTGACAAAAATTCACCAATGAATTAAATATATTGGTTATTAAATATATTAGCACAAAACAGAAATAGCATGTGAATATGTGACTAAATTCGATAATATGGTACATTTGATTTAAATTTAAAAAATCTGATTTAAGTCAAAAAAATCTGACTTAAATCAAATAAATCGATTTTTTTGATTTTTATCCACCCTGGTCTAGAGTAGTTTTACGAAAATGATCGCCAAGTAATTTTAAATTTTTACTTGCAACGCTTTCTCTGGAAATAAGTAAAGTGGCAATTAAAATTATCGAGTTTCCTGTGAAAATAGATTAAACGCTGACGGTAGACAGAGTCCCGTGACCAAAGGGATTTGCTGTTTAACGCTGCGGTTGCCAGTTTGCTGCCGCCATCTCCCCGAACAATACAGCCAGTGTCATACGCCACTTGCCACGCTGCTCAATTATCGCACGTTGTATTGTTTTCCATTTAGATTAGCATCAGTTAATATTTTAGTAATCGTTTTGTAGTGCAATTAAACTTGACGAAGGTTTAGGCGCCGACCGTGCACAATTATTTACCTTAATATGAGGTAACCGAAAAAGCTCGCGCGGTTTTGACTCATGCATATTTTTGAAAGTTCTTATAACGTTTTCGCTATGATATGGCACGTATTGACGTAATAGGTGGTCCAAATTCGATGGGTTTACATGGGTCTCGCTTAATATTCAAGATAGAGAAACGATTAAATTACCAAAAATGTGCATTTTTTTGAGACAAACTCAGAACCGTTTACAAAAATATTCCATCATTTTTGGTTTTAGAGTTATTAGAAAGAAGATAACAATATAGTCGGAACCATGTTCAAATATTTATAAGTTTTAACACAACAATAATTAAAAAAAACCTTCGCAACCTGTACTAATGAGTTTTAATAGGTTTTACACCTTGTTTTTTTTTTGTATTTACAGCCTACTGTTTTTCTTAAAAAACAAACAAAAAACCTTCGTAACTTGCGTGTTATTAAACCACTATATATCTGTAATGAAAAAAAAAAATATGGAATTTAAACATGCCATAGCCAACTACAGCATTCATTTAAAAAAAAAATGTAAATGTTTGTGTCATAACTTTTTAACGGCAAACGTAAAAAGTTTTTTTTTTGTGTAATCGAAGTTTACATAAAAATATCTAAAAATAACTTTCATAAACTTTTTCGATATTTACAACAATAACGGAGATATGACACATTATAAATATGACAAAAAGACACATTTTTCTAATAGTTCAAAAATCGGAAATGATAAAATATTTTTGAAAATGGTTTTAAGTTTGTCGCAAAACACTGCACATTTCTGGTAGTTTAACCGTTTCTCTATCTTGAATATTAAGCTAGATACCCATGTATGTAATCCCATCGCATTTGGACCACCCTGTACACTGACAATATTCTTTTATCTACTGTTGGTGATGAAGTTTTTTCATCTATTTAAGTCTTTAGGTAATAAATACTTTAAAAAAAAGATTTTTAAACATTAAAACGCTGGGAACAAAATTTAGACAGTTTTTAAACTAAATAAAACTAGAAATGCATTGCTAAGAGTGTTTTTAACATCTTTAGAACACCTAAAGATCATTGCCAAACTAGAATTTTTCCACGGAAAAGGCAAGTATGTTAGTATACACTTAAAACTTAAAAAAAAATGAAGAGCTGTAAAAATTGTCTTAGGCCGTTTTAAAACAAACTAAGGGTAGAAATACATCTCTTGGGGTGTCCAACATTTTAAGAAAACATAAAAATTATGTGTGTTGGAGTGTGTGAATAAAAAGTTTAAAGTATCCGTTTAAGCAATCCAGATAATTAACCTCATTATTATACAGGGTGTTGCATGACGTAACGGCCAAACTTAAGGAGCATGTTCCTTGAGTCTATATAAGCAAAAAATGTTATGTAAACCATAGTCCAAAACTTGATAAGAGTTATATACCTTTAAAGTTTAAAAAAAAAGGCAAATTTCAACATAAAAAAGTATGAAATACCGCTTTTATCTTCTAAAATATTGATTTAACAACAAAATGTTTTTTATAAAATTTGCATCGCCATTTTTTCTGCGTCCTATAGTGTACTCGATTTTGTGTTTTTACATACTTGATCTTTTTGAACATTGCTCAAATTTTTCAAAAACAAGGGAATTACTCGAAAAAAGTTAATTTTAGGCCTATATGACCTTTCACATTTTATAAAGTACATTTAAAGAGGAATCTAAAAATGTGATAATATACAGGGTGTTCTATTTAAAATAACTAGGTTGGTTGCCATAGCAAATAAACCGTAAAAAACAAAACAAAATCGAGTACACCATAAGGCGCAGAAAAAATTGCGATGCAAATTTTATGAAAAACATTTTTTCGGTAATCAATATTTTAGAAAATAAAAACGGTATTTCATACTTTTTAATGTTAAAATTAAGGTCAATTTTAACAAACTTTAAAGTCTATAACTCGATAACCATCAAATTTTGGACTATGGTTTATATAACATTTTTTGCTTAAATTGACTCAAAGAACATGCTCCTGAAGTTAAGCCGTTACGTCATGCAATATGAAATTTGCTTTGGTTTAAAAATTTTTAATTTATCCTGGAACAAGTATATCTACTATACAATTTTCCGTATGTTTTGTATTTTTACGTTGCAAAATCTAATTTTATTCGATCATATGAACATGTGCAAAGTTTTTGTATCTAACATCAACCGATTTCTGGGTTATGAGTAAACACGTTGTTCACAAATGTTACATTTTTGAGTCCCATACAAGACTAATATTTCCATCGCTTCGTTGCTACTAAAGATACAAAAAATGTTTCGCACAAAACTTGTTCACGATGATTAATTGCTTAATTTAATATTATATTCAACTGTTCCGAGATTCTCGTTTCCGCGTTTCAGGATGTAACTTTTTTACTTTATAAACCATCCTTACTGCTTTTTAATTCTTAATAAAAAGATTATACATTATACTTTTCGACGGTTGGTTTCTATAATTGGAACCGCATTGAAGGTCTCTTCTTGATGGCCATCTTCAGTTTGTTCATTTAATGGTTAAAGAGGAGCCATTAAACGAACCACTAAAAATGTCTCCAATAAAGGATGACGAAACGTCGGTCATCAAGTAAAAATTAAACAACACGTAACTTCAAGAGAAGAATAAACTGTAATTTTGCAGTTGTGGTATTGATTTATAAATTTGCTTCTTTGATTAGTAGAATCATTGGTAAAGAGAATGCTAGATTTTGGTTACTGATATTAATAACAGGATGAATTATAGGGTTACCTTTTATTTTTTTCGCCACAAGGAAGTTGGTTAGGCAATAGAGCGTATTGAATTTTATACCCCGTTTTTCATGCAAGAATCTAACTTATCTCTCTGTTAAAAGATGCGAGAACGATCGGAAGTAAAGTGACAAGTGGTAAAGCTAGAGCCTCAGATACAGATAGTGTGATTTATAGTTTATTTCGCCAGGATTTAGATGGAGCGGTCCACGCGGGACAAATCCGCTCTGATGGAACCTATTATCGCCAGTATCCCACCCCCACGTATCCTATCATTCATGTCCCGCAACAATTATACCCCAAATCACCTGCAATTATTCGAACGTGATGATAGGTCATGTTACCGGCCGTATATTTTATTTAAAACTGTTTTGTCCTCTACATCAGAGGCGATACACTATCAAAAAGGGGTGATTATTTATGTACACGGTTCGACAATGGGCAAAACTCGAAGCGGAATTGAACGCATGATCTATAAGTCAATTAAAGTGGTTACAGATTTTAATTTTTGGTTTGCTTAATCAACCATTCGATTATTGCATGATCTGTAGTCGTAATTTTAATATGCCTTTCTGCGACGAGGTTTTCGAGCGACGAATAAAATTTTTCATTCGAAAAC
Organism: Elmis aenea; assembly: GCA_947652605.1. Taxonomy (NCBI): domain Eukaryota; kingdom Metazoa; phylum Arthropoda; class Insecta; order Coleoptera; family Elmidae; genus Elmis; species Elmis aenea. Next base: position 10,856,591 of record OX393584.1, read on the forward strand.
AGCATAATTCAACACTCGATCAAGCAAAATAATTGTGCATTATTTTTAGGCACAGGTGATTAGCTTACCAAAGAAACAATTTTTGCTTTTTATTAACAAGCTAAAGTGGTAATGTGAATTATTTACTGTAAATAAATCTAGTTTATAATCACTTATTTTATTATACAGGGTGATTGATTGAGACCGGTTCTTTAAAAGATATGAAGAATGAAAAAGGGTATTGATCTGAAACTTTGGTTATAAACATAATGGCATCTGATCTGTTTAATGAAAATATTTGCAAGATGGCGACACTTCCGGAAATACCGGAGTTGACGTCTACTTCCTTATTTCAAATAAAATGGTCCATTTTTTATTGCATTTTTGGATTTAACACATTATATTAGAGGTACTTTTAATAGCATTTCCTATACCTAAGTGCAGTCATTTTTTAGATTTTTGGACTTTTTTGAAATTTTTTTATTTTCATTGTGATGCTTAATATTATCTACCGCCGCCATTTTTAAAGAAAAAACCCCAAATTTACACTATGCATAGAAGAAACCTTGGAGTTCATCCTGGAATTTTTCCAATCGATGCATTACTTACAGGGTGTCCAAAATTTAATTTCTTTTTAATACAACTTTAGATCAGTTAGATCGTTTATTTCAGATACAATACCCAATTTTTTTTTCATTTTATAATGCAAAATTAAATTATGCATCAATCTGTATCAGCGTTTCCTATACCCATCTGCAATAATTTTCGAGTAACTAAGAACTTTAGATAAATTGAAGAGAAATTGCAACATTTTTAAATAGTAGGCCTTGAAAATGACACAAAAAAAACAATAATAATAACTGTCAACCACTTTCATAGCGTTTGTCTGTAGTGTTCATGAAAATGGAAAATCAAGAGTATTCAAACACGAATGTATTTAATTAGGTGAAGCATATCCTTTCGAATACTTGCTAAGCTTTTTTGACTGTTTTAATATTATTAGTTTAGTCTCTGAAGTATTTGACTGCACCTGGTAGACTATATTTTTTTAAATTCTAAAATGTCGCAGACAGTCAATCGTTTTGAAAGTTGTTAAAGGGTATACGATATATTTTCCAATTTTTCCGATAAATACTCACCACCGTTTTTGCCAAGAACATTGTCGCTAATCTATACAGAAATGTGTTTTTTAAATACTTTGAGTTCTCTCAGAAAACTTGCTCTAACTTTAATAAGTTTACATTTTTAATAAGGATGAAAGGTCTAGACTGCACGAGGAGATTTGATTTTTGTCGAGAATAATAAATATTCAAAAAAATTATTTGCTTTGACAATTTAATACTTGTATTTGTGTATAAAGTATTATTAGTAATGTGAATTTTGGAGGCAGCGGTTTTCTTTGCGGTATAAATCAAGAGAGATAGTGTCTTTTAGACGGCGGCATTAAAAACAAGGATGTCTTGAGATCCTGGATATCTTCTTTTATCCATTGATAGCTCGGATCGAAATCCAAATGCAAAGCTGAATTCTTTAAAAATAAATACGTTTGGTGTAGTTTGAGTTTTATTAATGGTATAAAATTGTTTGCTTTTAAAAGTAATTTCAAAAAATATAACAGGCGTAACAGTAATTAAGTCAATTTACGTTCGTTCGCACATATTTTAATTATTGACGGAAAATGTTTATTTGCATGTTAATTACATAATTTTAATAATTTGTTGTGCATTATCGCCACTTCTACGAAAATAAGCATTTTTGATCTTTGCACAGGGTGTTTGTTTCATTGTAAACCAGGGACCCGAATCGCAAAGAATAGCGGTTCAGTTCCGATTACCGGTTCGATAAATTATAATTTTCCGGTATTACGTTCCGATCCATCGGTTTGGCGGCAACGGCTCAGTTCCGCTTCCGGTTTATTGCAAAATATGATGAAGATGCATATTTATAATTTAAACTGCCTAAAATTTTTCCGTTTTTGGTACAATGTAATCAAAAATACGAAAATAAAAAATTTACAATGTTAATAATTTTTATTGTCCGAACCGTTGTGTGAACCGATTGAATCGGTTTGAACCGGTTCACACCAATCGGTTCGGTTCGATTTTGCGGTTTTGTAATTTTGTAAGTAAAAGGTTCAGTTCCGATTCACAGTTCATGAAAGAAGCACCGGTTCGTTCCAGTTTTTGTTCCAGTTCTGGTTCGGTTTGGGTCCCTGCTATAAACAACATTTAAATGTATGAAAGTTTAGAGAAAGAAAAATCGTTAAATAAGCAAAGAAAAGTATTTAGGTACGTGGTTAGCGAGAATCTGAAAATAAAATTTACATATTTTGCCCAGTTCCTAAAACATCCTGAACAATTTAGTTTTAGGAGGTAATAATAACTCCTTTATTATCAACAGAAACAATTGTAATGACATAGTCTACTACTCCCGACTCCGACTCCCGACTCCCGACTCCGACTCCCGACTCCGACTCCCGACTCCCGACTCCGACTCCCGACTCCGACTCCCGACTCCGACTCCCGACTCCGTCTCCAACTCTCGACTCCGACTCCCGACTCCCGATTTCAACTCCCGACTCCGACTCCCGACTCCGACTCCCGACTCCGACTCCCGACTCCGACTCCCGACTCCGTCTCCAACTCTCGACTCCGACTCCCGACTCCCGATTTCAACTCCCGACTCCGACTCCCGACGCCCGACTCCGACTCCCGACTCCGACTTCCGACTCCGACTCCCGAATCCGACTCCGACTCCCGACTACGACTCCTGACTCCACAATAAGTCAACAGTTAATGTCATAAACGAAGATTTAATTGAAGTAACAGATTGGTTTAAAGCTAATAAACTGGAGTTGAATGTATCTAAAACAAAATGCATGGTAATAGGTAGTACACAATTCAGCAATATGTCAAATGTTAACGTATTTATAGATAATAATAAAGTAGAGATAGTTGAAGAGTTTAAATACCTAGGGGTAATTATAGATAATCATCTAAAATTTAAAAAGAACATAGATTATATTGTAAAAAAAGTTGGTGCAAAAATTAGTTATTTTGGGAGAATATCGAATAAATTAAACTTTGAAGCTAGGATATTGGTCTATCATACAATAATAGAAAAGAATAGAATACTTTAATTATTGCAGTAACATAATATTTCTAAGTAATGAGGGGGATCTGAAAAAATTACAAAAGCAGCAAAACAGAGCTTTGCGTATCATATTACAGTGTTCTAAATTAACTAAAATTGAATATATGCATAATAAGTTGGGGTTCCTTAATATATGGCAAAATAGAGTGTATAACGTTTTGGTTCTAATATATAAATGTATAAACAATATGATGCCAGGATATATGAGTAAATATCTGATATACAACAAAGAACAGCATGATTATGAAACAAGACAAAGAGAACATTTTAGACTGCCTAAATGTAAAAAAAGTAGTACACAGAACTCGCTCTATTACAAAGGGCTAAAATAATTTAATCAATTACCAAACGAATTAAAATATTCTGTTAATCTGCATGCGTTTAAAGAAGGTTGTAAGACCCTTGTAAAACTGCAATTTTAATTTGAAGTACTAGTTGTAAAGATTGATGTATAAATAGTTTCTTTTATAACTAAATAAAGCCTATTATTATTATTATTATAAGCTCCGAATCCTCGAATCATCGACTCCCGACTCCCGACTCCGACTCCGACTCCTCATCTCTGTAAAGCACAATTCCACCGAAATTTATGAGAGGAATCGAATCTTATAGTGCCAAATAAAAATGAAAATGCTTGAATTATGAGTGATTTATGTTGAATAGATATAAATTTGTAAAAAAAATAACTGTCTTTATCTGTTTTCAAAATGTAGCCCAATAATTGACAATGAATATTGTAAAGCACGTTCTTGTAACTCATTAGTTTTTAAATAGTAAAGAATCATTGAACGGTACGTCACCTGTTTGTGGATCAAATATATACCAGATGATTTTTAAAGTTTAACTAACAGTTCGCTTTAAAAAAATAGCTAAAATTTTGAAAATGTTGAAGGAATAAGCGTCATTTTTTTAGACCGTATTGTAAATAAACAAATCTACGTAGTTTTGATAAATTCGGGAATTTGGTGCATTCAAAGATTTGATTTTGTTGTCCTTAGTTACAGTAGTTAGTGCTACTCGTAGAAATGTGTTTTTAAGAAAGAGTAATTTTCTTGTATTTAAATAAGCACTCAACTCAAACAATTACATCTAACAAGGGGACAATTAGTACATGTTGTGTTTTCTGTACACGTATTGTTGAACGTATTTAATCGTTATGGCTGCAGAGCCATTTGTTAATTGAAGACATTGCTTCGAGCGCGAATAATATAGCATTAGGAAATGGAGCATAACACCGGCATAAATAGCTTGAGTAGGTGTTTACGCATAACTATCTGTAACATGTACCTTGTGAACACCGCACCAATCTATATATCCGTCCATTGCATAGCTCCGTGTACATTGCTTTACGCTGTACGGGCTTACATTGTAAACTAATATTATTCCTGTGTTTGTATAAGTAGATTATAGTAAACGGAACGAAATTTATGAATGTTCAGCACGTTAGTTGGGAAATTGTGTAAATAATTTCGTGTAATGGATTATTAACAGATGTGACAGCCTAACACGGTAACATTTACTTTGACTGTTTGTTTTGTAATGTATTTTGGAGTTATTAGCCTTAAATTAAAAGTACAAAATAAATACTGGAGTTTAGTGTATAGGGTGTGTGGTCCATCTTGTAATATCGGAATGTTAAAAACTGTTTAAGATAAAAGGATGGTTAAATTAGTAAAAAAGCATTTTACAGAGTGGTTCAAATTCAATGGGATTACATGGGTATCTCGCTTAATAGTCAAAAATCAAACCTACTAGAAGAAACAGTCAGGGTGAGTGTAAGATTTGATCCTGGCAACCAAGATAGAGAAACTGTTAAATTACCAAAAATGTGCAGTTTTTTGGGACAAACTTAGAACCGTTTTCAAAAATATTCTATCGTTTCCGGTTTTTAAGTTATTAAAGAAAAGCTGCTTTTTTGTTATATTTATAATGTGTCATATCTCTCTTATTGTTTTAAATATCAAAAAAGTTTAAAAAGGTTATTGTTAGATATTTTTATGTAGACTTTGATGGTACTAAAAAATTTGTTTTTGTGCTCGCCGTTAAAAAGTTATGACACAAACTCACCTTCTTTAAATAGAAGCTATAGTTGGTCATGACCTATTTAAATTCATTATTTTTTTCCCTTTTCAAATATATAGAGGTTGATGTATTTATTTTTAATAATACGCAAGTTACAAAGGTTTTTTAATTTTCTTAAAGATGAGAAACAAAATGTAGGCTGTGAAAACAGAAACAAAAACAAGAAAACAGGAAATGATGGAATATAATTGACAACTGTTCTGAGTTTGTCTCAAAAAACTGCACATTTTTGGTAATTTAACCGTTTCTCTATCTTGATTATTAAGCGAGATGCCCATGTAATCTCATCGAATTTGGACCACCCTGTTCATTCAAGGAAAAAATCAAAAGTATTATGCTCAGTTCCTGTAATATCTTGAAAAAAAAAAACGAAACATTATAGTTTTTAGTTGTATTTGTACTTCCGCATTATCGATAGCAGATATTTGAAATTTAATATCCTTATAGTTTAGTCCTGCAAAGGTGTCAAGAGACGCTGCCGGACCCAGGGGACAAAATTTACAGGGATACCAAGAAATGAATTTTAGAAAATTTTGTAGAAAATATACTCTGGTATGATGTCTGGGCCCCTGTAAACTTCGGGCCAGGGGAATTTTACCTTATTGCCCTCCCCTCTCGACGGCCCTGTAAGCCTTCATGGCATGGGGATAGAACAACAACATACCCTGCTTAACTTTTGAGATGCAAAAATTACCATTTAATATATTTTTGATGTTTATGCCACGAAATTATTTACCGGTTTTCTATTTTATCCAGCCCCTTAGTGGGATCTTTGACACAGTAAAAGTTACAAATTATATAATTATAATCAATATTATGATTTGTATACCATCATGTATCATGTAACTACAATAATAGTATATTAAATAGCAAGAGTTGTAAAAAACATATTACGCACGAGAGGAAAAGTTGCGTATTTCTACCAGTGCGTAATTGCTTTACAACTCGTGTTATGTTGCTTACTTTTTCTACGAACACATAATACCTACGATTTTAACGGCTTTATGGCTAATATATAAATGTAATTACGTTGTCTTGTCAATTCTGACGTAAGCCTACTTTGACATTTCTAGACAAGTGTTCGTTTTGCTTACCGTGCGTTATAGCTCACTGACTAGGCATGCAGGAAGTGTTTCACGTGAGTCTACTTTGATCATTTCTTTAAAAAACTGTGCTTTTTGCTTACCGTGCGTAAGGACCCACTTACTATGCATGCAGGCTGTACGGTAAAAGTCATTTACATTAGCGGTCGTAGAAAAACAATATTAAAATATACCTAGGAGTTAGCGCACAGCATTTAATAGTTTATTAATCGAACAAAGTATGATAAAAAATCAATTTCTGGAGCTAGACAGACATAAATGCAGGTCGTCTACGGTGAAGTTTATTGAATCTTCACTTGTAAACGTTGTTGAGTCTGAGTGGAAATTCAATTAATACAAACTTGCTCGTTGGTGTCAAACTTTCGAATCCAAGCCTCAAATCTGTACCTACATATGCAGCTAAAATGTAATTGTTATCCAACTCTACATGACATTTTTGTTCCTTATAAATTAAAATATTGTAAGAAATATTGGTAAGCAACATCTATTATGTTTATTTTTTTTAAATGTTGACCATTTAATATGCATAAAAATAAAATTTGTAATCATGAAAGTCTTATTGGACTTTATTTGGTAGACGATGTGTGTTTTATTATTATAGCTGTTCTCTTAGTAACATAATGTATGCATACTTAATATTTAAAGAGTTTAATTTAAATTCAGTAAAAATATTGGGCCAAAAAAATATTATTACTTTTTTGTAATTTTGCTAAATATTATATGTATGATTGTGTTCCTTTACCTAAATCTAAACCATTAGTGAAAGTTTTCACCCTCATTAAAAATAATTTTGTAGGGTTGGGGGGCGAACTGATTTAACAAAATAGAAAACAGAAAAGGATCTGCCGTAAAACTGTAATTTTGGATGATGGTAATTTACTCTACATTATCTAACTTTGCATTAAAACACGTTTGAACATCTAAAATTTAAAAAACATCACCTACAGCTCATTTTATCTCCCCCCGCCACACTTTTTTTGTTGATTTTTGCTTGCTTTTAAAAAAATCAAGAGTTAGTAATCTTATTTAGAGGGGCAGAAAATTCAGGGACCAGCTACGCCACTGATACATGGACAAGTAGCTGGAGCATAGATACTTATAATAAGCAATTTGTCTACGTTCGAACATGAATTGCAATTAATCTGTATTATTGTTGATGTCGTTATTTTAAAAATGTATTTTGTAATACTGACCACTTTTAACTAAAACTTTTTTGTACTGTAACCCTAATTCGCTTTACCTAATTCTCTTTATCGCGCAAGCTTCTTTTCGATTGGCAAGATAAGTTACAGTTTAAAAAAGTTTAATCCGTAAAGTAAGCTATCGTCGGATGTGGCTGGCGTCGCCGACCGTTGTTTATGGCGAGCGTACATATGTCGCCGGTTATCGACGCTTCTTTCGGCCACTAATACTTCAGTTTTTGACCGGGGCGACCATGTGCGACAGACCGGTCACGTTATCTTAGAGTCACGTGTTCCTCGTTCCGACAATATAACAACTAGCTTTCCATTTTCCCCCATAACGCCATCATCTGTGAATCATCCTCCTAGCTACTAAAATTAGAGATAACCTTATTGATAGCTGACATTCCCCTATACACGGCTTGAGTAAATAAAAGTTTATTTACCGATTATTATAGTTTATATGACAAAATAACGTTTAATCGTTGACACAACTCAGACGGGCTGACGAGATAATTGCTTCAGTAATACTTATTACAAACAAAAACTGGACTAAATTGTAATAAGTAATTACAGGCTTGGTAAAAATAAATACAACTGTGTTATAACCTTTGTTGTGACAAAATCTTTAGATGAATATTGATTGGAAATAAATTAAAGTGTATGCTTGAAAGATTTATATAGGTATGAACCGTTTTTTTTTTTGAAAGTAGCATTAGTCAATTTTTACAAAAAAAAAACGAGTTAAAGCTTTTTACGTTTACAAAAATTTATGGTACTTTCATCTTTAAAAATTTTACTTACAATTTCTTTTAAAGTCATTAATAATTTCGTCAATAGAAATTTTATTGTTCAACAGAAGTGCAAATACTTTTATTTTGAAAATGGCATCTTGATGGATTTGCTCCCCTATACAGAGTGTCCCAGATTACATTTCCAGCATAAGAATCTCGCTTATTATAAGAGATACAGGTTTGTTTAAGTCGGATTAATTATTCCCAAGTGTGATAGGAGCTACAATCGATTTTTAAAAGTCAAAAATGTCTCTTACTTCAGATGCAATAGCAAAAAATATGAAAATGTTGAATTTCTTTTTTCTCTCATAACTTTTTTATTGTAATCATTAGATCAATTTTATAAAAACTTTCTTGAGGTACTTTTCAATGGAGAATGTAAGTGCTACATTTATAACTTACCGTTTTTAAGATATTACCCATAATTTCGTTTTTTTTTATGGGCCGCGAAGTTGGCTATGATATACCTAGTCAAATGGGCTTTTTTTCTCTTTGAAATGAGATATTACTTGATATATCTGTTTTTATAAATAAGTTAAAAATTGAAGAAAAATCGTATTTTACCCATCACTTACCAAGCTATGTATGAAAATAAAAACAAAAAGCAGCTAATCAAATGTCAAGTAGTAGTTACTATTTGTGCGGTATCATTTATTAGAATTTTATAGTATTTTTGTGTAATTTGATAGTCTTTGTATTAAATTTTTTATCTAAATTACTTCTACTTTTATTTCAAAATGTACTTGTGAATTTACTTATTACTTAAGTTTTTTATGAATAATAATGATAATGAAAAAACACTTGAATAAACTTATAATAAAATACGTTATACTATACATCAATTTTCTTAGATTACTTTTTATCAAACATCACTTCGGTAAAACACATCAGACAAAACCATCATAAGTCTACAGTTTTTACAAACTAATAATTTTGAAAGTGGTTTAAGTCACTTTACAGTTATGAAAAATAGCGATTCGTTATTGTCAGTGCGAAATTATGTATACTAAAAAAAATGTAAGTAACGGGGATAACAAATATAAGTGAAATTTCCCTGTAGTTGGAATAAATATTTTTATGCACATTGAAATGCAAAACATTTAATTTCTCAAAATACATAAAACTTACTTATGTCACTTTCAAATTAACAGCACTTACCTAAAGACGACAATATTTTTGTTTTTTATTTACAAGTTTTAGCCATTTAGTTATTTATTTTACGATCATTACTAGTTATTAATATTACGCTCCAGTTGCATAACCTGCTTTTTCTACGACCACTAATGTAAATGACTGTTACCGTACAGCCTGCATGCATAGTGAACCCAAAACGCACGGTAAGCAAAACGCACACTTGTCTAGCAAGATCGAAGTAACCCTACGTCAAACACTGCCTGCATACATAGTAAGTGAGTTATAACACACGGTAAGCAAAACGCACACTTGTCTAGAAAGATCGAAGTAACCCTAACCCTACGTCAAACACTGCCTGCATACATAGTAAGTGAGTTATAACACACGGTAAGCAAAACGCACACTTGTCTAGAAAGATCGAAGTAACCCTACGTCAAACACTGCCTGCATACATAGTAAGTGAGTTATATCGCACGGTAAGCAAAACGCACCCTTGTCAAAGTAGACTTACGTAAAAATTGACAAGACCACGTAATTACAGTGTATATTAGCTGAAAAGTCGTTAAAATCGTAGCTTTTATGTGATCGTAGAAAAAGTAGGCTACATAACACGAGTTGTAAAGCAATTACGCACTCGTAGAAATACGCACTCTCTGCTACGCGGCCCCATGCGCAACTTTTCCACTCATGCGTAATATACTTCTTACAACTCTTCTTTTGTAAAAGGTATACTATTAAAAATTTAAATGTTAAGGATATTTTTATTTAACTTTCACTCCTAATGTGAAGCGTTTTATGCAACCAGGCTATGATCTTTTATACGTTGCTATTTTTGTAGTGATACCTGTGGGGTATTATGCTTTGTGCTACGGTCGTTTCTTCAAGTGTTTTCATGTAATAGTTTTTATTAGTTTTATTTTGTGTAGCTCGTGGAAGGATCTTGGATTAAAATAATCCGTTAGAAAAGCAAGAAAATTTTATATTTAGATGAGCCTAGGGCGCTGCAATATACTCAAATATTTTATTTTTATTTCCAATCGCGGCTGCGTATCCATGTAACGTGGTTTATTTGATAGCGTACCATGTTGCTTTAATTCCTGCTATCAGGCGCGCTTTCCATTCAGCTCCGGGGCGTCGGAAGACTAGGATTTTCATTAAAAAGGTGGTTTTACGTCTTTTATGTTAGATATTCAATTATACGTTGCCGCGGTTATTAAAACGGCAACACTTAAAAAATGTCGAGCCCTCGATCGTGTAATTTTGTACATGTCGCATAGTTTAACGCGAATTGGATTTGTTAGGCGGTTTTGAGTGGAAACAGTTTTAATCACACCTTAGATTTTTTGTTGGCGGCATCACCTTGGCCTTGTTTTCGTCGCAGTTCGGTGCCAGTTATTATAAAGTGGTGTATAAATCTCTGGTACAGTTCTGCTTTTAAAATTGCATGCATAACCGGGGCTTGTTCCACAATATTAGCATTCATGGTCGCAACCATCTGTATTATAACAATATTAAATAATTACTGTACTAATTATAACGAGGGGGTGATGCATTAACGCATCTGTCTTCTTTACCAATGACTTATCAGATAACTCGAGAGCGTTAAGTGGATATTACCATTAAACTGCACCCTTACCATTATATGGTACACGATAACAATAAATTAAGGAGCAATTTCGTATAGGTCAGCGTTGTGAAATGTAGAAACTATTTCTCGGAAACTTCTGGTCATTTGTTTTAATTCCAGCGCATAGCTTTTTGTTCTAACTTTAACACTGCTCTTGCATCAAAACTAACAGTAGATACAACAATTTGTATGAAAAAAAAAATCACGCAACTGATCGTGAACACATTCACACACACAAAACACTTAGAAAATATCCAATTTCATCCAAAAATCATAGGTTGTAAAGTAGTTAAGAAACATTTTTTAATAATATAATCAGTTGAAACGACCCATGTCGCTTGTTAATGGCGAAAGAAGGAAAAAAAACGAGCAAGAATTATATAATTTATTCCTGCATACAAAGTCACTTAAAAACCAAATTGACCAACTCCTTTTTTTTGTAATTTTACCAATTTGAGCACATGATTAATGCTCAGCTGTTCAGAAATCAAACAATTAATCTCGATAATTCCATTAATTTCCATCAGCAAGCGGAACCACATACCTATGCCATTTAGCATATTTTCTTTGATCTGATATCTTGTTTTTATATCTTGCAATTTAAAACATATGTTTAAATTTGGTAATGTGCTGCGCATGATTTGTTTAAAAACGCATTTTTAATTATTTTAAAAAGCAGTAATTAATTTCTTTTGCTTTTTATTTTATGTCAGATCAGTTTAACTTCTGAGTGGCTCATTTTATTCAGTATGATCCTTTTTTATGGCTGCAAATGCAAACTGATTCTATTTTCAATTTTTTTATAACTCAATTACTAATCAGGTACAGTTATAGAATCAAAAACTTTCATCGTATGCACTGTTTTTTTTAAAGATTCACAATATAGTTCTATTAAAACTAATAGTAGTCGTGGTCTATTTGCCCGAAATGATTAAGTAGGTACATGGAAGTAGATAGAAGGAAAATGTTACAAAGAATAGTAAACAAAGCATGGCAGGAAAAAGATATTCCAAAGGACTGGGAGGTATCTGTTATATTACCGATATTCAAGACTGGCGATAGTAAAAAATGCGAAAACTATAGAAGCATATATCTACTTAGTGTCGTAGAAAAATTATATGAAGGCATTTTAAAGGAGAGATTAGGGAAACGTTTCGAAAAAAATTTGGAAGAGGCGCAATTTCTCTTTAGACCGAGTAGAAGCACGCAGGATCTAATTTTTACGTTGGCAGTTAAGTGAAAAAACAATGGCACATTCAAAGATAGTGTACTTGTGCTTTATCGATCTGTCTAAAGCCTTCGATAGAGTACCAAGGGAAAGAATCTGGAAGATACTGAAACAATGTACAGTTGGAGAAGAATTATTAAACGCCATCAAGAGTTTATGCCTATAAGAGTAGTAGAAATTATGTGCGAACCCATAACAGCAACTCCCAGGAATTTATAACCACAGTGGGAGTAAGACAAGAAGGCACCTTTAGTCCTCTGCTCTTTATGATTCTTATGGATAAAATAATTAAAGAATGTGAACAAAAACCAAAGAAAGTCTGTCTACTGGGATTGGATTAAACTAAAACCAACATCCTTAACAGAACTAGCCTTTGCAGATGATGTGGTGCTGTTAGCTAAAAGCGAAAAGGACTTGCAACTCAATCTAGACGCATGGGCAGATACATTAAGTAGAGATTATGTGAATATTAATATAACAAACAAAGGCGAAAATCATTAACCATTACAATTAAAAAAAAAAGATAGAGCAGCTAGCAAATTTTAAGTACTTAGGAACAATAATTGCTGAGAATGGTAAATTTTACGAAGATCTGAATAACAGAATAGAGGTAGCGACGAAATTTTACTACGCCACTAATAAATGTTTGATAAGTAAGAAGGAGATATCAAAAGAAACGAAGACGGGAGTTTTTAATGCAGTGTACAGTTCACAAATTTAAACACTAACACAAAAACAAAGAATACCGGTACAGGATATGAGATTTCTGAGAAGAATAGAGGGATGTAGACTGATCGATAAAATCAGTAAGGAAAAATTTCGAAATAACCTAGGAATGACAGATATTAAGAAAAAGATGAAGACGAATCAATTAAGATGTCTTGGACATCTACTACGCATGCCAGAAAGTAGATACGCGAAAATAGAATGGAAAATGAAGTTAGAGGGAAAAAGAAAACCAAGAATAAAATGGGAAAAAGAAGTGAGGCAGAGAATAGAAGAAAAAGGAGTCAGCTGAAGAGATGTGCCACAATTAGCTAACGATGGAAAGGAGTGGAAAAACAATACAGAAATAAAAAAGCGTTCCTCGACACCGAAAGGTACAAGAGGAACCGATTAAGAAGAAGAGATTAAAAGTGATTGTTTACGATTATGATCGGATACGACTGTAATTCTTGTGATGAAAAAAGCTCGTTATAAATCAATGAGTGGATCTACATTGATTATTGCGTACAACTCATCGTATACTACTTTTCGTCTTGATATAAGAGCAGCCAGCCTAACACACCAAACCATTTGATTATATCGGTTTACTTTCACAAGCCAAGTAAACCTTAAATAAGTTTTTGCTATCTTGTTTATCTGGTTGGTTTTTAGAAATATCTCCAAGAACACTTTGAGCATTATTCAGTCACGGAAAAAACTGCAACTGTTAATTAACCAATTTTTTTAAAAACTAGTCAGATATATATAGTAAATATTCTTATTTTTTCAATCACATGAACTTTATAATACTTTTGCAATTTTTTTTCAAAAAAATTTAGGTGTCATTAAGCCATGAAAGCAACTTCTTTGCATCATTAACAGTACGCGATATTTTGGATTTGACAGTTGATCATAAACTACTTCATTTACTCTTGAAAACAAAGAAATTTTCGCTAAAAACACCCCTTTAGGCATACATATTTTCAAGGGTATTAATACGCTAAGCATTTTGCCATATTTTTAGAAAGACAATCGTCGTCAAAGTTATTAAAATGTGCAACCATATTTCAAGCTGAGGTGTATGCTGTGCACTTATGTGCAGAAACACTATTAGAAAGAGATTTTGATAACAAAAGAATCTTCATAATGTCCGACAGCCAAGCGCGTTAAAAGCTCTTGGTTCGTCAGAAGTAAACTCAGGACTTGTTCTGAACTGCATACGGGCACTAAACGTGCTGGGAAGCAGGAATAATCTTAAACTGGTATGGTGCCCAGGGCACACTAATATACCAGGGAACGAGAAGGCGGATCGCCTAGCCAAAATTGGCAGCGAGACACCTTTCTTCGGACCAGAACCCGCAGTTGGTACATCCTATGGAACAGCCAAGCGGTGTCTTAATGACATACTAACACAAGAGCACAATGCTCATTGGAAAAAAGTTGCAGGACAAGCCCATTTCAAGGCTATCCTGTCAATGGTCTCCAAAGAGAAGACAGAAGAAATGCTCAGGATGAGCAGAGCAGACATCAGAGCAGCCACAGGGTTTGTCACAGGGCACTGTGGGTTAAACAAACACTTCTACATAATAGGGCTCTCTGAGACCGATATATGTAGAGGATGTGGTGAAGAAGAAGAAACTCCTCTGCACGTAATATGCCAGTGTGAAGGATTCACACCCTATCGGCGCAGACTTCTAGGGATGGAAAAAGCCAACCAAGAAGAGCTAAGAAAAACACCCTTAAAGAAAATCCTGGAGTTTTTCAAAAACACAGGACTTCTTTAAGTCGCTATCACCAGAGGGTACAATAGACCAACAGGTCGCAGTACAGGAACCCGAAAGGGGACCACCTCCGCGGAAATAATAATAATATTAAAATGTTCGTAGAACTGCAAACATGAAATCAATTTTGTCCGATTTATACTAGAAACTATGCTGGCGCTATTTTAAAGCGAAAGTTATGTAAGGTATTTTTTATATGCAATACAATTTATTATTTGTCATTGTATGCATGTTTTCCGCCGTTGAATGACATATAAAGTTTGTTGGTTTATTTTTAAAAACAAACGAGTTGTTTAAGGTGGTAATAATCTCTGGTACAGCTGCATAATTAAACATCACGTTTCCTGTTAAAACATAAAAATAAACATGACTTAAAACAGTAAAACATTTAAAATAAGTGTGCAGTTTTTGGATCCACAATTATATTTAGTTTGGGAACCGCTGTCGTTTACTGAAATCTAAAGCAGCAAATTTTTTATTGTACTCGTTAAGATCGTCATAAATTTTAAGTTAACATTTATCAGCCAGCTGCCACAATTCCATGCCGACCGTAAAAGGAATTAGCGTGATTTTTAGTTTATTAAAATGCAAATATTGCGAAGGCGCATATGAAGTGCAACGATGACATTAGAATATTGTAGGGCAGCAGATGTGACTCGTGATTCATCCACATAGCAAGCTTGATCCGAACTAAATCTTCAGCCCCTTGCAGATTTCATATATTGTAATTCTCTACCCAACCCCCAAGCCATTTTATGCAACATTCGCAAATATGTTGGTCGTATATTTTGTAATTACGTGTTTATATATAGAAGTATAATCGTATACAGGGTGTCCCAGATAACATTTCCAGCATGGGGATCTCGCTTATTATAATAGTTACAGGTTTGCTTCAATGAGATAAATTATTCCTAAGGATGAGAGGAGCTACAATCAATTTTTAAAAGTACAAAATTCCTCGTACTTCAGATGTTATAACAATAAATATGAAAATGCTGAATTCGAAATTTTCATATTTTTTGCTATAACATCATCTAAAGTACGAGGAATATTGTACTTTCAAAAATTTATTGTACCTTCATCCTTAGTGATAATTCATCTCAATTAAGCAAACCTGTAACTCTTATAATAAGCGAGATCCCCATGCTGAAAAGGTTGTCTGGGATACCCTGTATTTTATTTTTTAACTTATCCTGCAAAACCTACAGTTTTTGAGTAAAAAATAAAATGAGTGAACATGAACCATTAAATATTCTAAAATCAAACTTTTTTTGTGGTTTGTTTATATTCGTAGAATTGACGGGTGTAATTTATTTTGCAGGTAAAAAGGTGACAACACACCTGTGAATTCTATTTAACATGAACATTAGCTTAACATTAATTTTTCCTTGGTGAATTCATTTCTTTTGCGCCTGAGTTTCCTATAATAGCGTCTTGCTGTGTTTCTGCTGCCCAATAACCAGAGGAAACAGCAATCTTTTGTGTTACTTTTTAAATATTCACAATAATTTTTAATTTTAGTGTCAAAAGATCTACAGCGGCATTCAAAAAGTCGGCAACAGTTGAAAAAGTTTTTTATTATCGTTTTTTCAGAATAATTTCATTCTTGATGAAAGTTGGTGCAGGACCTAAAACTAATTTTAAGATAAAAAAATTCATGTGACACTAGATTTTAACGATTTTAATAATATTCGCAAAAGTAAAGTGCCCTTATTTTAAGACATACAAAAAAAATGCATAAGAAAAAATTGTTTACAAAACAAAAGTTGACTTAATACGAAATTTGACTTTACAAATTTTATAGTAATTTCAACATTTAAAAAAACCGAGCTCGGTGGCCGGTTGGTATGCAACCTAGCGAGTAAAGTCGGGAGGCGTGGGTTCGAATCCCGCGGCCGTCTGTCATCGTAGGGGTTTCAGGTGGTTTCCCCTACCTACTATAGGCAAATTCTGTGACAGTACTTCCACCTACCCTCTACCCTTACTCACCTAATCCTAGTTCCCTTCTCTTCCACTTTGGTGATTGGCCAAAGCAGCGAAAACATGCCGAAGTAAAATAAATCAGTAAAAAAAACATTTAAAACGTTTGCAGCTAATAGAACCGTTTTTATTATTGTTTTGCTGGCCTATAACTATTAAAGGGGAAAATATTCGAGAAAAAATCAAACGACACTAGCCTTTCGCGATTTTAGAAATATCCATAAGGTTAAAGTGCCTTATTTTAAGTTAAAGTTTTTTTTGAAACTCTGAAAATAAGGCCACTTTACTCTTGTGAATATTTCTGAAATCGCTGAAATCTAGTGCCGTATGAAGTTTTATGAAATTGTTTTCATCTGAAAATTGGTTTTAGGTCGAGCACTAATTTTTATCAGAAAAACTTTTTTATTTGTTGCCACTTTTTGAATGACGCTGTACAGGGTGGTCCAAATTCGATGGGATTGCATGGGTATCTCGGTTAATATTTAAGATAGAGAAACGGTTAAATTACCAAAAATGTGCAGTTTTTTGAGACAAACTCAGAATCGTTTTCAAAAATATTCTATCATTTCCGGTTTTCGAGTTATTGAATAAAAAGTGTTTTTTTGTCATATTAATAATGTGTCATATCTCCGTTATTGTTGTAAATATCAAAAATATTTACAAAGATTATTTTTAGATATTTTTATATTTAATTTGATTATACTAAAAAAAAAAAATTACGCTCCCTGTTAAAAAGTTATGACACAAAATTACCTTTTTTTAAATGGAAGGGATAGTTGCCTATGACATATTTAAATTCAATATTTTTTTCTCATTCCAAATATATAAGGGTCGATGTATTTATTTTTAATAATACGCAAGTTATGAAGGTTTTTTAGGTTTCTTTTCTAAGAAAATCATAGTAGGCTATGAAAACAAAAACCAAACAAGGTGTAAAACCTTACAAAACTCATGTGGTACAAGTTACCAAGGTTTTTTAATTTGTTGTGGAGATAAACATTGTAAATATTTGAAAATAAGAAAACAACGATATAGCTGGTATCAGCAGTAATGTAGGATATTGTTGTTTATCTTATGTTCAAAAAATTTCGTATTTATCTCAATAACAAATTAAAAAACCTTGGTAACTTGTACCACATGAGGTTTATAAGGTTTTACACCTTGTTTATTTTTTGTTTTCACAGCCTACTATGATTTTCTTTTAAAAAAAAACTAAAAAACCTTCATAACTTGCGTATTGTTGAAAATAAATACATCAACCGTTATATATTTGAAATGAGAAAAAAATGAGGAATTTAAATAGGTCATAGCCAACTATCGTTTCCATTTAAAAAAAGGTAAGTTTGTGTCATAACTTTTTAACGGGGAGCGTAAAATTATTTTTTTTAGTATAATCAAATTAAACATAAAAATATCCAAAAATAATCTTAATAAATATTTTTGATATTTACAACAATAACGGAGATATGACACATTATTAATATGACAAAAAAACACTTTTTATTCGATAACTCGAAAACCGGAAATGATAGAATATTTTTGAAAACGGTTCTGAGTTTGTCTCAAAAAACTGCACATTTTTGGTAATTTAACCGTTTCTCTATCTTAAATATTAACCGAGATACCCATGCAATCCCATCGAATTTGGACCACCCTGTATAGTAGAGACAATGTACGATGAAAAATGAATAAATTAGTTGTAAAAAGGGAAAATAGTCAAGTATCTTATAAAAAAATCAAATATTCGTGATTTTTTAAATTGAAATCAATGATTTTTGATTTTTTTAAATAAACCCAACCCAGTTTAAAACCCAATTGGCCTGTGTAAAAAATTAAAGTGTTAACTTATTGACAAAATATTTAAAAATATGTCGAAAAACATATGCTGCCATTCGATTGATTAGGGAAATTTTATAAAAATCTATATTTTTCTCGTTATATGCTTCATTCTGGAATAGCTCATGTTATTTGAAATTTTAAATTAAATTTGGAAAAGTAAAAATTTGTGTTTACATAAGAAAGGTGTTTTAAACAATTATTTCTACTTTTTTTCATTAATTGACTCATTTTAAAACGCATGAGTGAACGTAGGGCGATTGTTTAAGGGATAGTGACGACTGACGAATAAAATTTATTAAAAGTTTTTTTAAACCAAGAAGATCGAACTGATTATCTATTTAAATTGGTGAATAATCAATCACAAAAACCGACTGTTTTTACTGCAAATTTTATTTGTTTCGGGACTTTTATTGCTACCACTTTAGTTTCGCAATAGCTTTTTTTAAGTCAGTGCGAAGACTGTAGCTAAATTTGATGTTAAAATTAAATGACAACAATTCGTGAGGTACAACGAACATTTATAAGCAAAGTATCGACATTTTGTGAAAGAATAATGCATCAAAATTAACACAACACATTTATTTGTGTGAAAATGAACACAGTCGACGTAACTTTTTGCGATTTATTCCATAAACGCTGATCACGATCTTTTAGAAGCTTAATGCGTGGGTTTATACTGATTAGATTTATCTCAATGCTCTATCATGCGTAGTTTTAAAAGCTCTAAATAAAACATTAAAATCGATAGCTAAGCGTTATATTGAATTCAATAGATAAAATCTTGATTATTATTGCAGTACTAGGAAATATTACACTGATTTTTTATGTAAATGACTGTTGCATTAAACTTTTTTAAATAATACCATTTCATTTGTGCTGACATATTCGCGGTATACCGGGTGATTCAGTTTGACTATCGCACCCCTATAACTTTGTTATTTTATAAGGCAACCCAATAACTCTCATATTTTTGCTGATAGCAGCAAATTTTCTATTAAATAAGTTAATAATATTTCTACGTTTGAATTATATCAGACTGGCGGGTGAACTTTAAAAAAAAATATGGTATACATTTTTTGATTGATTCTGACAGAATTTAATTCTAAATGCGAATGTGCGAATAAAAATAAATAGCCGAAACTTATTTTTCTCAAAAATTATCTCATGATATAATTCATCGTAGAATTGTTTCTAACGATATTTGATAGATAATTACCTGTGATTTACAAAAATATAAGTTCAGCAAGTGAGATGTATGAGCAGAAGTGCATTATGCATATTTGACTGACGTTATAGCGGTTTCGTGATTAAACTGAAAGTGACCAAATCCGAAAGTAACTTTAAAAACATAAATGGAACCATCCGGTTTTTATTGCATAATTAGAAAGATATTTGATCAATAATAGTATAATTTACAACAAGAGTTGAAAGTCCAGTTTTTTTCGTGAGGTGAGATTAAAAAAACTGATTTCATCTCGAGTCGTAAATGCTATTTTTTCTACGAACTTGAAATTATAATACAGAACGAACGTTAATGTAAACGAACCAAATGAAAATCATTATGAATAAAGTATTAATTAATCAGTTCATTTCCATAGCGACACCACCACACTGACATTGACAGAAATAAAATTATAATCTGCAAACGAAATATACAGGGTGAGTCACGACGGACGCGTCGGAGTTTTATGGCGAAACGGTTTATATTTTCCAATTTCTGTCGCTGTTAGATTATGTAAGTCAATAAGGGCTACATTTTAAAAATATTTTCAAATATACAGGGTGCTCCAAAAAAGAGTGCCATATCAAAGTTATACTTTTTCTTATGGAACACCCTGTATATTTTTACACTTTTGGATTCCTATTTAAATTTAATTTAAAAAATGTAAAAGGTTATATGGGTCTAAAGTCAACCGTTCTCGTGAAAATTGCATTTTCATGAAAATACAGTATTTTCAAAAAATTTCAACATTTGAAAACTTTGACAAGTCTGAAGAAATTCGCTTGGAGATAAGATTGACAATAGATTATGTAACACTTTGCACCACCTACATTTTTAAAATATTGTACAGGGCGTTTTTTACGCTTGGTCAAACTTGTGAAACTTTAAACATCGATAACTCCTTTTTTTTAAATACAACACCCTATATTTTTTTGCACCGTCTTATAGAAAATTTAATTCTCTTTCGAAAATATTAAGGCTGTTTTTCACCTAAAATTGATATTTTCCGAGATATCGCGATTTTATTGTTAATTATTATGGCAAAGTAATATTTTCAAGTAGGCTATGAAGGTAGACAGCGGTAATTTGAAACAATTGAAAGGAAAAACAAGAAACTTATAATTTTATCGTTTGACTACAAACTTTTGACATATTTTTATTGGAAAGTTGTAGTTTTACCATCCTTACGTTTAAATAGAGATTTTTTTAAATTATTTATGCATTTATTTATTGGACCAGAAGATAATTACTAAATCCTATAAACCATTTTTTGTCTGTTTACGATACGATACTACGACACTCTACCGAAAACAGTACCAACCATGTTTTTTTCTTTTAAATGTAAAATTAAACAAGTCAGTATTACTTTTTTTTTAATCAGCGTTCCGTTCTCGTACCTAATACATTATCAATCGGTTTTTAGGACTTGGCAAACGATCAAACTCAATTATATGAAAAATATTGTGGCTCTGATGAGAAACCTATATTTAAACGTAAAAATGGTAAATCTACAACTTTCTTATAAAAAAATGTCAAAAATGTGTAGGCAAACGACAAAATTATAAGTTTCTTGTTTTTCCTTTCAATTGTTTCCAATTACCGCTGTCTACCTTCATAGCCTACTTGAAAATATTACTTTGCCCTAATAATTAACAATAAAATCGCGATATCTCGGAAAATATCAATTTTAGGTGAAAAACAACCTTAATATTTTCGAAAGAGAATTAAATTTTCTATAAGACGATGCAAAAAAATATAGGGTGTTGTATTTAAAAAAAATGAGTTATCGATGTTTAAAGTTTCACAAGTTTGACCAAGCGTAACAAATGCCCTGTACAATATTTTAAAAATGTAGGTGGTG
>OX393584.1:10878459-11084473 GCA_947652605.1 Elmis aenea
GTAACAAATGCCCTGTACAATATTTTAAAAATGTAGGTGGTGCAAAGTGTTACATAATCTATTGTCAATCTTATCTCCAAGCGAATTTCTTCAGACTTGTCAAAGTTTTCAAATGTTGAAATTTTTTGAAAATACTGTATTTTCATGAAAATGCAATTTTCACGAGAACGGTTGACTTTAGACCCATATAACCTTATACATTTTTTGAATTAAATTTAAAGTTGAATCCAAAATAGTAAAAATATACAGGGTGTTCCATAAGAAAAAGTATAACTTTGATATGGCACTCTTTTTTGGAGCACCCTGTATATTTGAAAATATTTTTAAAATGTAGCCCTTATTGACTTACATAATCTAACAGCGACAGAAATTGGAAAATATAAACCGTTTCGCCATAAAAATCCGACGCGTCCGTCGTGACTCACCCTGTATTTAATATTAAATTTTTTTACCATTCTTAGGCTTTTATATAAAATGCTACACATTAAAATTGAATTAATTGAAAAAAATATTAAGGCAATTTTAGTTGATTACGAGTTTTATCTAAAAAAAATCGTAAATTTTGCAATTTGATTTTGACATTGACATTGACATAATTTTCGCCACTAGCGAAAAAAAGTAAAACTTTCATGTAGGGTAGGCAGTGGAGAAAATGACAACTTTCATAGACCTACATGAGTAGAAAAACACTTTTTACTTGAAAATTTTTTTGATATCATTATAGTTTGTAACTAGGGATTGCAATCCCGATCAAATTTTACGATCCCGGGATTTCGGGATTGAAGATGTTTTAATCCCGGGATCCCGGGATCCCGGGATTATATATAATGTGAAGTATTTGCTTAAAAACAGAAGCTAATGCAGTGTATATATATATTTTTGATTAAAAATGATTTACATAATTATTGAATAATTTAGTAATTACCAATTATTTTTATTAACTTTTTATTTAATTTGTTTCCTCTATAATTTCTGTTAATTTGTTTTAATTATATCATAGGTGCAAAGATGTTAATAATAATTGAAAAATATATATATATACCTACCGTACCTATTAGGTTTTATTATATTATAGAAATAATCGAATTATTAGATATAACATTTAAATAAATGAAATTAAACTTATTATACATTAGAATACTTAATTACATAAACATAAATTTGCTGAAACTGTTAAAAACTCAAACAAAGCACAACTTTAATTCACTAAAAATTAAAAAAATAGACTGTTTTATAAGTAACAAAAATAAAAGAAATTAGGATGATTATTATCTTAGTACAAGAATTTTTTAAAATTTTGTTATCATACATAAGCGGCGACGTAAACAAGCTTAAACTTGCAAAATTGCATCGTTCAACTTATTCACGTTGAGTAGATACCAACTATGAGCATTTTTTTTTTACAAAATAATGTACTTATAGTTACATTTTTTAAATCCCGAAAATCCCGGGATTCTACATTTAAAATCCCGGGATTTTCGGGACCAAAAAGCGACCGGGATCCCGGGATCCCGAATCTTGTGATTGCAATCCCTATTTGTAACCCATTGTACCTACCTAAATCATAAGTAGGTACATTAAAGACCCTATATTCGCATGTAACTGGACAGCCCTTTTTTTACTTTAGGTTTGTATTTAATTAAATGGTATTTTAAACATATGATATGTGTAAAAAATCGGATTATTTGAACATATGTATGCTATTGTTGCATTTCCAGTTTCACCGGAAATTACCCCAAGTTTGTTATTTCAAAAGGAACAACCTGTATATTTTTACATTTTTGGAAAGAGGAAGCAACTTTGGACACAACTGCACTATTTTGTGGTTAATGTTGTAACCTCCAATAATTTTTGGACAAAAATATTTTTTTAATTCAGTGTAAGTAATTTTTTTTAACGGAATGGTGGTAGTACATTAACCAAAATAGTGCAGTTCTACTCCAAATTTCTTCCTATTTCCAAAAATGTAAAAATAGACAGCGAGTTCTATTTGATATAACAAACTAAGGCGAATTTCCGGTGAAACCGGAAGTGAAAAGTGTACATATGTTCAAATAACCCGGTTTCTTACACAAATCATGTCTTAAATTTCATTGAATTTTATATAAAACTAAAGAAAAAATTGCGGTGTCCAGAACTCAGTTACAAGCGAATAGGGTTTTAAATGTTGTTATGATTACGGATCAATAGATTACAAACTATACTGATAATCAAAACATTTTTAAAATAAAAAGTGTTTATTTATCAATAAGAGAATAGCAAGAGAATAGTAAACGTCGGCAGGTCGGTGGGAGCGTTGATATGTTTACTTAAATCAAAACTCGTCTCTAAAAATACAAAACTTAGAATTTACCGCACGGTTATTCGACCAACAGTAACGGGATGTGAAGTGTGGGTATTTAACAAACAAAGTAAGGCTAAATTAGATATACGGGAAAGGAAAATACTGCGGAAAATACCAGGGGGTGTAAAGGAAAAAGGATTGGCTGGAGAAGAAGGACAAATCAGGAGGTAATGGAGTTGTACAACAAACCCAGAGTGTCACATGCGGTGCGAATACAAAGACTAAGATGGCTCGGGCATGTAATAAGAATGGAAGAAAGCAGACTGGTAAAAAAGTTATTAACAATGGAAGAACGAGGGAAAAAGAGGAGGGGCAGACCGAGGAGCAAGTGGATAGAATGAGTAAATGAAGACATGTTGGGGCTAGGGGTAAAGAACTGGAAGGCGAAAGCAGAAGACCGAAACGGGTGGAATTTTTTTTTAAAGAAATTTAAGCCATGGGTCTTGGAGGTCTGTAGTGCTGGACTATATAAAGTTACTTCCGGATTTGGCAATTTCCGGTTTAATCACGAAAACCGCTATAGCGTCAGTCAAATCTGCATATTATGCACTTTTGTCTTAAAATTTTTCCCCCCATCTTTTCGAATAAAAGTGTTGGTACGAGTGGTCTGAAACACACCCTGTAGATATGTAAGTAAATTAGTTATAAATAGTTTTAAGCTAAACGTCATTTTATTAAGGATTTTCTTGCAACAAAACCCACTATTTTCAAGTAGTTTCAGTAAATTCGCTAAGTGTAGACAACACAGGGTAGAAACAAGCTCGCACGTTAACATTGGGGGTCTAAAATAACAAAATTATAGGAATGCGACTGTCAAACTGAATCACCCGATATTTATTTTAAAAGTTATTTTCATAGTTTTGATGAAAATCGACTACACCTGTCGTTAAGACTGCAATCACAACTTTTTTTTTAAAGAACGTACACGTGGCTACCTTTATAAGTTTATTACAGAGCTGGAAAACATTAATAGTTTACTCGAGTAAAATGCACATAGATACCTAGTTCGCGATAAATCTGTGACAGATTTTTATTTTTACAATGTCGTTACATTTGACCTTTTATTATTTTCGTCACCTACGCGAGTGCAACTTAACTTTGTGGCTTTGTTTACTTCGTAAACAACTTTTAATATAAATAATTTCAGCATTCATCGTTGCCTTTTAATTGTACGTCATCAGTTGCATTATGTTTGCTTGTTATATCGGGTACCAAAATGTCTCTTTTCATTTGTAACATGTTAAATGAAGTTCTGTATTCCACAAATAATTGATTGTACTGACTGGGTGATTCGTCTATGTAACATAAAAAACTTAAAATCAAAAATTACTTTTATTTTTCTAAGCAAAACCTCCTTTAAAAATATTAGACCAGTTTCGAAACTCTCGCCTCTTTGACAGTAACTTATAAGAAGCTTCTGACAAAGAGACCAAGCATTCAAAGATTAGTAATTTTTAATTACAATTTATTGTATTGAGTTCTGTATCCGACTCTATGTTCAACAGCCAATAATGATATACAGGGTGATTCATAATAAGCATGGTACGAAGTGTAACATATTCGAGGGTTTATTGGGAAAAATCCATGGCTTTCATTTTGGCAAAGCTGCTAAATATTGTGTTAAGTAACAATATTATTTATAATTAGCTGTACATGGTGTTTCTTAAATATTGCGAAAAAAGTTTTTCTTTAGACATCTCCTTTCGGAGTTACTACCCCCTAAAGGGGAGTGGTAAAATTAGCTTTTTAATCTAATTCTCAAATTTAGATAAATGTAGGAGAATGATATTTGATAGATGTTTCACATTTAATAAAAGGTTTCCCATAGTAATATTTTCAAACATCTCCCACCTTCACAGGGGGCTGAAAAGTGCGACCCCTGATGGCTTTTTTATCTTAACTTTTTGGTGGGTTAAAATTTTGCAGTAAAATTTTTCAAAGCTTGATTTACTTTTTTTTTTTTATTCTTTAACTTTTCCTGCAAAACCTACAGATTTCAGTAAAAAATAAATTAATTGAACATGCACTCATGCACAATCAAATATTCCAATATAAAACGATTCATTTTGGTGATTACCATGGTTTGTTTACGTTTACATTGGGTAGAATTGACGGACGTTGGCGCGTTGTCGCCGCGTAAACGTCGAAATGAATTCAACCCGTCAATTCTACCCAATATGAACATAAACAAACCATGGTAACCACCAAAATGAATCGTTTTGTGTTGGAATATTTGATGGTGCATGATCACTTATTTTATTTTTTACTCAAAAATTGACGTGGGCAAAATAAAAGTTATATCCTGAAAGGAATTTGCCACTGGGCAATTTCCTACTATGCCATGTTTCTATTAGTCAGCAAATTTACTAAATGTTTCATCAGAAACAGATTGTAAAGTCATGGATGTTAAAAAAAAAAGTTATACAAACTTAAATTTTAGCCTTAATAAAAAGGTTAGAGTAAAATGGAAAAATAACCATCAAACTCGAATAATCTTTCAACAAATGCAAAATTCAAAACTCCAATTGGGAGATGTTTAGTACAACGAAATACGCGGTAATTTTAAAAACCAAAAATACTGCTATTTCGTTAGGTATATTTTCATTTAAAAAATGTCCCTTGCAAGAAAATTTACCGAAACTATAGCGGTGCTTTGAGTTTTTATTCAAAGCTGCAGGACGTTTTGGTGTTAGTTTTTTTTTTGCAAAAACACTGTGCATGTTTTAGTTTGTAAAAGCACTTTAATTTATTAAATAACGGATGGCGAATGAATAAATAAATAAAAATACGATTACGTTATTGTTTGCGTGGAGCTGCTTTAATTTTAATTAAAATATTTGCATCGCGGCAACAAGCATTAAGTTGTTGTAAATAAAGTCACTATAAATAAACTTCCAGGGTGATTTACGTACAAAACTAATGCGCTACGATATAACAAAGAAAGTGTAGTAGCTAATAACATTAGCGGTTACCACAGTAGAATAGCAAGATGTTTACACCGAAGTAATGAAGGAAATGGCGAAACAAGTCGACAACATTGCGGTAATCGTTTATTCTGAGTATGTACGAGCATGTATGCACAAATTATACTACTAATGGTCCTCCCAAAAATACATTATACACATTTGTAGTGCTCGCGAATACTGACAGCCATTATGGATGGCGCATGCATTATTCGGGTTGCCCGTCGCTAAACGCATTTAATTAATGGGGCAAAAATCGGGCGATCATTTTATGACTTGTTTTTAATGCTGCCAGTGTAATGCAGTTTTATACCGAAAATAATTATTTTAAAAGGTTTGTTAATACGAGTGTTTTGACCGTATCATATTTTATCAAAACATTTCGACAAACATTTTTGCGAAACCCTTTTAATACGGCGCCAAATGTACCTAAAGCGTAATAAAAAAACAAAGTATTCGTTTAAAATAAAACACAATTAAATGTGCTTTTTAAAACTGGTTATAAATAAAATGATTACATTGTAGCAAAATGTTATCTTGTTATTAAATTCCAGCCTTGTAGCTTTTTATTGTTTGTGTACATACTGTGATAATAATAATTAATAATTAATTATTAATAATTAATAATAATCGCTGTTATTAAGCTGTAGTCTGTTAAAGAAATAAAGTGCCTTGGCTCGGTAAACAAAAATTAAGACAGCTGTTACTTCCAACCTCAACGTTGGGGCTAAAAGTAACAGTGATCGGGGTAAGTTGTAACGGCAAAATAATTTACACAGCTCATAAGTAGTGGGTAAATATATTAGTTTTCATCAACAAAATCAATATTTGATTCCAAAATACACATTAGCAAAACTAAAAAATATCCAAAAATGCGAAACAAAAGAATATAACAAATTGAAAAATTAATCCGACTAGTTTTGTATGTTCTCATCTACGAAGAAAACCACCAATTATGTGCTAAGAGTGAACATTTGCAAGTGAAAACATTGATTGGGGTTGGTTGTAACACTGTTACATTTGACCCCAAGTGTACACAAAACAATTTAGAGGGAATCCACAAATGACCACGATTCCAACGTAAAATTGTATTGCATCCACCAATAGCCAATAAAATTTAGAACATAATAATCTAGGTACTTTCTTGTTCCTATTTTAGAGATCGCCTAAAAGTCACTCGACTCAACGCATTAACTTTTAGTCGGAAAATAGTGACTCCGGCTTGGAAAAACTTAACCTCTATGAGAGATGAAAGCTAGCAATGTAGGTAGGGAGGTAGATGTAAATGTAAATGAACATTGCACAGTAAAACGAATGACTAAATAAAAAAGAATACAATTTTTTATTATCCACATAATCTGTCATATAGTCAAGAAGATATTTTTATGTTATGTAATCCCGACTTTGACTCTTACTATAACAAAATTAACCATGTAACGCGGCAAATAAGTGTCACCCTGTATATTTATTTACATAACCACATATTTTAAAATACATGTTTTATAACCTATGAAAAATTAATATTTTTTAATAAGCTTTTAATTAGTAAATTGTTTTTTTTTTAATTGGTAGGACTAATGGTAACAAAATAAGTCATAAAATATTATGTAGATGAGACACCATGTATGCTAATCCTGTTTTACACACTTTAGCTACAGACAAAACAAAGATTAATATCGGCGGAATTAAGCCGATTTCCAATAATGTAAATTTATTTTCCCTCTTTATTTTTTATAGAAGCCCTAAACAAATTTTATAATGATGAAAACGTTAAGTTCTATCCACTGAAGTAGAGCCTATTCGTTTTTGATCTAATTTGGGAGCCAAAGTTACAAACATTGTAACTGAAAATAAGATGAGAAAAACAAAGTTGTAAATATACATCTTCTTGGATTTAGGCCGCTTTCTGCCTCACAAAATATGCTTTTCAGTTCTTGTAATTAAATGACAACTCGAAATTTTAGTTAAAATTTTAATTCGTCACAAACAAGCCCAATTAAAATTTGAATTAATCTCGAGGGGATTGAGAATTAAATGATAAAAGCAGGACATTTAGAATAACATCTTTTTTAATATAAAATAATATCCTTTATCAGTTTTTAGGTAGCACGTGACACTTTATTAGGTAATAATAAGTGATAATAATTGATTGATGTCTGTTCAAATTGTGTATTTTAACCTAATATCTTGCATTGAGCAATTAGCACATCGGCGCACCCTTATTACTCAAATTATTGCTAATTAAAAATTATTCATTGAAAGTTGAATGTACAACGTTAACTCTAATTATTTAGAGGCAACAGTTAAATTAATATTGTACGATTTGGGGACCATTTGAACCTGCTGGTTTCCTCCGTTACATTACAGACTTGTAGTCCTTCGAGTCATAATGACCCGATGCTGTAAAATATAAAAAACCAATGGCATTTAACAAGTTACTATTTTATTAAACATAAAAAAGCGCTATTTACAAAAAACAGTTTAAATCTTACAATATAGAATATGAATAACAAGAAAAACATAATAAATGTGTTATTATTATAAAATGTATTATTTCTTAGGCAAAAATAGGTAACATGAGATTTACAAATATGTTTGTTGCACTTTCACATGTCATAGCGGTTGTATTGTCACAGCTAGAAGGGCAAAATTTACATTTTGCACGTTTTTTGATTGAACTTCTATACCACTTGTGTCAGAAAAATGCAAGTCCACTGCATAGATATTTTTTACAATGGCAATCTCTTGCTCATTACGTGGCAAGTATTTCCTGTTTTCAATATACGGAGTTATTAGTAGCTTACCCAGTTCATCTAGGTACAATCTTCATTTATGTAAAACACTATTTTTCCATTCCTGGTTTATTTTTGTCCATAGCACAAAAGCATTATAAGCACTAGTGTCAAGTATTTTGTAAAATATTATCATTGGCCAGCGGTTAGTTTTTCATCTACAAGTATAATATACATATTATGTAGCTACTACTTGATCAAATGTGTCTACGGCTCCCTTTGTAGCGTTACAATCAAGAATGATCTGAGGTTTTTTATCGTCCCTATTACTAATTTCTTTAACGTGGTGTAAGGTACTCATAAGAAAAACATTCTTTTTTTGGAACAGATGAAAGAACGGTGGTATCTTTAGCAAAACAATAATAATAAACCCTCTATGTGCTGCAATCCAACTTCTCCCAATCATTGCTATAGACTCTTTGACCCTCAATATTGGTCATTTTTAATACTAAATGTAGCGTTGAAAGTAGCTTGGAATGAAGACTCTATATTGTTTATTTTGGAAATAGCATACTTTGTTGGACCGGGCGTTACTTGTATTATGTTTGCCCTGAATGTCCTTCCATGTTGCGGAAGTGTTTCCAAATTCCAATTTAGATTTTTGCCCTTTGACTGAATTCCTTGCACTGCTTGAGTGCTTGCACAAAACCACTATTTTATGATTATCTGAAGCTTCGTAATCCAAATCTGACATTTCATATTCGTTTTCTTCTGAAGAATTATCTTCGCCACTGTCTGATGCATTTAATAATGCCTCTAAATCTTCAGTTTTTAGAAATCGAGTTGCTATTACTAACGAAATCATAATAACCAAACTAAAACAATTTTTTATTGCTGGAGGTGTAAAACTGAAGCCAGTATTTTTGGAGATGCCTTTATATAAACTAACGCAATACAGATTAACTCCCATAGTAACTTATTTATTAAGACTTGCAGAGCTGCTTGCTCATCGATTTGATACAAATAGCTATCGTAGACCTTAGAAATCATGATGAACTTGATACTGTTAGATATTTATGAAATGAATAATCACGAGTTTCAAAGAAAATGATTGCAGTACAACAGCTTTACAAGTTTTAGCTAATATTCCACATAAGAGTCATATTGACCCAAGGGATACATCTGTATAAATTTTTCTTACCACGAACGACAACATTAAGTTTTGAAAAATATTTTGGGTAATGATACATTACAACTAAATAAACAGGGTCATAAAATATTAATGAAACATATTAAAAGACACAAAAGATATGAACTATATTTTAAAATGGGTCATATTAACCCGAGGGAGACAGCAGGGTTAAGCCAAAGCGCCCTAGCCCAAAAAGGCGAAGGGCGCAGCGCCCAAGCCCAAGAAGGCGAAGAGCGCTGCACCCAAGTGCCCTAGAAAGGCTGCGTCTCCGAAAAAGAAGTGAACGCGTTATAAATTATCAAATTTTTCGCTCAAAAATTGTTATCAAATTGTTCTGAAAATAGGATTTTGATGTCATTTCAGTTTTGATAAAAAATACATCAAAACCGAAAGTAAAAACATAAAGCAACACCTCAATCTCAGTTTACCAATTGCGCGACAAAAAAAAAAAAACTAGTTGAGTGAAACATTAATTAAGAATCTTCCTAAATTGTGAGATGAAACTTTCTTCTTTGGATCAATAATAATGTTGGGTGTAAAATAATGTTGGGTGTCCTAAGGTGTTCATTTTATTTTTAACATAAGCATGCATTGCGAAATACTAATAAATAATTGTTAGGCAAATCTTAGTGGAAATCACATATGAAGTAAGAACATTTTATTTTCTTGTACGATGCGTCATCCAAAAACTAATGTACCACTTGGGAAATTACTTTATTATTGAGCTTGCAGAAAAGTGTATTCGAGATAAAAGCTGGTGCTAATCTTAAATATCCTATAAGGAAGCCAATTTTAAGAATATATCACTTCTTAAATAAAATTCGCTCAAACATAAACTATGTTGAAATTGAGAAATTACAAAAATTACAAAAAGAAACTACTTGACATAAAACGTGAATAAAATTTCAGTTTTATATACCTATTTACTAGCAATATATACTTTCGTCCAATGACATAATATGTTTGAGCGTAAATTATTACAAAATTTTCAAATTTAGTAACGCTTATAGAAAACTTGTTATTTAACATTTATACAAGGTATAATTTTATTTAAAGTTTTTGACGTGTACGAAAAAGATTAGTAGTTGTTTTAATTTCATTATCTATATATTAAAAAAGAAGTCGTGTATTACCAATTTTACTAATGATTTAATAAGAGAATGTTTTATTAGGTTTAATGTAGTAATTTGATTTCAGCGCTAGAATTCTGTGCTCTCAAAAGTTTATTGCTTCGATTTTCAAGTTAGTTTAGTTTAATATATAATAAATTTCAAGGAATATATTTTTGTTATAGACAAATAAAGTTTGTGTTTACTGTTTGCAGTTAAATTCAAAAATTTTACCGACATTCGCCCAAAACTTACAGACATGAGTTAATATTAAAGTGGTTTCACATACAGTTCTATAACGTGGCTTTTTTCTAGAGGATTTGAGTGCAGGATCAGAATGGATTTTGAGTCGAACTCTAGTATTGCTTTCAGTTTGACGCCGAAAGAACTACAAAAATTGGGCTTATCGACTAAAAATATTTGAACTTGAGGTATTTTCTCAAAATACTGCAGAATATAAAGTTAATTAATTCTGTGAGTACGTAACTAGAATCATGGCTGAAGATATTTAAAGTTAATTTGAAGAGAAATGAACTGGCGAGAAGACTAATGCATGAAGAACCTTTTTCAATTGTTTTTTTTTGTTAATGACAAATGAAACGTATATGCATACAACTTATTTTAAAAACAAAGTTTTTAATATGTTTCACGGGTGTATCTGTCTGTTAGAAAAGCGGTGGCGTCAAAGCGAAATACACGAAACAACGTTAACGCGAGCACGTGTCCAACTATAAGTTGCTTTGTTTTCAGGATCGTAGCGAAACTATACCACATTTTGCTTTATTATACTTTGCTGAATTATTATTAAATAAAATTGTCACCCGCAAAATGACACCTAATAAATTTGAATGGGTGCAGTCTGAGATAAACACACTTTTTCTTTAAGGTAATTTATTTTATCAATAACACTAAATAAGTATTCTCACGTGCAGTTCAGAAACTTGGACACTAACACAAAAACAAAAACAAAGAATACAGGTACAGGAAATGAGATTTCTGAGACTGATCGACAAAATCAGTAATGAAAAGGGGTAACAGATATTAAGAAAAAGATGGAGACGAGTTAATTAAGATGGCTTGGACATCTACTGCGCGTGCCAGAAAGTAGATACGCGAAAATTGGATGGAAAATGCAGATAGAGAGAAAAAAGAAAGAAAGGAAGACTAAGAATAAAATGGGAAAATGAATTGAGGGAGAGACTAGAAGAAAAAGGTGTCAGTAGGAGAGATGTGCCACAATTAGCTAACGATAGGCAGGAGTGGAGAAACATAACACAGAAATAGAAAAGCATACCTTGACACCGAAAGGTACAAGAGGAAGCGATTAAGAAGAAGACGAATATTTAAACCTCTAATCTCGATAAAAAGTCGATCATTATGAAAAGTATTGGTAAAACATCTACAGGAGAAAGAAAGCAGAACAAAAGGAAAAACAAATCGAAAATATGGAGAGTATCTATGTAAGGAAACAGACAAGGGAATTTTATCGAGGGATAAAAAACCAAACAAGGAATCGTAGCCAGAAAGCTCTTTTCTGTAAAAACAAACAAGGAGAATCAGTAGGGAGAGTGAATGAATGTTTACAAAGATGGGTTGAACATTTTGAGGATGTATTCAGGGAAGAAAAGTTAAAGAAGAAGACCCGCGGCAGGAATAAGGAGAAAAGTAAACAAGAAGTGTAGCCACCAACTAAAAAGAAATCGAACAGATTATTAAAGCACTGAAAAATCATGAACCTCCAGGAGAAAGTGGGATTGCAGGGGAAATGCTTAAGATGTGCGGCAACAGAACGGAAGAAGAACTTTATAAAATTATTGTAGACGTTTGGGAGAAAAAAAGTATGCCAAACCGATGGAGGAAAGCGTTAATATGTTAATATTCACAAAAAAAGGGGATACAGCAAAATGGAAAAACTACAGGGGTATATCAAAATGCCTAGCAGCATTGGGTGATCAAATCAAGTCAAAAAACATCTCAAGGAAGGTAAAAATCAAAACAATAAGACCAATAGTTACGTACCGGGGTGAGATTTGGAAAACGAATCAAAAATAAGGAAAAACATTACAGGTCTGGTAAAGGAAGGTATTATAGGATATTTGGTGGAAAAAAAAGAAGAACAATGGAGAATAAGAACAAATGTCGTACTGAAGGAATTATATGTAGTATAAAAGATTGCCGGAGAAGATAGTAACAAAACAAGTACTGAAGGGAGGAGTAACGCGAAGAAGGACGAAGAGTAGACTTCGCACAAAATAAATAGAGCCAGTTGAAAAGGATCTAAAGTTACTAGAAATTAAAGAGTGGAAAAAACAGGAAATGAATACAAAAGAATGGCGAAAAACATCTAACAAAGCCATGGGCCAGTTTGGCCTGCAGAGTTGATTAATTATAATTGTTATTGGTGTTATAAAATTCAAAAGTTAAACAGTAATTTATTTCGTAAAAAGAGACATTACTGTGGTTTTGCGTTGTGTTTTAGGGTTTATGTTTATATACAGGGTTAGGACAAAGTTCCGGAACGGTTTAGTTATTTTCAAACCTTTCTTTTCTAATTTGGCTTAAATATATTGCCAAAAAAAGAACTTATTGATTTTAAAAATATTTATTGTTTTCGGTTTAGCAGGAAATTACCTCAACATGTTTTTTTTTTTTAATGAAATTTCCTGTATATTTATTTCGCATACTAGTTTAATAGAATTTTCTTTACTTTTATTTTCGTAGTTTGTGTTTATTTTGCTTGGACTCTATGAACTGTTTAAAATTAAATGAAAAAGCAAGACTAATAAAAGCTTGCAGCTTTTACCGAATTATTGTTTCTTTGAAAGTACTCTAGCTGCATGTTTAATAAAGCTTTTCGATAGTAAAATGGAATTAGATATTACGTGCTTTTTAAATAAAAAGCACAGTAGGCAGGCACAATAGATTTATGTAACCTCAAAGGTCTTGTGGCATTTTCTTTCATCTTATAAGTATAAGGGTCTTGCAAAACGTCAGTTAGTTTACAACACAGCGATGCGATTTTCAGAGAGAAAACGGTGCTGAACAGTAATTTATTTATCATTCCTTTTAAATGCCACCTTTGTTGGTCTACTTAAAGAGTACATGCCTGGAAAATAGAAAGACTTCAAATATATAATGCAATATTGCCAAAGAATGACGTCCAGGAACAGTATAACATGTTTAACGTAACAGATTTTAAACAATTCTGAAAGTGTTGACTGAAAACTTTTATTAAAGCTGCAGTTTATTTTGAAAGTTCAGACAACAACCGACAAATATTTCCTATATTTTAAACAAAATTATACAAATATGTCTTTATTTTTGATGCAAATCTCACAGAACGTTAAAATTAATTAACTTTAAAAGCAAAAATGAAATCATGAACACATGCAGATTAAAAATATCGCAAAAATCAAAATATAGAAACTTTACGAGAATTAATTATTTGCTGAATTAAAAAGTATTTCAGAACATTT
The DNA here is from genome assembly GCA_947652605.1 of Elmis aenea. NCBI lineage: Eukaryota > Metazoa > Arthropoda > Insecta > Coleoptera > Elmidae > Elmis > Elmis aenea. The sequence continues at coordinate 10,892,276 of OX393584.1, forward strand.
TTATACTGGTAACATTTTTAGCATGGGGATCTCGCTTATTATAAGAGATTCAGGGTTCCTTAAATTAAATGAATTATTCTTAAGGATGAGAGCAGCTACAATCAATTTTTATTTAACATTTTGTTCTACTCGTATTTTTTTAAGTGCTCCTTCCATCGGAACTTAGCTTCTAAGTTCATACCTAGATACTTCGCTATGTTATGCGTACGGTATAGTTGATTGTTCAGGATAATTGGTAGCTGATTCGTATGTCTGTTTGTAAAATTGGCGTGGGTTAATTTATTTTCATTAAATTTTATGCGCCAGCGTTTTGTCAACGCGCTAAATTTATCTGAAGCTTTTTTCAGCTTTTCATTCGCTTCTCGTTCATTATTTTCGACTGCCAAAACACCTGTATCATCTGCAAATGTAGCAATCATGGTTTGTACCATTTCTAGTACATCGTATGTGTATAGTAAATACAGCAGTGGACCTAAAACACCGCCCTGTGGTACACCAGCTCTTATTGTTGTCACTTCTAAGTATTGATCATCGTATCTGATTCTAAACGACCTCTCAACTCATTGATATAAGAATAAAACATTAGGCTGTAATGTTTTGATAGAAGTTGTTCTAGTTTTAATTGTAATCCCTTGTGCCAGACTTTATCAAAAGCCCGAGCAATGTCCAGAAATACAGTCAAACATATTTTTTCTTCTTCTTATGTTTTTTTTCAAGAGAACAGTTATCCTATGTACCTGGTCTATGGTTATAAGAGAAAAAAGAAATGCAACATTTTCATCTTTTTTGTTATAACAACTGAAGTACGTGGAATTTTGTACTTTTAAAAATTGATTGGAGCTTCTCTTATACTAAGGAATACTTCATCTAATTTAAACAAACCTGTATCTCTTATAATTAGCGACATCCCCTTGCTGGAAATGTTATTTAGGATACCCTGTATAGAAACATTTTTTTAAAATGTATTTAAATTCGATACGATTTTGTGTTAATTGTTTTATTTGCCTGCCAAACACATATCATTCATAATAAATGTATAACAACAGGTTTGTGTAGTAACATAACACATTAAAAAATTGATTGAAATTATAGATAACAAAAAATTGCACTTCTTACATTACATAAATTAATAGGCATACTATATACCAATTTTTTTTGAGACTTTGTTTATTATAATAGGCGTGATTTTTGCAAAATTTCACCACTTAGTCGTCTCTTTATTTAAAAAGCCGTAGCATAGATTGTAAAGGTTACGAGCCAAAATCGTGTACCGAACACATATTTTATTTAATTTTGTCGGAATGTTATAGCTACATCATCATTAAATTACATTTTATTGCTTGCTTATTGTTTTGATACGAACTTCTATTACAGAAGATGTAAAAAAACTTATCTTGCAATAAAATATAATAGAGACAACAAAAATAACTCCTCGGGAAACTATTCCGTAGCACTTAATATATTATTGCTAATAAAATATGAGTTTAGATTTTTCCTAAACATGCGTAATAATTTCTTAACAATACTCCTTACATCATTTTAATTCTATTAGCAATCTTAAAATTGTTGTGCCCAGTGGCGCGCCTTTGATATTAATCGCCAGGGTGCGAACTCATTTCTGGCGCCCTAAATCCATATTGTTAATGTCACAGATAAAAAATTTACAATTGGCAACATTTGTTGGAGAGTAGAGAGAAGTAAGTGTTATTTGCTTCGCAAGCGCAAGCGTATTATAAATGAAAATTGACATTGTCCTTTTACTTTTACGTAGTAGTAAACGTAGGTTCGGAGTTCAGAAGCCTGTTGAAATATCGGGAACTTTTCGACATAAATTTTCGCTAGATGGCAATTAAGATTTGACAATAAATTAATTACCTAACACTTTTTTACATATTTAAAATATTGTACACAGCGTTTTTTACGCTTGGTCAAAATAGTGAAACTTTAAACATAGGTATAGAAACTCTTTTTTCTTTCAATTAAACACAAGTTATTTCTTAGTCTCATAGAAAATGTAATTGTCTTTTAAAAACAATTAGCCTGTTTTTTAACTTAAATTGATATTTTCCGAGATATCGCGATTTTTCATCAAATCTGGAATATACGATAACTGTCAGATACCAAATTTTATTATAATATCTTTAATAATATCTGCCTGTTTCCATACTTTAGCGCAGCACTGTATGTTATGTTTACATGCAATTCTGATTTTGTTAAATTTATGTGAATTATAGGTATTTATGTTTTTGGTCTTTAATAGTTTTTTTAACCCTTTACCACATATTTTGCCTGTTCCAATTCCAACTAAATAAAGAAAGTGAGTTGGCGATTTTGGCTACTTTAGCGCGCTTTTTTGGCGATTCAAGTAACAATTTACCGCGTCACCCTGAGTGCAAGTGCTATTCCTTTTGTTCAGTTCGTATCGTATTAAAGCAAATTATTTTTAAGGAAAACCCGGCTGCATTTCGCTTTTGTATAAAAACAGATAAAGGCACAATTTTATCTCGTTGCATGCGCCCCCTGATTGACGCGCCTGCGTGCAAAGCACCCCTTGCACCCCCAGCACGGCGCGCCCCTGGTTGTGCCTTCACATTTTTTTTTTTAGTAGTTTTAAAAAGTGACGTGCTTAAAGAGTACGTTTAGTTAGCTACATTTAAAGAGTTAGATTTTCTATTCACGTAACTGAATATATGGGTTTGTGAAATAGCTAGACAATTCTGACGCCAATTAGTTCTATCTTACATAGTTTTTATTTAAATCAGTGGTTCACTTTTTTTTTAAAGCAGCTTATTGTTTTTTTTTTCAATTGAAACAAAAATGGATTATCTGTTTATCTGGGTTCTTTTTAAGATCCTACGGCGAGGAATTTGAAGTAAGTTTGTATTTGTTAGGTTTAGTTTGCCTCAAGAACAACGATCGCAAAATAACATTAATACTGTTTATGTTTATATTAAGGTGTGTGTACATAGACGTCGATGCAAACTGAACCGGCTTCCATTAGAATAGTACCAAATATTTTGGATATGTGGATAAGATAACAAACGAGCGAACTTGAATTGTTAATCAACGGATTGACGACAACAGCATGATACATGCTCCGTTCAATCTATCGAAAACAAAACAACCAGCCATTATTTGACTAGTAGACCATAACAAAAACAACAGCCCCTAAATATAATAAGTGATTTCGCCAGGAATCCACTTAGGCGTGATGGTATCACATTATAAAACAACATCAAGAAAAATAGTCTGATGTGCCGGACCATAAGCTAACTTTCCAAAAGTATGTCATAAATGCAAAGTTTTTATCGGTAATTTTATTTGTAGGATAAAAGACTGTACAGCGTGGCCTATTTTCGATGCCCATCCAGGGAGGATATCTCGGTTATTATCAGAGATAGAAAAAAACTAAGTACGTAGTCTCGATTTCTTTTTTCGAGAGGAATTCATTGCTGTCAACAGATTTTTTATATCTTTTTCAATTTTTGAAATATAAGCAAGTAATATATTTTTAAAAATCGCAAAAAGTAAGCTTTCGGTTTATGTCAAAGTCACCTATGGTTGGCTGCCATTTAAAATAAGAAAGTTAACACGTTGACTGCGGCGCTATTCGACAGTACTTAGGCGTTGACTGCGTTACATACCGCCGAGGTCTTGTAATAGCTCATCTTTGCTGTGCGTTACATACCGCGCGGGGTATGTACGCAAGGTTAAAAACAAACCCATCTAAAACTTTTTTTGCTAACTGTTTGGATATTTTGGCAATGGAATCTTTATTACAAAGAACCAATTTAATAAGATCTCACTCCGCACTTATCTCCGGGGATCAGAAAGCATAAAAAAAATTGTAAAATTTATCATCCATATTTATGCCAATATCACTTTGACGCGATTCCTCATCTTCACTAGATGCTTCTCTAGACGAAATCTTATAGGTTTTATCACTAATAGAATCGTCGCTGCTATATGGATCTTCCTTAGAACTTTCATCCTAGTAATCATCTTCAAATTGGACACTTGGTTCTTCACTTTCCACATTCTCACGAAATTCTATTGCCGCTAATTCTAAAATTTTCTTAGCCCGACTAGACATGTTAACCGTTTAACTGGGAATGACGAGCTCAGTTTGTTAAGGGTTTAATGTGGTCAAACTAGTAATTAACTGATTAACTATTTGTTATAAATACCAGCATTAGCGGTAAATATACCGTTAATAATAAGCTTAACAACTTTTAAAGTAAGCTGAATATTTACGGTGACAAATGATTCAAGTTAATAATATATGAAATAATACTATATCTATATATAAATTTATATGTTTATTACATTATAAAGATGTATTTTTTTTTTGGGACAACTATGATAATTTAATTTGCCAGTTAAAGGGTTAAACCGTTTTTTTTTAAGTGCAATTCTAAATGGTAAAATAGCCGACAATCGTTAGTACATGCAACATACTGCCTATCGGCCGTACCTACCGCCGGAGACTCGTGCCGCACAGAAGTAATAATTATGAATTCTGTGCGTTACATACCGCCGGCGACTTGTATTAAAATATGCTACGTTTTGGTTGCGTAAACTACAATAATCTCAAAGCTGTTTATAAAAGTAAAATCGGAAGAAAAATAAAGTTTTTATAAGCTACGCACGTGGGTAATGTTTTGTAAATTTCGCTCCCGCACAGTAGGAATGACTGCTACAAGACGCCGGGGGTATGTAACGCAGTCAACGTGTTAATATAGGTATCTATATTTGCATGAGTAAAAAAAATTAATACCCCTATCTTGTTAAGGACAAAAAAACCGTACAAAAAATATTTTTCTCTCTATCTTTTTGTTTATGCGAAATATTTAACATTTTCGAAATATTGCCAAAAACCGATTTTCGGCTATATTTCGAAAATTAAAAAAGATATCAAAAATCAATTTAGGGTAATGAATTCCTCTGGAAAACAAATTGAGACTACGTACTTAGTTTTTTTTTTTTATCTCTGATAATAACCGAGATGGGCATCGAAAATAGGTCACCCTGTACATGGTGTTCCAAAATCGATGGGTATCTCGCTTAATATTTAAGATAGAGAAACGGTTAAATAACCAAAAATGTGCAGTTTTTTGAGACAAACTCAGATTCGTTTATTGTTTTCATAGCCTACTCTTTTTCTATATTTGATCTACGACAACGTCCTAAATGTAAAAGTAAAAATGACACTGAAGGAACTTACAAAGTCTTTTACGATTAGATCTAGACACAGAGGAACCACATTGAATTTCAAAACATCGGCATACTTCACACTCCAGCGCGTCCGTTAGAGGGTTAAATTTTAGACTATACGCCCACTTTTTTAAAGAATAAACAATTGAACAAATAAAAATGTGACATGCCTTTTAAATACCTCTTAGTATTTCCCAGATTATACAATGGCAACAAATGCATGTATCCTCTTAAAATATAAAGGATGTTGGATTGATAATCAATAAAAATATTCTCCAAGTATCATGTATATCAAGACCGATTAAAAATTTGTATATTCTTGGCTGAAATTTGTCAATAAACCTAAAATACAAATAAATCAGAAATTGTGTGAAACATTGGTTGTTTATGTGATGTATTTGAAAGGGTAAGCCATTAATATCTGGCACATTTAAATACGAAATGTTTAAATCTGAAAAATGCACCGATAGAATCATTTAAATCTTGAATCGTTCAACGTTAGAATCACTCAACGCAAGAATTATGCGATGGAACCATGCAACGCGGGAATCGTTCATTGCTGGAAAGCTCAAATCTGGAATCCAGAAATTAAGAATTTTTGCTGCCCTCTATATTACAACAGCCAAAGTATATTATATTTACAGAACACTTCGTTTTATATTTTGTCTTACCTATTGTATAGTGCAAGATAAAAATGTCGTGTAAATTTATTTCAAGAGCTACGCAAGTTTGCCATAATTTGTGAATCCCATATAATTTCATACAGAACTTTTGCAATAACGATCACTAAACAATTTGTAAAACCGAAATTAGGCAAAGACGTTTTGCAATAGGTAAAGCTTTTTATTACTTTGATTGTTATTTGTTTCCGATTTCGACAACTGTTTTGAGTTTCGAATTGATGTTTATCAAAAATATATAGCGTTGTAATTTATTTTTGGCATTTACTACATTTATTTAAAAAAACTGGGGCTTTCCGGCATTAAATTTGAATCCTTACAGACTTAAAATAATAAGCGTCAATTTGCATGTGCTACATGGCACTGCACAAATACGATATATTATTAAGGCGATGTTTGTCATTCACGGTGTTCCCGTCACGCCAGTAAATTTGATTTGGCGTCAAAGCACGCTTTTATCGGAGCTCTTAATTTAATTGCTTAGTAAAAGTAGAATGTACAAATATTATATTTGCACACATATAGGTACTTAATATCGAATTACATCTTTCATTATTAATATCAACTGGGAAAAAGTTTTCGATTGTTTGTGTCCTACTTTCAGTTCTGGCTTTACGATAGTTTTCATTTTTATTTCGTGATTTATTTGTGGTCTTATACTTTACGCGTTAGAGCTCTTTCATTTTTCTACATTGTTGGAATTATTTTTCATCATTTGTCAGTGTGCATAGGTCGGTTCTGATACATTATACCCGACATTTAATGAAAGAGAACAAAACAATTGAGAACTCAGATCCTAATCGGGTAGACTTTATTTTATCTACGAACTCCAAATTTCAACTTTCATATTTTAATATGGAACAGTAACTCAATTTTAAATCAAGTTTATTTTTGTAAATAATTTACAAACGGTAACAATATGTCAATATCCACCTTTCTAGTTAAGGTTTTGGTTTTACTAAACACGTTATAACCCATCTTTTAACTAATGTAACCGTTCTTTTATCTTATGGTTTCCCGAATTCTTCATTTTAAAACATAAATATCAAGCGACAAGCAAAAATTCGAATTTGATGTAATTTCTCAAACCTTGTCTTATATTTTCATGAATTTAGCGAAAGTTAATCTTAACCTGGATTATAACGTGCGCTATGTTATGAAATACACAAAGTAACACTAGTGCTAAAATACGAGTTAATCCCCAAAACTAGCCAACATCAGCGCTACCTATACTGCGATTTTGCTAGTTCTAGGGTTAACGTGGTTTAACCCTGGGGCTAACCCCAGGTTTAACTTTTATGCAATCGGGCCCCAGTGTAATAATTTTGTGTCTATATCGGATTGTAAGACTATTTCTATTCCTTCAGTGTCATTTTAACCAGAGATAGAAAAATAAACGACTCCCGATTCCTCAAAAAAGTTTCGACTCCTCGACTCTCGACTCCGACTCCCGACTCCACTCCCGACTCCCACTCCCGACTCCGACTCCCGAATCCGACTCCCGACTCCGACTCCCGACTCCCGACTCCGACTCCTGACTCCGACTCCAACTTCCCTTCTTTGACTCAGACTCCCTACTCTGACTTCCGACTCCTTTCATTAATTATCTACGCTGAAGTATGTTAAGGAAAACCAGTATTGAATATTTTTAATTTCGTTTCCCTCCTTAAATAAAAAAACAAAATGTCGTTTTCGTTCTTTAACATACTTTGGTTAAAATCATTCTTTTGTTTTCGTTTTTATTCTGCTCTCATACCACAGAAAACCGAATCAGTGTCGAAAATCGAGAATTTTTTCAGCTCCCGACCCCCGACTCCAAAAGCAATAGCGGGGAGTGCGTAATTGCTTTACAACTCGTGTTATGTAGCTTAATTTTTCTACGAACACAATACCTACGATTTTAAGGGCTTTCTGGCTAACATACACATGTAATTATGCTGTCTTGTCAATTTTGACGTAAGCCTACTTTGACATTTCTAGACAAGTGTGCGTTTTGCTAACCGTGCGTTATAACTCACTTACAGCCGTATTCATAATCCTTCCTTGAGGAATAAGGATTCCTTATTCCTCGTTTCATGTTTCATAAATCTACCTTGACCGAACAAGGAACCTTATTGGCTACCTTATCTCAAGGGAGGTTGCGAGCTTCCTTGAGGCTTCCTCAATCCTTAAGATAAGGAAGGACTATGAATACGGCTGTTACTATGCATGCAGGCAGTGTTTGATGTAAGGCTACGTTTTGCTTACCGTGCGTTAGGACTCACTTACTTTGCATGCAGGCTGTACGGTAAGAGTCATTTGCATTAATGGTTGTAGAAAAAAGATCATATTGGTAAAAAATTAACAATAGTACTATCAAATACAATAGTTATTTATTTTAAAAGAGGCTATGGACGCCACGTGCCCGGACGTGTAAAAATAAGGGGCGCACTCGCTCGAGGGTTAAGTAATCCTCGAATTCTGGTTGATTGTAGGTTATCTTCTTGGTACTAAAACGCAACGTAAAGTCTTTTTCTTTCAGAAATGAAAACCATGTGAAATGAATCTTTTAAACATCCCATGAATATATCGGTCATGGTTCGCAAAATACAGTAGTGATAAGTTATGCTTGAAGTACTCGGGTAGGTAAACAAGCAGACAAAAGCCTCGGCTAATAAATAAAAAGTATTGTGTACTTTATTTAGTGTTTGCAGTGGGGTCAAAAGCTTATGTTGCTGCAACCTTTAAAAATATTTCGCGCAATTTTCAATGTAAAACCCATCCGAACAAAACGATAACATCGTACTCGAAGCGTGAAAGGAAGTATAATACTTCCTTTAGGAAGGTAGTAGAGTTCACTTTCCGCAGGGTGACGGAACATTTGTGTTGCCTGCCAACACCACGACTACGAAGAAAGCATTTCCTTTCTGTGTATTTCAATGGGACGTCAAGTTGTCAAATCTGGAGTCCGCGGTATCACGCACATTGTGCTCTCCACAGGGGGCGAATCCAATCTTGGTGGCCGTGCGGGACTGCGCCTTCTTTTGCGCTAAATGTCCCCTGGCCGTCTGTCGCTAGACGCTTATTTATTTTTACGCATTTTGATTTGTGGACGCTTTTGTAGCAATATAACTCAAGACGAGTATACAGTTGCCACAATAAATTTCGCATCGTTTTTATGTATTACGAATTAACGTTGACAGTTGCTAGCCATGTCGCGAGAACCGTCTCGCTACTTTCGGTTTTTGTTCAACTTTAATAAGATTAGTATTGCACGAGCGTTGAACTTTGAATAGTTTAATCTGTGAAATATTCTAGTGTTAAAGTAATCCAACGACTAGTTAAGATTTTTGATACAGGTAAAGTTAACGAGCATGTATACAGCGAGTTAAATAACATTCAGATGTTAACGAAGTGTAAAGCGATTTAATCCCCGAATTGAAAATCGCGTCCAACTTAAAAACCGACAGATGTTGATCTGTATACCGCCGGCGGTTTCTGCGCTAACTGAAATTAAAATCGTAAAACACAATTAAGGTTTTTAATTATTTCGGTTGGATTCTAGTCTCAATTATATCTGTTCGTTTAATAAAACACAAAAATTATATTTTAGCGATTACTTTTGCCGTTAGAAGTATGGGGAGCGAAAAAACGGAAGAAGGATTAATTTCCAGCAAAACGATCCGGTTTTCTGTTGCATTTCAAAGCGAGTGCAATAGATTGGAAAACAGTTTTAACGGAAAGTTTATAACGCAATTATGAATAGGAAATTTATGCGGACCACAGAAGTCCATCGGAACGAACTTCCTAATTTAGCTAATTTGCCCGCACCAAAAAGTACGATGTTTGTTGCGCGAACCTGAAAGGGTACGCCGCGCACGCGTATTATAATTATTTAAATACCAAGGGTTCGCAATCCTGTTACAAACTTCGTGATTAGCACTGTAAATTTATATTCACAGTCGGATTGTATATCAGATCTGCTCAGGCGAATGGACAGCTTCCGTACTCCAATACATTATAGACTTGGATACATAATCCATGCCCCGCCCTCGCGGGATTACCGCTATTATCAGTGAATCAGCTTGATGCATTTTCTAATTACCAGACAACGGGCTAGGAAATTTATGCTCTAGCAATACACTGGACGGGGAAATTTACTCTTTCCAAAACGCTTTCTTTAATCCTAAGGTGTTTGTAGTGAAAACTCATAACAGAATTTATCACGCAAAAAGGAAGCTTACAATACAGTTAATTTAATTAAGATCCTGAGTTAAAAGCCTGTGAAAGTCTCTCATTTGCTGGCAAAATACTATAACAGTAGAACTGGCTAATGAGTACACGAGATTAGTCAACTGTTGGTGTTTCTAATACCTTATGTATTTACCCACTTTACTTTGCAGATGGTTCAACAGTTTTTCTTGTTAATGAAAACGTGAATTTAAGGCCCTCTAAAATATACATTTTCAAGTGCAAGAACACGGATATAATGGTACTAAATTTAAGTGTGTACTTATTTAACGATAACTTTTAATAAACCTTAAAAAAATCGACACTATAATACATTTTACAACAAGAGATGAAAGTTCAGTTTTATTCGTGAGAAACGAAAAAAACTGATTTCAACTCCAGTCGTAAATGCTATTTTTTCTATGAAATTAAAATTATAATATACAGGGTGACTTGTGGGAAACGGACGTTTTTTGAATGAACGAACTCGGTTGATTTTCAAGTTTTTTTGTTTTTTTTTTGTTTTTTTTGCAAAATGAAGAATAACATCTGCCATTTGCTATAACAAAGTCAAGTATCCTCTTGAACGAAAAGCATACTGCAAACGCATCCATGGAAGTTGTTAGAAACATGTTCCCTGGCCGCGTCATTTCGCGTTTTTGTGACTTGCCGTGGCCCCCAAGATCACCAGACTTATTTTCCTGTTACTTTTTCTTTTGGGGGCACTTAAAAGAACGTGTTTTTGCCCACAAACCGCGTACACTATTGGAGTTGAAAGATGCCATTACAGAAGAGACGCATTTAATTGACGCACAGCTGCTAGACCGAGTCATGAATGACTTCAGGCAGAGACTTGAAACTTGCATTCAGGAGGGTGGCCGCCATCTGATGGATATAATTTTCCATAACTAAATAATTATGGTAAATCAAATAGGATATGTTGTTTCTTAATTTATAATAAATAAGTTTGCTTTTTCTTGAAAATCAACCGAGTTCTGTTCATTCATTTGTATACTTGATTAAAAACAACTTTTCGTTCAAGAGGATATTGACTGTGTTATATCAAATGGCAGATATTATTCTTCACTTTGCAAAAAAAAACTTGAAAATCAACCGAGTTCTGTTCATTCAAAAAACGTCCGTTTCGCACAAGTCACCCTGTAGAACGAAAGTTAATGTAAACGAACCAAATGACAATTATTATGTATACAGTATTAATTAATCATTTCATTTCCATAGCGACACCACCACACTGTCATTGACATAAATAGAATTATAACCTAGAAACGAAATTTATTTATTATTAATTTTTGTATCATTCTTGGGATTTTACATAAAATGCTACATTAAAATTAAATTATTTGTTACGAATATTACCGCAATTTTAATTTATAACGAGTTTAAGCTAAAAAAATTCTAAATTTTACAATTTGATTTTGACATTGACATTGACATTGACATTGACATTGACATTGACATTATTTTCGCCACTAGTGGAAATAATTAGCAAAACTATTATGTAGGGTAGGCAGTGAGAAAATGACAACTTTCATATACATGAGTACAAAAAAAAATTTGTAAACCCTCAGAAATTAGTTAGTTTTGAGTTATTCTTTATTTTTTTAAATAGGTTAGGTCAAAAAACTTTTAATAACATCCATGCAAAAAAACCAGACCAGTTTTGAAACTCCTGTCCCTTTGTCTGTGCTTAGTGGGGAGATACTGGCTACGAGGCGCAAGTTCAGAAACTGTTCAAATTTTTTACAAAAATAATACTTCGTAATTATTAAGATTAGTGAATTTAAAAAAAATTATGTAATATTACATTCAGTAATTAAAAAATGTAATTTTCTTCTCAGTTACCATAAGTTTAGGAGGATGTGCTTCGGAAGGGCGTGCGTATTTTGGATGCTGTTTTTGTTTTTATGAAAGCACCTTTCTAAATTAGTATCAAGTAACTTTTGTGAATTTGTATGTTATCACACGTGTAGGGAGCCACACGCGTGCTGAATTTGAAACTTTTAATTAAAAAGGTATCAAAGCAACTATACGAGTAAGGCAAGGGTAATAAAGCTTCTCTTTATGATATCCTCAACAAATTTTGATGAGGAAGTTGACAAAATTTATTCAACATCTAAGCAATAATAATTGCATTTGAAAATTGCGACTCATATACAGGGTGTGCAAGATGAGGGATCTCGTAAACGGTACGGGTAAAAACTTAGTTAAATTAGGGTCATTATGCAGTTATTCACAAGTGAATAAAAGTAAGCCTTTCACAATTTACAATTTAATTTTTAAAAAATATATTACTCGCATAACTTGCTTGTTAAGCAATTGTCAATAACGTCTTGACATTTTCAGATTTTTTTAGGAACATCTAAAATTTGACCAATTTTCCATGCGCTACTACAATTTTCGAAAAACTTGCATTGATTTTGTTTAACGTGACAAATTTCTAAAGAACTAATTTCTTAATCAACTGATATATTATAAAATGTACTTTTTCACGATCAACGGAGTTGCACCCTTATAATTACTAAACCATGTAATTAGGATCATTAAAATTGGTACGCTTATACAGGATGTTTCTTAGGTATTGCAAAAAAAAATCGGCGGGTGATTCCTTATCAAAACTTAAGGGGGGTCTTTCATATAAAATTTGTTCCTTGGACATCTCCTTTCGGAGTTATATTCCCCTAAGGGGAAGCAGTAAAATTTGGTTTTTATTTTATTTCTCAAATTTGGATATATGTAGAAGAATGATATTTGGTAGATGTTTTAAACTTATTAAAAGGTTTTCCATAGTAATATTTTTAATCATCTCTCACCTTCACAGGGGTAATGGGTTGAAGTTTTGCAATTAAAAAACTTATTATTTTTTACTATTTCTCGTAAAACCTACCGTTTTTGAGCATAAAATAAAAAAAGTGAACATAAACCATAAAATATTTCAATATAACACAATTCATTTTGGTGGTTGCCATGGTTTGTTTATGTGATCACATTGGGTAGAATTGGCGAATGTATTTCATTTTGACGTTTACAACAAACTGAAAAGTTTAATAATAAAGGTATTCTTTGCGATCCCGTTGACTATGAAACCGTCAGGGATAAAATCGAAATTCTTCTATTCACCAATGCGCGCATCATTTGCAAGTAAAATGGTGCAATCGCAAAAATTACCTTTCTTATTAAATTTTTCAGTTTTTCCTCTATTTTTCTGAAGCAAATGGCCAGTGGCACGTATAAATCTGGAAAACATTTAGCTTTGATGTTCTTGATGCAATAAACACAGCCTTGGTCAAATTCTAACGACAACATATCGTGACCTTCTCTGGTAAGACATTTTATGGTGTGTGTAATATAAAAAAGAAAAATAAATACAAAGAAGTGATTTAAAATTAGAGTTTAAATTTTGCGGCGAAGGACAACCTCGCAATTTTTTGTTGTAGAGCGAGTCGGAGTAGGTACATTTTTTCTGATTCCGACTCCGACTCTACTGACCAGAAATTCCTTCTAAACTCTGACTTCGATTCCGACTCTGACTCCCCTTGTGCCGCCATATTTAATTTTTTTAAATAGCACCATGAGTGAGTAGGGGGTCGTATTTTGCCCCAGATAAAATGTATTCAAAACTCGCGAAAAACTTAGGTGAGCAAGGCACTTTTAAAATGAAAAGGACAGTTTTTAAACACAGGAACGCTACCGTTAAAGATCATTCTGTAAGGATATTTTCTACTATGTATTTTCATAAAATTTTACCAATAATTTACCTTTATTTTTAAGACTTTATGCCCTGCAATTTGTCTTGAACATTCTGCCTATTTTAAATTAAATTTTACAGTAAACAGGCACTTTAAGGGACTGCTTTCAAGGTTAATAAACACGAAAATCAAAATTATGTTTGGTATTTTAGGGCATATACGTTTTTTTGCGGCTCTTTTAATGATTATTCGTTCATTCATAACTTACATACAAAAACAAATTTTTGTGTGCAACAAATTTTTAAAAGCACTTTGCTCATTAGCTAATTAATTTGATTTTCATAAAACTGTTCTTCATGGGGGCAAAATATTGGATTAGTGAAATGCTTCATTAAATTTAGAAATGATTTTAGACTTCAGTTAGTTCCTTAGTTGATTCTTTTAATCATCTTTTTTTTTTTTGTTGATATTTTGTCCGTTTAAAGCAGCTGTAAGCCACATACTGGCTTAAGCTCTCTGTTGGTTTCTTATCAGTAAAATATAAAAGCGTGCAATATTTTTAAGGGCTGTTAGGGATTCTCTGTCAGATTAAACATTGATGATTATTTAATTGTGTTCAAAGACGGTGGATTAGCAATTTTCATATTAAGCAGGTTAATAATTTGTAACGTGTTTGTTGTTTTATATAGGCAGGTAGGTACCCTCGTTCCTCTACTTAGAATGAAAAATTCAGCCGCTTTTAGTTGCGAAAACAAAATGAATGTAACGTAATGCATAACAAGTAGTTAGCTGAAGGGTTAGTCGTGCTACCCATGTTGAATTATAAACTCACCGTTAGTTTCTACGCGGCGTACGCACATTTATTATAATATAGAATTACATCCATCTACATATAGTCTTCCTCGTAGTATTATATTTTATTCAAAATAAAGGTTGTAAAACTGTAAACAAGACAATACAACAGAAGGGCTACAAATTTTAACGTTGGTGACACATTTTCCAGACACTTTTTTCAACGATTCCACTCCTATTCCCAGTTCCCAAGAAAGCAGCATTTTTGAAGTTTAATTCGTATCTAAACAGGTAAAAGCAAAAATCGGAAGTTTTTGATTTTTCCTAATCTACACGTGAAATATTCGTTGGCGATGGATAAAAAAAAAATTATGTGAAAACGTGTTAACGTGAAAAGTAAAAATTCTTACAGGAAATTTAAAAGTTGTTACTTTACAAGCTGAAATAGCAATTTAAAAAAAAATTGGTTGGAAGCAGTGGCGTACGCAGAATAATATCTCATGGGGAGATACTGTTTGAACTTGCAAAAATAATACTGACTAATTTCAAACGAGGTATGGTAATGGTGCAATTAAGAAATGATCTATGTCGGGGCTAAACACAAAAAGTGAGTCGTAAGAAAGAGTTGCGGGGGGTCCAGAGGAGCAGTAGCCCCCGGGTAACAACGCCATAGGATTTTTTTTTAATTTTCAAGGTCAATTGTACCCAAAAATTACATTTTTGAGTAAAATATACAAACATAATATATTTTGTCTGGAAAAGCAGTCTGTCGCACAATTTTGAAATGCGATAATTATAATTTTGGTTCTTCTCAAACTTTCGGGGGGATTTATCCCCTCTGGTTGGAAGCTTAACTTCATCTTAAATGTCTGAAGAAAAAAATGATGCCGTACAAGTTCTCACTGACATTTATTTGAGCATTTAACAATCGGTTTTTGAAAATTGTTCAAAATGTGTAAGTTACAGCAATTTTTTAAAATTATGTTTGTAATAAATTATTATAAAAAAACACATTAGGTTTGTTCCATCAAGCCGTTTCAAACCAATTCATGCACCAATGCATGGATTGGGTTATTCGCATGCGTGAACTATGTACTAATAAATGTATTGCGCAGTATTGGCCGTTGGAACGCTTTTACAACTGGCCTAACTGTAAATGACATTTTTGTCTATTGGGTTCATATAAATGAGCGCATCGCAAGAATAAAGACCTTAAGAATCCAGTACTAAATGAGATTGATGCCCGGTTTCTCCGACACATCTTAAGATCTAGCTGAATCTTAAGTTCGCCTTTACGTTATAATGTGTTGCACCAAGCAATTTAAAGAACATATTCGACTTGAGCTGCGCGCACATCTTAAGTCGCTGTTTACTAGAACTTGAGTTGGAGTACATAACTTTAACTTTATGCGTGACTAACAGCTGATCGCAACAACAGGATGTCACTTACAGGGAGCCGGTTTAACAGCTGTGATGTGAATGGCCAATGAAAATTTGCCATTCAAATCTGCCCCTAAAATGTGTCGACTTCTTGCAACGTTGCCAAACCGAATTCTAACTTAGCTGAGATGTCTAACAAATTCCGGAATATGTTTTCTGTGCAACGCATCGGTATCTTGAGTCGGTCTTAAATATAAGGCGGTCTTAGATAAGTTCGATCTTAAGATGTGTCGGAGAAACCGGGCATGAGAGGGCGATGCATATCTACCAGAGCTCACGTTAGTTATGAACAGCGCATGCGTGTTAAAATCCCGTCAACAATTCGTCCCCCCGTTCATGAACTTTTCTGATCGTCCACAAACCAGTTCATGTATTATTTTGATAGTTGGTGGAACGGATTACTGACCGTCCGGTGAACTGTCAGAGACTGTGATGGAACGTGATATTGATACTGCGCACACTCGTGATAGTCATTGGATCGTCCAAATCCCTTATGGAACAAATCTATTAAAATTGTGTACCGCGTATAATGAAGCAGACATTGTATCGATTAAAGCAGTGGTTCTTAACCTTTTAGTAGTCGCGGCCCCCTAAATATCCTAAAATATTTTCGTGGCCCCCTAGTTGGTAGTAACAAAAATATTACGATTTTTTTAAGAAGATATGTCTCTGATGGTTCGAGTAAAATAAGGAGCAAAACATTTTTTTTAAGATTGCAATATTTTAAAAAGGAAAAACGTTATATAAATTTTTCACGGCCCCCCAGATAAGAATCGCTGGATTAAAGTATTGCAAGTTCACTAATCGACTATTTACAATTTTTTGGGACCGATGAAACTAACCCAGTAATATACGGGCCTATTTAACCCTAGTCTGCATTCATGGTATAAGTTACGTAGCAGCACTGCTTGGGCCTCTGCGGCCCACGCTGAAAATAATGCTTTGGCTCTGTAAATAAAATTGCTATATAATGTTTATTGAAAGTAATAAATGAATATAGGGTACATTACATATATTTGAAACATATTTGTAAATTTAAAATTATAACAATAAATCAGTAAGGTATTTATAAAATAAATTAGCGATGTTAATATTAAACAAAACGACTTATTTGCAATAACACAACTAATTTACATATTTATAAAATAAAATGGTGATGCCAGTAATAAACTAAACGAAATATTTATTTATAAAGTCATGATAAACAATTTATTCTTATATACGATTATTGTACACAATTATGGCACACTATTTTCGAATGTTCTTTGCAAACATTTTTTTTACACAATTCGCAAATTTGAAATATTTTTTTTCTTTTTTCACAAAGATAACAAGCTGATCGTTTTACTTTTGTAGGTGGCTCAAAAGACGTGCTAGGTGCATCATATATCTTTGCCTAAATATGGCAAGCCATTTAGAGGATAACCCGTTGCATAGTCGTTGGCCCAAAACATTTTCATGCCATATTTAGCTGGTTTAGACGGGATATATTGTTTAAAGGGACAACGTCCTCTAAAGCCCACAAGTTGCTCATCAACAGTTATGGTTGCTCCAGGCATGTAATATTTTTTCAAATTTATATTTACCATATCCCATATTTCTCGGATTGGTGCAAGCTTATCATTTTCTCTCCTAGTTCGTCTAGATGATCTATCATCAAATCTAATGAAGCGTAGAATTTCTTTGAAGCGGTTGCGCGAAAGATAACTGGTCCGTACAATTTAGTCCAAAGTCGCTTGGAACTTAGATGTGATAATTGCATGTGCCCTGCTGTCAATAAAATTCCAATAAATGCATCTATTTCTATGGAATCAACATCTTTCCACTTTTTTACTAATACTTTTTCTCTATGTACTCGTTCAGCTTCAATGTTTGTATATGTAACAATTTTATGCATAATTTCGTCCGTTATATACAAGCGAAATGCATCAATTGGTTCCTCTATTATACGGCCTGGAGGAAGAATGACCTTATCAACAGATCCCTTTATAATGTTGTGTGTAGGAGTTCGACCAAATAGTTGTGGATTACAATACCATTTAGTATTATCTTTTGGCAACTCATGAAAATCATTATTTGGCAAAATATTCGTATTTGGTTCTTCTTCAGGTGTAGTTTCATCGGTTTCTTGAAATTCACATGTATCGTCAACATCCGAATTTTCGCTTATATGATCTTCTTCATTATCATCGTTATCATCATCGTAATTATCATTCTCCTCGTCACTAGAAATTTCATTATGAAAAGTTGTTTCATCATCCGGTTCATCGTCGAAATCAAGGGCTAAACGAAGTTCTTCATCGGTTAGACCGCGTCGAGACATTTTATCTAGTAATTGTATGAATGAGAGGGGAGTGTTAAAAGAAAAGGCTTTATTGAATAAACTGATGGCAGCTATTTATAAGCTACTTGACAGCTGGTGACCTATGTTGTGGCAGTTGGTGATTAGTCGAATGACAGTATAGTTGACGGTCATCACCCAACAGTAATAAATAGGTTGCTGAAAAAACAAGAAGTAATAAGCTAATTGTAACAACTGACATTTTAGTGTACAATCAAAAACTGTTTTTTTTTTTGTGAAACTGATAATATAAAATGAGTGATACCTATTGAATGAAGTTATAAAACGTTATAAAAGTATGACACTATTAGATATAGGTAAATTTTATGTTTACGTATATGATAATAATACATATCCAATGTAGATAGATATTTATATAAATTAATACTTTTATATGATACTTACTTGTTAAATTTGCACAAAAGAACACTCTGAATAAATTATTACCACAGTCTACTAGCTACGTTTAGTGCGGACACGTTAGATCTAAGCATGACATGATGCATTGATAAGGTGGGCCGCAGCGGCACCATGAAGGCATCTAGCGTGCAGAATTATTCAAATATTTTTTATAGTTGATGTATACGAGCAATACATTTTCTTGTCACAAAATCTCAATATGAATGATGAGAAGAAGGATTACTTAAAATATGAATATATGAAATTAAACTATAGAGTCGTTATTAACAATTAAAATCGAAGTGGGCCGTGGCGGCCCCATGAATGCAGACTAGGGTTAAAGTGAAAAATTTTTGGAAAATGTCCATGACTTTCCATGAAGCTTTAAGTTTGTTAGTTCAGTCTACTAAGATGCGTTATGGCGAGTTTGTTGTCGAAAACAAAGCCGTCCCTGACTCATAATTATTTTTGTTTATTTCCTCTTGTAGATTTTCGCTCCAGTCCTGAAATGCGAGTAAGTTTCATCAAACTTTTGCTTCAGCTGATACGTTATTGATCGATTTGTTTTTTGTATAAATCAGAACGAATTTATTCTCATTCATATTAATTAATTCTCGCTGCTAATCAAAATTAGTATCGAACTTTATCCTGGCGAATTTGTAACCGAATTCGTTACTTTTCCTTTCTCGGCATTTTCAGGTCGTATGTAAAAGAGGTGATTGCCTTTAGCATTCTTTTATAAATACATTCTTGAATACTTACAAAAGAGGTGTATTGATTTATTGGTTATATTGAAAAATTGAAATACATTCATTTGATAATCTCTAGGCGTATTCCCTAATATAATCCATACGGAATAATAAAATAATTTATTATTCAAAAGTCCTTTCAGTATATCACACTGCAGCTAGAGAATTTATTTTTTATTGGATCCTTTAGCTAAAATAACTTATTCCAGCTATTAATATGTAATCGCGGAGCAAACAGAATGTGTTATAGGGCTTTAGTGAAGTTTCTGTGTAAAAATTACGTATGTACAAGCTACGCTGTGTGCAAGTCTGTTGAAATCCAATTTTTACGGTAGCTAATGTAAAATGCTTTCATGACACTTCATTTTTCACAAGTATTCTTTACGTTTTTTGAGAAAGTAAAAAAGTCTTTGATATATGTATGTGTAGCACACATTTGATTTTACAAAATCTAGTTAATACAGTTAGTTCATTTTTGGCAAAATCGATTTGTAATTAGGGGTGTAGTATATATTTTTTACTGCAAACAGTTGGTAAAAAAAATTGAGTTTACCAACTTAAGGGTAATATTTGGTTTCAATTAAATGCTTAACGAATACTTTGTTTTATTAAAGAAGAAGAATTTTTTGATTTAAGAAACATCTACAGGAAAAATTTCTAAGGTAAAGTAAATAAAAATAGTTGGAAAAAAACAATTTCATCAGTTTTGGATAAATTAATTCGATTGGATTATAAAGAAATCTCTTACGATTCTATAAGGCTACAAAAAATGTATTTAAGTGTTTTGTTTAAGCTTTCTAGAAGACTTTAATAACAAAAACTGAAAGCAAATGTGCGTTTTTTAACCCAAAACCAAAATTGAGATTCAAATTCATCTTTGGGCAAACTTAACGAAATATAACAACTCTTATTTTTTTGTTATAATTGTCCGAATTGAACACGTATATGGTTAATTATTTTCAACATAAACTTTTAACAACATCCAGTCTGTTTTGTTATTTCCTTAACATCTTGAAGGTCTGCTTTACAAATGCTTTTTGACGTTTTTTTGGAACACGTCGATATACCAAAAAAAGACGTTCTATCTCCTTGCCAACATCTTGTAGTGTTTCAATTTTAAAGTGACGTACTCTTTCGCATGCGACCAAAACTTCTCGTTGTCCTTGCATTAAGGTTGTAAGTAAGATATTAAAAACACGTTGAAAATAGCTGTCCTCAAACTTTTTAAATCTTATTACGAAATCTTTTCACACTGCGCTATTTTGCACACAAGGAAGATGATTTTTCATTTTCGCGTGGCGATTCGCAGAAAAGTTTTAAAGCTCTTGTTGATTTTCATTGTAACGGGAATGTAATACGCTTGTTTAATGAGTGATACATTATTTTCAAAGTCGTAGCAAGCAGGTGTGAACAAAATTAATTACTGAAGCAATTTTCTAAATGTTCTTTTACACTAAAAGTACTAAATTACATATTTATAATTCAAAAAATTTAAGGGTATTTCGCAAAATTTTAAATAGTTAAGCAGTTTTTGAAAACATATCAATTGTGAGCGCATCAGCAGGGCCGATGAGGGGGGGAGGGTGGCTCCGAATTGTTTGAGAGATTGTTTGATCTCATTATATAAACGGCGATGTTGCTTTAATAAAAACACATGTCGCTCAAAATTGCGTGTTTATTGAATATACCCCAAATCAACTCAAAATTCTGAAAAAAAGAAACTTGAATACAAATGATTGTTTTAAATTGGTTACGGATGAGCTTTAAGGTTAACAGCTTAAAGCTCATCCGTAACCAATTTAAAACAATCATTTGTATTCAAGTTTCTTTTTTTCAGAATTTTGAGTTGATTTGGGGTATATTCAATAAACACGCAATTTTGAGCGACATGTGTTTTTATTAAAGCAACATCGCCGTTTATATAATGAGATCAAACAATCTTTCAAACAATTCGGAGCCACCCTCCCCCCCTCATCGGCCCTGCTGATGCGCTCAGAATTGATATGTTTTCAAAAACTGCTTAACTATTTAAAATTTCGCGAAATAACCTTAAATTTTTGTTTTAAATTGTTGTTAACAATGTACTTGTTTTTGCTTTATGTCAATAAAATCGCCTGACTGAGAAATAGCTGCTTGAATGCAAAAGTTGTATCAGGTTTGTAAGTTCATAAACCGACATCATTATATCGGTATAAAGTCGTTAAATAAAGTACTGAGATGTGCATTATTTTACGAGCTTTTGTAAAATCTCATTTATATAAATGAACTTGAACGATCTATCACATTATGAAAAATTGTTCTGAGATTGTTCAGTACGTTCATTTTTTGGTAGTAAAGTGAAGGTTGGTGGCATTTTCAACAAATTTATTATATTGAGATTATTAAGTAATATGATGTTATTTTTAGTTATTTCAATTACTTTTTTATTTATTATATTTAGTTCGTTACTGTGTTGATAAAAATATTAGTTGGTTAAAAATATGTCCACAATTTCACTCGATGTCATTTGTGTAGTTAGCATAATGGTTCTGTTACCTTTATGTAACATTTGAGATTTAGCACACTTCACGATTAAAAAAAAAAGGAAAAACTGGACAAAAGAAGAAAGGTAGTGAAGCAGAAAATACGGAGCCATAAACTAAAATCCAATAGTTAGAAACAGGGTGGATAAAAATCATGATTTTTTTTAAAAATCAAAAAAATCGATTTATTTGATTTAAATCAGATTTTTTTGATTTAAATCAAATGTACCATATTATCGAATTTAGTGACATATTCACATGCTATTTCTGTTTTGCGCTAATATATTTAATAACCAATATATTTAATTAATTGGTGAATTTTTGTCAAAATGAAAAAGTAAATATAATGATTAAGAGTTTTGAAAAAATCAGTGCTAAATGGTGATGTTTAATTAATTATATACAGGTTGAGTCATTAGTGCGGGATCGGTCGATTGTGGCTAAACGGTTTAAGATATGAAGTTGATTCAAATAAATGCTATTTTATACAACAACACAATAAAAATATTTTCAAATACACAGGGCGAGTCACCTTTCTGGAACTAATATCAACTTTTATATTTCAAATACAACACCCAATTTTTTATTTATTATTTTTGACCGCCTTAATTTTAGCTTTGCATCAATATAAAATACTACAGGTTTTTATACGGCGTTGTAAAAAAAATTTCTAAATTATTGAAGGTTTTAAGTCTTTATTTAAAAAATTCTCCTAAAGTTATTTTGAAGTACAGAGTTGTAATTTGGTATGGACATGCAAAAAAAAATCTCTGTTCGCTCGATATGAAAACATTTGAATCACACATACAGGGGTGTTTATAAATAGGTGGCAATATGATCTTCAAAAGCTCGTAACTCGATTTTTTCAAATGCAAACCCCTTTTTTTATGTCATCGAATTCGTCTTTAAAAGAGCTTCATATTTTGTTAAGTATGTCCTATACCCAAAACTCATACTTTTCGAGATATTCGACATTTTTCTTCAGATCGTTATTAAGCAATAGAGTGCCGCGGAAATTGAAAAAACTGACTGTTCACTTCGCTAACGTCAAAAACTTGTCATTTATTTTTTGAATTATTGCATTTCCACAATGAATATTACTTTACAAGAGCAAATTGATATGGTTTATTCACCATTTCGTGTATTTAATTACTAATAGTAATACAATTTTGTTTTATTATAAATATTATACTGTATCTACTCATATAATCTGTGATTTAAATTGATAAATTTAAAAAAAAAACACTTGATTTAAATCAATGATTTTTTTTAAAAAATCACTTGATTTAAAACATGATTTAAATCGTGATTTAAATCAATTGATTTAAATCTGCTCAACCCTGGTTAGAAACCAGTACCGAGAGATAATTAACAGAAAATTCAAGGAACAAAAAGAAGAAAAAGAGCTGGAAGATAAATCAAAAACATTGATAGAAATATATTTAAGTTTTATAGACTTGAAAAACGCATTCTATAAAATAAAAAAAAGACGTATGGAGAGGCCTAAGAAGAAAGGGAATAGAAATAGAAACAATCGACATAATAAAAAAGGCGATGTACGAAAAAACGGTAAATATTGTAAGAACACAAAATGAAGAATCGGAAGAGTTTGAAACAAAAGAGGGCTTAAAACAGGGATGCGTGCTTAGTCCATTATTATTCTCAGTAGTTATGGATGGGGTAATTAAAGAAGTAAAACAAAAAATTATACCGTTTTACCTAGGCAATTGGAATATTGAAAAACTAAACATAACGGAGCTAATGTTCGCAGACAACATGGTCTTAGTCGCAGAAACAGAAACGAATCTGTAACATAAACTAGAGTCTTAAACCTGGAATTGGAAAAATTTAATATGAAAATAAATACCGAAAAAAACTAGAACTATGGTCGTTACACAACCGAGAACAAAGGGCATAACATCACTTTAAATGGACTTAAGTTGGAACAGGTAGAAAGCTTTAAATATTTAGGAGTGATCATAGAGAAAAATGGAGGAATTGACAAGGAAATAAGCGAAAGGACAGGAAATGTGGAAAGAATATTTAACAGTCTAAGAACAACATTGTTTGAAAATAGAGCAGTTCCAAAACGAACAAAAGTGGAACTGGTTAAGAAGATAGTAACTCCGGCACTTTTATACGGAAGTGAAACGTGGACACCAGCGGCGTGCGGTCCATGGATGCGTTGGATGCGGCGCATCCCCTAAAATTCACGTCAAGAATATTTTTTTTCCGTATCATATTAATTTGAATTTCGTGTAGCTTTATTTCGCTTTGATTTTATTTTTTGTTACGTGATAATTTTATTTATTATATACGATGTTTTGCCTGCTCGAAAATTTGCGTTATAGGTATAATCTACATCCAGCGAGCGGCTGACTAAATATGTGCGATGCACAGCGCTAGCGATTGTGAGCCCGACTGAGGGATGCGTTTCTGATTGTGGATTCGAAATTTGCGTTCTTGGCGCATGCGCACTGCGATGCAGTCCCTAGTCTATTGCCCGCATCGTTGCTTTACTTAACAGCTACGGGAAGCGATTACTCTCATGGTTCCTCTGTGTGGGGCAATTGTTATATGGTAGGGCAGCCGCACTCGATTGATACTACCGCACGCTACAAAATAATCATTTCCCTTGTAAATTGATTTTTGTTTACTTTCTTTAAATCAAGCTTCTTCTATTTAAATAAGCTTAACTTTATTTTTAGTGCACCGTTTCTCTACTTAGAATTTTGATTATTATTTAATACGACCCATAATATGGATGAAACTGTGGTTAATAATCAGGGCATGAAACCGGTTTTTTAAACCGGTTTAAAAAACCGGTTAACCTTTATTTCTTGTCCAAAATTGTGATTTTTAACCGAAACCGAAACCGTTATTTTTAAAGGCAAAAAAAACGGTAACCTTTAACCAAAATAATAAAAAACCGGTTTTTTAAACATCTCTTTTTAATAAAAATTATTTTGAAAAAATACAAAATCTGTATTAAATGTGATTAGTTTACCAAAAGTAATTACTGAATGCTTGATTGTACATATATTACAAAATTATAAATAGATAATATCTTTTTATACTTTGCATTCCAAATCTGAATAATGTTAAAAACCGGTTAAATTAACCGGTTTTTTCAAAACCGGTTTTTTACGGAAAAAACCGGTTTTTCAACAAAAACCGTTATAAAAATAAAGTTCTTGATTTCGGTTAACCGTTAACCAAAATTTTTTTCGGTTTCTAGCCCTGTTAATAATAATTGCAATTTTTGATTGAAAATTTAAAGAATATGAAAAGACTTTTCCAGATTTTCTATTACAATCACTTCAGCCAACTTGTAGAAAATACTTTGCTTTTATGAAGTTAAAAAGTCAATTAGTTTTGTTGTACTCGACTCCCGACTTTCATTTAAAATCTATAAATTGCATAAAAGAATTAATTGTGAAAGATGAGCTAAAAGATGTTTTGACAGAAGTATTTAAATTAATACAATTAATTTGCACTATACCACGAGCGCATCGGCTGAACGATCGTTTTCGACAATGAAAAGAATAAATGCATTCACCAGAAGCAGCCAAAATGACGATAGACTGTCTGCTCTCGCTTTAATATCAATTGAAAAAAAATTGTTGCTTAATATGAAAAATGAAAAAAGATTGTATGATGTTGCTATAGACGAATTTTGTAAAAAAGATCGTAGAATAAAATTAATTTTTAAAAAAATAAATTGTTCGTTTTTTTGGACAGCATCCCCTGGTTGAAAAGTCACCGCACGCCACTGGTGGACACACAAATAAAAATAGTAGCCGAGTAAATGCAGCAGAAATGAGATATCTAAGAAAATTCCGAAAAAAACCCAAAAAATATAGAATCAGAAATGAAACATATAGAGAACAATTAAAGATAAAATCAGTTGAAACAAAAATACAAGAAAGACAGCTGGGATGGTTGGATCACATTTATCGGTTAAAAAAAAAAAATTGACCAGAAAAGCCTATAAAGCAAGATCACAGGGAAAAACCAAAAAAGGTAGACAGAGAAAAACTTGGCAAGACGAGGTTAAAAAGGCAGCAACGGATAGAAACATCAAATGGAAATTCTTCAGGCTTTCGCGGCTGTCGTCCATGTTACAATCTTCGTTCCCGGGTTTGAAACCGCGTCTTCTTGATTTGTGTGACGTTTCGACCATTCTATGTTGGTCTTTATCAAACGACTGAATTGGTGGGTTTGTTGCAGGGTTTATATATCCGGCTGTGGAGGCGTGGTGTTCCGCCTGACGAGTTCGTTTCGCCTCAACGATTTCTTGATGACCGGTTTCCAAATGCTTGGTAGTTGCAGGCCTGTGTCTCTGTTAAAGTTGTTGGGGTTCTTGGCAATTTCCATAGATTCCCTAAATAGTCTAGGCCAGAAGTGGTTGGCGCGGGCCAGTAATTTTGTGTCGTCGAAAAGTATGGTATGCCCCATGTCCTGGGCATGTTCTGCTACGGCCGATTTTTCTATTTGTTTTCTTTTTGTTTGCCCTTCATGTTCTTTAAGGCGCGTTTGTATGCTTCTGCCAGTCTGTCCTATATACACTTTTCCACAGGAGCAGGGTATGCTATATATGCCCGGGTGATTCAATCCTGAGCCAGGCGTTCTTCTTAGTTTACTGGAGAGCGTCACTGGAGCGTTGAAGACTGTATTGATGTTGTGTTTTTGGAGTATTTTCGATATTCTGTTGGTTACTCCTTCGATGTAGGGTAGATAAGTTGTAGCGATGTAGTCCTTCTTCGTTTTCTCCTTCGGCGTGGCACTTTTCTGTATGGCTCGAAGTATATGTCTTTGTTGATAACCGTTTTCCTGCAGAACTCTTGTAAGCATGTTTAATTCTTCTTGGATGGTCTCTGGGGTACATATTTCTTTGGCTCTGTGGATTAACGTGTTGATCACTGATTGTTTTTGGGCCGGGTGGTGGTGTGATGCTGCGTTTAGATACCGATTGGTGTGGGTTGATTTGCGGTATACACTGTGGCCTAGTCTTCCGTTGGCTTCTCTTTTCACTAGTACGTCCAGGAAAGGTAAAGCTCCATTCTGCTCTTCCTCCATCGTGAATTTGATGTCCTTGTGCAAGTTGTTCAGATGTACTAAGAAGTTCTGGAGTGATTCTCTGCCGTGTTCCCAAATGACGAAGGTGTCATCTACATATCGAAACCAGTGTTTAGGCTTTAATCTACTGGAGTGTATGGCTTGCTCTTCGAAGGTTTCCATATACAGGTTGGCGAGTGCTGGTGATAATGGTGATCCCATTGCTGCTCCCGTGGTTTGCTCATAGATGCCTTCCTCATGCATTTGGAAACCGGTCATCAAGAAATCGCTGAGGCGAAACGAACTCGTCAGGCGGAACACCACGCCTCCACAGCCGGATATATAAACCCTGCAACAAACCCACCAATTCAGTCGTTTGATAAAGACCAACATAGAATGGTCGAAACGTCACACAAATCAAGAAGACGCGGTTCCAAACCCGGGAACGAAGATTGTAACATCAAATGAAATGACATAAAAAATCTAGCACAAGACAGAAAAAGATGAAAAAATTTAGCACAACACAACCGTCCTACACCTAAGTACAAGGACTCATGACAAAATAATAATAATAATAAAAATAAACTAATGACTTAAAACGATTTACAAATAAGATTTAAAATTATTATGGGGCTCAAAACGACATAATGAAACAAATAACAAAAAGTGTTGTTATCTTTTATTAAAGTCGAAACTGATCCGGCTCTGTGCGATATTTATACGAATAGTATAAAAGAAACTCTTATGAGATTTCGCATCTATATCTAAGCGTTTACCAGTGCAGATAAAGAAACGAAAATAAAAGCGAAATTAGTAACTTTTCTACTTTAGTGAAATGTCTTCTGTATTTTTATCGATTGTCGCGTAAGCAGGAATGATAAATGGCATAAAACTTCGCGTAGCGAAAATATAGCTAAGTAACTGGAATTTTTTTCTAAATTTCCATTTTATACACATAATGTGCATGCAAAAAGTCCTAGATTAATCTAAACTTGTTTTTTGAAGTTATTAAACACTTGTTTCAGTTGTAATGTGTGTAGCGATTAATTATCTGTCGACGAGGATTTTTGTTCTTACGAGTTTTCCGGCCCTTTTCATTTTGTCGTTTATCTGGAGCTGTCTCAGTCCTCTTTTTTTATTAAGCGGAGAAGTTTGACTCACAGTCGCTAAGGATATATGTAGGAAAATTTGGTCCAACCACAAAAAAACGGAGAAAAAAGTTAAATATCTCGTTAGCATCGGCTCACAAAGAAAGCATTTTTACCAATAACGTCAGCTCTAATCAGTAAATATCACACTTAAGCGTGATATATCTGTAAATTATTTTATAAATACAAACCAAACAGACTCTACCACGGATTAAAAAGAATAAATACAGAAATCAAGAAAAATACCTGACAATACCATTTAGCTATCATCATATTATAAATTTTCATATCTTCTACCCTGTAATAAGATAATTGGCAGCCAAAAATCACAAAAGAAATTACTCATGTATATGAAAGTTGTCAATTTCTTACTGCCTACCCTACATGAAAGTTTTACTTTCGTCACTAGTGGTGAAAATTAACTTTCGCCACTAGTGGCGAAAATACCGTCAATGTCAATGTCAAAAATAAATTGTAAAATTTACGTTTTTTTTAGCTTTAACTCATAATAAACTAAAATTGCGTTAATATAATTATTAAATAATTTAATTTTAATGTACCATTTTATATAAAAGCCTAAGAATGGTACAACAATTATTCTTAAATTTATTTCGTTTGCTGGTTATAAATTTATTTGTGTCAATGTCAGTGCGAAGGTGTCGCTATGGAAATGAAATCGATTAATTAATACTTTATACATAATAATTGTCATTTGGTTCGTTTACATTAACGTTCGTTCTATAACATAATTTTAATTTCGTAGAAAGAATTGCATTTACGACTAGATATGGAATCAGTTTTTTTCGTTCGTGGGATTTCCCCACACGCCGCTTCGAGGCTAGTGAATAAATCTCATCTCACGAAAAAAACTGGACTTTCATATCTTGTTGTAAAATATACTATTTTGAAAGTAATAGGTAATTTTATTACCGTATTCTACTTTTTCTTCATATTCTTCGTCAAGCACATATTTTTTTTGTAAAAAATTTCTTGTATGGTCCTGAAAAAATTAAATTTCTGATCGTGATCCTATTCGCACGTTATCGGTTTCCAACGAAAATTGTGTTTCTCAACATACCAAAAGTTTTATCGCTTTAAGCATTTCCCAATAAACGCGTTATTGAAAGTTTTACCTATCGTCCATTACTTCCTACAAAAATTTCAATAATTTACAGAAAATATAAACTTTTTCGAATTTACTTACTAGCCATATCTGATATCTCTTGTTTTGAAGTTTTATTTTATTTATTTTGTTGCTGAATCGCATATGAGTTTGTAACGAATTTATTCAAAATATTCAGTTTTCTGGATTTTCTTTCGACAACAAATATAAATGCAGTTTTTCAAAAGTTGGTTTAAAAGTTAAAATAACTTGACTCTTAATAAAGTTTTACGCTATTGCCATTTTTTTTTTAATTTCTTCATTTAAAAAAAGTGTGCTGTTTTTTTTTTAGTTGTATGCTAAACTTATGGCACAGGATACTGTAAAAAGCTTCGCATATAGGCAGGGCCGGCCCTAGGGGGAGGGCAGGGTCAGCTGTTTATCAGTCGTTTTCATAATACGCTAGTTCGACAACCTCGCCCTTCTAGTGTTATAAAAAGTTACTTTATAGGTACAAATAAACTAAATACATAGATTTTAGGCATTCGCTGGTTAGATAGTAAAGTAGTCGTCAGTTGTTATTTTACTAGAAACTTTCAGTTAAATTATTTTAAGAAGTATTTTTACATTTGAAAAAACACGTTTGTAATGATCATTTTAAGTAAACTGTTTTTTTTTTTCGCCCCGCATTTATTTTCGCACACAGCCCCGAAAACCCTACGACCGGCTCTGCATATAGGTTAAAAGAACTTGGAAAGTCATTTTTCAACATTTTTTGCACACGGATACTAAATAGAATATGCAGGGTGGTTAGGTGGTCCACATAGAAGCGCCACTATTAGAATCTCGTAAACGGAAGAGCTACAAAGAAGTTTAAATTAGAAAAATTGCTTCCCTTTCTGGGACCTATTTGGTGATGCATATTAAACAAAAAAAATAATAAATGGAGGCCCCTTAGACTGGGGGTCCGGGGATGCAGCCCCTTAAGATACTCTAGTAGGCCCTGTTGGTTAGTGTTGCTTAAATATTGGGTACATTACATTTTTATTAAAGATTATCGTTTTATTGGTAGCGCTCATGTATCAATTTCTGGTAAAAATCATAATTGTAGACCAAAAAATCACTGTTAACTTTTGTTATCCAGCTTACAAAAATCTTTTTTTTTTAATAAGGCTAAAATTGTTCTCTTCATACAGTTTTACCACCCCCCAGTGAACATTCTGTAGGTAGGAGAAGCATCGAATCACAAAGAATTCAATTTTGCTTACAAATTATACAGAAAATTGTCTAATTAATTATTTATGTCGATATAACGGATGTGCTTCCTCTAGATTGATATTTATTTGATGCAAGTATTAATGGGTTAAGCTCTCGAAAGCACTTCATGTCTAGTTAATGTTTTCTTAAGCGCAGGCTTCTCGAATAAATGTATTAACAGCTTTACGTCTTGCCGCAAATTCCACATCATAGAACCAGAAACCGGGAATATTGCAGAACGCAACAATTGCATGTCAATTAAGCACGTGCCCAGACGACCGGTCGACATTCCTTCGGTTAAATCAACGAAATGCCTCCAGCATTCCGACCGCAAATATATTTCCAGATATATTTATTAGTTGTCCCTAACACCCAGACCCAGACGCTCTTTATCGATATAGTTGAATTATTGATTCAATAACTGGTTCTTCATTTCTTATTGTGCTGTGTCGAAATGGTATGAATTGCGTGAATACCACTACATGAAAGTTTTCGCAAAGTTGAGCTCGCTAATGTTTTGTTGCTTAAACCCAAAAATCTTAGATTCACTATTATCCAACTAGAAACAGAAAGATTTTAAATTGCCATCCATAAAACGCAGAACACTTAAAAATCTCTGTTTTATAAAGGAATAAATGTTTATAACGAGCGAGGTTTAAAAAAAAAACTAACATAATTGAGAGAAGTTATCAGTACAAATTATTAGTTCAAAAATTTCCATAATAGCTCTACAATATTCTCGCGATGTTGTAGTTAACTCAAGATAAAGTTGTTGACCCCACCTGCATCATACATAACGTATTGATATATATTCATAGATACATTTTACCGTTAAAGTCACTTGTAGGGACTTTATATCGGGTGTAAAACTTGAAACTGTAGTCGATAAAAATTTATTCAAATGATGTTAGATTTGCGCTTTTGCTACTCATATTCGCCAGCCAACTTAAAGGGAAGGCGGAAAAGAAAATGTTGCGAAAAATTATGCTAAAAAGTACTACTGTGGATAAATAATGACGATAGATTTAAATTTCATGTGAGATCAAAAAGCCCAAGTCTTTTATAAGAAATTAATCAACTATTTAAGTTCTGTTTGTATGGAAAAGTGGTTATTAGTTTCAGTAAATATTATTTTGTTTTTGAAATTCTGTAATAAGAGATTAAACCAGAATTCAACCAGATTCAACCAAAATATTTAAGTGATTCATTTTTATTATAGTATACAGGGTGTTTCTTAAGTATTGCAAAAAATTTCGGAAGGTGATTACCTATCGAAAATTAAGGGGTGTCTTTCAAATTTTTGTGTCTCTTTTCGGTGTTACACCCCCTAAAGGGAAGCGGTAAAATGTAGGAGAATGATATTTGGTATATATCTTATACTTATTAAAAGGTTTCGCATAGTAATATTTTCAATAATCTCCCACCTTCACAGGGGGCTGAAAAGTGCGACCCCTGTTGTTTTTTTTTTAATCAGAACTTAACCCTTTCCTGCATTTTTGTGTTAGACTAATGTAATTTAAAATATTTTTTTTAAAGCTTGTTTTATCTAGAAATAGGAATAAATTTTATACGAAAGACACCCCTTAATTTTTGATAAGAAATCACCTCCCGAATGTTTTTGCAATATTTAAGTTTTTTTTTTAATTTACTTATGACTAAACAGAATCGCTTTTTAAACATATTTTCCAACAATTCTGGACTGGTCACTCGTTAATAGATATTTTTATTTATGAATAAATAAATAAATATTGTACCAACGAAAAAAAGAGAGTCCTGGAACAGGTAGAGAGTTTTAAAAATAAAATAATTATTGGTGGAAATAAAAAAGTGATTTTTAATCTCTCATTAACTTATGTATGTTTAAAATCAGTATTTTGGTTTCGTCTTTAACAAAGCAATTTACGATTAATCAATTAATGATTGCGAGTTAATTAATACAGTCGATGTTGTCATTCCTGTGTACTTTGTTTCTGTGTTAATGTTAATGAATATGTAAATTTTATGTAGACAATAATTATTTTCCACAGACCTCGTTGTAATGCTATAATTTACAAACACATTTAAATGTAAGAAGCTACAAAATTATTCGTTTTCGTTAAATTTATTTTTGAAAATTATCCTTAGTTATTAGTTTATGTTGCGGTGATTTTACAACAAATTTTAGTTTGTACTATTGGGAAATATAAATAAAGAAAAGTAAGATAATATTTATTTGCTTTGTTTGTAAATTTTTGTTTGTAAAAGAAATGTTAATGTTTTTGTATTAGGATACAATTAAATTGGAACCATCTCCCTGAATTTAAAAAACCACGACTGACAAGCAATATTTGAATCTCGGGGATTTTACAACTAATATACATTTAAAAGCTAAAGAGATCCTTGTAAATAAATTGTTGTATGTAAGTTTTAAAAAGTTTTTACAAGAAATAAAGTGTTAATAACTTAGTAGTTTATGCAAAAGTTTTCAACTTTGCATAACTAGTTTGACAACTTTACACACATTAGTATTCGTTTTTGAAAAATTGAAGTTCCTATTTTCTGTTTTCCAGCTGTACTCTTGCTTGATATACAGGATGTTCCAAAAATAATGAGCATCCTAAATATCTTGGTTGTTTTTATAATCCTTAATATTATTATGTCATGTGCAATATTGGCAGGAAAATATTTTCCAAAAAAGGCTTTAACCCACTCATTTACCAAATGCCACTAGTAATTGTGATCAGAGCCGCACTAAAAAATGTTTAAAAAATTCAAGCGATTTTATTTTAGTTGGCATAATAGCTGATAATTTTTTTTAGATTTTTTAGTCTTGTGGTTTAATTCTGAGTAGGGGAAGTGTGGGTAAAACGGGATACTTAACGTTTTGAGCCATTATTTTAAGGTGTCTGTGAAATATTTAAACAACGTTCGGTTAAGGTATACAATTCTTAATTAAAAATTAAAAGTAAACAGGGAAAAAATTCAATTTATATCAAAATTTCCCATTTTACCTTCACGTGTTGGTAATGTGGGATACACTGTAGAGGTAAAATGGGAAAGTTAGCAACACATTAAATCTGCAAACATAAGTCACAAATGAAATTATTGTCTTCCTCATCAGCTAAATTATTTGTTTCCCATCCTCTACTGCTTTATAACAAAAATAAAGGAAACAATAAAAGTTTCTAGAATGCGCATCAAAAAATCTTATCCCATTGTACCCATTTTACCCGCACCAGCAAATTTCTTTAAAAAAAAACTAAAATAAAGCTAAACGTAGAAAGCATTGCAAATACGCTGACAGTGCATGGACTTGTCTATACATTATGGTTATAAACACAGGCACAGTGCTTACCTTTTTGGGTCTCACTTTTTACAGCACTAATTTACCATATGCAATTTATAGGTTATTACTGTTAATGCGTACAACGCAGTTCTATAATTTTTCCCGCTAAATCAGGGCAACCTATAAGATGTTTCACATAAGTTTTAAATAGATGGCGTTTATGAAAGGAAGAATTGTTACAATTTCCCATTTTACCTCACTGTCCCATTTTAGCCGCACTCCCCGTACAGCAAATAAAAAAATAGTGATAAAGAGCAGGAATTCGCAGAATTTGGTAATTGCAGGAACTTTTTATTCATGCTTATAAGTTTTAGCTGTTTTTATTGTTTATTTTGTAAAACTCAGTATTGGAAATGGGTGCAATTATGTTATTGCTTTGAATTAAGTTTAAAACCAAACAAATAACAAACAATACTGAAGCCTGCCACATATTAAAAATCATTGAACCTGAACGAATTATTTTAAGCTACTGTATTTTTTTTAGTTACTGTTAAAAATATTACCACGTATAAATCAGGTTTCCCCGTTTGGCATTCCAACCCTTATAAGTAACCATTTAACTGAGGATAATAAAAATTAGTTGGTTTATATTATAAACAATTTGAGGTCTTTTGGCACTACTGTGACATTTATTTATTTATTTGTTTTTCGGTTGTCCCGCTCTCCTTAATTTCATTGTTTTTAAAAGAACTTTATTCTTAATACAGCATCGCAATAATGTTAATATGTTACATAGGGTAGGTTAAAAAAAAAAAACAGTAAAACGGCATTAGACGATTCAATAGGTAATGTAGTCTATTCATTTGCTTCCAATCTTTTGTTTTGTCATTCATAAGTTGTGACAACTGTTAGTTTTTTAAAATTCAATTTTTACTTTTTAGTAAATACATACTGTTTACTTATAGTTTGCTTGTACAATAAATTTAAATTAATGTTATTTTTTCTGGGATTAAGATACTTAATAGTCTTCTCTATCTAACAACAAAACAAAAGTTTGGAAACAAATAAACAGCCATTTTTACCTACGGAGTCATCCAATGACATGTAACAGTTTGTTTTTTTTAAGTTTTCCATTAAAACATATTAACAGTTTTGAACTGCTGTATTAAACATGAAACTCTCTTTAACAGGCCATTTTTTTAAAATAGTGGTGCAATAATGGATTTTTGGGATTAGGATAGGTTTAAGAAATCAAATTTATTAAAGTATACAAAACAAAATTACATTCTACACTAAATATTGTTATTATTATATTTAATTTTTGTCCCAAATTTACTTGAGGTTATAAAAATTAACTAAAATAGTGCATTTGTAGTCAAAATTGCTTCCTCTTTCTAAAAATGTAAAAATATACAGGGCGTTCCTTTGAACTAACAAAGTTAGGGTCGTTTCTAGAGAAACCGGAAGTGAAATAAAAGTGTACATATATTTAGAAAGACCGGTTTTTTGCACATATCGCATGTTTAAATTTCAGTTGTCTTAAATTAAAACTAAAGAAATAAAGGGGGTGAGCCTGATTTCAGCTACACCTGGTATATCTTTTTGTATTTGCTGTTCATGGCTGCTGTAGGCACGGTATACTAAACAGTTTAGGATAACTGTTAAAAATATTAGGCGACATTTTCGCTAGATGGCGATAAGTCGGAGAAGCGTACGCCATCAATTTTCGATAGATGGCGATAAGTCTAACAACCAGTTCGTGCACCAAGTCTAAGTTAGATTTTCATTCAGAACAAAATTAACTTGGAAGTTCGATTGTATATAAATGCGTAAGTGTAAGGAAAACTTCTATGTAAAATTTTTTTTTTTTATATTTTTACTCACTTGGCCTAATCACAGGTGGTAAAAAGGTTTACCATGGACTTTTAAAAATTCAGTGCGAAGTATACTTCCCACGGCCCGCGAAAGGGGATGCCCCGAACGACCAATGGTGCTTTTAAAAAAAGATGGTGGCATAACACTAAAACAAATGAATTATTACATGTTGCAGTTGTACCAAAAATGTTAAATTGTTTATAACATAAGTCTACCAATGTGACATTATCTTAAATTAATTACTTTGGTACCTATAGAGTTGCGAACAATAAACTGGGACAGCCAGTATTTAACAAATACCATAAACTATCAAAATACCTTAAACATAGATTTTTTTCTCGATTCTCAGCCTATTTTTTGACTTTACCTTGCATAATATTTTGTACTTAATTTAACAAAAAATTGCCAACTGTTACTTAAAACCCGTAAATTCATACAGTTTTTTAATTTTTTTTTAAAAGTTTATTTATGTTGGGAAGTTTTATATTCAGATGAAAAGTGGCGGCGTAATGCTGATATTTTATAAGTAATAAGTAAAATGCATTTTCGCTACTTAATTAACCGTCAGGCAAATATTGTGCTCTTGACTGCAGCTCATTGTTTCGCACTTCAAATGAGGTTTGGAACTTGTAGATGCGCTAAATTATTCGACAGTATTTGTTATTGATTGCGGTTTGTAATCAGCATTGTGTGCTGCTCCGCTAACAATAATATATTCCTAGTGTATACGTCTGGTGGTTGTACGGATATAGTTCCGGTAATGAGAGGATTATGCTCATATGTTTAGCAATTATTAGTCCACAATTGGATGAAATGCTACATCTGAGCTGTTTCAAAATCTGGAAAATAAGCGGGCGAGCTCCGCGTACCTTTATGATCATTAATTTTAGAACGGATTGTAAATTATTAATAAATAAACAACGTTGCCTTTAATAATGGAAGTTTTTAAAACTGCGGTCAAGAGAGGCACAGATTTGCTGGAAAAATTAAAAAATTAATTAAGCTCATAAGAGCTTAATTAGAACAATAATTCTTTTGAAAAGCATTTTTCGACGGACTAATCACCTAGTAATTATGTTGCACACGCAGTTTTAGGTTAGCTAAACCTTTGGTATGCAGAAGGTTTGTTCCAGCGAGCGATTTAAAACCAATTCATAGCAAAGTACCTGAACTGGTTTATTCGCAAGCGTGAACTATGTACTAATAAATGTATTGCCCAGTATTAGCCGTTTTTGGAACGCTTTTACGACCGGCCCAACTGTAAATGACATTTGTGTCCATTGGGTTCATGGAAATGTACGCATCGCTAGGGTAAACTCCAGTACTAAATGGGCTTGGGAGGGCGATGCATAGCTACCAGAGCTCACGTTAATTATGAACAGCGCATGCGTGTAAAAATCCAAGTGGTAGTACATGCCTTCATTCACGTACTGTTTTGACCGTACACTGACTAGTTCACGTATTAATTTTATAACAGTTGGAACAGCCGACTAACCGTCCCGTAAACTATCAGACACTGTTCTGGAACGCGATATCGATACTGCGCAGAATCCTGATAGTACATTGGATCGTCCATTTTGCTGGAACAAACCAAGGTACCCTAGAGCAGTGGTTCTTAACCTTTTAGTAGTCGCGGCTTCCTAGTTTGTAGTAACAAAAATATTACGATTTATTTAAGAAGATATCTCTTTGATGGTTAGAGTAAAATAAGGAGCAAAAAATATTAATTTAAGGATTTCAATATTTTAAAAAGTAAAAACGTTTTATAAATTTTTCACGCCCCCCCCCCCCAGGGGGTCGCGGCCCCCCGGTTAAAAATCGCTGCCCTAGATTATAACTACCCCTATTATTTCGTCGGTCTTAACTTTCATCTTTAACAAAATAAGGTAAATGTTTGGAAAGACAATTAAATTTTCCATAAGACTGTGTAAAAAAAAGGGGTGTTGTATTTAAGAAAAATGAGTTATCGATGTTTAAAGTTTCACAAGTTTGACCAAGCATAAAAAACGTCCTGTACAATATTTTAAAAATTTAACTAACGCAAAGTGTGAAATAATTTATTGTCAGTCTACATTTTACACTAAATTTTACTGCCATTTCAAAGTTTTAAATGCTAAAATTTTTAGAAGCGTCAAATCGCTTTTAATTTTCATGAAAATGTAAATTTCACGAAAACGGTTCACTTAACATAAATACACAAAAAACTGCAGCACAGCCTTAACCCTAGGAGGTTCAACCAGGTCTGTGCAGACCTTTTGCTTGTAAACGTGTGTATAACTTTTTTGTTTTGCGTGTTAGAGACGAAGCCGTCCATGACTTCCTAGAAGCGGCTGTGGCGAACACAATGAGCACAAAATCAGACCGCTTATGTGTTTGTGTTCGGTTTTATTCGTGTTTACAAATGAAATGGTTCAAACGGCACAACCAGGTCTGTGCAGACCTATGAATGGTATGAATGGTGGGGCAGGCAATTGAAACCGGTTTTGACTTGTATGTGTGTAAAACGTGTATGTAGAACGTGCTCATGAAGAACTTGGAGCGTCTATATGTCCCGGGTGCCCAGATAACTATTGATGAGCAATTGTTCCTGTACCGAGGCCGCACGCGCTTCACGCGCTTCACCCAGTATATACCGTCGAAACATATTTACACACACTTTTAGGACACCTGCCAATGCATTCCCATACAAATCCCATATAGGTCTGCGCAGACCTAGTTGTACCAGTTAGCGCCAAAAAATCCCTGAACCTCCTAGGGTTTTAAACAAACATTCAAAAACCTTAACACACACATTTAATTTTGACGAAGCAGTAATTTTACAAAAAGAAATAAAAGAAAAACCAAGACAAATCATAGAAATGATCGAAATACAACAACACAAACACAGTATCAATGATAAAACAGATATTCAAAAGTTAAGCTCCATATATAACAATTTAATCAAACCCAACCAAATTAGTTAACAATAACATTCAACAAATCCAACCCTGTACAAATTATTTGGCAACTCATTAGCGACCTCTTCGCATCAATATTTTAAAGCTACAATAATACATCCGGTTCAGCTGACCATGTTTTTAATTTGTTAAATTGTGTTCGTCTTTTTATCCATCAAAATATCACATTTTAAATTACAAAAAAACACTATAAAGCATGTAGAATTGTTTGTGCAAGAACTTAGGTAAATAACTTATGATATAGTCTTATATAATACTTAGTTTGTAGTAATATATTATATTTTAGCATGTACCATATTGATTAACATTAAAAACCCACTGGAAAAAGATGCAAATTAAGCATCGAAACGTCGTGGTAGTAAGAAGGGAAACAAGTATTTAATTTTCCACCTTTAAAACCCAGTAAAATTTAAAGTTTATATATATATGTATATATAATCATTATTATTATATTATCTGTTTACATGTAAGAATAATAGTAAACACGATAATAATAACTCATTATGTTTCAATTTTTCACTCCAAAAAAATGTCTATAGTCTATAGTGTATCTAAATCTAATATGGGGATATATAATTTTATATGTGGCCCGCGGAGTTATGATGCATTTCCAAAGTGGCCCGCAAGATCATTTGGGTTGGCCACCCCTGCTTTAGACCCATACAACCTTTCACAATTTTTGAAGTAATTTTAAACAGATATCGAAAAAATATAAAAGGTGTTGTATTTAGAATTCCGGTTGAACCGGAAGTCGTGTTGCAACAGCAATATTTTCACCGAATTCGGAACATACAATAACGATCAGATCTTTAAATTTATTGGTATATTTTTAAAAGTGTTCTAGATTTTTGTCCGTTTCCATATTTTGACCAGCACTGTATAATAATCGTTCAAATGTTTTTGTATACTCGCGATTTAACAAGTTTTGGCCAGTGCTCTAATAATAGAATAATATTTTTTTTTAAGGATCTCTTGTAGAAATACTGGACCAGTCTTAAAACTATCTTTTTCTACCTAATAAGAGGTTTTTAAAAAATTGTTCTAATTAAACTTATACTTTTATCGTTTATTTAATAATGTAAGACGACATAAATAGTACAAAAGCCTACTGTACAGTCTCCAGGAAACGAGAGCAATCGTATGCGTCTTTTTTTTCAACAAATATTTTCTTTTTATCCGATGTAAACACAGATATAACATCTGTCTCGCGATTTGTAGAATTTCTAATGCAAATACAGGGTGAATCATACCACTATGGATGGAAGTGCGAAGATCTTGGATTGTAAACCTCGACAGATCTGGGGTTGAATGCATAACAAATAACTAAGTGGATATACTAGGTTGTATTGATGCTGGTTGCCACTCAAGATGCGGGACTGATTTACATTATGTCACATTTACATTGTCGCCTTCGAATAAGTTTCGCATAAGCACCTTATTCTGCTAAAATTACTTTTATATTCTTTTAGAAAAAGTATTGTAAAAGAAACAGATTTGACCAGAATTCGTGAGGCATTCATTAAATAATAAATAAACGACATCCGTTTAAATGGTCGAAGCCTTGTTAACGCGTTTAAACGTCAACCATAAACAAATTAATACAATTAAGAGTAAAATTTCAATGCAAATAATTTGGGAATAATGTGACGACACCCCGCACAAAACAATTACTTTCATTTTCCTCATGGATTAAGTCAAGCAAAATTAAATAAAAATTAGTTACTTATCATTATGAAGGATCTCGTTAAAAATACTAGACTACAGTCATTTCGTGAATAGTAGTCTTATTTTCCGATCATTTTACTATCAAGATACAATATATTAACAATCTAGACTTTCAAAAAATTGACACACTTTTTTAAATCGCCGAAAATTCATCATAAACACAAAAATACGCACGAAAAAGTTTAATGAACTAATAAACAAACATAATTGTGGTTTAAATGCAGTTCCTGGAATGTAAACAATCAGTTATACATCTGTTAAAGAAATTTGTATTCAACAAATATTGTCAAATACGTTTGAATTTAGCCATCATACGTATGAAATTTCAAAACAACTTGATAGCAAGATTAAGCAAAAAAACACCCTAATAGATGAATAGACGCTAAAAATCGAGACATGAAGTAACATGATGATACAAAAAATCGTTAAATCGGGGTTTGTTAAATCCTCTTAAAATTGTTTTAAACACAATTTTAGTTAGGGGAGACCGTGAATGAAAGTAACAT
Source organism: Elmis aenea (assembly GCA_947652605.1). Lineage (NCBI taxonomy): Eukaryota > Metazoa > Arthropoda > Insecta > Coleoptera > Elmidae > Elmis > Elmis aenea. The sequence continues at coordinate 10,933,222 of OX393584.1, forward strand.
TTTTTGTTTTTATTTAATTTCTCATAAATATAACAAGTTTTTTACATCTAAATTGCTTTAATGATAGATTGGACAATTGTCTTCCTTCCAAGATATTTATTTCATATGTTTTTAAAGCATATGGGAGATTTTTTTTTCTGTAGTAAGACAGCTGTTACTTCCAACCTCAACGTTGGGGCTAAAAGTAACGTTGACCGGGGTAAGTTGTAACGGCAAAATAATTTACACAGCTGATAAGTAGTGGATATTAGTAGTTATTTATCAATAAAATTAATATTTGATTTCAAAATACACCTTAGCAATATTCAATAATGTGAAGGAAAAAATGCAAAAAATTGGAAAATTAATCCGACAACTTTTGTATGTTCTCATTTACGAAGAAAACCACCAATTATGTGCTAAGCTAAGGGTGAACATTTGCAAGTGAAAACATCGATTGGGGTTGGTTGTAACACTGTTACTTTTGATCCCAAGTGTACACAAAACAAATTGGAGGGAATCCACAATTAACCACGATTCCAACGTCAAATTGTATTACATCCACCAATAGCCAACAAAATTTGGAACATAATAATTATTTATAAATACATTTTTATTCCTCTTTTAGAGATCGCCTAAAAGTCACTCGACCGGTGATACAACACAGTAACTTTTAGGCGAAAAATAGTGACTGGCTGGCAAAAACTTAATCTATGAGAGATGAAAACTAGCAATGTAGGTAGAGAGGTGGATGTAAATGAACATTGCCAAAGAGCTTAGGGCAATAAATAACAAAAATTAAAGAAACTATACTGTTACAATCTACCCCTGTTACTTTTATCCACAGTCTCCCCTGCCCTCTGATTTAAAATCCAAAAACATTTCTTAAGCTTTATCAATATTAATTAATAATAAGTTTTAGTTTAACATAAGCTAGATGAATTTTATGTGACAGTTTTTTTTTTGTTGCAGGTAAGGAAGCTTTTTGCAATACACTTGCTTCAACTGTAAAATCGTTATCAGTAAGTAGTACTTTGGAATTTTACTGTAGGACAATGCTTAATATCCTTAAATGAAGACACAGCTTTTGTGAAATTTTACACTGATTAACGACGCTGGTAAAGGAAACAACAATTTTGATATTCGTATTAAAAAGAGCAAAGTAAGCAGCGATTCGTATAAAATAATGCTTACAACAAAAACGTAATTTTATGATTATAATTACATTTAGCAGTAGGTATATTCAGGGTCGACTGAGCCCCTAGGCAAATAATCATTGAACGGGCCCTTATAAAGTATTTCTAAAAATAGGAAAAAATTTATTTTTATATTGTTGAATAAGGTAAAGTAAAGTCATTGGAAGAAGTCGAATTTTTTGAATTACTTTGTTATAAAATAGTTTTAAAATTTTTATCAACAAGTGCAAACATAAAATAACGAAACACAAAACATTGGTTTATTTGTAAAACAAAAATATTTACAAGGGTACATTTCAAACTTTTTCTTGGCAAATATATTGACAATATCTTGCAATTTTAATACTTTAAAACAGGGTTGATAAAAATCATGATTTTTTAAAAAAAATCGATTTATTTGATTTAAATCAGATTTTTTTGATTTAAATCAGATTTTTTTAAAAATTAAATCAAATGTTCATATTTGCATGCTATTTCTGTTTTGTGCTAATATATTTAATTCATTGGCGAATTTTTGTTAAAATAAAAAATTAAATATAATGAATAAAAATTTCGAAAAAAATCAGTGCTAAATAGTGATGTTATATATAATTAAGTCTTTGTCTTAACAAGCAATAAACAGTATGATTATATTTATATTTCAAAGTGTAGTATATGATCTACAAAACCATGCTTGCTATTCATCATCAACTATATGTGACCTGTGATCGAATTCTATGCCTGAAAATACTTGTCTAAACATGCAAATGCAGTTTTGTATGTAAGGGTATCCCAGATTCTGTTATTCAGTTCATTTTAGTTAGCAAACGTGTACACATCACATAAATAAACGCAACATAATGTCAGGAAGGAAAAGGGATAGTGTTTGGCAACATTTTATAGAAAAATCAAACAAATTGAAAGGGAAAGCTGGGAGCAGAGCAGTTTGTAAATATTGCAAAGAAGAAATACAAGGTCTGGTACAAAGATTAAAAGCACACCGTGAAAAATGTCAGAAGAAACAAATGCATATGAATGAAGTTACTGAATGTAATACAGAAGATACTGACACAGATTCTAATCCTACCACCATAGAAACAAGTCAACCGAAAGAGTTTTTTGATCCACAACCTAGTACGTCTAGAATGGATACAAATACAAATATAAGCTCACCACCTGCTAAAAAAAAAAAAGAAATGACTGAAAATTTATTAATGAAATCATTTGTAGTGCGTACTTCTAACGAGTTAAAGAAAAATCTTGATAGACAAATCGCAAAAGCTATTTATGCGACAAATAGTAGTTTCAGATGTATCGAACAACCAGAAGTGATAAAAGCAATCGAAATGTTACGGCCAGGTTATTCACCACCTTCTAGGTTCGCTGTATCTTCAACATTATTAAATGAAGTGTACATGGAAGAAAAAGAAAAATGTCTTGCAAAATTAACAAATAGTTCGGTTTGCCTTTCCTTAGATGGTTGGTCAAATGTACATAACGAACCGATAATTTGCGCTACTGTAACAACAGATTATGGATCAACCTTCCTCCTTGAAAGTATAGATACATCAGGACATGCACATACAGCCGATTATTTAACAAGTATAGCAATCAGTTTAATAAATAAGTGCAAAACTCAATATAATTGTGCAGTTTCAAGTTTCGTTACAGATAATGCAGCTAATATGAGCAAAATGAGAGAAAACATTAAAAATGAAGTAGGTAACCGATGTAAATGTGATAACCTATGGATGTTCAGCACACATTCTAAATTTACTTTCCAAGGACTTGCAGATACGCGATATTAAAGAAAATGTTGTGCATGTTGTTAAGTATTTCCGTAATAATCATTTGGCAAGTGCTAAATATAAAGCTGCCGGAGGTAAGGCGTTAGTTAATATTGCCTCAAGACGTAAGATGGAATACTCTTGCAGATTGCTTGGAAATATTTACACAAGAATGGCAGAAATTGTTACAAATTTGTGAAGAGAACAAAGACCAAATTGATTCTTTAATATTCCAAAAGGTGTCTAACATTAAACTGAAACGATCGGCAGAAGATTTTTTAAAAATAATAAAACCAATTTCCGTAACTTTAGACAAATTACAAAGAACAGATGCATTTTTAGCTGATGCTGTAGAAGCATGGAAAGAACTTGAGGCTGTTTTTGATGATACTATTACATTAAATATTAAACAAATGGCTGCATTTCAAAAACGATATGCTCAAGCTTTGACACCGTACCATTTTTTGGCTTATTTATTAGACCCTAGAAAAACAAAATTTTCTTTAAAATATAATGAAAAAGACGCAGCTTTAAAAGTAGCAGCAGAAAGTTACCCACACAGTGGTTTATTACCCATAATAATAAAATTTGAAGCTAAATCTGATCCATTTAAATCTGTTATGTTTAGTGAGGAAATTATTAATAATGTTACTCCAATACAGTGGTGGAAATCACAAAAAGATGTTTCCGATATTAATAAAGTGTTGCCAATATAAACACAACTAATGTGCAGTGTTCTTCGGCCTCAGTTGAAAGAATTTTTTCAACATTTCGATTGGTCCATTCGACAATAAGAAATAAACTGGGAACTGAAAAGGCTGCAAAACTGGTATTTTTATTCCAACATTACAATACCAAAAATTTATAAATGTTTATTATTATATATTATTTTAAATGAACTACGTTTCGTTACGTTACGTATAAGTATGTATTTAATACGTATATACATATAAGAACTGTTGTTTTTTTTTTAAATACTTATATACATATATACCTAATGTTTTTTTTATTTGAGAAAATAAAATTTTGTTTTGTTATAAATGTTTTATTACCTACTCATATAATAAGTGATTTAAATTGATGTTTTTTTTTCACTTGATTTAAATCGTGATTTAAATCAATGATTTTTTTAAAAAAACCACTTGATTTAAATCTGCTCAACCCTGCTTTAAAATGATTTTTGCGTCATACAAAAAATGCTAAGGAGTTAAGTTTTTTGTGACAATGTACTGCAAAGATAATTTAAACATTTAAAGTATGTTTTAAAATTAATTAAAAACCCACGTTCACCAATCGCATTAATAAGCAGTAAGTAAATTCTTAACAGAAGTTCAACATTTAGGAAGGTTTAAGTAATAGGATTAATAATTATGAATTTATTAAGAATGTGAGGAGTTTTCATGTTATTCTTAAAAGCTTAATTATAAAAATTATTTATTTTTCCTTCAAAGTTTTCAGTTTTATGAAACTATTATAATTTTCGTTATTATAGAAGAAATTTATTTCTAAACAAAAGACATCAACAAACAATATGTACTTTGTTAGGACGATGGACCGGGCCCCAATAAATCACGGGCCCCTAGTATTGGCCTAGTTTGCCTAGGCGAAAAAACGACCCTGAGTATAATATGGGACATGATTTTACAAACATACAGTGCCGTTTCTGAGTACTTGGCCGCCCGCGTGCTAACGTACGTTTCGCCGCCCCGGTAAACAAAAAAATTGAAATAAAAAAATAAATAATTGTCGTTGCAAGTATTATATTTAACAACATGTATACAGCGTCATTCAAAAAGTCTGCAACAAATGGGAAAAAATTTTATTATTGATTTCTCAAAAAAAATTTATTTTTGATAAAAGTTGGTGCATGGTCTAAAACTAATTTTAGGATTAAAAAAGTTTAACAAAAAGTCATAAGACACTGGATTTTAAGGATTTTTGAAATATTTGCAAGAGCAAAGTGCCCTTATTTTATGAGTTACAAAAGCAATTTATAGGAAAAAGTTATTTAGAATCTCAAAATAAGGCTAGATTTATATTTTGAAGATCAAATTCAAAATTTTATTTTTTAAGATATTTTAACATTCAAAAAGTCTGCAACAAATGGAAAAGTTTTTTATTATTGATTTCTCAGAAAATTTTATTCTTCATTAAAGTTGGTGCATAGTCTAAAACTAATTTTAAGATAAATACAAGTTTGATAAAAATTCATAGGACACTAGATCTTAGCGATTTTTGAAATATTTTTGAGAGTAAAGTGCCTTTATTTTAAGAGATACAAAAAAAATATTGGAGAATAAAGTTATTTAGAATTTTAAAATAAGGCTAGATGTAAATTTTGACGGTCAAATTCCAAAATTCCAATTATGTATTACAAAATTTTAAGCACTTTACTTTTGCGAATATTTCAAAAATCGCTAAAATCTAGTGTCCTATGACTTTATTAAACTTTTTTTCATTTGAAATTAGTTTTGGACCATGCACTACCGTTTATCAAGAATATAATTTTTTGAGAAATCGATAATAAAAGCTTATCCATTTGTTGCAGACTTTTTGGATGTTAAAATTTCTTAAAAAATAAAAATTAGAATTTGACCTTCAAAATTTATATCTAGCCTTATTTTGAGATTCTAAATAACTTTTTCCTATAATTTTTTTTTTACATCTCCTAAAATAGGGGCACTTTACTCCTGCGAATCGTTATAATTTAGTGTTCCATGACTTTTATTGAACATTTTTTCATCTTATAATTAGTTTTAGACCATGCACCAACTTTTATCAAGAATAATATTTTCTGAGAAATCAATAATTAAATTTTTCCCATTAGTTGCAGACTGTTTGAATGACTGTAAATTTGTCATTATGTGTAAGAGGGATTTTCAGCGCCATCTCTTGCGCCCTTGGCACTTGTCCCATTGCCAATTGCATTGCTATCTACATTGCTACGGTACGGTATACAACTGCCGATTGAGTAAATAAATATAATCGCAATCTTCACTCTCAAGTCGAAATTACGGGATAAGCAAACTGGAGAGTGATTTACGCGTTTTTGCAATTTTTTTTGAATAGTATGGGATTGAAATCTTTAATCCTTGATCATTTTTACATACTATTTTTCAAACTAATATTTTATTTTTAATTCTTGTGAAACATTAAAGACCGCAAGGGCAGCATTTGGCCGCCCTCTAAATCGGCCGCCCACGTGCGGGGTACGCTTTCGCCCCCCGCCAGAAACGGCCCTGCAAACATATAAAGTTCCAATTATATCTTCGCATCTAGACTCCAATGTAGGAATTGTCATTTTACAGGGTTGGAAGTTTCTTAAATTGTACGTTATTATGTAGGCTTACTTAATAGTATCCTGGCTATTTAATAACGTTTGTATTAATATCCGAGAGACAGTGGAACGTAATAGATTATTCCTACCACAAGGGTTCAACTGGAGATGAACACAGAGGGCTAAGGGCGCTAGCTTCCCTTTTATTAATTAGAGATTACTTTTGTTATTTTTGTTGCCTTATCTTAATGTTATTGTGTCGGATTTTATGTCCACAGATTTATCCTGAAGTGAATTTACGAAAAAAGATATCGGAATATTATTTGAATGTAAAACTAACTGTTGCAAGGAAATACTAATTCTTAAAATAATTGTTCAAACGTCTTTGTGAGTAAAAATTTGTCCGGTAATCGATTTGAAAAGTGATTTTTGCTGATAGAAACCCTCTATTACAGTCACAGCTGCAATAAAATTTTTGAAATAACAATTCAATAAGCTCATGTAACCCCTGCAAGGGTTACAATTTTAATTTCACCCCAACAGGAAATCCAACCCTTTGAAGCGAGACAAAGTGTAATGTAATTGCACAATATTGGTGAACATTAAAATTTGCTAGTTATTTTATGATGTTATTCATGTATTTATGTTTGCCTGTAAACCTGCCATTGTCTATATGTATTTAAGGTTTCTATTTTAATATTACCTTTTACTGCTATTTCACACTTATAATATTGTATATTATGACGAACAATAATGATAGCAAGTGTACCTGTTTTAAATAAAATATCGTTCACAAGAATAAATCTGTTAAATCAACTACATTAAACTGAAATTAACGTCTTCCAACATATTCAAGTTAATCTAAATTTTTTTGTGTACAATTTTTAAATCGCGGTTTTAACAAATTGAAAATAAAAACTTTTTATTTGTCCTGTATATACTCTCTTAAATATTGCAAATACTTCGGGAGGTAATTCCTTATCGACAATTAAGGGGAGCTTATATATAATTTTTTTCCTTAGACGTCTCCTTTCGGAGCTACACCCCCCTAAAGAGGAGCGGTAAAATGAGGTTTTTATTTTATTTCTCAAATTTGGAGATGTGTAGGAGAATGACGTTTTGTAGATGTTTTACACTTATTGATAGGTTTCCCACATTAATATTTTTAATTATCTCCCACTTTCACGAGAGACTAAAAAAGGCGACCCCCTGTTGGTTTTTTTATCAGAACTTTTTGAAGGGTAGAAAGTTTGCAATAAAAAAAAATATTTGAAAGCTTGTTTATTTAGAATATTTTTTTAAATTCTTTTCATTTTCCTGTAAAACTTACAGTTTTTGAGAAAAAATTAAATTAGTGAACATGAACCATTAAATATTCTAAAATAAAACTATTCATTTTGATGGCTATCACGGTTTGTTTATGTTCGTATTGGGTAGAATGGACGGAAGTAATTCATTTTGAAGTCTAAGAGGCGACAACCCGACAACACCTGTCAATTCTACTCAATATGAACATAAACAAACCATGGCAACCACCAAAATGAATAGTTTTATGTTAGAATATTTAATGGTTCATGTTCACTCATTTCATTTTTTACTCAAAAACTGTAGATTTTACTGCAAAATTTAAGCAGTATTTTTTTAAAAATAAATTAGGCTTTCAAAAAAAGCTTTTAAAATGCAAAATTTCAATTTTCCAAAAAGTTTTAAGAAAAAATCAGTCCCTTGTGAAGGTGTGAGAAATTTAAAAATATTACTATGGAAAACCTTTCAATGAGTACAATCATCTATTAAATGTCATTCTCCTACACATCTACAAATTTGACAAATAAAATAGAAACCTAATTTTACCGCTCATCTCAGGGGGCGGGGGTGTAACTCCGAAAAGAGAAGTCTAAGGGAAAAATTATATTAAAGCCCCCCTTAATTTACGGTGAGGAATTACCTTCCGAATTTTTTCGCAATATTTAAGAAACACTGCGTAAGGTTTGTGTGAACTTTTTGACCAGTTTCTTTGTTTTTAAGTTTTTTTCTTCATAGGTTCAGAATCTGTAGTTTTTGCACATTTATTAAATTAATATTGAAATTTTTTACAATAAACTCAGGGCAGATATTTGTGATTGAGAATGAAAACAACCAAAAAACTAGTTGGACACGTCCACTGGAGCTTTACCTATGCCCTTACCTTAATTTATCCAGGTTCTGAAGGGAGGGCTTACGATCTCTCCCTACAACCCCTCTGCATACGTTACTGGCCTCAATAACAGCATTTAGGCTGAAATTTAAAAGAGGCTTCTCTAATAAACTTAAAACATTTAATACAATTATTGATTTGTTTTATGGTTTAGCCGTCATTAAGCTTTAAAAAAAAACAGTCAAATTGCGTGTAAAAAATGCAGTTCTTAATTTTAAGCAGCTATTTAACTTTATTTAAGTAATCGATAATTTTCAAAGTTTCCTCAAATCGTATGTTGTAATATTTTTAGCAAATTTTCTTCTGCATTAAACTGTAAATTATTGGAAGACGAATATTAAGCTTTAAGTAAGAATGTTCAGGGCCACCTAATATCCTAAAAGCTAATTATCTAATGAGCTTTCAATAATATTAGTTATTTATTAACGAACACAAGACAGTGGCAATGCAAACGCAACTTTCTAAGATTGTATCTCCCTGTAATAAATCAAGTTCTAGTCTTCTGCAAGAGCGTTCACAGATAAAATCATTCGAAGCGACGCCTTAACCACCTTAGGCTATTCTCGCGTCGGCTCGTCCCAACTGTACAATTTTATTTATGCCCCCTACATTTTTCAAACGGTATATGGCAGCAATATTTGCTCGTTATATTAAGCCACCACGTCTCAGTGGCTCTGGCACCAGAGGTGCTAACACGTTACAGAATTATATACAAGTCCAATATTTTTTACTTTTCCAGATTTGTAACAATATATATCAACGATAAATGTAATATCGAAGCCTATAATAAAAACACACATAACAGATTTCACTCCCACGACTGTGCGCTCTTATTTTTCTTCTACTTAATAAGATAGAGAATGGGAAAAGCAAATAAACAACAGAGACGTAACGTTTTAGATACACGAAACTAATTTAATTGCATCAAAATTAATCTTTGTTTCGCTATTTGTCGGTTAAGTTAGCATTAAACTAGCTGGTTTTGCCAACTAAATAACTTTTACCTTAAATGCACAGGGTGTTTAATTTATTATAGACACAGTGATCTCGGAGCAAAAAAGCTCAACCTGGGATTAACCGTGGTATTAAACCACTTTAATCCTAAAGCCAGGCAAAATCGCAGCATAATTTAAAGTGGTCACCTGCTGCATAGATTCATTGGTCCTAGCGCGATTTTCATTTTCGAAAACACTTCAAGAAGTCATTTCCCGTCAGCCTCTCCATCACGTTCTGCGATACGAGGTGAGCGCCAAAATTTACCAGCCTGACTGTATTTGTATTTCAATATAATCCCCCCTGACATCAATACACTTATTACATCGTTTTAGCAACAATTGGATAACCCTAAAAAAAATATTCCTTCGGTTGTGCTGCAAAATGTGCTCAAACTGCAGCCTTCATCTCTTGGTGGTCACTGAAATGGTACCCGCGAAGATCCTTTTTCAAATTTCCAAACAGGTTACTGGGGGCCATATCTATACTATACGGAGGGTGATCGATTTGTTCAAAACCGCAGTCACGAATTGCGGCTTGAGCAATCGCGGGCATTGTCGTGCAGTAAACACACGCCTCTGGTTTCCCAACCCTTTTATCCCGAATATTTTGTCGTAATTTGAGCAGGAGTGCTGCATAATATTCCCCGTTGACTGTGGTGGTGCGTTCTTTAGAATCTATGAGAAGAATACTCTCACGATCGCACGATCCCAAAAGATCGTAGCCATCACCTTTTTTGTCGACTGACAGACCCTGAACTTTCTTGGAGGTGTTTCTTCTTTTCGCCTTCATTCCATCGATTCTCTTTTTGAAAAAGGATCATAGTAGAGAATCGTGGTTTTATCCCCTGCAACAATTGTCTCACGCGTCCCAGGATTTTCTCCACAGAGCTCCAAAAAGGATCGAGCACATTTAAGACGACGCTGGCGCTGAACTGCTGGAAGATGTTTGGGGACCCACCTCGCACTAACTTTATTCATGCCTAACCGACCGTGGAGGATTCGGCGAATGCTTGTATCTGAAAGCCCTGACATTTTTGATAGTTCTTTTACCTTCAAGCGTTAATCGCCTAATACGAGTTCCTCAACAAGGGCAATCTTGTCGTCCGTCACCACTTCCACAGTCCTTTCTGTTCTTGCATCATCATCCAAGGATTCTTGCCCTATTCGAAACCGTTTTGACCAATCTTTTACTACAAAATAAGTTAAGAAATTGTTCCAGTACACTCCATTCAGTCGAACTTTTATGGTTTGAGGAGGAAGACCTTCGCGAGATCGCGAGTAAGAAATTTTATAACAGCTCGATACTCAATTTTCGTGACTTCTGACATCGTGATGAACGAATGACAGTTATAAGAAAACGAATTGACGTAAAACATTTTAGTTTTTTCCAAGGCTAATATGACTTGAACGAATATGTTAAAAAAATTTGACCCGCCTGCGATACCTAGATCTGTCAGACCGAGAAATTTTGGCGCTTACCTCGTACCTCTTGAATCTTCTCTACAACAGTCAAATCGTTTCTCCTTGAGCTGAAATGTCATTCTGGGTAATAAAAAAGTCGCCAAGGGTTAGGTCAGGAGAATAAGGAGGCTGCGAAAAGACAATCGTAATCGTAGGAACCAACCCACACACAATGAGTGACGATTGTGCCGGCGCATTGTTCTCGAAGGCGCCTTAACCCTTTGCGGTCCAACGTCGGGTCGTTCCCGCCGGCATATTTCAATGGCTGCGTTTCAAGGGCGGCTGACGTCATTGTAACTGCCGCTCCTTTTCATTTTAAAACTAGAAACCTTTAGCTGTATGTATAAGGGACTGTTATCAGTAGATGTCGCTGCAAAAAATAATTTAATTATTTAGTTATAATTTCGGAAAAGTAATGGGTAGAATATTGCGAAAATTAATTGGACTGCAAAGAGTCAAGTTCCAAATCTCGTATGACAAGCTTTTTTAAAAGCTTCACGAACATCGTGAATTGTTTGCCGACGATATTCCCGGTTTTTTTTCTGAACTTTGACGATGTTTGCGTTTGTGATGGTACTTGAAGGGCGCCCAGAATCTTCGTCATCCTTAACGGATGTTCTGCCATTTGGAAAAAGCTTAAACCATTCGTTGTTTTGAGTCTGACTTGTAGCTTCATCACCAAAAGCTTGTTTCAACATTCGGTGTGTCTACGCTGCCGTTTTCCCGAGTTCAAAATAAAATTTATTCCAAACTCCTTGCTTCTTTAAGTCAGTCATTTCGGTTGGTAACCGCGAAACGCCAAAAATATTACCTTAAAAAATCGCACAATGTTAATAAATGCGATCTTCCACTGCAACGAAAAGTGCTAGATTAGTGATGCTGGAAGCTGGACCACACTCCTCTTGAGCTGGTCGTTTTGATTCCGGAAACTTTTGAGTAGCACCACGTATATTTTTGTTCATACAGCAAGAGATGCGCAAGCTATAACAGTCGAAACTATTTTGACAAGTCAGTTAAGTTACAGAGAGGGATTAGCTGGGCGCTCACGTTTTGACATTAATCGGCTAATGAGATATCTAATTCAGTGCTACGTATCTCAGAGATACATTGCTCTTGACGAAGGATTAAGCAAGTTTAAATAGATTTAAAACTATGCGCTTTAGCCACAACAAACTTTTAAAAAAGTGACAGAAGATTTGAAAATGTTATAACATACGGGATAAATTGGAAATTAGTATCCATTTTGTACGCCCTGTATATGGCTTTTCTTGCTCAGTAGATAGTATTGATTAAGCACTTTCGAAAATTGTCTAGTTTAAACTTTGATCTTGATTAGTACAAGAGTTATAAATTTCCAATTAAACCTTTTTATACATTTTAAATTTTGGTAGATTTATAATTCATGTGTTTTACATAAATGCAAATAACTTGAAAACCATGCTATTTTGTGATGTCTTAATAAATTTCGTAATCCACTTGTAACCATCTGAGATTTACGGGAAGCAAAATTTCAAATTAAAGTTATACGTTTGAAGCTTGGCAAAATATGGTTAAACTGATTATTAAAGATACAACTTAATTCCTGTACCTACGCTAATGTTAAAGTGTTATCATTTTCTGTTCCTTATTAATCATGGAATCTAAATGTCGGGTATGAACATGCGTACAACCGTAATACGTACTCACACGCATAAAAAAGGTCTTTGGTTCCCATTTCGTCCCTTTTTGATGACACTAGTTATTATGGATGTATTCATTGCGTACTCAGTTCTAACGGTAGCATCAAGGGATTGCAAATTCGTATATTCTCAATGTATACAGGAGATTATATCGGCATATCTATCTGCCAAATCTTCCCCAGAAATCGTTTTGGTCTGTAGTATCATCCGGAGATAAATAGTGTACGTACGTGGATTTGATGGATTTAAAACAAAAGGAATTAAATTGTAATCCGTTTTTAAGTCGTTCTCGTTAAAATTATCTCCTATTAATTTAAAACCGCGTAGTAAATAAAAACCTTGTGCGGTAACGTAGATTTAGTTACGTTATATTTTCAATGCAAAGAATTTGTTTGAGAGGTACACGGAGAAGCCATTGAATACAAGTTTTAAAGTCAAACGTCTACATTCAGTTAATAGTAATAAAATGAAAATTTTAAGTTGGCGTAGGAATTGTATTTCAACATTTATTTGTATAATTTGTTAAGCAAGACATGTGTGAGTTGGGAAACTTACTGCAAAATAACTTTTTTGGTGACAGGTTTGGGTAACCTAAATTAATTAATATAATTGGTTGATGCAATATGACAAAAAAAATGTTTTATTTGTTGATGTGTTTAGTTTACACAAATAAATAGAAAAAAATAACCGTTTTAATAAGGCAATAGCCAACTATGACTTCCATTTAAAAAAATGCAAGTTTGTGTTATAACTCAGAAATTGAGAGTATTATGAAAATTTCGTTAGTATATTTAAAGTCTGCGTAAAAATATCTATGAAAGCCAATTTTAATTTTGGTTCTAGCTCATATGCTTACGGAATTACTCAAGTTTGATAAAATCGACCTTTTCCAGTTTTTTCAAAATATTTCAAAAAGTTAATGACGTAGGTCAAATTTGAAAAAACATCAGATTTCCTTTTAAATTCTGCATAAATTTGCTAATTTAAACGTTTCTGTATCATTAATATTTACGGATTTACCCATTCAACAGGTTAGAAAAATGGGCACCCTGTATACCGGGTAATTCAGTTTGACTGTAGCACCCCTATAACTTTTTAAATATTGAAAATAGCACGAACAAACCTTACATTTTTGGAAACGGCAACAAATTTTCTATTTAGTGATGTGCATTTGTAATGATGTAAGTCAAATCCGCGGTAGGCAACTGTTTTTTTTTTTTTAATACATAGTATAAATTTTTTTGTTGATTCGGATAGAGAATTTAAGTCTGAATTAGGCGATGTATTAAAACAGTAGGCATACAGAAGGAAATTTTCGAGAAAAATCAGTTCAAAGTTTATTTGTTCCACATTCTCCGTGAGTTAAAATCGTTTCTAACTTTTCTTGTTCAGTATAAAATTCCATTTTCACTTAACAATTAACAGCAAACAATATTGACAACATAAGTTATAAACTATAAAATGTCATTGACAGAGGTGATCGTTTTTTGTCATGTTAAATAGACTGGTTCAGTGGTGAGCTATAAAATTTTTAACAAAGGGCTCGCTCATAGTTAAATAAAAACAAAAAAAAACAATGTTAATTATATGTTGTAAAAAAATGGCATTTTAAATTCAAACGTGAATAATCGAGTGATTGTACATAATTCAAAAAATACTATTGTGCGACGGGTTATTCTAAATTTAATCGTCATTGCTTGATAGGCATGACTTCGTCGCTTTACAAATGTTTGCAATGACAATGATTTTAAGATATATTTTTTCTTGAGAAAATGGTTAACAAGAAGAACAAGGGGCTCACAAATTAAGGAATAATTTAACAAAGGGCTCGCGCGAGCCCCCGCGAGCTCCTTACAGCTCACCACTGGACTGGTTGCTATAATTTGATAAATAAACTTTGAACTGATTTTTCTTGAAAATTCTTTTATCCATGCATACTTTTTAATACACGGTTAAATTCAGAATTAAAGTCTCTATTCGAATCAACAAAAAAATGTATGCTATGTTTAAACAAAAACAGTTGCATATCGTCAGTGGCGTACGCAAGATGGGGATAGGGGGGATAAATCCCCACGAAAATTTAAAAAGGACTAAAATTATAATTACCGCATTTCCAAACATAAAATACACATAAAAATACATATAAAATATATTGTACTTATGTTTGTATAATTTACTTATAAATGCTATTTTTGGGTAAGTTTGACCTTGAAAATTACAAAAATTTTGCCTATGGGGTCTACCGCTCCCCTGGCCCCCTCCCGCACCTCTTTCTTGCAACTCACTTTTGGTGTCTAGGCCCCCACTCATTTCCTAATTTTACCGTTACCATGCCCCGTTTAAAATTAGTCAGTATTATTTTTGCAAATGAAAACAATATCCCCCCTCAAATATTTTTCTGCGTACGCCACTGCCTATCGTGGATTTGACATACGTCATCGTAGAGATAATAGTGCACATCACTTAACAGAAAATTTGTCACCGTTTCCAAAAACATAAGGTTTGTTGCGGTTATTTTCAATAATTAAAAAGTTATAGGGGTGCGACGGTCAAACTGAATCACCCGGTATAGAATAGTGAACCCCATTTATCACTAGTGACTGGAGGAATCTTGTATACAGATACCCATGGACAACAGCAATGGCCGCTGCTTTGCTTATGATGAATGTGTCACCAGAGGCTGTTTTTAAAATGCGATATGTTGAACTGACACACCGCCTTATATATTCTACCGTATGTGCATACGTAAAATAGAAAGACGAAGCACTTCTCAGTGTCAGGAAAGTTCATTTTATTTGTCGATGGCGACAAAATTGGCGGAATTTATACCGACAGGCGAATATATTCCTCGTCTCTTATTTTTTTCCGTCGGAAAAGAAGCCGGCTTCAGATTTCGTCGCGACATTATTTGTTGATATAATTTTTCTCGAAATTAAAAAGCCGTTTTATCGCGAACATATATTCGCCAACCAAAAGCTCAGGTGCAAAGATCCAAAGACACAACTAATATTTGTTGAGCAGAGTTTATTCGAAGTCACGTTCGTAGTTTTGCTTGGCTTGATCTTACGCTCACAGAATGTTGGTGGAGGTTGGCTGCTGTTTTAGCTCTGTGTACTTTGCACCACTAACGTCGGAGAATAGGATAAAGAAGATGAAAGAAAACGCTCGTGTTCTATCTTCGAAACCCATAATTACGGGCCGGCCAGTTTTATTTGTATCAGCGTCATGGTTTATTGCAGAAATCAAACGAAACTTGTTTATGAACACAAGAACGCGAACGATTTCTTGCTAGCAGCACAGTAAAAAAACGCGCGGCTCGATTTACTTCATTAGTCGTCGATTACAATTGGCGTTTTTTGTTGTCGTGGCATTAAGTAGTTGAGCGTGTGTAAACGTTTAAATTGAAAAGGCAAATTGAAACTTCCCGTTTAAAAATATTATTCCGAATGTAGTAATAAACGCTGTTAAAAGCCGCGTTCCTGAAGTTCGTGAATTAACCCGCAACATGAATTGTACAAGACAAGTCCCCTGGCGCATTGTTCCCACGAACAGCCATTTTATCACCAACCCCTACATTCCTCCTCAAGCCAATAAACCTGCCAAGAGGCTCGTTCATTTGATTCATTCCATATTCCGGCCTGGTATGCAATTTACATGTTATCGATATTTTTATCCTCGTTATAAAATCGTTTTACAATCAGCCGTCGCTAGTTCTACAGCTCATAATAATGGGATAGGCAAGCTTTGTTCCTGCAAAACCAACATCACCTGCCAAAATTGACGCCCTCAGACCGAATGACTCTAATCTCGTCTTTCATCGAACATAACGCCGTTTATAGCGGCTTTGTTCCCGTATACCGGCACCGTAACACCGTAGCGTCGTAGCACAGTGGCCGTAATATAAACGACACGGGTTCAACTCGTTTGTTGTCTTTAAGCGTCGGAATGGAAATTATAGATAATCAGTGTGTAACCGCCGCGGTCGTCTGCATGCTATTTAGACAGCTGTTGAGCCGCCCGCGAATCCCGAACACCTCATATTCCGCACGCATCGCCCCAGCCAATCAACTCGAGGAGCACGCTACATTGCACCCTGATAACATCATTTTAAAAAATACAACCGTATAATCCTGACAGATGAATCAAAAGCACAGCGCTCCATGCATGACATAAAAGTTCATCTCGGTCGATATCTCTTCTCCTCCGACTTACTTCATTTGAAGGTGATGGAAAAAAGTGACGGTAAAAAGTCGTTTCTACTCTCGGACCCGCACAATTAAGAGAATTGTCGATAAACTTAACAATCCGTACTTCAATCGCGAACTATATCGTCTTCTTTACCAAAACCAACCACAGGCGATGCTATAGGGGATTACTTGTAGCGGCTTTCAAGGAATTGTTAAGTCAGCATACTTTTCTATCTCTGCCGTCACAAACGCGAAACAAAGACACTAGTACCACTAGGCAATTTTATTGAAAATGTCTACATAAACAAAACGTTTGCGCTTCGCATACCTATTAAACATAGTTACTCCTTAAATGGTCTTTTAAACGCAATACGACGCGGTTAGGTACTTTATTTCCCGTTCCATTTTACAACTCACCGTAGCGGATGAAATTATGTAACTCTCGTTGTGGAAATTATGTGAAAATGATTAACAATCAACGAAACACGGCAATGCAATACCCGTAGAAATGGATTGTACGTAAATTTAATTATCTGGTAGTTCCAAAGAAAACGCAGATACAAAATAACCGGAATTATTTTTGCAACGTTCAGGAGCAGTCGGTAGGCATTTAGCTATAAAAACGGAACTATCGTATTATTCTGGTTATTTACTTGACAGTTCGTAATTATTATTTACTTTTAAAAAGGCATTCCTGCGCTTGTATGGCACTTAATTTAATCGGCTTTTAAAGTCAACATACTAACAAAATTATAATAAATACAGTTAAGCGAAATTAACTGAAATTTTTATGTAACATGGACTTGAGAAAAACTGTAGAAAATCAGTTATTTAAAAGAATTTCGTTGCAATTTCATTTAAATTAAATAATTAAACTAATGTACACGAATTTATTTATTAAATAAAAGTGCAATTCGCCAAAAGATGGAACAAAGTTAACACTAGAACTTGTTATTACCCAACAAATTCAAATTTGGGTTTACTAAAGATATGGAACACCTTAAACATAATCTTGAATTGATGAGTCAGTTTACCGCAAAATGGCATATGGAAAAAAATAACTCTCAAGCGAAGATTTGAGCTTCACTTAATTTCTTTTTAAGGTAGTGCAGATATTAATAACGACGATTATAAATTGATTTGGTTTTAATTATAAGTCGTAATGCGAGAAAAAGTGGAGCATAGAAGACGATGCAAAAAATTGCAGACAGAATTTTTGAAATCGAGAGACATTGCATTACTCTATAGAATTTAGTCACCTTTATTTAATAATTGTTTACTCTCTGATCAAAAAATTAATAGACATAGTAATTGGTCAGTTATTTTTTAGTAAGATGTAATCTTATATGATACAACATTATGATAAAAAAAATCGTAGATACCATAGGACAGTGTTTCCTAACCTTTTTGTATTTGTGCTCCCCTCATTTCTGTATCAAATTTTATTGCGCCTCCCTTTCCCATATCATTTATTGCTTTTAAAATGTGTAGTTTTGTTAGCACCTATTTTTTGCAGATGTAAACTTAAAACTTGTTATCCGGAGCACTAACTTACTATGAACCTTTCAAATGTGTAACTGCTGTTATATTCAAAATGTATTTTATGTTACTATGTTTTTGCAGTTTTAATAAATACTTTTCCTTTCGATTTTTAAATTTTCCTACGCCCCTTTCTGGATATTTTGCGCTCCACAGATTAGGAATCACTGCCTTAAAATGAAGCTAAATAAAAATAAAAATCGTAAAGTTTTCTTCTTTTAAGCTATTTTTATTTATTTTCTTTCAAGGTGTTCACAAATTTTTGGATCAGAGGGTTATTTTTATTATTATTTTTAGTTTAGTTTTAGGGCAATCGGCAAAAAACAACTACAGTACAAGTAAATACACGGTGTCTCAAATTCGAATAAATGCATGGAGATCTCGATTTTCTTAGCTCGAGGTCGGTTAAATTAGGGCAAAGCTGCTAAATTAGATGCTCATCAAATATCTGCAAAGCAAATTTTCATAGCTGTCTTAGTTTAAAAGTTATTCAAGAGAAGCTGAAAAAATTAAATTTCGTTTTATTGCCCCATTTCCTTTATTTTTTAAGATATCGACAATCTAGAAGCACTTCTTTATGGCAACTTCTTACGCATTATATTTTGAGATAAGTCAAAATTTTCAACAACGTTTCGTCTCTTCAGAAACATCATCAACTTCAATTTTTTTTAAATACGACGAAAAAAAATTTATTTTATAGTCGGATAGAATTTTGTCTTCTGATTTCAATGATATATGACGCGTAATATCTAAAATGATATTTTACCACAAAAATTCGAAGGAAACTCATTTTGTCCAATCTTTGAATCAAATGATCTTTTACAAAAAAAAGCAAAACAAAAAACAAAACAATTTTTTGTTTTTTTGTTGTTAAAGCTGCCACTTTGACATTAATATCATCGTGATTAATTGTATAATTTGCAACCAGCTATAAATTCTTTGATATTTGCGCTTTTCTTCGCAATTTTTATTTTCACTTTGTTCTGGTAGAAAAATTGTTTTGTTTTTTGTTTTGCTTTATTTAGTATAAGATCATTTGATTCAAAAACTGGATAAAATAAATTTTTCTTTCGTGGTAAAATATCATTTTAGATATTAAGTGTCATATATCATTGAAATCAGAAGACAAAATGCTATTCGACAATGAGATTAAATTTTTTTTGCTGTATTTAAAAGAAACTAAGTTGATGATGTTTCTGAAGAGACGAAACGTTGTTGGAAATTTTATGTTATCTCAAAAGATGAAGCGTAAGAAGTTGCTATGAAGAAGTGCCTCCAGGTTGTCGATATCTTAAAAAATAGAGGAAATAGGGCAAAAAACGTTTTTTTTTCAGTTTTTCTTAATTAACTAAAACAGCTATAAAAATTTTCTTTGCAGGTATTTGATGAGCATATAATTTAGCAACTTTGCCCTAATTTAACCAATCTCGTAGCTCTTAAGATAAGCGAGATCCACATGGATTTACTCGAATTTGGGACACCCTATACACGTTTTTATGCGGCACATGGAAATTAGAATATAAATTCAAATTTCTATTTTATAAAGATATAGGTATTTCTAATTTAAAAAGTCTTAATTGGGCCGTAACGTAAAGCGGGAGGTCGTAAAATAAGGTATTTCTGTGTAAATAGCTTCTTAAAAAATCAGAAAGTTATGTTTCGTTTAAGGAAATATTTTTTTAAGGATATTTTATGTATTAGTGTTATTTTTAGGATGTAATTATCGGACCTCTGGAAATAATGATGGATGTCCGATGTTATGGTTATTAGTAGTGTGAATCAATGTTAATATATATAATTTAATAGCATTAAATGGTGTGCGGAACCGCATGCTGTGATTCCACATTAACATAATTGCAATTGGGGCTAAATGGGGATTGCATGCAAGGAAACCTAAGGACGACCGCGGGAGCTGTTTGCGGAAGCAGTTTGTCGCCCACCGCATGACTCGAGTTCTGGGACGCGCAGAGACGTAGCGACTAGGCCCAGTTGTCGGTCACGCGCGTCGATTGACAGCATCCGTTCTTCATTCCATATGCATAGAAACTTAATGGCATTTTGAAGTCCTATGTAACGCCGCACGGCAGCAAAATGTTATTATCCATATCATCTGGGATGCAAATCAAATGCAAAATTATACACCTTATTGCCACGGTAGGGCGAGCAAAGCGCAGTTCGACTAGTTTCGATGAATATACACAGCTTTTGCGATGTTTACAAAGCTAAAGTTCGCCTAAATACAAGTTTCAGAATGTAAACAAGTAACGTTTTCAATCGCGGCTGTGTCTACAACAACCGTTATTATGGTTTATTGCATGAACCGGCTACAGGTGCCGGCGCCGCGGAAGAAAGTTATAATTTATGCGCTCAGCCATCCATCACGGATCTGCCGTTGTATGTTTGCCCCCGTAAACAATTGACGTGGATTAAAACATATTTCTTCTAGGAAGACAACATCTTTTCGCTTTATTAATCGAAACTAATTCAGTTCACTACCAACTTTATAGTGCACCTCGACCTCGAAGATGTGCATTCTAATGACTACGTGATTACCTATACGACGGAAACATACGCCAACGTTGAGTCGAACAGAGTTACGCGAACGGAAACACATACACGGTGACAATTACCTACCACGTTACATGGGTAAAACTTTGCCAATATAAAAGAATCAGTTAAACTAGCAGAATTAAGTAGAATTACAAAAGTAGTGACAAACCAAAACATGACAAATGTTGTTACCACATCTTTTTAATCGTGCGAAAAATTGTACATATTATTATTATTATTATTATTATTTCCTGGTAAATGGTCCCCTTTCGGGTGCCTGTACTGCGTCCTATTGGTTCATTGTACCCTCTGGTAATAGCCCCTTAAAGAAGTCCTGTGTTTTTGAAAAACTCCAGGATTTTCTTTAAGGGTGTTTTTCTTAACTCTTCTTGGTTGGCTTTTTCCATACCCAGAAGTCTACGCCGATTGTGTGTGAATCCTTCACACTGGCATATTACGTGAGGAGGAGTTTCTCCTTCTTCACCACATCCTCTGCGTATATCGGTCTCTGAGAGCCCTATTATGTGAAAGTGTTTGTTTAGCCCACAGTGTCCTGCGAAGAGTCCTGTGGCTGCTCTGACGTCAGCTATGCTCATCCTGAGCATTTCTTCTGTTTTTTCTTTAGAGACCAGTAACAAAAAAGTCTTAGAATGGGCTTGTCCTGCAACTTTTTTCCAATGAGCATCATGCCCCTTGTATTAATATGTCATTAAGACACCAATTGGGTGTATTCCATAGGACAGAGGTCAGCAAACCGGGGTAAATTACTCCAAGTGGGGTAAAAATTATATTCTTGAAGGTAATGAGGACTCAATAGACATAAATAAAATTATATAAAAAAGAAATCCTTTTGTTTCATAATGAGGGTATTCATTTATTTTATCGCATTTTTTTAATACTTGTTATATTTATAATTGTATTCTCCGTATAAATATATTCAATAAACCCTTTGAATTTAAACAATCTATGATTTTCTTTCTTTCAAATCAAGGGGATAACGTCGGCGTATATAAATGTATTTTGGGGTAATAGGTAAAAAGGTTTTCCGACCCCTGCCATAGGATGAACCAACTGCGGGTTCTGACGCGAAGAAAGGTGTCTCGCTGCCAATTTTGGCTAGGTTATCTGCCTTCTCGTTCCCTGGTATATCAGTGTGCCCTGGGTACCGTTAAGTGTCCGGATGTAGTTCAGTACAAGTCCCGAGTTTACTTCCGACGAGCCAAGAGCTTTTAACGCTGCTTGGTTGTCGGACACTATGAAGATTCTTTTATTATTAAAACCTCTTTCTAATAGTGTTTCTGCACATAAGTGCATAGCATACACCTCAGCTTGAAATATGGTTGCACGCTGTCCAAGGCTTACAGATTTGCCTTGTCTCAGTTGTGCTGCTCCCCATATTCCGCAGCCTGTGCTATTTTGCGTTTTTGATCCGTCCGTATACCAGACCAGGCCATTTAGCTCTATTTGTTGACGCTCCTATTGGTCCCGTGTAGGAATTATGATTCCAAAGGGTTTCTCAATGGCTAGCGTCCTGTTTATTCTATCCGAGATCATACTTAAGAGTCGGATGCGTGTCGATTTCGGTGAGAATAGCTAAGTGCCCTTCTCTACGTCTCCCCTCTTTGAAGGTGATTTTCAGTCGATACACCTCTCTTAGTGCTTGTGATTTGACCACAAAGTGAAGAGGTAAATTCAGCAACACTTTCATTGCCGCCGTGGGCGTTGTTGTCATCGCCCCAGTAATACTTAGGCAAGGCAGTCGCTGTAGCTTGTCTAGTTTATTTCTGCAGTCTTTTGTCTGTGTTCTAGTCCACCAGATCAGACTTGCGTAAGTTAGGATGGGTAAGACCATCTTGGTATATATCGTTCTCGGTGTGAGTCCCCAGTTTTTCCCTAGCATCCTCCTGCAGGTCCACAGAGCTACAGTGGCTTTCTTGGTAGTTTTTTCTACTTGTAGTTTGAAGTTGTTTGCTTTTTAGAATCATTTTTAAATATTTAACCTCTCCTACTGTTTTCAGTGGTTGTTCAAACAGATATACTGTACCAAACCGTTTTGTTTTTTAGTGTACTAGTGAGGTTTTGGACGGATTTATTTATTAAACCCTCGCCCGTGCACCACCTTTCGACAATTCGTAAGGCTCCTTGCATTATGTCTGATACTACGCCTACGAACTTGCCTGTTGTTAGTATGGCTATGTCATCGGCATAGCCTACCGCAAAGTGACCTGCTTTCTCCGGTCTCTACAGGAGCTCGTCTGCCACTAGGCACTACAAAAGAGGAGGTAGTTATGCATAGGTATATTATACAGTGTGTCCAAACGGAATAGAATATGCTATATATCTCAGTAAATAAATATCCTCTTTAGGGAAAAATGTTTTAAATAAAAGTTGTTTGGCACTTAGTTCTCCACCATATAACAAAATTTAAATATTTTTTTTCGAATAACAAAAGCGCAATGAAAAACAATTGATTTTTTTTCAAGGGCAAGGTACCCCTATATTATACTCATTTGATAGAGAGTTTTTTTTTCTCTTTTCAATGATGGGGTCACCTTAAAAATTAAGTTTATGCTAAGAGGCCAGAGAAATCGAAAATTTAAAAGATTGTATTAGAGAAATTACACATGTAATAGTTCGAAATGTTATAAACGGGTTTAAAAACCGAGTTTATCATTGCTAAGCTGTAAATGATTCACAGTTTTAACACTTATTGTAGATTTCGTCAAAAAAAATTACTTCTTATGATGTTTTCGTTAGAAATAAATACTAATTAGTTAAAATAATTTTTGCATTTTTCTCAAAAAGTTGCTTAAGTAAGGGTACTAAAGTTTTGCATCATTGAAAAGAGAAAAAAATTCTCTATTAAATGAGTATAATATAGGGGTACCTTGTCATTTAAAAAAATGCAATTGTTTTTCATTGCGCTTTTGTTATTCGAAAAAACAATATTTGTATTATGGTGGAAAACTAAGTACCAAACAACTTTTATTCAAAACATTTTTCCCTAAAGTGGATATTTACTGAGATATATAGCATATTCCATTCCTTTTGGACACACTGTATATACTTAGTTTACGTGATATGCTAATATTTTTTGAAGTTAAGCCTATACTGAATGAATGTATAGCAACCATAGTTTACTCTGGCCTTATAAAAATGATAATTGTTTTCTAAATTTGATAAAATACAAGTTTTTATATGTATCTTTACCATTGTTTAATGTAAAGTGGTAAAGGTGTGCCATTTAAAAAATCATAGAGGGGTTACAAAAGTGTCATGTTTGCATTTACAGTGAAACCTTTATATTTGTCCGCGCCTATATTCGTCAAATCCAATGTTCATCACATATTTTCGTCAAAAATGCTCCAGAAGTTCAATATTCGTCACAAAATTTAAAAAAGTAGGCAGGCATAGACAACACTGAACAAGTTTTTTGCTTAGTTGGGTGCTAGTGAAGCGCCGGATAAGAGACAAAAAAGACATTGACCATCAGAACTGGAGTTACCTGAGGTTTTAATAGAAGGTAACTCCTCTTTAAAACAATCATTATTTTCCTACTATTTAGCATTTGCCATCATCGCTCCTCATTAAAAATACAATTTTTTTTACCTATTTATAGGCTATCATAGGGTAAGTCCGGGATAGATGCCCCACCGGCGAAGATGCCCCATCAAAATAATTTCGTTATTAACGGACAGGTTGCGCTGGCTTTTTAAGGGTTGGTTTGTATTGCGTATGTGATTGTGTGCAGTGCTAATTTTTTTTAAAAAAACCTTATTCGGGCAAGTTATTTGCAAAAATTCATTTTTAGAGCTTCACAAAATTTATCACTATGGCTTGCTTGTACACGCATATCATGATAAAGTACTTTTATCATTGTTTTTGTAGTGCAATACATTTAGGCATACAATAGGTTAGTGTTCGTGCCAAAGTACATATTCTGGCGCAAAATTTAAATTTGATATTTGGCTGGGGCATCTATACCGGACGATAGGGGAAGATGCCCTACATGTGTTGGGTGTGGGGAAATGTACACAAACACAAAATGGTATGATGAGTGGGTTCAGTGCATGCATTGCAACAAATGGTCCCATGAAGGCTGTTCTAAATATGAAAATCTTTGTAATTTGTGTGGAAAAATACTGACAATAAAAAAGAAATAAGTACTTAATTGTTAAAAACATTTAGTTTCTGTTTATTTATTTGTAATTACATAATATTTTCGTAGGGGCATCTATACCTATACTAGTGGGGCATCTTTGCCCGACAGTTTGGTGAAGATGGCAAATGCTCATATTTAAAGTTTTTAATTTTTCGAATCATATTAGTTTATAACAGTGTAAATTTTCATGTTTAAATAAAATAATATATATAGAGTTGTCATACAACGTAGTTACAACCATAGTTTTCATTCCTTTGTCCAAAAAATATTAGCATCTAAAAAGGTGGGGCATCTATCCCGGACTTAACCTATATCAGATTCGCGGGTTGGGAACGGATTATTCCAATTTTAGTTGATTCTTAAGGAAAAAATTAATTCTATAAGTCTAATTCGATATTCGTCCGTCCTTCAGAAACGGATTAATGACGATACAGAGGCTAATCATGTAAAATATTTACATAATTCTCACGTTTTAAGTCTGAAGCAACTGTATTTTTGCTCTAAGTTTGAAAAATTGTTTTATTTGTGAGCAAATAATATTATTTTTTAATTATGAAATCTAAAGTATGTTGTACAACTTTTGTTTTAATTTAATGCCATTGGCAAAAACATTTCTGATGCGGATTAAAGCTAATTTCTTCACGACAGTCGCTATTTTTTTCTTTATTAATCGAAACGAATCCGGTCCACTGCTATAACTAGATTCTCTTATTCGATGATGCGCATTCTAATGGACCTAATATCATAACAATAATCGTGTGGTACTTTAACTGGGGGCTTTAGAGAATGTATTCTCGGAATGACCGGCCATTCAGCGGATTGCATTTTTTCCAAACAATTAACCCGTAACAAGTAAAATAACGACATTGTAACCAAATAACGCAAACATTTTTTCTTTTGTTATTCATGCGAAGCTATTGATATTTTTCGTTCGTCTGGAATTGCTTTTGAAAAAAAAAACAGAAGATGTACCTACTTTATTTTGTACCAGCAATTACGCGCACTTATACGTTTTATGAAACACGAAAATCGTAAAACACAAATCTTTAACTGCTTGAGCTGGCCTTAAATGTGTTCACAAAGTATAGATACAGAAACTGTAATTGTCGGTTCATGTTCTGCAACTTGACTTTGTTTTGAGCTAAAAATTATAATTGTGAATTGCACTTAATGACTGCATTTAGAAGGAATGCGGAGTACAGAATAAATATAAAAATTGATGGCAGTTGCCTGGGACGTGCTCGTGTGATAAAGTTTAAATGTAATTGTTGAGAACGGCACGAGAATACTAAACGCACTGTTAACTATGCATAAAACACGAAGTTCGGTGACCCTAGACAAAATTTCCTATATTCACATATGCGTCCTAACATTATTTGCATTTGATATGTTAAGCCAAATATAACTAATAAATTTATCAGTTCATTATCAAACAAAAATTGCTTTCAAAATTATAGCGCATAGAAAAAAAAAAGCAAAGAAATTAAAACAGTTTACATTTTTCATTGTTTTGTGGAAAGCAACTATAAAATTCTCAAAAATAATTATTACAACGATATTAAACAACTAAAGATCGCGTTATAATATTGAAATCAAAAGATAGTTTGTGTAGGCGCAGGATAAAAAAAATATGTGTGCAGAAAAAGGTGCTTGAAAACTGTCAATATTATATTTTAGTATGTGCAATATTTTTAAAAGCCCGAATGATGATTGCAAGAGGCACAATTTTGTAGCACATTTGAACACGCTACTTAGCAGATTAAGTTTCAAAACAGTTTTGCTTAGGTGACTTGAACTATTATTTGCAAGAACACCGATTTTTATCGACCATATGTTTATATGCCATAAAATGAAATTTTTGTTGGGAATTTGTTATAAACAACTAATTTTTTATTTACATTTTAAAAAGTTTTATAAGTATCCCGACACCTCCACCAAAATTGTCCATGTGTATTGAATGTTTTAAAAATCGGTAATAAATATGCTTTTGAAAATTATGTATGGGAGACCGGGGATAGAAGTAACTTTTTTTTGTTTTTATTTAATTTCTCATAGAACATAACAAGTTTTTTTACATCCAAATTGATTTAATGATAGATTGGACACTTGTCTTCCTTCCAAGATATTTATTTCATACGTTTCGTGAAGCATATGAGAGAACTTTTTTTTCTGTTGTAAACCAGCTGTTACTTCCAACCGCAACGTTGGGGCTAAAAGTAACAATGATCGGGGTAAGTTGTAACGGCAAAATAATTTACACAGCTCATAAGTAGTGGGTAAATATATTAGTATTCATTAACAAAATTAATATTTGATTCCAAAATATATTAGCAAAAACTAAAAAAAGTTCTTTGGTACAATATAAAATGATAGGTGAACATTATCAATATTCAAAAATGTGTAACAAACAGATAAAACAAATTGAAAAATTAATCCGACAAGTTTTGTGTTCTTATCTACGAAGAAAACTACTAATTATGTGCTAAGAGTGAACATTTGCAAGTGAAAACATTGATTGGGGTTGGTTGTAACACTGTTACTTTTGACCCCAAGTGTACACAAAGCAAATTGGAGGAAATCCACAATTAACCACGATTCCAACGTCAAATTGTTTTGCATCCACCAATAGCCAACAAAAATTAGAACATAATAATCTGGGTACTTTTTTGTTCCTCTTTTAGAGATCGCCTAAAAGTCACTCGACCGGTGATACAACGCATTAACTTGTAGTTGGAAAATAGTGACTTTGGCTGGCAAAAACAACTCTATGACACATGAAAACTAGCAATGTAGGTAGGAAGGTGGATGGAAATGAACTTTGCACAAGCGCTTAGAGCGAAATTTAACAAAAATTTAAAAAACTATAGGCACTGTTACAACCTACCTGTGTTACTTGCATCTCCGGTCTCCCCTACCTGCCGTAATAACTTTTTTTTTAGATATTTAATAGTTTTCTAATATTGTTATTACATTATATGTTGTAACTTTTAGAGAATAAAAAAAAAACAAAATTGAAGTTTTTTAAATGGATGCGAATTTTTTTATCACAACTGAAGTTTTACTACCGGGATTTCCCGCAAAAAGGCCCATGGGCCTGTATTTGTTTTTTTTTATGATCCCTTATCATACCCATATAGAAGTACACGGGCTTCTACATGGAAACTGGATTTTTATAGTGATTTTGCTATAATATGTATATACAGAGTAGGACAAAAGTATGAAAACGCTGCTGTAAATACAAGCTTTATGATAAATGTTTTATATAAAAAGTGTATTGCAAATTGTTAGCTACATTTGGACGTACTTAAATTTTTTTCGGCCAACTGTATGCAACTGACAGGCGATTGTCACACTTTTTTAAATTTCAATCTTTTTTTTACTTTCATTGATAAAGAATGTTTTTCTCTTTTCAACCATCTTAGTGTTGAATAAAGACACTTTTGAAAAACATTATTTTAAAAATTATGTATATTTTTCACAAATTCGTTGAATTTATCTAAACAAAGCACGATCGCTGTAGTCATTGATAGTTTATAACTTGTCTAATTATGTTTTAATATTTTTCGACGAAAAACTATTATTTTGTGGGTATTAAATTGAATGTGGACCTTCTGTCGAATTTCTTCTGTGAGTGTGTATTCAAGGCGTTTTAATTAAATGCTCATAAAATAATGATTATTTATCAAAAAATAATAAAACACAATTAGACAAGCTATCTGTCAAACTTTCAATTACTACAGCGTATTTTGTTTAATCAAATAATACGATTTAGTGAAAAATACTAAATAATTTTCACCCAAATTTTACAATTTAGTTTCCAAAAAAATCCTAATTGGGCCTATATGGAAATATCACGTCACAAACGTCAACCAAATTTAACAATTTTGTTTCTAATAAAGGCCTATGGGCCTTTATTTGAAAACAAAAAACCTAAATGGATGGGCCTCTATACGAAAAAACCTGGTACTATTTTTCTTTAAAATTATTTTCTGGTAATTTAAAAAGGTTTAATAACTAGTTTTAGTTTTTTGTTTATAGGGTGGCACGTCAGTTAATTTATTTTTGTGATAGCATTAGAAATAATAACTGGAATTTTGAGTAGCTGCTGCTTTTTGTGTAATTTGCTATGTCCTGTTTGTAAATGAAGCTGGCAAACTTTGCGTGGTATAATTAAAAATTATTGTAAATGTATATGTAACTTAAAAACATTTTAAATTTACGTTTTTTATATTGAGATACATGTTGCTTTATTTATAGCAACTAAAACATATACAATTTTTAGCAAAATCACTTGGAAAAAGTGTTAAAGTTGTTAAAAGTTAAATGTTAAAAACTTCTTGCAGTGGTATGTACTTCAAAAAGAAATGATTTTGTCATCTTAAAATTACCGCAAGAAGACGTAATTCGTTTATGTTGCCGACTTTTGCCTGTTTTGTAAGTTACTTAAGGTTCAAATGGAGTTTGATTATGAATATTCTGATGGGGTGGATTTATAATTGCAACTATAAAGTCAGGGTGGTATAGGAATCGCTCATGGACTGCGCCATACAGCCACAGGGGTTGCTACGAAGCACTACATTTGCATAATTGAAGAAGTACAAGAAAGTTACCGTTTCTTTACAGAACCTTGTTCGGTTATTCTTATTTCGTTCCGTGTTATTTCCAACTTCAACCTGACGTTTACTTAACTTCGTTTAAATTTCTACGTTCCTAAACAAGTACCTATTACACATGGAAAATTTTTCTTGCTCTGTCTTACCAGATAACTACGAATTTATGTCCGTCTCGCTTTTACGTAAATAAAACCTGTATGAAAAGTAAATAATTTTAAACTGCTCGCTTTTGTTTCAGTGTATTTGTAATATTCAAATTTAACATATTTTTTGTACAAATTATTAGGCTTGTAATTTACCTTATATTATTTGCAGTACTTTTTAACACTAAAACAATTAAAAAGAGCCATTATTTAACGCACCACTGTTATAAATAGCTTAAAGTTTTGTTTTTAAAAAAATTACGCGTCAAAAAACATTCCAGTATATAGAAATGAAAACACAATTGTTCTAAAATCACTAAGAATAAATCTTTGGCTATTACTGCGAACTTTGTTATAAAATCATTTACTTTCTTAATTTTGCAGTTTCCATTTGTAAAATATGTAGAGTAAAGTGCCTTAATATGGAATACTTTTTTGTATTCGGCAATAATATTCACATTTATTTAACAAAATTTTGCAAAAAAAATTATAAGGCATTTGTAATGAATACGCAACACATTACTCGAATTCTGGTACAATATTACGGTAGGTATTTCTTATATAGCTATTTTTTTTTAAATGTTACTACTATTTCATATTAAGCTCCCGGGGAACCTAATATGGAATACTAGGGGTTCTTAATATGGAATATAGAATTATATAGGAAATATACATTAAAATAAACAACTGCTCATAGATTAATCTTTTATTTCTTTCTGATTTGCATTATTACTTAAACCAAACCAAAACTCTGTATTTATCTAAATTAAATTATAATTCAAGTGTCGTTCGAACTAAATGTTGATAATTTGTTTATTTTAACAGGTAGGACAATAAAAATTGGTTTTTTGGGTATTTTGCACATTTTTCGTCTGCCCCTTTCTGACACTTTTGACACAACCCATATTGCTGTACTTAGTGACCATAATCATATTCATTATAAGGCACCTCTATGTATTCCATATTAGGCATCAATGTGACATTTCAAAAATCGGTATATGTAAAAAACATGAAATGAACCCAATCAAAATGTTGGTCTATTTAATTGAAATGTAAAGACTCATGCTAAATAAACATGCAATAAAATATTTTATATCATTTACCTTAGCATATAATATTTTGCACTGAGATTTAGCCTAAAAACTCAGTAGTACGTCAAAAATATATTTGAATCTGTTATGTAATCTAGTGAATATTTTTTAACTATTTTACATTTGAGAATGTGTGATCAATGTACAAATAAGTACATATACTTTTCAACAGATGTCGCTTATTCATTGTCATAAAACTGTTGTATTCCATAATAGGTAACTGTTCCATATTAGGGCACTTTACTCTACTGTAATAAAATTAATTTAATTTAAAATTTTTAAATAAGTTTAACTTACCATTCATCAATAAATTATATTTCTAATAAATGAAATAAATTTGTACCATTTTACATGTCTAAAAGCATCATACAAAACTTTAACATTTACGGATAATATTGAACTAGAAAAAAAACGACTTAAGACTACTAATATTAACGAAAAAATAATACACAGAACGCCCTATACCTTATAGGTACTATAAAAGACTCAAAAATTTTAATGTATTTCCGTGGAAATTAATCAAACGTCAATATAAAATTTGAAAAGGTTATGCATAAAATATAATAAAATAAGTGTTAATAATATTTTTTTTAAAATTTGTATACTTGGTTTCGGGGCCGGTTTGGACCGGAAATCCAATTTACGTCCAACAGATGCAGAATATAATCAGCCAATCTGATAAAGGCTTTTTTTCTACGACCACTTCGTTAAGTAGCTATTACCTTCAGTGGCGTAGACAAGGGCTTGTCAGGGCTGTAAGAACCCCCCAATAGGTTCGCAATAAGTCGTTATAGAGCTGGAAAACTGTAAATTTTGTGCTAAAAAAAAGGTCTTTGGCTCTTTTTACCGTTTATTAACCCCCCATGATGAAACCATCAAACATCCTACTGCAAAAAAACTTTAAACGAGAGTGGTGACTTAAAAAATAGGTTACAAATAAGCAGTTTTGGCTTTAAAAGTTTGCAAGGATTTTTATTATAAGCCACTTAATTTGCGATATAAATTTTAGGAATTTTTAAAAACAAATAAATAAAAATTTAAATACCGATTCGTAAAAAGAACTGTTTAAAATTTCTTTTTTAATTTTATAACCGCCACGGTTTGAGGGTGCGGTGTGGTTTTCAGCAAATTATCAAAACTTGATGATAAAATTGAATCATTTAATATTTTACGTTTCGCCATTAGTTTTTAATACGTTAAATACTCGCGACGGTTGTTAAATCAGGTTCACTTTGAACGTACACATTATCCTTGAATAAACTTTTGAAATATGTAACATCAAGAGATTTCCGTCTCGTGCAACGTGATTTTATCTCTAGTTTAAGCAATGACCGCCGTATTTATAATTACTGTAAAAGCAACAGCTTCCGAACACAGTATTATTAATACGACAAAGGTCGTTCGATAGTGTTGTTTAGTATTTTGTTGCGAAATTGTATTACAGTTACCTTGCTTTCAACAACGCATTTGTTAAATAAGTTTCTGCTGGCGAATTTACTTTTGTATAACGATGTTACACAATAGAATGTTTAGTTTGCAAAAAGCATTTAACAAATTGAATAATGTAAGCCTTCGTAGCAGTTTGCGATAGCGATTTTAATTATTTGTGCTCGCTTAAAATGCTATTGTTCTTGCTCAACAACAAAAATAACGTTTTTTTTCTGAATAATTCTCTAAAATTTAAATGGATAAGATCAAAAAACCTTGTTTCTAAAGAACAAGCATTTTTTGTAAATTTTGTTAATCATTTTAAGCAGGGTCTGAGAACGAAACGAATTATTCCCCTTTCTGAGACCTATTTAGTGATGCTTTTATGTTTTAAAAAAGCTCCCTGGCACGCTAGATAATAAACAAAAATCAAAATAGACATTTTTTTAAAATCGTTAATAACTCAGTTATACTTGATGGTACAAAAATATTTTTGGGGAAAAAGTTGTAGATTTTTTAACGCACTGTAAAATAAAAACATTCCATTTTTTCAATATTGGAAATGATAGAATATTTTTGAAAGTAGTTCCAAGTTTGTCTTCAAAAACTGCTCAGTTTTGGTAATTTAACCGTTTCTCTATCTTGACTATTAAGCCAGATACCCATGCAATCCCATCGAATTTGGACCACGCTGTACATATTGATATTAAATAATAGTATTTTGTGTCTTGTTCTTATTTATACACAAAACTGGACTAGAAGAGCGAAAATTGAGTGAAATTGAAAGAAGTATAATTAAAACTTAAAGATTTTTACAATCCAATAATCGTGTAATGGTGCAACTCTATCCATGACCTATTTATAACCCAAAACAAAAATATTGGTTTAGTGGATTCTTAAAACAGTCATTCGATTAATGAATTCGCATATATTTAAAGCAAACGAAGTGGAAGTTATCGGCATTTTTAAATCAAATGAAATGCAACCCTAAACAAAGAACAATTGACTCACACCACTTTCGCATTAAACGGTCCTATTATTAATTTTCAGGCTTTTTCTAATTTTATTATTGCTAATCTATTAATTAGCCTGCGTCCCTCTACCCCCAAGCTTCTGAATTGTTAGTGAAACTTAGTTCGTACTCAGCATTGAATACTCGCTTCTTAGTTTCTTTTAAGATCTCCTTCTTACTTATTAAACATTTATTAGTAGTGGGGCATAATTTTTTCACTGCAGCTAGTACTCTGTTATTCCGATCTTATTCCAATGTTCCATAATCAAATCCTTTCCTAACCTTTTTTTAATGAAACATTGCAAATAACTTATAAAGTTAATAAAAATAAATTTTGTCAATATGTCAAGTGCTGTTGGATACAAAATAGTAAAGCATCAAATCAAATGTGATAATTAAAAGGTAGAAATTTAGTTTAATTAATTCACTTTGTAGCAGGGACTGAGAACGGAACAAAAACGTTAAACGAAATTTTTGTAAGTACGAAAACGAAAACGAAAACTAAATTATAATTTTTCGTTTAAGAACGAAAACGAAATAATATGTTCTAAAACCGGTTTTAACGGTTGCATCACTACCTAACTTTTATTCATTAAACATAAACGCGAATGTATCGTCTATGCTGTGAAGACTTCCTACAAAGTAAAATATCTTACTTGAAATAAGAGATCTTCACTTTTCTTCATATACATTATGTATTAATCTATTAATATTAACAACTTTATTGCTAATACTTGCAATTTCGTGCAACATAGGTAACGGTACAGATATTCTCTCTTCCTAATTTGTTGATAGGATCATCAATAAATAATATACACTTGATTGGACAACAAGAGGGCGCGTAATAATAACGTCAGTTTTAACAATTTAAAAATATGACATTTGATCATCAACGATCTATGGTTTGATAAGCTAGTAAAGTTTTTGAACATGACGGGTGTCAGTCTAAATAAATAAATCTTGTTTGTTATATGTTAAATGTGTTTAACAATTTGGTAAATTTAATATGGCGATTCGCTAGTCTAAAATATTCCGTGCAGAATGATCAAAACCGAACATATCACCGTTTACAATGTAGCGGGGGCCCAACGATTGCCAAGAAACAGAAACAAAAATGCAAATGGACTTTAAAATTCATCACAAACATTTTATATCTCACATTTATTACCAGAAGTACAAAATTGTTTTAATTTAAAGATGAACTATGCTAATTTACATACGAAGTATTTATAATCTGACTAATTGAATATTCGAATAATTGGGGTTTCATCGTATTAAAAGTTGCTAACACTGTTCTTTTGACATTTGGCGATCCTTCTTTAGAAAGTTCTCTGCTCTAAATTTCGTAAAAAGAGTGAGGTGTCTAAGAAAAATGGGTTGTTGGTGATTTAAAAAAAAAAAAAAACAATATAACCGGTTTTAACTGTTATAAAAATTCGAGTAACGAAAACGAAATTTTATGGGTGGGAACGTGAAGAACGAAAACGATATATTTCGCTTTTGTTCCGATCCAAAATGAACGAAATATTTTTGGGTTTTAATCCCTGCTTTTTAGTATTTTTTATTTACAAATATTTCATTTTAATTGTTCGTAACAAGAAATTAATGATCGTTTATAACCTTTGTTTAAATAAATGTTACAGTAATTAATAGAGCAACACACAAGATATTTTGTTTAGGTTGTAACGGATGTGGAATTTCGAAATATCAATTCCATAATAAGTTGAACCAAATAGAGCTTATTCTAAAGCCAATGTTGTTGGTATTGTGAATTCTTCCTGTTCGTATGGCAGGAAATGAGCAAGCCAGTGCAGAAGAGCGTACTAGTCTGAAATATTGGCTCTTGCTTTTTACCCTAGCAGCAGTCACCATTAGAGCACGTTTGATCTGTACAGACGCGAAAATTGCATGCCTTTGCTAGTAGATGTTTCCACACATTGTGTCTAATATTGTGCAGAAACCTTATTCAAAACTGCATGTTTCTTATGCGTTTTCTCATTTTTATGTGGTGAAAAAGAATTTAGTTCATTTTATTTTGTGCTGAATAAAACGCTAATTTTACTGGATTACAATTGGAAGCTTCAACAACGAAAATGCAGTCTGCTAAACAAATTGTTAACCAGTTTCAAAACAATCTCAAGTTACGATCAGAAAGGAAGCTTTTTATTTATTTGTATATACTTTCTACAAATCGAGAAAAGCCTTACAAAGTGTTCAATAACTTTAAACATCAACAGTAAGTAGAAAAAAAACCTTAAATACAAAAAATATCGTTTTTTTTTAATCAACAACACAAAAATTCTACTCGAACGTTTTATTATTTTGCAAAGCTTTTGAATTGAGAACTAAAAAATAATGAAA
Organism: Elmis aenea; assembly: GCA_947652605.1. Lineage (NCBI taxonomy): Eukaryota > Metazoa > Arthropoda > Insecta > Coleoptera > Elmidae > Elmis > Elmis aenea. Next base: position 10,968,855 of record OX393584.1, read on the forward strand.
ACAATGCAGTCGCATATAAAATAATTATTAATATCAGAAACCATTATTGTATATAGTCCACCGAAACCTGTGAAGCCTTGTATTATTTTTTGCTTCTCGCGTGTGGGAAGGCTCATTTGTATTAATTTGGGCGAATACAAATTTGACATTCTGAGGGCTACTTTAAAATCGCATTCTGTAAATTCAACCCGACATTTCAATTAATTTATGGAATTATAAGCGATGCTCCACAGAACACGTGTCTTTTTAGGTCTTATCTTTAGGTTTACGATTCACCATTATGATGTGAATATTTGGAATATATTACACAACCCAATTGTATAAATTCGTGTATTAAAACTTAATTTGATCCTCCTATAAATTAATTCCGAAGCGTTTATCAAATTGTCTTTCAGTAGACCGCAGTTAAGCCCGGACCAAAAATACATTTTGGTACCTAACAATTATATTTTGTTGCAAAACGTGATTTTTAAATTTTGGCAGTAAAAACAAACTGATTATTAACCAGAGAAAGTTTGTTTTTTAAAATAACCATAACAAAATAGTCTTTAAATACTTTCGCAGATTTAAAATAAATTACAAAAGCGATATTTATTTTTTAAACCTACGTTTTTAATATTTTGCCAAAACAAATGCAAAGTATCGCCTTTAGGTAGATTAATCGGTTCTCATTAAATTTAATTAGGCGAATACACTGGACTATGAAAAGAATTTTACTTTTTTACTATTACTTTTTAGTCTAATTTTTAATCATCAAAGGTTTTGTTATGGTCTTCATAGTTAATCAAAGTATTTTCTGCTACCACTAATGTAAATGACTCTTACCGTACAGCCTGCATGCATAGTAAGTGGGTCTTTACGCACGTTAAGCAAAAAGCACAGTTTTTTAAACTAAACATGATCAAAGTAGACTCACGTCCAACACTTCATGCAAGCCTAGTGAGTTATAACGCACAGTAAGCAAAACGCACACTTGTCTAGAAATGTTAAAGTAGGCTAACGTCAAAATTGACAAGACAACGTAATTACATGTGTATATTAGCCAAAAAGCCGTTAAAATCGTAGGTATTATGTAATCGTAGAAAAAGTAAGCTACATAACACGAGTTGTGAAGCAATTACGCGCTCGTGGAAATATCTGTTTGCTAATGCAGCTCATTTTGCGTAGAAAAATTATTAAAATTTAAAATATTGATACAAAACATAGTTTTTAAACAACTACCAAGAGGCAAAAACTTCTTGAAATATTGAAAAACAGTAAATAAACACATTTAATGCATGAAATCTAATTTTCTTTTACTTAAGTGAATCAAGAACCCTACGCTGAGTCCTCAATTTCGGATACCCTGTACATCAGTAATCTAAAGATTCATATTTCATTTTTGGTCTTATTTTTGAATTCTAAACAATGGAGGTTTTTTTGTAACTCTTAAAATAAGGCCCTTTTACTCTTGTGAATATTTCTGAAATCGCTAAAATTTAGTATCGTATTAATTTTTGCGATTTTTTTTGTTCATCTTTTAATTAGTTTAGGTCAGAGGTTCACAATCTTTTTAAGATATTGTACCGGTTTGTAGTAGACAATATGGTGGCGTACCAGTAAGTAAATATTTTTGGAAAAACGGGCCCAAAAAAAATATTCCTGAATTCTCAAGTGATGACTTTTTTTGTCGCTTGTCTCTCTCAAATATTTTGTCGAGCAAAAAAAAGACTAATCCTACAATAAAACTTTCCTAAATTCCCAACTGATGAACTTTTTTTTAGGTAAATATTTTGGAAACAGAATGCAATGCTATATGTACAATTGTAATAAAAACAATTTAATTCGTAAATACTTTTATTACACTAAATATAAATGCATGTGTATCATATACAGGGTGTTTCTTAAATATTGCGAAAAAATTCAGACGGTGATGCCTTATAGAAAATTAAGGGGGGTCTTTCATATAAAGTTTTTTCCTTAGCTGTCTCCTTTCTGAGTTAAATAAAGGATGGTGCTTTATTTTATATCTCAAATTTGGATAAATGTAGAAGAATGATATTTGGTGGATGTTTTATACTTAGCAAAAGGTTTCCCATAGTAATATTTTCGATCAACTGCCACCTTCACAGGGGGCTGAAAAGTGCGACCCCTGTTGGTTTTTTTATCAGAACTTTTTGGTAGGTAGTCAAAATTTTGCAATTTTTTTTTTTTAATTGATTTATTTAGAAACTTTTATTTGTTCTTTAGTTGTTCTCGTAAAACCTACTGTTTTTGAGTAAAAAATAAAACAAACTATGGCAATGGCAACCAACAAAATGAGTCGTTTTATCTTGAAATATTTGATGGATCATGTTGACTTGTTTTATTTTTTACTTAAAAACAGTAGGTTTTACGAGAACAACTAAAGAACAAAAAAAGTTTGTAGATAAATCAATCTTCCAAAAAAAAAAGTTTAAAATTGCAAAAGTTCAACCCACCAAAAAGTTCTGAAAAAACAAACAACAGGAGTCGCACTTTTCATCCCCCTGTGAAGGTGGGAGATGATTGAAAATATTACTATGGGAAACCTTTTACTAAGTATAAAACATCTACCAAATATCATTCTTCTACATTTATCCAAATTTGAGAAATAAAATAAAAACCTAATTTTACGCTCCTCTTCAGGGGGGTGTAACTTCGAAAAGAGACATCTAAGAAAAAAAATTATAAGAAAGACCCTCCTTAATTTTCAATAAGGAATCACCGCCTGAATTTTTTTGCAGTATTTAAGAAACACCCTGCATAGATACTCGTATAATAATAATTCTAATTATTGTAATTAATGTATCAATGTATTTTTAAGTTTACATTAGCAAAATAGGTACACAGAACAAACACATTTAAAAAATAAAACACTCAGTCAAATGGTATTTTGGCCAAACTATATAATTGGAAGGGGGGCGCGACAGAATTGGATATGAAAAAGGGGCACAGTAACATTTATTATAGAAAAGAGGATCACAAATACAAAAAGGCTTGCAGTACCTATCTTTTTCTGGATTTTATATTTTTAGAATCAGACCCAAAAATGACGTTATCGTTGTTATTGGTTAACCCTTTGCCTGTGCTGTGCATCACCGGTGATGCACCCAAAAAAATGGTCCTTCGTACGCTCTGTGTATCATATGTAAAACACATATCTTTGCACTTGCTAGATGCCTTACACTTATCCTGACACTACATTATAGGCATAAAATAATCTCATAGAGCCGTAGAACATGATACATGTGAAATGTTGAAATGGACGTACGGCACAAATTTTATACAAAATTTGTGGACAGGCAAAGGGTTAAGCAATAAAAGGAACATTATTTAGTTTTGAGCTTTAAATATATTTGTTCATGTTCTTACAATAAAAGTTAAAACCGTCTTGTCGAAATTGCAACTTCCAGTGTGATAACTTATAATTTATAAAGCTGCATCATCTCGCGTCGTTTAACACTTATGATGCTCATTTATTTTCCGAAGTCTTAAATTTCAAGAAGAGTACCTTGAACCTAATAAGTTCCGTGGTAGTTTTCTATATTTCAAAGTCGAGCATCACAAACAGTGCAAGTCACGAATTTTGAAAAGTTCCTGTTTGCGGCTTACGCCGGAAATAATTATTAATCAGAACTCGACGTCTTGGTAATTTAAAACAAAAAGTTTTTTGCCTGTACACCGGAAAATTAGAAAGGGTGAAGCGATTTTATACGCCAACAAAATATGTTTTATTTCCACTTCGATTGGCTTGGATAATCGAAAATTGTAAACAATTGCATTGAGATATCAATTAGCAACTCGAGTTTCAATACAGACTTTGGACTTCCATTTGACATTGTCCTCTTAAAGTCGAAAGAAAGACGGTGATTTTGACTGTATATTTATTTGTTGTTCGTTACATTGTTAACATAGATTTGTGTTGAATGTTGACAAGACAAAATTTGTATGACGGCATTCTGAAATCAAAAACCGTGTTAAAATATTCATATTAATAAATGTGTCTCCGGGCCCATTTGCGAGAAGAGCGTTTTTAATTAAACTGAAAACAAAATACTTGTGTTAATTGCCTTGATGTTCGTTTCGGACCTTTTGTGTGATGCACTTGAGATTTAGAAAAGGCTTTATATTTCTATTGTTGGCAAACGGTTTTTGTGAAAAAATTATGTAACTTTAAATGTTTTATGTTGATTAATTTTAATAATTAATTTGCGTTGGTGTTAAAATGATTTATTTCTAGTTCTCGTTGACACTTAAGAATCTTCAGTTTTATTTTAATTTAAGAGTCACTACTACTAATTCATGCCATTCCAGTTGAGCCAAAATTTGCCCATTCTAGAATTTTTATATATAAATAAAAATATATGTAATGTCACTCTTTTTATATATTCATTATTTACTCAAAAAATTAGCCGAATAGTTTATTAAATGACGGTTTTTCTGCGATTTTTATTATTATATTATTATATTTTTACCACCTTACGTTTTATTTTTTACTCAGTAATCCAAAGTCAGTCGTTTCTGAAAAAAGAATCTGGATTAGCTGCTACTTCCTGGTGGACTTAAACGCACAAGGGATTAAAGATCTTAAATGTTTTGAAAGTATTACAAGAAAGATGCTAGGATTAAAATGGTCGATATTTGACCTACCTTGTAGAATAAAATGTTGCAAAAAAATTATGATTTCAAGCTATATTACATGTACCTAATGAGTGCTTAACTTATACACTTTGAAAGCTAAGCAACTTTTTTGTTACACTAAACCACTTAGCTGCAATGCTTTAACAATAGTTTAAAAACTAAAAATATTTGACCAGAAATAAAATATAAAAATATTGTACAAAGAGTAACAAGTACTGTTTTTTTACACTAAGAACTATCCTTACAGTTTTAATTCATCTATGGAGTACCCGCCTTGCATAATAATTACCCCTATACAGGGTGTTTCTTAACTATTGCGAAAAAATTCGGGTGGTGGTTCCTTATCGAAAATTATGGTGGGGCTTTTATATAAATGTTTTTCCTTGCTAGCCTCTTGATTTCCTTCTTAACAGTTGGAATATTCAAGTCTCTATGTAGGTTATCATTCCTCACGTACCATGGAGCTGCCACAATATCTGACAGAATTTTATTTTGAGAAGTTTGAATTTCTTTTATGCTGGTTTTACTTGCGCAACCCCAAAGCGGAGCCCCCCATAGGTCCAAACAGGCTTCACAGTATCTGATACAGTAGCAATTTGTTTTGCTTGGACATCTGAGATTTTCTTCCCAGCATCCAGTCCATCTTTTTATACCTAATGTTGAGTTCTTTCCTTATCTTTTTTATATGTTCTTTCCACTTCAGTTTTCCGTCAAGATTCATACCCAAGTACTTGGCAGTGTTGCTATACGGAACAACCTTATTGTTTATTTTGATTGACACATAATTGTTATGTCTTCTTTTGTTGGTGAATTTGATATGTATTGACTTGGTTTCATTTATTTGAATTTTCCACTTTTTTTTCAAACATGAGAAATAAAATAAAAACCTAATTTTACCGTTCCCCTTTAGGGGGGTGTAACTCCGAAAGGAGACGTCTAAGGGTAAAAAAATATATAGGTAACAGTTCTCCATTTATTTTCAATAAGGAATTACCTCCCGAATTGTTTGCAATATTTAAGAAAAACCCTGTATACAGGGTGCACCACGACCCTGAGATTCTTCGTTAGCTCCTTTATTAATAAAAATATCAAAAAATGTTTAATACAAATATTGTGCGAACCTATTTTCTACATAACCTAAAATTATTTTCAAATATACAGGGTGTTTCGTTTGACCGGCACATATAATATTTTTTTTTTTTTTAAATAGAACACCCTGTATATTTTTACATTTTTGGATTCCTCTATAAATTTACTTTAAAAAATGTAAAAAGTTATATGGGTCTTAAGACAACCGTTTTCGTAAAATTTACATTTTTGTGAAAATTTTGAGCGATACAGCACTTTCATTTTTTTTTAACATTAAAGTTATTTAAAAAAGCGGTAAAATTTCGTTTAATATTTAGATTGACAATAGATTAATTAACACTTTGCGCTAGCTACATTTTAAAAATATTATACGGGGTGTTTTTTACGCTTGGTCAAACTTGTGAAACTTTAAACATCGATAAGTCATTTTTCTTAAATGCAACACTCTGTATAGTTTTACATTTTCTTGTATAGAATTTAATTGTCTTTCGAAATTATTAAGCATGTCCTATACCTAAAGTTAATATTTTTCGAGCTATCTCGATTTTTATTAGTATTACTAAGGCAATTAAAATATTTTAAAGTCGGCCATGGACGTAAGTCGTAATTTTTCAAAGAAGTTTTAAACAAAAGAATAAAAAGAGCTGCAACTTTAATTTTAGGCTAAAAATGTACCACATTTTACCGAAATTTATCGTATAAATTGTTGAAGATTATGTCCTTGTTCTACGCACAGCCGTAGACCTTGTCTGAAAGAATCTAGCTCCCTTTATAACATTTCGGGGGTTATACCATCAAAAGCAACACGAATCCTGTTCTGCACATCTTCAGCAGTTGTTGGGGGGTCTTGATACACCTGTTTTATGGGTCCCCACAAAAATAAATCTATAGGGGTAAGATCAGGTGTTCTAGGTAGCCAGGAGATTGGTCTACCTCGCCCTATCCATCTATTAGGATATTTTGTGTTCGGCAACTGCATTACTTGCTGTGTTGCTTTTAATGGTATAACCCCCGAAATGTTATCAAGAGCGCTAGAGTCTTTGAGACAACATCTACGGCTGTGCGTAGAACATGAACAAGGATATAATTTTAAACAATTTGTACGATAAATTTCGGGGAAAAGGGGTACATTATTGGACTAAAATTAAAGTTGGAGCTCTTTTTATTCTTTTGTTTAAAAATTCTTTGAAAACTTACGACTTACGTCCATGGCCGACTTTAATATTTTAATTGCCTTAGTAATACTAATAAAAATCGAGATAGCTCGAAAAATATTAACTTTAGGTATAGGACATGCTTAATAATTTCGAAAGACAATTAAGTTCTCTACAAGAAAATGTAAAAATATACAGGGTGTTGCATTTAAGAAAAATGACTTATCGATGTTTAAAGTTTCACAAGTTTGACCAAGCGTAAAAAACACCCTGTATAATATTTTAAAAATGTAGCTAGCGCAAAGTGTTAATTATTCTATTGTCAATCTAAATTTTAAACGAAATTTTACAGCTTTTTTAAATAACTTTAATGTTAAAAAAAAATGAAAGTGCTGTATTGCTCAAAAATTTCACAAAAATGTAAATTTTACGAAAACGGTTGACTTAAGACCCATATAACTTTTTACATTTTTTAAAGTAAATTTATAGAGGAATCCAAAAATGTAAAAATATACAAGGTGTTCTATTTAAAAAAAAAAAAAAATTATATGTGCCGGTCAAACGAAACACCCTGTATATTTGAAAATAATTTTAGGTTATGTAGAAAATAGGTTCGCACAATATTTGTATTAAACATTTTTTTATATTTTCATTAATAAAGGAGCTATCAAAGAATCTCAGGGTCATGGTGCACCCTGTATAATGAGATTTTAGCAATCCGTAATAATCCATTTGTCCTTATGTACGTACCTAGCACAGTTATCCTAATACATGATGATTGTGTTTAATAACATAAAAACTGAAGGCGTATATACGCATTTTAATTTTAAATTAGTAAATGTATTTTATTATATTAAAAAACAACGGCATAAGATTGTCATTAATCTGTGTCGATAGATGCTCACTAGTCACTACATTTTTTTTTAAACACATTTTAACGTATTTATTGACTTACAGAAGAACGAAGTGATAGTTAATGACCAATAAAAAAAATACTAAAGTATATCTTGCATCAGGTTAGTCAAATCTTACAGACACTGATTGATAATTTAAAAGATGGTTCCAGGGATACCCGTTCCTAAATGGCACCCCAAGAAAGTCCTTAGTTTGCATGCAAGCCATCCCTGCATTTAATCACTCAGTATCACAATAAATCGGACAAAAAAACGTAGCAATGAATTGTAGTTTATTTTTAAACTACTGCTGTGTATATTTTACTTTCGTATTAAATTTCCGAGCAATCCGATATAGATAGCATATGTCGTATTTGCGTCCTCTTAGTGTATCGGCTTACTTTGCCCGTGTAAGTTTACCGTACAGGTCGGAAGCTTGGCTGTTTGTAAGAGTACACATCTCTTGTAAATAGCTGATTTGTTACGAAAATTGTGTATGCCGTTTGCACGGTAAGGTTAGATAACGGCATGTTATTTAAGTCTAAGCGGAATTAAAAATTTCAGTTGTTTACAGTTCGTGCTTGGTAAATGTCGTGTTAAAATATGTGATACGGCTTCCGGAAGTGAAAAATTGGCGATACGCACAGATAACAAAGAACATTTTTCTCTTTAATTAACAGGTAAATTTTAAACATTGTTTTGTTTAAGTAAATTTGGTATAATAAATATTAAGTGCATTTTGCATACCAATTTAAAAAGTAAAGTTATTAAAGGACATAATATATTTGGTGGTTCTTACAACTAATTTATGAGGGTTGTTTGTTTTAACATCAAAAACATCCCGGAAAACGTTGGAGATAAACGGCTGGTTCAAACCAACGTCAGCTCGAAAAGGGCCCCGGAATATCATCTCGTGACCGGAGAAATACTTAAGAAGCTGCCTAGGAAAGCAATAGTAAAACACTTACCTGATAAACGCGGCATTCCGCCTGAAAAATGTGTCAGACGTCTGGAAAGTGGGGAGGTAATTATGATTGCTAAACGTGGTAAACAAACCCCCGAACGATGTCTCATCATACAGACCTATTTCGCTACTCCCAATAGTGTCAAAATTATTCGGGTTTAGAAGAGAAGCTAAAGAATATGTTGCCAAAATAAAAAATCTTACATATTCGATCGAATGTGTCGTGTCAAGCACGAGAGAGATTACTCGAACATGAGAAATATAAATGCAGGAGTACCCCAAGGCAGTGTTTTGGGACCTATTTTATACTTGCTGTAAACTTGCGACATTCCACAAAGTCAAATCGTCACAATTGCAACTTTTGCTGACGATACAGCCATCTTGGCAATTGGTAATGACAATGTAGAAACACCTGCTAAACTTCAGAAAGCATGCAACAGAGTAACTGATTGGACTAAGAGGTGGAGAGTAAGAATCAACGAGAGTAAATCAGCGCATATTGACTTTACTTACAAGCAAAATGAACGATTCCCGGTATCAATAAACAATGCCAAAATCCTACATTGCGATACAGCAAAATGCTTGGGAATGAATCGGGATATTCGTCTTCGATGGAAAGAACAAAAAGAAGAAAGAAAAGAACTTGACCTTAATACAAAAAAATGTACTTCTGATTGGATGAAAATTACATTTGTCTGGGCAAATAAGATGCTATTATACAAACAAATCCTTAAGCCAGTCTGGACATGGCGTTTAGCTCTGGAGATGTGCAGCCAAAAGCAATATAGATAAGATACAGGTCTTTCAAAATAGAGTGCTCCAAGGTATTGTCGATGCTCCATGGTACTATCGGAATGACCACCTACACAGAGATCTGACGATTCCAACCGTCGGAGAAGAGATCACAAATTTCGCAGAAAAGCACTCCCATGGCAACACCGAGGTACTGCAGCTCCTATGTAATGCTGGTTTGAAAAGAATGCTCAAGAGGATCAAACCTATTGAATTAATTGATGTAGTGTATATCGCGATACAGTGTGCTAAAGCAAAGCATGGTGAACCTGTGCGTAACATGAGAAACTTGTGTTTTATGTTAGAAACCAAGAAACACCAATGGGGACATCTTGGAAAAATACCCAGTCTTTAAAAACTTTAGAATATAATTGTAGATTAGTCTTTCTATGTAGTGTATTGGTTGGTATGGGAATGTTAGTTCGGAGGTTGGCACCAAGCAAGGGGTAGCATGCGCCTGCCGGTAGCGATAGGTCAGCCATGTTCTGTGATATACGTGTGTGTACCGTATAATTAAATAAATCAGTTTAAAGTACTTGTTAGTTTTATTCTTGGAAACTAACTAAGACAGTACACTCTAGACTCTAACAGTTTTTCAATATAGAGAAAAAACAATGAGGAAAGTGTTCCCACTTCCTGAAATCCTGCAACAACTTAAAAACTAAGATATTAGTAATAACTTTCTTATCAAGATTAGAAAATGTGTTTTAAAACCATATGGTATTATTAAAATTGATCCAGTCTGCTTAGCTTTTAAGATACAACCGTCAGTTATTTTATAGTCGCGATGTTGGATGACAGTATCCAGTTTTTGCAGGAAATTCTTGGTTCCGGATACAAATTAAATTTTTGTTGTTGATATTTTTGCTAAATATTTAAAAGCTTATTTAACTATTCTTTTATCTCTTACTGATCCCATCACCGTAATTTTCATGTTTAAACTAAAACTAATGTCATGGAGCCTAAGTAACCTTCTTAATCTTCCTCAAAGGCGAAGAACTTTGTGCTTCCATTGTTTGGATTGTTTTTTAATCTCTGGGATGTAGTTGTGAACTGTTGCATCCACCCTTGTAAGTTAAACTTAAAATCCAAAATTATACCAACATAGAACAGTACTAAACCTCAACCTTTTTCAAGTGCGGGACATTCTTCGCAAAGACCTGAAGCCGGGCCTGTTCTTTCTACAAATTCAAGTTAAATATGTTTTATTTTCGTCTATGACGAAAAACAATTACCGAAATGGTTCTTTATTTGCTAAATTTAAGACGAAATCATCGTTATTTGCTGTAGATCATCCTCTCTCAGCTTAATTCGTCCAAACAAAATCAACACATAGAACAAACACTTGTAGTCACTGGTTTTACAGCAATGACGAACTTACGAACTCCTCTTTAAATGTTCGCTATTTCGTCTAGGTACAGTAAATTATAATCGCTTTGATGTTACTTTAAAGTTTGCAAAGTTTATGTGAGGTTTAACATTAAGTAATATTAAAGGTACACTTACACAGAAGTCATAATTTTTAATATAAGGTAGATGCAAAATTAAAGCAATGCCATTTGATTCTGATAGGAAGTTGATTTTTTCGTACATACCAATTCAATCTTTAGTAGTTTCGGAAAAGTCAGTGTAGTTGGAAAAATATTATTGTTTCTGGATTTTAAACTAGCTAAATCTTATTTAAATATATACAGGGTGGTCCACATAGAAGGACCACTAGTGGGATCTCGTCAACGGTAAGTGCTGCAAAGAAGTTTAAATTAGACGAATTTTTCCCCTTTCCGAGACCTATTCAGTGATGCTCTAATGTTTTAAAAAGCTCTATGCCACACTAGATAATAATGAAAATGAACATAAGCACAGTTTGAATTTGGACTTATTTCTAAGCTGAAATTAATCTTTCGGTTTCCTCTGAAAACAATTTTTTTACAGTTTCACCTTCAATGTTAATAATTAACAAATTAGTGAATCCTTCTTGAGTCATTCGCTAAGCCATGGAAAATGGTAGACTGAGGGGTAATAAACCCACCACCCCTATCCCTCCATAGCTACGCCAATGAATAGTAGCCCTTCTATGTGGACCATCCTGTATATATATTTAAGCGTATCGTGCATGAAGCATATTGAATTTATTGTTATGTGAAATTATACTTAAAAAAATTGTTTAGAATAATTAGGATGTAAATTATGTATTCACCAGTTGCGTAGCAATCGTGGAGCAGTTGGAGCAAGCTGCTCCTGGCGCACGAATCCTGAGGGCGCAAAATTAGAAAGGGCGAAATAAATATTATATTTCCTGTAGATTGACATAGGTGGCGCAATTTTAAAATATTACGAGTAGAAACTGTATAAAATTAGTACATCACTTTGTAGATGGCAGTACTATATACATTTTATGTCTAATATTGCTTTATATGGAACGTATCTAGCTAGAGGTCTTTCAACGTAAACTTTTTGAGTTTGGTTATTACAAATTTGGCATTTCATAATTTTCATGTTATTTAAATGAAAAACATTTTATAGTGAGTAGTAACGTAATAACAAAATAAAATGGAATTAGTTAAAAACTGTGAAAAATATGTTGTGGCTCTATGTTGTAACAAAATAATTTGCACCTAAAATAAATGTTGCCGTTTTGCGCAGGGTTGCTCTTCGGCAACATCTTTTATTTATTGTTTTGTACAAAGTTGTGCTTTAACAACACATTTAATTTTTCGTTGTACACAAATATTGCTTTTCATTAACAACTTTTGTTTTTTGATAAAAACAGTTGAAAAATTGTGAATGCTTTTTAAAATTATTTTTCTCAAACTCCCTACAGTTAAATATACGGAAAATATTATTTAAAATCTAATTTTAAAAAATTAATGCATTTAAGGGTCACAAAACTGGTTTTTAAAACTTTTAAAATAATTAATAAAAAATGGATTATTTAGAATGAACAGAATATATATTTTATTGTAGGCATTTAGAGATGTCAAAAAAACTAAGTGGTGCTCAGTTTAAAAAAAGAAGAATACAAAAGCAAGAAGCTGAAAATGAAGTTTTAAAGAAAGTTGCTAAAATATCAACAAAACTAAAATTAATCAAAATCTATTTAAGAAGCAGCATGTCACAACACCGTGTTAGAACTTTGGCCACTACATCAATTGAAATAATAATAGCTTGTCAACTTGATCTGGATAAAGTCATTGACCGATTTGCCAATGAAAAGCGAGAAAACAAAATTTTAAAGTTGTTTTTGTGTGAAAACTAAACATGGATACATTTTTTTAAACTAAACGTTCAAAAGAAATTTCGTCAGACTCTTCCGAGAAACAAGGGGGCGCACCGACCTTACTTGCTCAAGGGCGCTGAATTCATTGCTACGCCACTGGTATTCACAAAACTAAATAAAAAAGTAGATAAAGTTTACCCGCTGTCGAAACAGCGTGAAGCTGTGAAATTGTTAAAGATGTTAGAAATAGAATAAATAAAGAATGTTTTAATGAAATGCATAAAATTACACAGCACGATTCACTTAAAAAAGCCAAAAATTTACAAACAAATAAAAATATTATTTACGTGAATGGGCAAATAATTTCAGTATCAAGTTGTTCCATTTATCTGTCGTAAAAAACTTAATGTTATCATGTTGTTTTATAGTCGCTGACGCTGCCTTATAGTGATTTGTCCACTTTATGTGCGATAAATGTGTGTAGAATAATTTACCTCCGTTTATGTAACACTTCTCGTTTTCCCGGCAAAATGTCCATACTACAAAATTCGCAATTAATTAAAGCGGTTTAAAATCGTGTAATTATCCTTTATATGTAAACGTTTAAAATATGTTAAATATTTGAATAGGCAATTAATTTTAATTGTTGGTGTATTATGCTGGGGTGTAGTTGACTACAGTTAGTCAAGGCTGAGTGTATTATAATCTGGGCCTGCACAGTTTTCGCTACATGTTCGAATGAATGAGAGTGCTGAAGCGGAAAACGTCGATGAACGCTAGAGGAACAAAAGAAAAGAAAATAAGCAAGCATTTGAGTCAAAGACCGTTTAAGACTAGTGACAATAATCTACAGTGGGATGCACAAAAGTCGTCTTTATGTATTATATTAGATATTTTGCCTTCTATTCGAGGAAAACAACTGAGCGTGTTGGCCTTAAATCACAGTTTTGTACCATCTAATTTTTAATATCGCAAAGCCTATTGAACTGCAGTCAATGTGTAATGAAGTTCTCAAACTTTTTTTTCGATTCGCGTATAGCCTTAAAGCTGCGGTTCCCAAACTTACTTTGTCGCGAAACCACCACACGAAGTTTAATAAGAAAAATGTAGCTGCTTCTTCGGGTCCAGTATCCTCTGAAAATTTGGTGCAATGTTGCACAACGAGAAGAGAACTATTCGTCAAATATCTTCTTCTTCTTAATCGGTTCCTCTTGAACCTTTTGGTGTTAAGGTATGCTTTTCTATTTCTGTCTTATTTCTCCACTCCTGTCTATCGTTGGCTAATTGTGGCACATCTCTCTAGCAGACTCCTTTTTCTTCTAGTCTCCTCCTCATTTCTTTTTCACATTTTATTCTTGGTCTTTATTTATTTCTTTTTCCCTTCATCTGCATTTTCCATCCTATTTTCGCGTATCTACTTTCTGGTTTTCGTAGTAAATATCCAAGCCATCTTAATTGATTCGTCTTCATCTTTTTCTTAATATCTATTACTCCTAGATTATTTCGAATTTTTTCGTTACTGATTTTATCGATCAGTCTACATCCTCCTATTCTCCTCAGAAATCTCATTTCCTGTACCTGTACTCTTTGTTTTTGTGCTAAGTAGTGTCCAAGTTTCTGAAGTGTACGTGAGAATGGGTACGTACAGTGCATTAAAAACCCGCGTCTTCCTTTGTTTTGATATCTCCTTCTTACTTATCAAGCATTTATAGTGGCGAAGTAAAATTTCTGCGCTGCCGGTATTCTATTATTCAAATCTTCCTCCAATTTTCAATTCTCTGCAATTATTACTCCTAAATATTTAAAATTTGCTACCTGCGTTATCAATTTTTGGTCTAGCATAATTGTAACTGGTTCATGATTTTTTGCTATAATCATAGCCTTTGTCTTTGTTATATTAATATTCATATTATGTCTACTTAATGTATCTTCCCATACGATAAGATTGAATTGCAAGTCTTTTTAGATAATAGCACCACATCATCTGCAAAGGCTAATTCTGTTAAGGATATTGGTTTTAGTTTATTTTAACCCCAGTAGGCTTTCTTTGTGTTTTGCTTACATTCTTTAATTATTTTATCCTTAAGAATCACAAAGAGTAGTGAACTTAATGTGCCTCCTTGGCTTACTACCACTGTTGCAATAAATTCCTGGGAACTGCTGTTATGGGTTCGCACATAATTTCTACCACTCTAATATAAACTGTTGATGGAGTTTAATAATCCTTCTCCCACTCTACTTTGTTTCAATTTCCTCCAGATCTTCTCCCTTGGCATTCTATCGAAGGCTTTAGAAAGAGCGCGATAAAGCACAACCATCTTTGAATGTTCCATTGCTTTTTTACCTAACGGTCTTAACGTAAAAATTAGATCCTGCGTGCTTCTACCCGGTCTAAAGCCACATAGCGCCTCTTCCAAATTTCTTTTGAAATGATTCCTTAATCTCTCCTCTAAAATTTTTTCATTTAATGTTTCTACTACACTAAGAAGAGATTTGGCTCTACAATTTTCGAATTTTTTACTATCGCCAGTCTTCGTATTCCTCCTGCAATTGCTCTTCTTCCTCGTCGTTTATTTTGTGATCATTTTCCAATAACTACTTAAAATAATTTCCCCATCTTTCGATAATTTCTTTTTCTGTTGTCAGTATGTTTCCCTGTTTATCCATTGTTTGCTTCAATTTATGGTTTTTATCTTGTCTTAGGCTTTTTAATACCCTGTAGGAAAGTTTTTGATTGCTCGTATAATGTTCTTTCATTCCGTGCTAATTTTTCCTTTAGCTTCTAGCACAGTCCGTTTCGCCTTTTCACTTATTTTTCGTAATCTGTTGGTTTGCTTGTTGTCAGGTCTTTTACCAAAGTCTTTTCTTTTCCTTTACTTCTCTTTTGACTTCTTCGGTCCACCAGGCAGTTTGTTTCCTATTATTACTATTACACTGTTTCATTGTCCCACATGCCCATTCAGTAGACTTGAAAATAAGTCTTTTAAAATATGTTCATGATTGCTCCAAATCCTTTCCTTGTTCGTCCCCCTTACGCTTTTGCTTCTCTATTTTTATATAATCTTGTTGTATCTCTTTCTCTGTTAGTTAACATGCTTTTATTTTTGTTATATTTTTCTTTTCATCTTGATCTATTATTTCTGTGTCATTTTGTATTATTTAAATTGCTGCCATAGGTAGATAATGATCACTGCCGATTTCTGCTCCCCGGTACACTCTGGCATTTTTAATTTTGCTCTTAAATGTGTCTATACTTTTATTAAAATCAATAAAACTTGTGGAAAAAATAATGTCGGCAAAATTTGTCAAGGACACAATTTTGTGACGATGTAATTTGCACACATGTCCTGTTGACGCCTAACCTAATTAATATTTTATCCTGCTTCGGTAATTTTTATGACGGAAAACAGTAATTGCGCGTCTTAGTTGGTGTGGAAAATTAAAATGGAAATTTTAAACAAGAAATAAAACCAAATCTTCCACAAAAACATGTTTTACACTTCGGAAATTCCAGTCTTTAAAAACTAAATTTCATAATTCACTGATATAAAAACTGGTTTTGCTTGTTTTAAATGCAATTTTTTGCAAGTTTTAATTTAACACATATACAATAGAATAAACAACACCTAAGCAAACTAACACAATTATTTTAGTTTTAACATTTGGCATTGTAGCATTGTAAGCTTCGGTCGCAACTCATATATTTGTTTAAAGGCATTACCTCTATTCATATTTTACGATTACATTTACTGAAACGCAGTTGACCGCCTAGATTTTCCACAAGTTAATTTAACACAAACGCGAGTACGTGATTATGTGAAAAACACGTTCAAACTCTGTATTCATTTAGACGTTATTGTATTGCTACAGTCGTAAATACTTCACAAAGCAATAAAACTTATAACAGTTACTTAAAGCTACAGAATAATACGAAACGGGACGAACCAAATTAAGCCTACGGTACAAAAGAAGACACTCAAAAATGATCATCGAATCGCGACAAACATAATTGCTTTATTGCATGAATACTTTGTTGTTTGTTTATTATGACGCTTTATTACTTTTTGACTTACAGCATAAATATAATTGTACAAAAAGTTTAAATACAGCTACTTCGTGCTATTTTACAACATTTTTAAATTGGTGGCTGTTACTTACATTTATTTTACTGTGAAATGGGAAGTATTTGATTAATTTTTAAGTTGAACATGAACATATTGCCATATGATACAATCACATTTATATTTTTCAATGTTATATTATGGGTTCTCAGCACTACTCTAATCGGGACCGTTCACACAAAATCCGGGCCCCTGGGAAGCAATAGACAACGGGTCCCCCTTTCCTCTAGGAAAGGTATAAATTTAAAACTCGCATTTTGATATACAGGGTGGTCCACAAAGAACGGCCACTATTAGGATCTTGTAAACGCTTAGAGCTACAAAGAAGTTTAAATTAGACAAATTGACAAATATTGAAACAAATTAATGCTTTAATTTTACAGTGCGTAAAAAAATCTACAACTTTTTTGTACCATCAAGTGTAACCGAGTTATTAACGATTAAAAAAATGCGTTGTAGCGTGCCCTTAGAACTTTTTTTAAACATTAAAGCATCACTGAATAGGTCTCAGAAGGGGGAACAATTTTGTCTAATTTAAACGTTTTTGTAGCTCTTACCGTTCACGAGATCCCAGTAGTGGCCTGCACTTCAATGTGGACCACCCTATAGACCAGCGTATCTCAAACTTTTAAACACGCGACCCTAATAATTTTCTAGAAATGGGTGTACGACCCATAGGGGAGGGAGTCTCCATCCCCGCAAGAAATTTTTTGAAAAAATACTTTTAGAAATGCATTTTAAAACAGATTTTTTATTTGTTTTTATATATATATAACCCTTATCGAGTTTATGACGTGTAATCTGGTCTTTGAGACCAATAAACAGTTTAATTCTAGCCCAAATTAATAAAGTTCAAACTTATTCTAAGGTTTACCCAATGGTAGGTCCTTAGTTTGCTAATATATAGGTACACTAATTGTTAACGTGCACACTACCGCACAGTCTCTGCTTTTCACTTTTGTTTAAACTAACTCAAAAGGTTTAACCCTTTTGAGTCTTCTTACTAGTCCTGTAGTGTCCAGGAGCTGGATCACCTCGACGTTTACGTGGTGATGGAGCCTTTCCTCGTGGCCCTTGGCAAACTTCTTAATTGTGTCGGTTACAGTGTCCATGTTGAGGTCCCGATTAGGGTTTTTCGGATCCGGGTACCCGGATTCGGATTCGCCGAATCCTACAGCAAATATTCGGATTCGATATTCGGTCTAAGATTCGACGAATCTCGGATTAGGTCTCATTAATGCTACCACAACCAGAGAAAATACTTAATTTTGCAACAAATATTACGAAACGATTGTTTGACGGAGCAGACAAAAATGAAAAAACAGAGCATTCAACAGAGGGTGATTGCGGAATATTCCAGATGACGTTCAGTTGTTAACGATGGAAGAAGAGCTTAATCATATATTGGAAACGGTAAAATGCCTTATATTACCAGTCTCAAGATAAATTTGCGTACTTAAAAAAAATGCATTATTTTCAATTGCCAAAATTAGAACGAACTATTTAGAAAAAGTATATCGAGCAATCACAACAATTAAACCAAGGTCAACCAATTCAGAAAGAACTTCTCTGAAGCTGAAGCAAAAAAATAAACTTGATTTTTATTTTAAGATTTTGCATTTTTTTAGGTTATTTCGCTTATTTTTGAAAATAGACATACAAAATATTATATCATTGTAAAGAGAAAAAAAAAATAATCTTTAAATCAGTCATCACCTACTACGATTGCCATTTAAAAAAAAAGTTGTTTTGTCAAATATCTTGCACGGTAATTCATAAAAAAAACTCCAAAACTTTTTTCCTTTGCCGTTTTTGTGTATTCGCAACAATAGCAGAGATATTTAAGTTTAAAAATGTTGATCGATTTCGTTTTTTTTTCGTTATATCACGCAAGCCATGGAATTTTTAAACAAAACAAGATCTGGTTTAAAATACACCCCTAAATAGCTAACTTTTGTCCTATTTGATCAACCTTGTATTTTCATTATTTACGGAGATAGTAATAGTGTCCCATGGAAAAGTGAAACACCCTGTATTGTATACTAAAATACTTGTTATTTTACTTCATACTTTAACAATGAAATACAGTGCCATTTTAACTGATTGAAGGCCGTTTGAATTATTAATATAAACATGAATTAACTTAACATTGGTTAGTAAAACCCATTGATGCGCTACTGACAAAACTGACAACCGCTGACAAATATTGTAAATCGCCTGTAATTTTAAAATTTGCGCGAACCTTAAACACCATACAATAATTTTTATGGCACTACAATTCTCATTTCATTTTAGAACTGGATTCGGATCCGGATTCGGATTCGTAAAATAATCGTGGATTCGATTCGGATTCGTCGAATCCAAAAATACCGAATCTTCCCAAACCCTAGTCCCGATGTATGTCACTGTTTCTGCAGTACCAGGGTGCATCAACGATGTTCCTTAATGCTTTGTTCTGGGATCTCTGGATGATTTGAATATTACTCTGTTTGGTGCATCCCCATAGCTGTACCCCATATTTCCATACAGGTTTTAAAATTTGCTTGTATAGCAAAAGTTTATGAAACAGAAATTTAAATTTAAATTTTTTGTTCCATTTTTCTATGTATTTTTATCAAAACACTTCCGTTCCGCAACCCAATAAAAATTTAACGCGACCCATGGTTTCATTAACGCCACTGTAGACCATGTTATTTTGTATGAAGATTTAAAAAATACGAAAAAAAAATTTAAAGCAAAATGTTAAATGTAATATAATAACCCGAGTCTCTAGAGTTTTTCTGCTTTGGCTACATCTTTTTTGCTTTTCTCTTCTGGGATCCGGAATTTAGGATGAAAATATTTAATTTTAATTTTATTCAATATTCGTTTATAATAATAATAATAATCTATTATTAAAGAAAACTATATAATATTCCTTTGTGCATTAATAGTGATTAAGATAAATTGCAAAATGTTAAACCAACAAAAAGTTTTGATAAAAAAACAGGGGTCGCACTTTTCAGCCCCCTGTGAAGATAGGAGATGATCAAAAATATTACTATGGGAAACCTATTTAGTATAAAAACATCTACGTATATCATTCTCCTACATTTATTCAAATTTGAGAAATAAAATAAAAATCTAATTTTACCGCTCCCCTTTAGGAGACGTCTAAGGAAAGAATTTTATGTAAAAGATCCCCCTTAATTTTGGATAAGGAATCACTTCCCGTATTTTTTCGCATTTTTACGAAACACCCAGTATATCTTTATAATTTTTACACATAACAAACTGAGTTGCTAAAATTCCTTCTACAAAAAAAAACACATTTTTAATAGACGGTTCTTACATCTAGGTTTTAAGACAATGTTTGTAGCAAAATTAGGAATTTACTTGTAGAACTTTCAATAATTAACAAAAAGAAATAAGTTTTTAACGCAAATTATCATATTAAGCATGTATGCTAGCGATAAATACGACTTCAAAATAATGAAAAGTACCTAATCGAAGTAATGGTTAAGGGACTTTATAAATTTTTTTGCTTATTTGACAATTTCGTACAATGGATAACTTTGCTCTGTTTTACATTATATCAAAAAAAAAGTTTTCGAAACTTTTTTTGCAACAAAACACATGCGTTTCTGGTTGGAAGAATTACTACGATTCTCATTATATTATTTTGTTACTTAAAAACCATTTATTAAAGACACTGATAACTGTTGTTGGTTGGTATTAATCTACAACAAAGTTGCTAATGTTAGGTTTAAGCTTATTTTTGTTTCTAAAGCAATTTATCGTCCATTTTTCTCTATTTACGACGATATCTTGGATACTGCGCTTATGATAAAACAAAGGAAAAGGCAATCTTGTCATTCAGCATAATAGCATCGAATATAAATATCTTTCTGTAAATCTAAACAAAATACAATTTACTGATATCTTCCTATTTGTTTCCTTGTATACGGAGAGTCCAGATAAAAACTCCGATATCACTTTTTACTGCCTTTATGGAATACCACATCCCGAACAATACCGCAGTGTATATTGGTTGAACGAAAATAAATAAAACTTTCATTGAATTGTAATAAAATGAGATTTATTCTTTTGATAAATTCCGAAGTCAATAGTCATAACGAAACGACTCCCTTACCAAAATCTGGCAAGCAAACATTGTAATATGTAGATCTGTTTATACTGAACAGAAATAAGTTTAATGTTATTTAATTAAATGACCCCTATTAGATTCGTTTTTCTTTTTGAATAATCAGCTGCTCAACAAAAATGAACAGTAATTTTAATATTGTAAGCAATTTGATGAATTGTTGAATTATTACAGCGGTTCAATTATGAAACGTTAATTAGTTTATTCACAATCATTTATTGTTTCTATAACAATATATTGTAAAAAAAAAACACAGCAGTTTCGAGACTCTAATTTTTTCGTCAAAGCAAACTTAGAGATGGCTTTTAGCTTTTAGATATTATCAAAAAAGTATATTAAATATTCATTTCTTTAATATCTGAAATGAAATAGCTTGTAATGAAGCCAAGAATATTTTTTTTGTATTTCCTTACTCTGCTCAGATTAGCTAAATCAATTTGTTTAATGTAGTTCAAATCCTGTGAAACATATTTTTTAATTGTTATACAGGTCAGGGAAGTTTTTTTTGTAAATATTCAACCCAGTGTTTATCAACCTTTTTAATGTTGCGGCACACTTTTAACAACGCTAAAATTTCGCGGCACACTATATGGGGTGCGGAAACTTGCTCAAAAACAATTGCTCGAAAGGAAAATTGCTCGAAATAATTAAAAAATAGTAAATTTATATAAATACAAAATAATTAAATGTACTAGAAAAGTTGTTTACACTTTAAATTTATTTACAAATACATGCACAGTTACTCAATTTGTTGTTGAGATAAACACTATAAATGTTTGAAAATATTATACTTATACTACAACATAACTGCTGATTCTGACTCTATTATTGTTATTTTATGTTCAAATATTCATAGTGTTTATCTCCACAACAAATTGAGTAAGTGTTCATGTATTTGTAAATAAATTTAAAGTTTAAGCATATGTAAACAACTTTTCTAGTACATTTAATTATTTTGTATTTATATAAACTTCATATTTTTTCATTATTTCAAACAATTTTCCTTTCAAGGAGTTTGATTTTAAACAGGAACGTACTGGTTTTTTATAAAATTTGTTGAAACTAAATCCCCACAACTCCGCCACTGGATGTTTGCATAGCTTAACACTCTCACCGAATGTGGTAACCTATAAGATGGTGCTGTATACCAAATCGATATTTTTTTAAAACTTTCAACTGTATCTCTAAAATGAAGCGTTTATGAACCCATGTTGATATGAAATATTCGCTTTAATAGTTATTTATGTATCAAGGTCAAAAAGTACGTTTTGGCCGAGGTGCATATTACATTTTTTGTGCGATCGAATTAAAAACAATTTAAATTTTTAGTAATTTTCAAAATTATAGGTTAGAAACTACGTGACATTATGTCACTGACAGATGACGGCGTATGTACTTCATTACCGGCCCTCTCCTTAGCAACGGCCGTAAAAGTTACTTTTTCGGCCGTTGCTAAGGGTAACGGCCTGAAAAGTAACTTTTACGGCCGTTGCTAAGGAGAGGGCCGGTAATGCAGTACTTTATGGTTGCTAACGCGTCCGTCAAACAGCTGTTTCTAGTACGATCGCACAAAAAATAAGTTTTTGTATCGACTGTTAAAGTCCTCCTACAAAAAAATTGGACCACCCTGTATTTTTTAATATTTCAGAATGCTACAAGCGTAGATTTAAAACAAAATGCAATAAAAAATGTCGTTTGACTTAATTAAGATACCTAGTTTTAGATCACTTCGTTGCCAATTATAATCGTTGCTATGACAACTGCATGTACCTAAATAATAAACGAAAATTATCTACTTCTAGAACGCAGCCTGCCTATTTTTGAAACCTAAAGGACGGAGTGGGGCCAATAATTACATTGTAACTTTTACAGTTTTTAAGATTGCTAATAAAATGGTCTAAATAAGTTAAACCAGTGGTTTCCAACCTGTGGGGCGCGCCCCCCCAGGGGGGCGCGAGATTATTGCAAGGGGGGCGCGCAGCTGTTACCAAAATTTCATTTTTGAATACAAACAAACAAAAAGAACTTTCTTTATACAGAATATGGTGTATTGTTTTGTAGTCCATTAAATAATTCTTATTTATCAGCACAGTACTTATGAAATTAGATTGTTAACGAAAAGTGAGGGAAGCGCAAAAAAAAATTATGAAAAAGGGGGGCGGAGGTACAAAAAGGTTGGAAACCACTGAGTTAAACCATTAAAGCACATACACCACAATTTGTTATATTCTTGGCAAATACTCTAAGGCAAATTGTATTTAAAAGGGTTTTAAATTGGCTCTCGTTTTGTATGACGTTCACGTGCATCCATATTTTTACGACAGCATATTTTAAAGCTTGATTTACGACGACGTTATATTACATCAGGCAATCGTATATTTTGAAGCAACAATTAAGTATCTTTTTTGTAACCCTCAAAAAGAAACTTAATTCAGCGAGTACATGTTGTCATAGGCTAGCGTTTCCAACACTTGTCGCGAAAGCTAACGGAAGTGGACCCGCCCAACCGGAAACTTTAACAAATGAAGTACTGCGGTGTCACATTTTGTGCGGCATTCCGTATTCAAAGCGTTTGTTTTTTGCGAATTCTCCAAAGATCGTAAATAAACGTAGTTACAAGCATGATGTGTCGTAAAAATTTCTTCGAAGGATACTAAAATTCTAAATAAGTATTGTATAAAAAAAGCTCCTTTAATACGCACGTTTACAAGATTAATCTTTCTGCGGAGACAATTCCCTCGTTCGAAAAACACCGCTTCAAATCATTCGAATAAAGTTGGGTGATAAAAGTCCTTTAAATATCCCATGGTCTCTAGATTGTCCTGGATCGTCATCGTAACAGATTTTAGGTCAAATTCACAGCTGTAAGTAGGGCGGTTTGCCTGACATGCACTGTTGAAAACGAGTTGAACTTCGGGTCGACTTGTAATGTCACCTTGTTTTTAGTGTACTAGATGTTAGTTCGAGGGCAACACTGGGTTAGTTAACTTTCAAATTTCGTTTTATTTTTTGCTTAACGCCACTTTTAATTACAAAAAGTACAAGAACTTCTTATTCTAATCATATTTACGGTCACAAATTTTAGCGAAACTTAACTTAATGGATGCAAATGTTTTCTGGAATTTTTAGGTTTTAAAAGCCAAATTGATCATCTCCATGAAATAAAACGTAAAGATAATGTTGTTTCTTAAATATTAAAATTAAAGAACGCGCAAAAACAAATATTCTACTGACTCATTAATAAAGTCTAAAACAAATAGAATTTTTTAGTTACACTCAAAAAAGCTTCACGATAAAAATATGCATGTTTGAAAACTACTTTTAATCCTAGGATGCACATCACGGGCCTCAGAGGCCCAACGACCTATTGCTTTTTATGTAATTTTCGATCCATCGCTTTTTTTCTGATTTCCTTTCAAAAATGCCTCTTAATGCTTTTTATATCATATTTTCTAAAACATATTGCAAACTAATTTCGACAAATTCTTTTAATAATTTTTATTTAGTAATACCCCGTATTTACACATCAAGGGCTTGAGAGGCCCATAGCTTAATAACAGCTTATATGACAAGTAACAACACAGTTTTGGCAAAATGTTTGAATTTTTTTTGGATATGTGAATCTGTTTACGGTTTGGCTATTGATGGAACTGTGTATGTGGGACGCCAGCTTGGAAAAGCTACACAAAAAATCTTGGATTCGATATTGTAAAATCACTAGTGCGTACAATTCATAATCCTGGCTTCAATCGTACAATAGACAACTTTTTAACGAGTTTAGAACTTACAAAATACTTATTAGACAAGCAAGTCACTGTTGTAGGTACAATTAGGAAAAATAAACGTGATGTACCTAAAGAAATGAAAGAAGACAAGAAGAGGCCTTTTCTATTCTTCAGGCTTTCGCGGCTATCGTCCACAGCCGGATATATAAACCTTGCAACAAACCCACCAATTCAGTCGTTTGATAAAGACCAACATAGGATGGTCGAAACGTCACACAAATCAAGAAGACGCGGTTCCAAACCCGGGAACAAAGATTGTAACAAGAAGAGGCCTGTTCTATCATCATTATTTGAATTTTGCCAAAATATTAAAATGGTTAGTTATGTGCCTTTTTTAATTTCTTCCTGGACAGAATCAACCTGGAGTTCCCGGTGTAAATCGCTGTTCCGAACATACCAAAGAGCATTTACTAAGCTCCTTAATACACGGTTTTGGAATTTTTCAACACAGCTGTAGTTGCTTTATTTGGAACAGCCCCATGATTGTAGGCCATATATCCAAACAGGCTTGAGCACGTGTTTGTATAGGAGCAGTTTGTTTTGGATAAAAAGCTGGAATTTTCTTCCTATCAGCCAATACATATCCCTATACTTTATCTTCAGTAGTTTCGTTTTCTTTTTGACGTGTTCCTTCCATTTTAACTTGACGTCTAAGTTTAGGCCAAGATATTTAGCAGTCTTTGCAAGGGATTATTTTATTATTTAGACACACTCTTTACTCTTTTGTTGGTGAAATTAACGTGGACGGATTTCTCTTCGTTAATTTTTATATACCACTGTTTTGTCCAAGCATATATTTTATTAATTGCGCTTTGGATATTTTCTGTTGTTTCTTCTATGGTTGTTCATGTAGTTAGAACTGCGGTGTCGTCAGCAAATGTGGTGAGTTTTAAGTTTTGTGTTTCTGGAATGTCATCTGTATACAGCAAGTATAATACCGGTACAAGGACACTTCCTTGAGGTACACCTGCTCTTATAAACGCAAGTTCTGAGTATTGGTTTTCCATTTTAACCTTAAACGTTTCCTGAGATAGATATGTTACCAAAACCCAGGAAACCGATCGATGAGATAACATCATATAAGCCAATTTCACTTCTACCTATAACATCAAAGCTTTTTGAAAATCTGCTATTAAAAAGGATAAACATCATAATCTAGAGAAAACAACTTATTCCACCACATCAGTTTGGATTCCGTGACAAACACTCCACCGTAGACCAGGTCTACGAATAATAGGAATTAGAGGAAAAGAAAATTTGTTCTGCAACATTCCTCGATGTTGCTAAAGCATTTGACAAAGTCTGGCATAAAGGTTAAGTAATGAAATTAAAGAAAATGCTTCCTGTTCAATACAGTCAGCTCCTGGAGTCATATCTATCTCAGCGTACGTTGAAGGTCAAAATGGAAAACGGGTACTCAGAGCTAAAGTAAAGTTTAATTTAAAAGTAAAACACAAAATCAGACGATGACTGTACAAAGATATGCCAATTATAATGCTGTATTTTTTTAACATTATTGCCTATTTTAGTCCCTTGCTTTGCACAGGGCAGAATGCCAATATAAGTGATAACTTTTTGGTGTTATTTCTTGTACAACGGGAAAAAGACTGTTATAGTAATTTAAGACTCCTAAAGAAACTTGTGTAATTTTTAAAGTAACAGTTTTAAAAAATCAAGAAAAATATTCTGTGAAATCTAAAACAAAAATTTATTAATATCTTAAATATTGCCATAAGGATCTCACTCAAGATAAAGCTTTAACTTTAAAAATTAAATAAAGTCGTAAAGCAAATACAAATTGCGGCATTTTATGTCCTAAATAATAATCGATAATTTTCAAGGGTCTTTTTTACTTTTACAACTTAGAAAATACGAGTTTAACTCGCAGGAGCCCCAAGCCTTAAATACTTTTGGTTTGTAGTTGGAAAAAGGCGTGTTACAGTAAAACCCAATTCAATTAACTTAAAATTATTAATTAGCGAAGGGTGCAACTTAAATGACTATGGAATTTTCATTGAAGGGAGCGAATCTCTCTTATTTAAACGAAGAATAAACATCTTGAAAATATTAAAGGTGTATCAAATGTTTTAAAGATTAAAAAAAGTAAGTAGTTTAATTTTTTCTTATTGGATATATGTTTTTCATTGCACTCTTTGTTTGGTATTTTTCTAAGTTTAAAAGAGTGAGTAATGAAGAGTTATAATTAAAAAGTTTTTTCAATAAATTAAATCAAATCGAAATGAACTAACGCCGCTATTAGAATTCAAAAAACAAATACCAACTGCAAATTTCCGATAAAAGGTATTCAGGGAATTTTATCGGTAAATTCTACGCGTTGCAAACCATTCTAACCGATCATATTATTTCATCAATTTATCAGGTTTGTTCTTTTCTGCTCGTGTAACAACCATTTTAATTATTATCTCTAATGTCCAACAATAACAGTAACAACACATACCTACAAAGTAAAAATATTTCTGCTCCTAGGACTTGTTCTTATTTATTTTTATAAATGTTTTGCTTCGTCAAACTATATGTTTATATTTTTCTTTATCTTTATTTATTTAACTTACCAACTTTATTAATTATAGTTATCATTGTAAACATATCTTTGTTCGATAAATCTCTAAAATAAAAATACTTTTGCGCAGAACTCTCACGTTCGACTGAAAATTAAAACATATCTTGAAAACAGCAAAAATATTGCGGTTTCTGAGAAAGGATTATTATCGCTCAGAATTCACACGTTTTGAGAATTCTGGTGAAAATGTAGTATGCATAAATAGGCAATAAAAATGCAAACTTCTACCAAGAAAAAGCTTGTATGTGTGCAAGTATGTTCTGAACAAAATGTGTAAATAAATGGTTAGAAATTAAATAGAGGAGACCAAATTTTAAAAAAAATTGATCGGAAACAACAGATTTTCTGGACGGACGCAGAAATAGTTATTGACGTAACAAGACCGGCAAGTGGTACTTTACTGGACGAGTAGACAGTTTTTGGACGAGCCGTAGGCGAGTCCTGAAAGCAAACGAGTCTAGTGAAGAAAATTGCTCGAATAACTATTGCTCGAAGGAAAAAATGCTCGAAAAAATCAAAAAATATTACATTTTTATAAATACAAAATAATGAAGTACATTTAATTATTTTGAAAAGTTGTTTATGTATTCATTATGCTTATCTCAACAACAAATAAGAAACCTTCGTAACATGTACCAAATGAGTTTTAAAAAGTCTTACCCCTTGTTTTTTTTTCCACAGCCTATGCTTATTTAAAAAAAAAACTTTTGTAACAACAAACTGAATAAGTGTACATGTATTTGTAAATAAATTTAAATAAATTTTTTTAAGTGTAAACCAATGTAAATTGTAAACAACTTTTCTAGTAGGTACATTTAATTATTTTGTATTTATAAAAATGTAATATTTTTTCATTTTTTCTAGCAATTTTCCTTTCGGGCGATTTTCCATTCCAGCAATTGTATTCGAGCAATTGTTTTTCGAGCAATTGTATTCGAGAAGTCCTAAGTAACTAATTTTAAAATGTACTGCAATAAAAGTCTTAAGCTGTTAAGTACCAGAAAAGTACTTGAAAAAATACTGATGTAAAAAAAATACTTAAGTAATGCCCAGCTCTGCAGCCCGGTAAAGACAACTTATTACCATGGCAACCAGTTACTTTCTGGCCTAGGCCAGTGAAGATGTATTTTCCAGTCTAAAAATTGATCGGAAACAACTGATTTTCTGGACGGACGAAGAAAATAGTTGTTTTAAGCCTGGCAAACTGCGTTACTCAATATTGTCATTCAGGATAAATCGCCAAGAACGATGCTACTAGAGTTTAGTGCATAAATTTTACGTTTAAGGAATAAATCTATATATATAAAAATGAATGTATGTATGTTTGTCCTTTATGCATTCCTATACCATTCATCCGATCCTGACCAAATTTGGCACAGACAAGCTATAGGACCATGGGAAAAAGATAGGCTATATGAGAATTCCCAAAAAAATCGCCCGAAAAAGATATTGAGGAAAACGTGCCAAAATCTTACACGCAACATTTAAATTGGGTCGTCTGGAGCGATAATTTCGTCAAAATTTGACAATTTGACATATTGACGTGATCTTTGAACGCTCGAACCTTCTCCGATTCGACCTTTTCGCACATGTATCGTACCGATTCGGAATCGTCTCGCCCTCCCCGACAAGTACGTACCAAACAATCCCACTTTCGAGTTAAATTCAGACCACGAACGAGAAAAAGCGCAGGCGCGCGCACGCACTACATACTAACGAACGTCGAAAGCCTTTTTCAAAGAGCGATTAAAAATACTCGGGGGCGTCTAAAAATCGCGAACTTCTTTGACGGGTCGTATAAAGAATCGAATTTTAATATGTGCACGCTCAGGACCTCGGAAAAAATCGTTTGCAAACGTTATTAAGTAAAACGTGCAAAAATGTTAGTACCTACTCATGATGAAAACGTCTTCGCGTGCACGCACTGTCAAACTTTGACAAAATAATAGCAACGCTCAGATCTTCTTTACTTTAGCTTTTTGTACATGTAATCGGAATCACCACGCTCTCCCCTAAATATACATAGCAAACAATCCCACTTTTTAATTGAATTTTGACTTTAGAATATGAAAATACGATGACACTGTACGAATATTGATTTATTCGGTTTTAAAGAGCAATGACAAGTGTTGTAAATAAAAATTTGAGCCAATCGATTGTTAATCGACCCGCTTAGTTATAATCAATATATCTCGGGAACATAGAGACACGGAACGTGCACCAAAGGACAGGTAATTTTTTGCCCAAAAAGATTTCTACTCGGACCCATTGGGTGCGAGCGCGAAGCGCGAGTTGTTTGTTTACCACTTTAATAGAATTTGAGAAGCATTAGGTGCGAGCGCGGAGCGCGAGTAGTACGAATATATTTATTTTAATTTAAAAAGCAATAACGAGTGTAGTAAATAAAAGTTTAACCGATCGATTAATCGCCTCCAAAAAAAGTGACCCGCCTGGCTCAGCGCGATTAGTATGACGCAATTTTCTCAATTTTGAAAAGCAATTGCGAGTACTTATTGTAAATGAAAATTTGAGCCAATCGATTGATCATCTCCGGCTTAGTTATATTCGATATATCTCGGGAACTGAGCCAATTAGGGACATGGGTATTGCACCCAAGGAAAGATAATTTTTTTGCGCAAAAAGAATTTTACGCGCAAAGAGAATTCTACGCGCAAGCCGGGATCTAGCGGTGAAGGAGCCCCGAAGGGGCTCCAGAATCGCTAGTTATCTATAAATAGCAAGTGTGGTACGTTTGATTTATATTTAAGTTAAAGTTTGTTTCGAATATCGAGAAGTTTTAGTGCTGTTATGTACTAATTACCAGGATTGTTAAGTTTAAATGAGATTTTAGTAAAATTTATCGGTTTTTGTTAATCGCCATAGAAGAGATTTCGTGTTGTATTATAAGAGGATTACAAGGATTGGCGTTAGTAAGAAGCTGCAACGCGAGTCGTCGCAACAGGTCGTCTAGAGCGCCGCTTGTCCTTTATCCGTGCTGCCTGCCGTAGGCTGACTTTACGTCTACTCAGCCGAGTGGGAGACATTCATTATTTCAATATAGTGAACTGCACCATTTAGCAATTTTACACCAAGATTACACACGTTAACATGAACCTTGTAAAGTTGTAGATTATTTTGGAGTGATTTAATATCGTTTCAAGAGCGGCTTTATGATTCGACAAACCAGTTAAACTGCAATTGCAAAACCGTATGAATGTGTGGCAGCTATTTATAAAGTTTGCTTTTGCGTATGTGAAGTGGCGATATAGTTAAGTCGTAAACAAAACACGTTAATACAAGAGTATGTTTGATTTATGAATATTAAATATTCACAAAGGACTGAAGAGACTGTAACTCTGGCTATTCTCGTGGGTAAAGGGACTTACATGCCTTTCAAAAGGTAAACTAACAAACACAAGCCTCTACAAACTTACTCGTAATCGAGGTTCATTCGTATATTTGTACGGCACCGCCCCTACGTTAAAATTCATCATAACCAGCATAAACACAGTAAACACAATGGCCAGAGTCTTTTGTGTTTTTCACATCTAAAATTTAGTGCTTTTCCACTGTAGCAAATTTACAGTCCCAACTAACAGTTGACTTTCGGTAACAATTCGTTCTCGCTTACATAACATCAGAGACGTATAGTTTTGACAACATCTTAGAGATAAATGAAACAAACCACGAGTACATCTTACAAATAATCAAGTTTGGGAATTTTCACAAAAAATATTTTGCTTAAGTGCAAAATTTCGCGATCAAATGATAGGAGATTCAAGAACTTTGAGTATCTTTATTGCTAAGTTATATTTAGTTCCGCGCAATAGTCAGCCGCATTGGTTATTAATTTTTTAAATTGCTTATCACAGAGGAAAAGGGGGGCGCAATACAATTTTATGTGCAAAAGAGGGGCACAAATACAAAATAGTTTAAAAACACTTGCTTGTAACACTTGATTATGACAAATAAATAGCAAAGATCCTTAAAAATATTATTCGTGGTGTACCTACAGGGCATAAAAAGGCCACTATTGGGAATTCGTAAACGATAAAAGCTACAAAGAGGTTTAAATCAGACAAATTGTTCCCCTTTCTGAGACCGATTTAGTGATGCTCTAACGTTTTAAAAAAGTTCCATGGCACGCTAGATAATAAACAAAAATCAAAATAGCCATTTTTTTAAATCGTTATAACTCGGTTACACTTGATGGTACAAAAATGTTTTTGGTAAGAAAGTTGTAGCACCGTAAAACAAAAACATTAATTTTTTCTACTCATGTATAGGAAAGTTGTCATTTTCTCACTGCCTATCCTACATGAAAGTTTTACTAGTGGCGAAAGTTTTACTTTCGTCAATAGTGGCGAAAATTAACATTCGCCACTTGTGGCGAAAAGAATGTAAATGTGAATGTCAAAATTAAATTGTAAAATTAACGATTTTGTTTTGCTTAAACTTAAGAATATTAACGCAATTTTAGTTAATTATAAGTTTAATAATAATAAAATTTAATTTTATTGTAGCATTTTATATAAAAGCCTAAGAATGGTAAAACAAAATTATTTTTAATTTTAAATATATTTCCATTGCGGGTTATAATTTTATTTATGTCACTGTCAGTGTGGAGGTGTCGCTATGGAAATGAAATGATTAATTATTAATACTTTATACATAATAATTGTCATTTAGTTCGTTTACATTAACGTTCGTTCTATAATATAATTTTAAATTCGTAGAAAAAATTGCATTTACGACTGGAGATAAAATCAGTTTTTTTCGTTCGTAAGAATTCAAACAATATTGAAACAAATGAATGTTAATTTTACAGTGCGTAAGAAATGTACAACTTTTCCCCAAAATTATTTTTGTACCATCAAGTATAATCGAGTTATTAACGATTAAAAAAAAACTATTGTGATTTTTGTTTATTAACTAGCGTGCCATGGAACTTTTTTAAAACATTAAAGCATCATTGAGAAGGTCTTAGAAAAGTCTAATTTATACTTTTTTGTAGCTCTTACGAGATCCCAATAGTGCCCCGTCTATGTGGACCACCCTGTATATGTCGCAGTCAAATGACTATTTAAGGCAAATAGCTTTATCCCAGGCAGATAGCTTTATAATGCTGATTTCTATTTAGATGCCATTTTACTACTACGTTCACAAACCCTAAATATAACTCAGTATAGATTAGTAATGGAAGATCATCTATGTTGTAGGCTTCCGCGGCCGATATCCAATGTATATTAGTTGTTTCCGGGTTGGAACCACGTCGAAGGTTTCTTCATAACCGACGTTTCGTCCTCCTTTATCGGGGACATCTTCAGGGTTGTTGGTTAAACAGCAACTACTGTTTCAGTTGCTGTTTAACCAACAACCCTGAAAATGTCTTCGATAAAGTTGGACGAAACGTCGGTTATGAAGAAACTTTCGACGCGGTTCCAACCCGGAAACAACTTAAATACAATGGAAGATCATGTTGGTAAAAGCTTTTTTTTTTAAATAAAAAATTAAAATAGACCAACAGACTTGTTTTTATTAGTAAAAACCTTTAACCGACCTTTGACCTGACCCTCAATTATTTAATAACGAAAAGCTTTAACCAAACCTCTAAACAACCAATAATTAAATGGAACACCATTTGTCAAATTATATTTGCTTATGAAAATAGCGTTTAGATAATAACGGGTCCGGCAAAATGATCTCCCACATTTTAATCTTTAATAAAAACGCCATTGTAAATGCTATTTAGATTTTATTTTTATTAACTGAAAATGTATGCTATGCCATTTGTTTTTATTAAGTTTTAAAAATTACAGAGTCCAAATGGCGACCATTTTTTTCGATACACATTCGAAGCTGATTTCTGAAAGTTTCCATCACTCGAGCAGTAATTTGAAGCGATATTCCTGTAATTTCTTGGCGTATTGCTGCTTTCAATTCGTCAATGGTTCGGGGATGGTGTTGAAAAACCTTCGCTTTCAGGTAGCCCCAAAGGAAAAAGTCGCATGGGGCAAGATCGGGTGAACGCGCAGGCCACCCAACGTCCACGTAACGAGATTGCGTGTCCTGGAAACATTTCCCTTAAAACGTTACTTTTCATAAATGTTTCGATAACCAATTCGCCCGTCCAATTCATGACGACAACTTAAATGGCAAGGCGCGAGCTATCAACCGACTATGTTAAGTTCTCCCTCTCTTCAGTGATTCGGGCACAGTGACGGTG
The DNA here is from genome assembly GCA_947652605.1 of Elmis aenea. Classification (NCBI taxonomy): domain Eukaryota; kingdom Metazoa; phylum Arthropoda; class Insecta; order Coleoptera; family Elmidae; genus Elmis; species Elmis aenea. Next base: position 11,002,462 of record OX393584.1, read on the forward strand.
CAAAATGTGGGAGATCATTTTGCCGAACCCTGTATAAATGTGTATTAGAAAACTATTGGCTCAGTCATATAATATTTGTTTGGGCAAAAGCTATTTTTCTGTAATAACTATTAGTCGCGTCATAGAAACTAGGATATATACTAAATCTGTACACACAGAATTTTCAAAATTCAACGATTAAATTGGGAATCTCGCTATTCTTAAGAGATACTAAATCGTTAAAATTGGGGCAAATTCTGGAATTGTCCGATTTCTTCTTAAAGTAAGTGCCTTTGCACTTTTTTTGTACTTTTTGGGAAATTTCAAAGAAATAATTTACATTGTTTGATGCCTAAACCTAAAACATCTTTGTTTGGTAACTGTTTGTTAAAAACCGCAGGTCTCTAAATCCTATTTGTTCTTAAAGTTGCAGATAATCCGGTACATACACTCTATTTTTCTGAAATTAGTTAATATTGACATTCCGTTACATGCAACTCAAACATTAATTATTTGTAACTGCAGGGCAATATTCTAACACAACTTGTACATACCGTTATTAACTGCATATTAGCTAAATAATACATGTATTAGCGTGTGTATCTTGCGCGTTAATTAACAACTATTTAATGTGATGGCAATTCATATATTATTTCACAAAATTACTGTATCTAATTCAATGAAACGTACCATAATGTAAAGCATGACTCTACCATTTGTAATTTAATGTTTGACGCTTAACAGTTTGCGGTATATTAAAGACTACGTATCGCATGTCAAACTATAATCACTAATAATGTTATTTTCAACCCTTCTATAAATATTAAAAGATATGCAATTAATTGCTGAAGTGAAGGGAAGAAGTACAGCCCTAGAAAGGTTTTGTAAATTGTAATTTTGACACTTAAGTAAATTAAATTATATTAAACTTTTCATTTAAATTTGCACAATAACATATCACTAATTGTAAATATATTTTAGGTATTTGTTGCTTTAAATAATTGTTTGTCCATTTTATATAAAAGCCAATTCAATATTTGTTGAAAAGAGTAAGTCATGTATCTTTGAAAATGTTGTAAGTCTAGACTTCTAATCACTCTTTTTTTAAGTAACAGAATATAATTATTAATTCAGGTTATGTGGGAAACTATTTAAATTTGTATCCTGTAAATCAGCTTAACAAAAAAGTAATAAAATTATCGCCTTATACTTATTTTTGGAAAAAGCCCAATTTGAAGCAACTTTAAAAATTGTCCCAAAAAGTTTATTGCAAAGTCAAATATATTATTCAAAAAAACGAAATTGTTTTTTCGCCCTCGCACATTAGAAATCGTAAATATACTTCTGAAAGTTATATTAATATTTTGAGTTTTATTTAAGATTTAACATTTTAAAGTATTCATGATGTACAGGAGGTATACCGGGTGTCCCAGCTTGGTGTTTGGACCCCTATATTATTATTTATTATTTCCGCGGAGGTGGTCCCCTTTCGGGTTCTTATACTGCGACCTATTAGTCTATTGTACCCTCTGTTGATAGTCCCTTAAAGATGTCCTGTGTTTTTGAAAAATTCCAGGATTTTTTTAAGAGTGTTTTTCTTGACTCTTCTTGATTGGGTTTTTCCATCCCCAGAAGTTTACGCCAATGGGATGTGAATATAGTATGTGAAGTGGAGTTTCTTTTTCTTCATCACATTCTCTGCATATATGAGTCTTTGAGAGCCCTATTATGTAAAAGTGTTTGTTTAGCCCTCGGTGTCCTGTGGTGATGAGCCCTGTGACTGCTCTGACGTCTACTCTGCTCATCGTGAGCATTTCTTTTGTCTTTTTTTTTGGAGGCCATTGACAGGATAGCTTTAGAATGGGCTTGTCCTGCAAGTTTTTTTCAATGAGCATTATGCCCTCGTATTAATATGTCATTAAGACACCGCTTGGCTGTTCCATAGGATGAACAAACTGCTGGTTCTGGTCCAAAGAAAGGTGTCTCGCTGTCAATTTTGGCTAGGCGATCTGCCTTCTCGTTTCCTGGTGATGGTGTGCCCTGGTCACCATACCAGTTTAAGATTATTCCTGCTTCCTAGCACATTAAGTGCCCGTATGCAGTTCAGAACAAGTCCTGAGTTTACTTCCGACGAGCCAAGAGCTTTTAACGCTGCTTGGCTGTCGGACACTACGAAGATTCTTTTATTATTAAAATCTCTTCCTAATAGTGTTTCTGCACATAAGTACATAGCGTACACCTCGGCTTGAAATATGGTTGCACACTGTCTAAGGCTTGTATAATCAACAATTATCATCTTTTGCGACTACTGGGACAAGTATTTATTCATTCGTTGTTCTGTTGCTATCATCTTTAATTTTTTCAAATAGCAAGCGGGACATTTTAAAGAGAATTTCATTTTTATTAATGCAGTGCAAAAATGTTAATGTTACATAAAGAAAGTTTTGAGAAAAAGTGTAAAATTAGACGACCTCTCTTGAAATTATGACCCATCATAGTGCTATTTGGAAAAATTACTGATGGTGGAACAACAGTAAAACAAAGGAATAAATACATGTCGAAAGAGTCCTAAAAGATGTTAAATTGTGTATAATATAAGCTTACCAATTTTCATTGTTCTAAGTTAGTTCTTACCAGTGGCGTAGGCAAAGAGTTAGGGGCGTCAGAACCCCCCATGGTGATAATATACTTTGGCAAAGGGCCGGAGAACTGTAAATTTTGTGCTAAAAAACTAAAATAAGGACGCCTCAGCTCTTTTTGCGTTCATAAAGCCCCCCCTCCCATGAAAGCATCCTGCCATTAAATCATAGATCATTAACGTAAAATGTCATACTTTTAAACTTTTAAAAATGACGCGCCCTTTTGTTGTCCAATCAAGTGTATATATTATTTATTAATGATACAATCCACAAATTAAGAAGAGAGAATAAGTATCGGTACCCCTTACTTGTGTTGTACGAAATTGCAAGTATAAACAATAAAGTTATTAATACATTATGTATAATGGAGAAAAGTGAAGCTCACTCATTTTAAATGAGGTATTTTACTGCCTTGAGGGAGTCTTCCCAGCATAGATGGTAAATTAGCGTTTGTGTTTAATGAATAAACATTAAATAGTGATAAATCCAGTTTAAACCGGTTTTAGAAATTGTTTATTTCGTTTTCGTTCTTATTAAAATTTCGGTTAAATTTGATTAACGTTCCCTTTCGTTCTCAGTTCCTGTTTGTGATGATGGTGTGAAACTATTTTGCGAGTGAAAACAAACTGTCGGCTACGAAGAATGTTTAATTTACGTTTGCATCAGCTCTAAGTGAACCTGATGTACTTTTAAAGTCGTCGCAGCTTTCTATGCAATTTTGAATGTTAGTAAACTAATCTTCTCGAGTCGCCTTAAAAGATTAAATTTTTAAAAGTAAACAAGCCGTCGCCGGTACAATACGTGCAATCCATAACTGCAGGTTAATAGTCGAGTTAGTTGCTCCGTCAGCAGTGCATGAACTTTTCAAAAATCTAGTTTTTCCGCGACTGGCTGCGGGATAATCTATCTCGGAATCGGAAATTAAAATCGATTGGAGCAGCAGAAAAGAAGAATTCCGTCCCGCAGCCCAAGTTGCCAACCCCAGCGTGTTCCAATCTCGCATATGTGACGGGAAAACTTTGTTGTAATAAACGTCACCAGTTGTTTACTCGGCTTGTATTATAAGTCTAAACGGGTTTGATCTTCCTAGCTGATACTTTTAGTAACTAACTTAGCCATTGCCTTGTTTTTTTTTATGGGATTTACGAAAACTAAGTAATTGCCTCAAATAAAACATTGCCCCTTGGTTACACATACAAACAAATATTTCTTTGGTAATTATTATCCGAAGATCAAAAACGCATTTGCAATATTAAATCTAGTTTCCGTAAACACTCTGGATATAATCAGCTTATAGGGAAAATTTGTAAACAACACGAACATGCTGTCGTTTCTGTTTAGAACCCTATGAAATATACCTTGCATTTAATAATGAAAAACGCTACTAGGAACATTACTTAACGAATGCCCAAACATAAAGGAGATTATTAATTTTGAAAATTTCATAAACATCTGACGCACGAACTAGACTAAATTTTACAACTCTAGTTTCTTCTGCAATAGCAATGTTATTTGAGGAAGACAAGAGATCCTTCGGATTGGCCTAGTAATTTTACAATCGATTTGCGACAACTAATTTTTAATAAAACCAATTTATATTGCGTAAATGAACCGATACTGTGATCAATTGAAAATTTGCCAGTAAATGAAGTTTCGTAATCATTTATATTAAAAATAGTTCAATTCTGTTAACAATAGTTTAATTAAACAGTATGAAATTATTATTGTCCTGTTGCGAAGTTATATTTATTCATTGTCATAGTACATACAGTGATATTTGACAGAAATACTTAAAAAAAGTCCGGCGATACATGTCTCTTTAGTAATTCAAGAAACTACCCTATTTCTTGTGATCGTAATGCCAGTCCTGATGACATGTATATATTAATTGATTCAGAGCATACTCGTAGTTTCCATACTACATCACACAAACAAGTGAGGTGAAGTAAAAACAATGCGACATGTTATTATAACTGAGAGGGTCGGATATTGTCGATTATATTAAGTTTCTTCGTGAGAAATCATGTGTTAAGCTTCTACGTCAATAATGGATTACAAATCTCTTTGTTCCTATATTTATTGTGTAGTTTCCAATTAAATAATTTGAAATAAACATTTTGTGTAGTGGTAATCACCGCAAAACAAAAGTTTTTGGAACCCGAGGGCTTAATGCATTATGTATTTGCCTGATACCTATTAAATCTCAAGAAAAAACGTTTTTATATTAACATACTAAAGTTATGTTTGTTCTCTTACGCTGGTAAATAAGGTTGGACAATAAAATGAAATCAGGCCGTTACTATTATAACTTTTTTAAACAAATATTTCCGATACTGTAGTTATTAATATCGCAAAATTTATATAATAATAATAATAATAATAATAATGAGGAAACTGTGTTTGATATAATCAATTCTATATCCTCAAAAGCTGAAGGTTATGATGGCATTAATATATATCTCCTTAAGTTAACATGTCCTGTAATTCTACCATATCTAACCAACATTATCAATACTTGTTTATTGGAGGGTAAATATCCAACGTTATGGAAACATGCAATTAATTGTTAAACCTCTGCCTGAAGTTAAAAATCCAATAGATTATAAGTCGCTTCGCCCAGTTAGTATTTTACCAACAGTATCAAAAATCTTGGAAAAAATTGTTAATACTCAATTACGTGAGTATTTAAACTTGTACAGTGTAATACCATCTACACAGTCAGGGTTTAGGAGAGGTTATAGCTGTGAAACGGCTCTCACACATATTGTTGATGACATTGTTAAAGCCACAGATCAAAATAAACTTACAGTACTAGCTCTTATTGACTTCTCTAAAGCATTTGATACAATAAATCATGATTTACTAATTTCAATATTAAAACATATTGGTCTTGACCAACTATCGTGTAATTTTTTCATAAACTATCTGCAAGGGAGAGTACAATATGTAAAAATTGATAATGACATATCAAATCCCCTACAATTAAAAAGTGGTGTCCCCCAAGGATCTATACTTGGACCATTGCTGTATAGCATTTATACGTTCAACCTAAAGCAATCTGTGTTACACTCTGCAACACACTTCTACGCAGACGACACTCAGTTATACCTTTCGTTTACAAAGGAAGAGTTTTTAAACGCCTCATTAAATTTCAATGCAGATTTAGATAATTTAGTTAAATATGCAGCTTAACACAGCTTAAATATTAACACCGACAAAACAGAATTATTACTATTTGGCCCTAAGAAGCTTAGAGAAATATATTTAGAAAATCCCCTTCCAATAAAAATTTGCTCCACATAATCAAATTCACTGCTAAAGCAAAAAATTTAGGTGTCATTATAGATCACCAATTAAAATTTAATTTTCATATTAACAAATGTTTACAAATGGCCTACAACTCTTTAACAACAATATATGCTAACAGATACCTCTTAACTAGAGGCCAAAAAAAGATATTGTGTAATTCATTGGTACTGTCTCATTTTAATTTTTGTGATAGTGTGTATGGTTCATTTATTGATAGCACCAATAAAAAAAAATTCAAAAAATTCAAAACTCGTGCATGAGATTAATCTTTGGCATTAAGAAATATAGTCCCATATCGCATAAGTTGAAAGACTTGGGATGGCTTAATATGTTTAATCGTCGTCTGCTACATGCAGCATGTTTTTATCACAAGTTGATTATTTCCCATACGCCTCCTTATCTTTATAGTAAAATTAAATATCGTGAAGATGTGCATACTTTAAATATTAGGTTCAAAGGTACACTAACCCCTCCTCACCATAAAACAGAATTCTTCAAAAAGTGTTTTTCATATACAATTACCAAAATTTATAACAGTATAGACCCTTTATTTAAAGGTTTACCTTTGAACTTATTTAAAATTAAATTTCATAAACAACTACTGCTATCGTCATTCAACTAGTTTCTTGCTGGTAAGTGTCGGGCCACGTCGGTTCAGTGCTGCAACACGTCAATATGTTTATGTGCTTGTTGTATTCAGCTTCAAGGTTGGGTGCCAGAACAGCTGTCTTGTGGACAACGCTGAACCCCGCCTTGCGATTTTCCCCAAAAAAAAATCTTTTTCATTTGTTGTATTTTGTTTATTTAAAAATGTGGAAATAAAGCCGTATATTATTATTATTATTATTATTATTATTATTATTTATAACAAAATAGTTTCGTAAAACCTACAAAAAAAATTTAATATCATGCTCGTAGTTAAGTAGACTTTTTAATTTTTTTTCTACGACCGCTAATGTAAATCACTCTTACCGTACAGCCTGCATGCATAGTAAGTGAGTCCTAACGCACGGTAAGCTAAACGCACACTTGTCTAGATTCTAGAAAGATCGAAGTAGCCTTACATCAATCACTGGCTGCATGCATAGTAAGTGAGTTATAACGCACGGTAAGCAAAACGCACACTTGTCTAGAAATGTCAAAGTAGGCTTACGTCAAAATGGACAAGGAGACGTAATTACATGAGTACATTAGCCAAAAAGCCGTTAAAATCGTAGGAATAATGTGATCGTAGAAAAAGTAAGCTACATAACACGAGTTGTAAAGCAATTACGCATTCGTGTGTAATAATGCTTCTTACAATTTTTGTTATGTAATATACTACAACTATTGTGAGAGATGAAAACATGTGAAAACTTCGTATGTATGCTATAAGACAAAAGTTTTTTTTTGTGCAGTTATACAATTATTGTAGATAATCAACGTTTTATACAATTGTCACACGAATATTTTAAACACAGGACTTCAGAAATGAAATTATAAATGGCTACTCAAAAACAGTTACAAACTCAGCACTTATTTAAGAAAACTTAAGCCTCCTAACTGAATTTCGTTTAAATTTCTAGTACGCTATTAAATATTTTAAAGCTGATATCTTCCACTAGATATTATATATTAAAGCTAAAAGCACAAAATAATTTAGACTGTATTTTTATGTAAATGTTTTATAAACATAGTCTTTTTGTAGCTTTTACAAATTACTCGTTTTTGGAAAGCGAACAAAGGGATTTATTACCTGTTTCATGTACAAGTGCGTATCCTGTATTTTACCCTGATAAATATAAATTTTGCGTTATTAATAACTACAGTATCGGAAATATTTGTTTAAAAAAGTTATAATAGTAACGGCCTGATTTCATTTTATTTTCCAACCTTATTTACCAGCGTAAGAGAACAAACATAACTTTAGTAGGTATGTTAATATAAAAACGTTTTTTCTTGAGATTTAATAGGTATCAGGCAAATACATAATGCATTAAGCCCTCGGGTTCCAAAAACTTTTGTTTTGCGGTGATTACCACTACACAAAATGTTTATTTCAAATTATTTAATTGGAAACTACACAATAAATATAGGAACAAAGAGATTTGTAATCCATTATTGACGTAGAAGCTTAACACATGATCTCTCACGAAGAAACTTAATATAATCGACAATATCCGACCCTCTCAGTTATAATAACATGTCGCATTGTTTTTACTTCACCTCACTTGTTTGTGTGATGTAGTATGGAAACTACGAGTATGCTCTGAATCAATTAATATATACATGTCATCAGGACTGGCATTACGATCACAAGAAATAGGGTAGTTTCTTGAATTACTAAAGAGACATGTATCGCCGGTCTTTTTTTTACAAAGTATTTCTGTCAAATATCACTGTATGTACTGGATATTTCAGAGATTTTTCGCACACATGCTTAATAATGTTTTATGAAAATATTGGATTTGTTTAAAAATGATGTAAGATTTTTTTTTAGCTCTTCAAAGTTTTAAATAATAAATGAAACTTTGCTTATTTTTGAACAAAAATTCAAAGTTTTGCAATGGTCTATGATTTTATTCTTCATGATTATAAAATAAGTTCAAAATATTCATGTTTGAATTCTCTTGATTTTCCATTTTTATTGATACTTCAGACAAATGCAATAAAAGTGGTTTACAGTTATTAATATTGGCATTTGTTGTCATTTCCAAGGCTTACTATTTTAAAATGTTGCAATTTTTCTTAACTTTATCAAAAATTCTTAATAACTCCAATATTGTTGCAGATAGGTATAATAAACGCTGATACAAATTGATGCAGAATGTTCTTTTGCATTAGAAAATGAAAAAAAAGTTTGGCCTTTGTATTTGAAAAAAACGAGTTTTAGTGGTCTAAAGTTGTATTAAAAGAAAATTAAATTTTGGACACCCTGTAAGTAAATTATCGATTGCAAAAATTCCAAAATGTACTCCAAGGTTTCTTCTAGGCATGGTCTAAATTTAAGCGTTTTTTCTTCAAAAATGGTGGCGTTAGATAATATTAAGCAACACGATGAAAATAAAAAAGTCCAAAAATCTAAAAAATGGCTGCACCTAGGTATAGGAAATGTTAATAAAAGTCCCTCTAAAATAACGTTTTGAATCCAAAAATGCAATAAAAAATAGACCATTGTATTTGAAATAAGAAAGTAGACGTCAACTTCCGGTATATCGGGAAGTGTCGCCATCTTGAAAATATTTTCAATAAACAGATCAGACGCCATTATGGTCATAACCAAAATTTCAGATCCATACCCTTTTTCATTCTTTATATATTTTTAAGTCCCGGTCTCAATCAATCACACTGTATGTGCTATATTTTTACGCTTTTTAAAACGATTAGTCTAATTTTTTTCTGAGGACCGGTATTTTATCCCAAAAATCTACAAGTCCAAAGACCACAGTCTGGAAAAAGGTGCTTTTTAAATCTATATGTATTGTTAACTATACATCCTATTATTTTGTGTGCCATTTTATTTAGTATTGTGTAAATATTAATAGTTTTAGGGATAAAGTTTGTGTTAGAAGCTAGATAATTTTTGCGAGGCACGTACAAACAGAGCATGTATTAATCTGAAACAGTTAAGATACAACTTGTCTCTAAAATTTTTGTTAAATATCTTAAAGCATTTATTATGTTATATTATTATATTATTATTTATTTTAAAGGATATAAGACTACAGTCACAGCACAGTCAGTGCGCAGTCGAAGTGAATTTGAAAGTATTTATGGTGTGATTTTTATTAAGGTTACGTTTTTCCATCTATTGCTAAACGGTGGCACAATTGCATAAGCCTGTTTCTCTAAAAAGTATTTAACACCTAAATCATACAGAACGCACTGAAACAGTCTAACAAATTTTCATGTTAACAAATAGGTCGTCGAGTTTGGACCCAAAACTAATTAAAATTCTAAATGTAAGCAAGCAGTTTAAGTTTGCTAAGTTTTAATAATTCCAGTTACAACTACACTTACATACATTAAACCAATTTGTTCGCCGTTGTGCGCTAGAATCCAGCGAATTATTTATATTGTTTTCAAACATATACCTAATCGTGATCTGTGAGTGAATTACCGAAAATCGTGCAAGATTTAATTATTTAATGATTTAATTAGGTACTTATAAACTTAAAAGCATCAAATAAAATGTAAAACAGTTAAAATTAATGATATTCTATGTATAAAAAAGCATGCACTGTAATTTTATCTTGTTTAAGTCATAGGACTAGTGACAAAAACAAATGAATTATCAACTTTTTTAGATAGTATTTCGCAACAAATAAAGGAAAATATTTGAACGAGCACTTAGGTCTGTAAATTTTCTTTGTAAATTTTTCTTTCCTTGAATTGGTGGCAATTTTTTTTATTCGATAAGTGCATCTTTAGAAACTTTTTAATCTATTTAATATATTTACAAAGTACCGTCTACGTAACTTATTCAATTATACAACATAGTTAAAGTTTGCTACAGACACTTTTGAAAAACACATTATCATAAGTTTTAGCATCAAAACCACATGTTTAATAGTTACTTATGATTAGATCGAACGTATTATCAAAGTTTGCTTAGTTTAACTAGAGTTTCTGCATCTAGACGGTAGTAGTTGCTTTTCTGTCGTTTATTTACCGTCTACCTGTTCAATATCGCAAGAGCTTCATTGTTTATGTAAATGAAAAATAGACAAAAACATAAGCACCATGATTGATGTAATTAGAACTATTACCTGGCAACCGTAAAAATAAAATACCTAGGGAAATAATATTTGATCAAATTGGATTAACAGATGAATTAGCTATTGCGGAAAAGTTTAATTATTACTTTGTAAATAGTATTAATGAAATCGTAGAAGGTATTGACAATCATAAAAATCATTTTTAAAAGTGTAGAAAAGTTAATTATGAACTATCAAATGATGGTCAAACAACAAAATATTCATTAAATTAACAATTAATTCCAAATCTAAATGATCATATTCAGTGAAATGGGTTCAGTTTCATCAGTTGTAGCAGCAAGATGAGTGTCCGCAGAGGGGTCAAACGTGGCACTTCACCCTCCTCCCCCCCCCCTGGGATCGAGTAAAAAATAGTACCTGTAAAACCAAATCATAAAAATTAAATTAAAATTTAAATATATTATTATTTGCCCCCTCTGGAAATTTTTCTGCAAACGCCCATGAGCAGCAAGTACTTCTATTTCCTGGTTCTCTTTGTTTTGTTTCTAATTTTTACGTGTTTTTTATACGAAACAAACTCTAAGATTTTTTTTCAGTTTTAAAAATACAGTGCTGAGGTGTTGTCGCCTCTCTGGATACAAATTCATGTAATCAGCACATGCTTGTTTTGAATTCCTTGAGCTTTTAATGCACACAGAAAACTTATGTTTTTTTCAGAACTGGAGAAAGCCATATTATCGTAGTATTTACATTAATTTACAATGACAGTTAAAAACTGACAATACCTGAATTGGATCTAACAATCATTTGTTTCACACCCTACGTAATTGATTTATTTTCTTTGGTTTTGCTATCAAAAATTACAAAATAGTGTTACCAATATAGGATTTTTTTGTTTCAAAATCGTTTTTTAATATTAGATAATTCAAATTTCAAAATAAATATAGCATTTGGCACTTCATTGAAAAGAGAAGAAAATAATCTCTCGAATGACACTACTAAAATCAACTATGGTTTAACTCTTAAAAAATGCAAGTTTATGCTGTATTTCGTAAAATTTGCAATATTAAGAAAAATGATTGACGCCATTTAATGCGATCAAAAATATCTACCACTGTTGTTTCTTTGCTATATCTCATAGCAACTGAGATAAATTCATGTAAAAAAATTTCACATTTTTGGTTTTGTTATCGATATCAAATAAGCCTTGAATGTTTTTTTCAAAACAAAAGCATCCCTGTATTGCTTTATAAAGTAGAACTTTTGTCCCCTTTGACCGACCTTGTATCTATTACGGCTTAGAAGTTACCCAGGTGAGCCTCGAATTCTGGACACACTGTATAGCAGTTAAAAAAATTTAAATTTAAAACAATATCTAGTAACAAACTTTATGAAATATGTACAGGGTGGTCCAAATTCGATGGTATAACATAAATGTTTTGCTTTATTCAATTTACCACAAATTTACAGTTATTTAAGAAATGTGATCACATCGAATTGGGAAAACTCTATATGCTTATTATATTATGTATGACGACGCTAACAACAATATCTGCAATTCTTTAAAATTCGCGTCATATAATTAACAAAATTAATTCGTAACGTAGGAATGGCAACACTAACATCAATGAGGAGTAAATGAACTGGTCTGTAAATTTCAATTCAGTAAATACGAGTCCTTTTAAAACTTAATATGATGTTTCATATTAACACTATTCACTTCGCCATCAAAATTATTACTTTTATTAAAAGGACTTGTTCATTTTCAGCGTTATTTATTACCTAACAGCACTGCACTGAATTTAGTTACGTTGTAGAGGAAATGTTATTGATTGGAGAAGGCATGTTTGCCGTTACAACGTCGCTTGCGATGCAGTTTGATGCACTTTTTACAAAGAAATTATCTGAAGTGGGTTAATTACTTACCATGTTAATTGATTTCCGTCAACTCAATATGCAAATTAGCAGCTGAGAAGTCTGTTTGTAATATTTAAGAGCTCCAAGAGAGCCACCCTAACGAGATTTAATAGTTTTTCAATATAAGGAAATCGCAGCAAGGCCATGAATATAATTACTTTATTTAAAGTCTTGAAAGGACGTAAAAAAGTGCTTTTAAAATATTAATTAAGACTTTTTTATCAGCAAATTGTTGCAACTGAAATGTATCTCGTGGAGTGCCACTTAACATATTAAATTATTAACAAAATTTACAGCAAAAACTACTCTTGCGTTTTGAAAGTGTTCTACTGTTTTTACCTGGGATGGGGTGTCGGCAGAAAAATAACCAAATCCCGACTCCTGAGTCGGAATTTTTTAAAACCTACTCCCACACGAATCCGTTAATTAAAAAAACATAGTTAGTATACTTACTTCACTACAGCGTAAGCCGGTTATATATTTTTTGGTTCCTAAGTTTTATAATGGTAAACAGAGTTTATCTTCGTATGTTTACTAAATAGTGAAAATGTAAAACAATTAAGACTTTTAAAATAACGATATAAAATTTCCAACAATTCGGTCATACCGCGGGTTTGCAAGATTGTATTCGACCCACGTTATAAGCGACTTTCATTATTTTTTTAAATTTTACTAAAAGTAATTTAATACTGTAATTGTAAACGAGGACTGTTAAATGTGAAAGTTAAACTTATTTTAATTTTATAATAACCATGCAAATTTTAATGTGAAAAAAATGTTATCAAAAATACATATTCTTAATTAGTCGAAGCTTTTTGGAGGAGTCGGGAGTCAAAATAACTATCGACTTCTGACTCGTTGATTTAGTTTTTATCGAAGATGAGAATAAAAGAAAACAGAAATATTTTAAAGAATGGAAACTGAAACGATATTCTATTTTTTTGTTCAAAAACGGAAACGAAATTAAAAATATTCGATACCGGTTTTAACCAGGGCTTGAAACCAATTTTTTAAACCGGTTAAAAAAACGGTTAACTGTTATTTTTTGTCCGTAAATGTTATTTTTATCGAAACCGTTATTTTTAATGGCAAACAAATGGTAACCTTTAATCAAAATAGTTAAAAACCGGTTATTTTAATGCCCTTTTTAAATAAAAATTACTTTAAAAAATACAAAATCTGTATTAAATGCGATTAGTTTAGAAGTAGTTACTGAACGCTTGATTGTACAGGGTGGTCCAAATTCGATGGGATTACATGAGTATCTCGCTTAATAGTGAAGATGGAAAATCGGTTAAACTTACCAAAAATGTGCAGTTTTTTGAGACACACTCAGAACAGTTTTCAAATAGATTCTATAATTTCCGGTTTTTCTTGTTTTCACAGCCTACTTTGTGTTTCTCATCTTTAAAAAATAAAAAATCTTTTTAACTTGCGTACTATTGAAAATAAATACATCAATCCTTATATATTTGGAAAGGAAAAATAAGGAATTTAAATAGGTCATAGCAACTATAGCTTTCATTTAAAAAAAAGGTGAGCTTGTGTCATAACTTTTTAACGGCGAGCGTAATGTTTTTTTTTTGTAGACTATCAAAATGTACATTAAAATATCTAATAGTAATCTTTATAAACTTTTACGATATTTAAAACAATAAGGAAGATATGACATTATAAATATAACAAAAAAAAAACAGTTTTTCTTTAATAACTCAAAAACCGGAAATGATAGAATATTTTTGAAAACGGTTCTGACTTGGTGCCAAAAAACTGCACATTTTTGGTGCTTTAATCGTTTCTCTATCTTTACTATTAAACGAGATACCCATGTAATCCCATCGAATTTGGACCACCCTGTACATATATTATAAAATTATAAATAGATAATATATTTTCATACTTTGCATTCCTAACCTAAATAATGTCAAATGCCGGTTTCTTAACCGGTTTTAAAAGTTGTTTATAAGTTAAATCGTTTTTTACAGGAAACGGTTTTATTTACAGAAAAAAACTGTTTTTAACCAAAAACCGTTATAAAAATTAAGTTTTCGATTTCGAGCCCTGGTTTTAACCAGTTTTTCCTAATGTACTCCAGAATAGTGCACTGGCGAAAGCAGTCAGAGTCGGTTTTAAAACATTCCGACTCTGTAGTAGTTTATTTTTCTTCCGACCCCCATTTTACTGGAATCATTTAAGTGGTAAAGTTATTTATGTATAAATTTTTATTCAGAACCACTTACCTTTTTTTAAACGATTTATTGCAGATTTGCTTGATTATTGTAGGACTCTCGTCACTTCGTGAATGGCAGTCTTTTTCCCTTTTTCAATAAAATGAGTATCATTCAGCCGTGTATTTTCAAACAATATTGCAACTGACGAAGAGACGAGAGTTTGGAACCTGATCTAAAGTTTCTACATCGACTCTTAGCAAAACAATTTTCAATGGAGGAGTTATTTAATTAATACACTGATTTTCACAATAAGTAAAATTAATAATAACTCATCGTTTTGGATGAAGAATATCTAGTAGAAATGCTAGCGCAATTGTAAGACTCTTTTCTCCTTGTTAAGTGCAATCTTATTGAAGAACAGACTAATAAATTATATTGCTGTTACCGAAGAGACGTTGCTGCAAAAGATCCTTTGTTTTAATTCACTTTGGTTTTATAATCAATTAAGAGTAAAAATTGTCAGACACAAGTCAAAGAAAAAAAAAGATTCAATCGTCTTTTCATCGGGTTCTGGGACACCTTTTTGTATTTTATTGGGTTGTACGTTTTTATAATAATGTAATGGGTGTTTTCCTTTACCGCTCTTGCATTATAGAACAGTCGACGAAAGGTAAACTGCAGGAACGAAGGAGAAAATCTGGAAATGAATGTTTTATGTCGTGTAATCCTGAACAAAACTCTGTTACAACCTGCAGAGGCGAATAATTTAAAGTCTTCCGTAAACTTACAATTACGGAGCAAACATATTCGCGTAGTACATATCCGTATGCAAACCGCGTATCGGTGGTAATAATAAAAGGCGGCACAAAGCGAGAAGTGCGATTCAGTAGGGCGCACTAAGCGTCGCCGTCGGTGTGCACAGTACGTCGATCCTGCGTGCCGTGTTGGGAATTACAGCAGCTGTCTGCGCGCACCGTGTTGTCATAATAAGGAGAAATGTCTCGAGTCAGAAGTTACAAGTTAACATAACGCAATCAAATCTGAGCTGCATTATCTCCGGGAATTATAATTTTGCACTCGGGATGTAAGTGGAACGTTGCTTAACATGGAAGGCTCGGGCGGCGCGGTGAGCGTCGTCTTCCCCAAGATTTCCTTAATGAAAACGTAATCTTTCAGCGACGCAAAGACTCAAATGACAAATATGCCGCTTTTGGTTAAGCGTTTACAGCGTCGGCCGACAGGGCATAACTTTATCCGGCGTTTCCGACTCGTGTTACATTGATTCTAAGTGACACCAACTGACACGCTACGAATGCGAACTTTATGAAGTCTGGCACGCCACGATTCAACTTAATAACCGGCGCAGACAATTACCTGTATAAAACAGTTAAACGGTAATCTAATAAATGTAGCTCTCGCCCTCCTCAAAACACATGTTCAACTTCGTGATTTATCGATCGTCAGTTCCCATCAGGCGAAAAATGACAGCAGCCCGCAGGAAACGTACTCCTTAAACAATCTGACTAATTGTCTACCTCTGCTCCATGCAAATTAACCTTAATCGAGTTAAACGACTTTGT
Source organism: Elmis aenea (assembly GCA_947652605.1). Classification (NCBI taxonomy): domain Eukaryota; kingdom Metazoa; phylum Arthropoda; class Insecta; order Coleoptera; family Elmidae; genus Elmis; species Elmis aenea. The sequence continues at coordinate 11,018,754 of OX393584.1, forward strand.
CTTGTATTCGACTTTCGAGGGACTTGTTCTGAAAACAAGATCAGCGCCGATAAAAGGGTCGTAAGTGGTGCACCGTGCAATTTTATATAGAAATATCGCTCTTGTAAAAATAAATTGCTCTGCTCATAAATTGCTACATTAAACATTATAGAAACACTTTGCCAGTGCATCGTCAGATAAACTGGCGTAAATTTTCTGTAATTTCGCTTCAGTAACATAGTATCTAAACTGCGGATGTTATTTCGTCGTATAATTTAAACGTACCACACGCATTTCCCGTTAAAGGGGAGTAAAAAACAGACTTTAAACTCCTTTAATACAATCAAAGTTTGTAACAAACGTCGAGGCACAAAATCTCCATCGCTCGTTTACCATAACATACTTTTCGCGCGTCGCTTTACCGATACCATAATGTACTCATTACTCGGTACAAAATTAGAGACTGTTTTGTCACTTCAAATAGTTTACACTATACTCGGATTGCAGTATATTAGCGGGTTTATAATGGGATACATTAGTCGCCTTGAGAACCTTATTCAGTCCTCTGTATCTACCCAATATTGAATAAGATGTAGAATTCTAATCGAACCTTGTGTTGCAGTGCAATGGCAGATATACAGAATGTATCTAAAACCACTTACAGCGGTTAATTACTTTGCTGATTATAAAGACAGAGAAATAGGACTAAGGATGTTGTTAATTATTGATAGGGTCTCCACTTTACGTGGTATTAGGAGGTTGGCTCTTCATTTAATGAAAGGAGAAGGGATAAATGTGAAAGTTTCAGATGGGAAAACCAGTCAGTTTATACCTGATTGAAAAGGTCCATTTAGGAAAACACTTTCAGCAAAAAGTGTGCGATACATTCCAAAACGTAAAACTATCGACACTGTCTAAAGTTCACATTATTCGATGAACATTATGCAAAATTGTTATCAATATTCAACAAAAACATTTCTTTAGGTTATTCAGCGGATTTACCAATGATATGAAAAAACATCTTAATGCCAAAGGCACTTTCTAAAAGAGAAAGATTGCGAACTATAGAAAACGTGGGGCAGAATGGGGTATTTAACTCATATTTTACATCAAATGAAGCAATATTTATGTTCTTGTGAGATCAATCCCTTTATTATCAAATAAAAATCTGGAAACTGTTTTTAGATGAGAGTATTAGGATTAATTAAAAAATATACGATTTAGAAAATGTGAAAAATACATACAATTTGCACTACTTTGGTGAAAAATATGGGTTACTTCTACTTTTTAGTTATACAATATAAAATTTTACTTTTTCTATGGAAGAAAATAATTTTGTACCGTAAACACAAATTTGTACAGCATCGTCTTTATGACGTTCGAGTCCCGAACAAAAGTTGGCAGCGTATTTTAGGCAAGAGAAACATATAATTCATCCTTTTTCAGAATAATCATGACCATATAAGCATTTAGTTTTTTTTTTATCATGATGCAGTTATGGAACGATTTGGGGAATTAGGTCTACAGGTTTTGCAAACGTTGTTGGGAGCTGTTTCTGGAAAGCATACACACGGAGCATAACGGCGATCCCCCGTGATTTAATCAAAAAGCTTAAGAAAAAACTCAGATTGTCGAGTCGAAGAAATTTTAATTATGCTTTTAAAACAAATGTAAAAAGAATTAAGTACAATTGCTGTTAACTTCTAACACTTTTTTAGTTGTCAATCAAAGATAGACCACATAAGTAAAGTGGGCTTTTGTTTGCCATATTTGAAATTTCTCACGTATCAAGAAAGTTATAGTTAAAATTTGAAAGTTTTATTATTTAAGCTTTTTTAGAATTTGGGTAAAGTTTGCCCTTATTTAGTTTACATTATTACTAAGAACCCAAAAACACTTATTTGCTAATTTAACCATTCTTCCATCTCTAGCTTTTTCAAACAAAGGAGGGTCACAATACGTTGTCGCTAAAAGTTTTTGAAAAAATCTTGAACGGTTCCGGAGAAAAGCATCAAAAACGAAATAAGCGAATAAGCGCTATGATTTGATAAGTTGTGGTATGTTTGTTATAACTATATCTATGCGACTTGCATAGGCGTTTAACACAGGGAAAACCGTTTTTACACTGGCCTCGTTTTTAGCGTTTTTCTCCGGAACTGTTTAAGATTTTTTCAAAAACTTTACACCATTTTACTTGCAAAGGATGAGCGCATTGGTAAATAGAAGAATTTAGATTGTATCTCTGACGGTTTTATGGACAACGCGATCGCAAAAATTACTTTTATAATTCAACTTTTTAGTTTTTCCACTACTTCTCTGAAGAAAATGGCCAGTGACACGTATAACTAAGGAAAACATTTAGTTTTGATGTTCTTGTTGCAATAAACGCAGTTTTAATCAAATTCTAGCGACAACGTATCGTGACCTTCCCTGGCAAGTTCCTTAAATCTTTTATTTTGTAATATACACCCTTATATTTATTTGTATTAAAAAGAAATTGTCTAGAAAATTGAGTTATTTAAGAAACATACTTCCAAATATTTACAAAGATGATAATTTTTTTGATACGTTTTTGATTTTATTCCAGTTTTAGTTAATGTTCTTTATTTCGTCAGGTAGCATCACAGGAACACACACACACACATTCAAGAGTATTCGGTTTAATCAATATAAGTTTCAACCCTACTTGTGGCAATGCCGTTTCTGCATGTTTATTGTTGGGGGGTTTTATACATCGAGGCAAGGGTGTATTTATAACCCTTGCCACGTACAATTGCTAATAAGAAATTTTATGGTATAAGTTGTTAATTATTATGTAATGAAATTTGCTTTACAAAGTATCGTGTTTTAACAGGATTAGCACCTATAGTTTAGATTGCGTGAAGCAATATTACGCAGAGAACGTTGTATTTTCGTTGTTTTTTTTTGTGAACAAAGCACCGCAGCGGCGCTATTTAAAATTTTAAACTTTAATCAACATCCACTTTCGCGTCGAGCAAATCTAGCAACTAGCTACTTTCTACTTATCAAAGTGCACACATCCATGGACGTTGAATTGTATAACGCGTCTACGTTTTCTGGGTGGTGAAATCTGGTGCGCTTGGAGAGCGGTATACGTTATTCAGGAATTTAACTGACATAAGGAAGTAGACTGACATTGTAGCAGAGCTGCAGACGGTCAAGGTAGCTAGAGCCCCTTGTGATCGAAGGGATGAGTGCAATCAGAACACGGAACGAACCCCTGTGCCATCGAAGCTACTCACTGTATACCTAACAGTGGATATCGATCCATCCGTACTGCAGCTTCACCGTCATATGAAGCCTATCGAGTGCCTTAAACTAATGACGACTGCAGAAGTTGTGACGCCTGAGAACGTTCAAATGCAATTATTTATACAAAATTACGTACTGTACACAGCGTCGACAGTTTCTAACAAAATTTTCATACCAACAGTAAAGATAAACAAACGCACGGTTTCTCGACAATGTTGAATAATAAACCAATGAAAATAATAAAACGTTTACTTCAAATATCAGTAAACTTATTTTTTTCATTACTGTCAAGAAGTCTGTGATGTCAAAAATTTTATTTTACCGATTTTGTTATACAGGATGTTTCAGACCACCCGTACCAGCACTTTTATTCGAAAATGCGACGTCTGACAAAGATGGGGAAATTTTTTTAATCACAAAAGTGCATTATGTAGAATTTACTGACGCTATAGCGGTTTTTGTGATTAAACCTGAAGTTGCCAAATCCGAAGTAACTTTAAAAACTTGAATAGAACTATCCGTTTTTTATTGCCTAATTAGAAAGATATTTCATAAAAAAAACACTTTCAACTTAATTTTTTTTTTATGGTCTGTTTAGTTTGTAATCCACTGGACCTAAATTATAACAACATTTAAAACCCTATTCGCAGGTAACTGTATTCTGGACACCCCTTTTTCTTTAGTTTTGTATTTATTTAAATGAAATTTTAGACATATGAATGTGTGAAAAACCCGATAATTTGAACATATTGTAACGTTTTATTAAAAACCGAACGAAATAAAAAGTACACTCTCAAAACCGATTGGCTATTTACAATAAACTAAAATACAATTGTCATTAATATACATACACTAAACACTTCTTATTTATTTATAAACATACACTAAATGCTGCTTATTTGTTTATACGCTTAAATCTAATTTATTTAACACATTTATTTGCACAATAGTTATTTAAATCAGTCCTATTCTCACGCGCTAGTAATACCTTAATGTCGAACTGCATCTCTCCCTGGGCGCTCGTGTGTAATACAGGGTGTTTCTGAACGATGTAGCATAATTTCTACTGGTGAATCTACATTGAAAAATAGGACGATTTAGCCCATCATGCCTTATAGAAAGTTGCATCGTTGCTAAGTTACAGCCCCATGAAGAGTAGTTGGAAAATTGTTTTTTTTATTGATAAATCAAGAACGCTTTGACCTACAACATTTATATTTGGCACTTATTCTATAATAGACAAGCGTGTTCTTATGCATAAGTTTGAGCGAAATCCCACCATAGAAGGCGCTACAATGGATAATAGCAGAGAAAAAACCTGCTGTTTTTTTTTGTCGTTCGTAATTTCATTTTTTTATTGTAACAGTCGGATAGGTAGGTCTAAAATGTACATTTTTAGTAACCTAAAGTTTTTTGATAGGAGCCATCGTTTAGGAGAAAAACTCGATTTTATTAAAATATAACTGAGATTATTGAAAGTATTTAACAAAAACTAGTTTACTGTGAAGTAACAAACAAAACAAATGTAGTCGGATGTCATATTTCGTTTATTGTAACAATCATTTTTAGTTGTGTTAGTTATTTTTATGTTTTTTATTAGTTATTTATTATGTCCAGTTTTATTTGTATAAAACATGATTTTGTTAAATATTTTCAATAAATCTCAAAGTTATTTTAATAAAATCGAGTTTTTCTCCTAAACGATGGTTCCTATCAAAAAACTTTAAGTCACTAAAAATGTCCATTTTAGACCTACCTATCCGACTGTTACAATAAAAAATTGAAATTACGAACGACAAAAAAAACAGCAGGTTTTTTCTCGCTATTATCCATTGTAGCGCCCCCTATGGTGGGATTTCGCTCAAACTTATGCATAAGAACACGCTTGCCTATTGTAGAATACGTGCCAAATATAAATGTTGCAGGTCAAAGCGTTCTTGAATTATCAATAAAACAACAATTTTTCATCCCCTCTTCATGGGGCTGTAACTTAGCAACGATGCAACTTTCTATAAGGCATGATGGGCTAAATCGTCCTATATATGTACACTTTTCACTTCCGCTTTCGCCGGAAATTACCCCAAGTTTCTTATTTTAAATGGAACTCCCTTTATATTTCAACATTTTTAGCAATAGGAAGCAATTTTGAGTACAACTGCAAATGCAAAATGTTAAAATATACAGGGTGTTTCATTTGAAATAACAAACTTAGGGTCATTTCCGGTGAGACCGGAAGTGAAACAATAGTATATATATGTTCAAATGATCGGGTTTTTCACACATATCATATGTCTAAAATTTCATTCAAATAAATACAAAACTAATAAAAAACGGGGTGTCCAGAACTCAGTTAGGTACATGCGAATAGGGTATTAAATGTTGTTATGATTTAGGTCCGACGCATTACAAACTATACAGATAATCAAAAAATGTTTTAAGTAAAATGTAATTTTTATTAAATATCTTTCTACTCATGCAATAGAAACCGGATGGTTTTATTTAAGTATTAAAAGTTACTTTCGGATTTGGCCACTTCCGGTTTAATCACGAAAACCACTATAGCGTTGGTCAATTTTACATATGCCTTTTTGTGATAATACATAATATACAGCTTAAATAATGATTATTAAGCCTTAGCTAAAATTAGGTCGGCGTATGGAAAAAAAATTTTGCTAGTATAAACTTTCTAGTCTTATCACTTCTCTAAAATAAAATAAAAACGCTATAAAAACGAAAACATTCAGTTGCAGAGATTTGAAAATGTACGAAGTAACAAAAAGCCACAAGCATTATTAATATTAAATAACTGTTTGTTTTTGTAAATCAAAATTGTCTTATTACAAAGAAGTATTTGTTTAGTCAGATGATTGGCATTTCATGCCGTTACGGTGAAAGCTAATAGAATAATAAATTAATTTTTGTTTCAGAGCTTGTTGACAAACTGAAATGAAAATTAATTTATATTGTCTGTTTTGTTTGACAATTTTCTGTATTTAAAATAACATAATACTCATGTTTATTGCATTACGTTATAGAAACGCCGGTAACATCATAATATTAAAACAATTTATCACATAAGTCAGAAGAACTTGCAATGTTAAATATATTATTAGAAGTAAATATAAAACTATTATTTAGAAGTAACGCACAATTTCTCTTAAAACATGATCTTCAAAACTTACTAGTCCTTATAATACAACGGACGTTCTCCAGAATTTTCGAAAATCAATTAAAAATACCCAGAGCGCTCCTAAAATCGCGAAAAAATGCCGTAAAATCGTAGAAAGGATCGAATTTTCGTAACGAAATAGTGCGAAGCCCCTCGGAAATCGTTTCGGATAGTTATTAAGGGAAACGTGCAAAAATGTCGGTTTTTCACGAAAAACGTCGAAAACGCTCAGACCTTCTCCAAATTGGCTCTCCGCCGGGCGCGTCGTACCGAATCGGATTCGTCTCGCTCTCCCCTAAAGATGCGTACCGAAAAACCCAAGTTTCGAGTCGAATTGGGGCCGTGGGATGTGAAAATACGATGACGCTGTCAAAAATTTGACGTTTAGTTGTGTCAAAATGACACTACCGTCAGGCTGACAGCATAACCTAAAAATTGAATAATGTCATCACCGTCAAATTGACTGCATAACCTAGAAATCGAGAAATGACAAAATGACGGCATAACCTATAAATTGACTTCTGTCGCAAGCGTCTGCGGTTCGAATCCGGGCGCCGGTGGAAATAATTTTCCGCGAAATTGTCCGTCCGACGGTACATGCGTGCGGCAACGGTCGTTGCGGTAGCGATTATAGCGAATTTGAAATAGGTTAGGGTGCGCATTGCGGCAGTGTAGTGAGATTATTCGAAAAAAAAAAAGCACAAGCATGGTTGAATTTGGAAAAACATTAGGTAGTAAAACTCCAATAAAAATTAAAGGAAGCCGTTTTTATTAGGTCTCAAATATGAATTTATAAAGTATAGTGGACTTGGTCAGTTGGGAACTTGAATAGAAATTTAAAAAAATGTGGTAACGAATGAGTTATTAAAATAATGCTTTTGGATGGGTACTGTCGAGAGACATTTAGTACAACACATTGGTATACCGTTGGAATATTTTTCAAAACTTTTAATTACTAATGGTGTCTTTAACATTTTCAGAAAATACAGACCATAATAAACACTCACAAATTAGTTAGGACAAACCCTCGATTATTTTTAAATTACAAATCACAACATGCTCCAACAATTCTTATGCAATAGATATGATTTACTGATTACCAGGTGTTAATGTGAATTAAAACATAAATACAATTTTCTATTGCACTTTTTTGAAACTAAATAGACAATTTATCACACCTCTAAACACATCATAATAATAATAAATACTAAACAATCGACTTTCACAAAATAAAATTTAAGTGCGAGATTACATGCGCTAAAATAGATAAAGAAATAATGGCACTTTGTCAGTTTTTAAAATGTTATTTAAAATTAAAATCATCAGACTTATAACAACCAAAAATTGTAAAATTGAATGAAATAAATAAAAATGAAGAATATAATAAATGTTAACGCATAAGGAAAAAATGTAGTCATAAGTAAAGTTAAATGCATCATTTTAGGAATAAACATGCACTCAAGCATTTTTTTACTAAGATATTTCAATCGAAAACGCTCAGATCTTCTCCAAATTGGCTTTCCGCCGCGCGCGTCGTACCGAATCGGATTCGTCTCGCTCTCCCCTAAAGATACGTACAAAAAAAAAACAAGTTTCGAGTCGAATTAAGACCGTGAGATGTGAAAATACGATGACGCCGTCAAAAATTTGACATTTAGTTGTGTCAAAATGACACTACCGTCAGGCTGACAGCATAATCTAAAAATTGAATAACGTCATCACTGTCAAACTGACTGCATAACCTAGAAATCGAGAAATGTCAAAATGACAGCATAACCTATAAATTGACTTCTGTCACTGTCAAAATTTGACAACTTTGTATTATTATATATGGAATTTCGATACCCATGCAACGCGCCGTGATAGCCGGACGGGTCCGACGTGCGCTCACGACGCAAGCGTCTGGGGTTCGAATCCGGGTGCCGGTGGAAATAATTTTCCGCGAAATTGTCTGTCCGACGGTACATGCGTGCGGCAACGGTCGTTGCGGTAGCGATTATAGCGAATTTGAAATAGGTTAGGGTGCGCATTGCGGCAGTGTAGTGAGATTATTCGAAAAAAAAAGCCCAAGCATGGTTGAATTTGGAAAAACATTAGGTAGTAAAACTCCAATAAAAATTAAAGGAAGCCGTATTTATTAGGTCTCAAATATGAATTTACAAAGTATAGTGGACTTGGTCAGTTGGGAACTTGAATAGAAATTAAAAAAATTGTGGTAACGAATGAGTTATTAAAATATTGCTTTTGGATGGGTGCTGTCGAGAGACATTTAGTACAACACAAGGTATACCGTTGGAATATTTTTCAAAACTTTTAATTACTAATGGTGTCTTTAACATTTTCAGAAAATACAGACCATAATAAACACAAATTAGTTAGGAGAAACCCTCGATTATTTTTAAATTAAAAATCACAACATGCTCCAACATCTTATGCAATAGATATGATTTACCGATTACCAGGTGTTAATGTGAATTGAAACATAAATACAATTTTCTATTGCACTTTTTTGAAACTAAATAGACAATTTATCAAACCTCTAAACACATCATAATAATAATAAATACTAAACAATCGACTTTCACAAAATAAAATTTAAGTGCGAGATTACATGCGCTAAAAACAAAACACGTATAAATATAAAAACATATAACAAATTTTATTAAATAAAATTAGGGTTTTAAACAGGAAAACACAATATATTGTTGCAAAAACTATTAAACGCATTCTTAAACAAAATTTTCTAAGAGCACTTGCAACTACATACGATTAACAGCCTACCTAATAACATTATAACGTTTCTTTTAAATAAAAACTTCCTTAATTCAAACTTGGTCTACAAAAATTCAACCGACAACTCTTCAAATATAAGAATACTACTCATCTATATACCGGCATGGAATTAAAGAAATAATTGCACTTTGTCAGTTTTTAAAATGTTATTTAAATATAAAATCATCAGACTTATAACAACCAAAAATTGTAAAATAGAATGAAATAAATAAAAATTAAGAATATAATAAATGTTAACGGATAAGGAAAAAATGTTGTCGTAAGTAAAGTTAAATGCATCATTTTAGGAATAAACATGCACTCAAGCATTTTTTACTAAGATATTTCAATCGAAAACGCTCAGACCTTCTCCAAATTGGCTTTCCGCCGCGCGCGTCGTACCGAATCGGATTCGTCTCGCTCTCCTCTAAAGATACGTACCAAAAAAAAACAAGTTTCGAGTCGAATTAAGACCGTGGGATGTGAAAATACGATGACGCCGTCAAAAATTTGACATTTAGTTGTGTCAAAATGACACTACCGTCAGGCTGACAGCATAACCTAAAAATTTAATAATGTCATCACTGTCAAACTGACTGCAAAACCTAGAAATCGAGAAATGTCAAAATGACAGCATAACCTATAAATTGACTTCTGTCACTGTCAAAATTTGACAACTTTGTATTATTATATATGAAATTTCGATAACCATGCAACGCGCCGTGATAGCCGGACGGGTCCGACGTGCGCTCACGACGCAAGCGTCTGCGGTTCGAATCCGGGTGCGGGTGGAAATAATTTTCCGCGAAATTGTCCGTCCGACGGTACATGCGTGCGGCAACGATCGTTGCGGTAGCGATTATAGCGAATTTGAAATAAGGTTAGGGTGCGCATTCCGGCAGTGTAGTAAGATTATTCGAAAAAAAAGCCCAAGCATGGTTGAATTTGGAAAAACATTAGGTAGTAAAACTCCAATAAAAATTAAAGGAAGCCGTATTTATTAGGTCTCAAATATGAATTTATAAAGTATAGTGGACTTGGTCAGTTGGGAACTTGAATAGAAATTTTAAAAATTGTGGTAACGAATGAGTTATTAAAATATTGCTTTTGGATGGGTGCTGTCGAGAGACATTTAGTACAACACAAGGTATATTTTGGAATATCTTTCAAAACTTTTAATTACTAATGGTGTCTTTAACATTATCAGAAAATACAGACCATAATAAACACTCGTAAATTAGTTAGGAGAAACCCTCGATTATTTTTAAATTAAGAATCACAACATGCTCCAACAATTCTTATGCAATAGATATGATTTACTGATTACCAGGTGTTAATGTGAATTAAAACATAAATACAATTTTCTATTGCACTTTTTTGAAACTAAATAGACAATTTATCACACCTCTAAACACATAATAATAATAATAAATACTAAACAATCGACTTTCACAAAATAAAATTTAAGTGCGAGATTACATGCGCTAAAATAGATAAGGAAATAATGGCACTTTGTCAGTTTTTAAAATGTTATTTAAAATTAAAACCATCAGACTTATAACAACCAAAAATTGTAAAATTGAATGAAATAAATAAAAATGAAGAATATAATAAATGTTAACGCATAAGGAAAAAATGTAGTCATAAGTAAAGTTAAATGCATCATTTTAGGAATAAACATGCACTCAAGCATTTTTTTACTAAGATATTTCAATCGAAAACGCTCAGATCTTCTCCAAATTGGCTTTCCGCCGCGCGCGTTGTACCGAATCGGATTCGTCTCGCTCTTCCCTAAAGATACGTACCAAAAAAACCAAGTTACGAGTCGAATTAAGACCGTGGGATGTGAAAATACGATGACGCCGTCAAAAATTTGACATTTAGTTGTGTCAAAATGACACTACCGTCAGGCTGACAGCATAACCTAAAAATTGAATACTGTCATCACTGTCAAACTGACTGCATAACCTAGAAATCGAGAAATGTCAAAATGACAGCATAACCTATAAATTGACTTCTGTCACTGTCAAAATTTGACAACTTTGTATTATTATATATGAAATTTCGATAACCATGCAACGCGCCGTGATAGCCGGACGGGTCCGACGTGCGCTCACGACGCAAGCGTCTGCGGTTCGAATCCGGGTGCGGGTGGAAATAATTTTCCGCGAAATTCTCCGTCCGACGGTACATGCGTGCGGCAACGGTCGTTGCGGTAGCGATTATAGCGAATTTGAAATAAGGTAAGGGTGCGCATTGCGGCAGTGTAGTGAGATTATACGAAAAAAAAAAGCCCAAGCATGGTTGAATTTGGAAAAACATTAGGTAGTAAAAATCCAATAAAAATTAAAGGAAGCCGTTTTTATTAGGTCTTAAATATGAATTTCTAAAGTATACTTGGTCAGTTGGGAACTTAAATAGAAATTTAAAAAATTGTGGTAACGAATGAGTTATTAAAAAATTGCTTTTGGATGGGTGCTGTCGAGAGACATTTAGTACAACACAAGGTATATTTTGGAATATCTTTCAAAACTTTTAATTACTAATGGTGTCTTTAACATTTTCAGAAAATACAGACCATAATAAACACAAATTAGTTAGGAGAAACCCTCGATTATTTTTAAATTAAAAATCATAACATTATCAGGTTATTAAAATACTTTTCTTATTACATTAAATAAACTACATTAATAAGTTTATTAAAAACAATACTTTTTAGATTACAACCAGGAAATGAAGACTTTAACAAAGAATATCATCATACGCTCAGCATATTTTAAAATTTCAATAAGAATTATAATCTACAAATGAATCCGATACATTACCACTATAATGCTTTCATATTATAAATAAACCAAACTTTTACCTTGTGGATTTAAAAGCGATTATTTTACAAAATCACTTGTCAAACTTAAAAAGTTCGACTATAAATTAAAAATATGAACCAAATTTCAGCAATGTGTTATAGCAGGTAATTATTAACAACTAAAATCGCGAAAAAATGCCGTAAAATCTTAGAAAGGATGAAATTTTCATAATAAAATAGCACGAAGCCCCTCGAAAATCGTTTCAGATAGTTAAGGTAAACGTGCAAAAATGTCGGTTTTCCAAATTGGCTTTCCGCCGCGCGCGTCGTACCGAATCGGATTCGTCTCGCTCTCCCCTAAAGATACGTACCAAAAAAAAAAAACAAGTTTCGAGTCGAATTTTAAGACCGTGGGATGTGAAAATACGATGATGCCGTCAAAAATTTGACATTTAGTTGTGTCAAAATGACACTACCGTCAGGCTGACAGCATAACCTAAAAATTGAATAATGTCATCACTGTCAAACTGACTGCATAACCTAGAAATCGAGAAATGACAGCATAACCTATAAATTGACTTCTGTCACTGTCAAAATTTGACAATTTTGTATTATTATATATGGAATTTCGATATCCATGCAACGCGCCGTGATAGCCGGGCGGTCCGACGTGCGCTCACGACGCAAGCGTCTGCGGTTCGAATCCGGGTGCGGGTGGAAATAATTTTCCGCGAAATTGTCTGTCCGACGGTACATGCGTGCGGTAACGGTCGTTGCGGTAGCGATTATTGCGAATTTGAAATTAAAAACAGTAATTCTTTGCGCAAGCAAAATTCTGAACGAAAAAGAATTATACGTGCAGCAGAGATTTCTACTCGGAAAGAGAATTTTACGCGAAAAAGAGAATTCTACGCGCCAGGCGGGCCTAGCGGACCCCGAAGGGTTCGCTAGTATTATATAAGAACGAAAGGGGTGACCTGACTTTTCAAAACCTCGGCGAAAATACTCGGAGTGCTCCTAAAATCGCGATTTTTTTTCGATAAATCGTACGAAGGATCGAATTTTCCCGTGGGCCGGCCGGCGACTTCCGGAAAACGCGATCGGAAAAGTTATTCGCGAAAACGTGAAAAAATTTCGCGCTCTTATGGGTTTTCCGTGCTAAACAAAAGACGAGCGCCGTTCGGCCGTCTCTCGAGCTATCGACTCGAAATTCGGACGGGAGCGGGACGTAAACACTTCCAGATCGTCCTCCGAATTTCAGAAAAATTCGTCCGGCCGTTTTCGACTTTTCGCGATTTTAATTTTTCGTACCGGCTAATTCGGAGCGGGCTGTGACCTCGCTCGGTACGTCGCTTCAAGTCAGGTGACCGCGCCGTTCGCTGGCCGTCGTTTCTAATCCGACGCCGCGCTTCCGGGACGGAAAGTCGACGAAAAAACGACGGTTCCCGGATCCGCGAGAAAAGAGCTCGCCGACGGTTCAAGAATCAAATTTTTATGACCAATATTAACGAAGTTACGGACGTTTCAAAAGTTTACCGTGTTTCCCATCTAAATACGTGCAAAATGCCCGCGGATCGGTGCTCGAACGAAAGTGTTAGAATTTCGTTCGGGGCCGGCTTCGAAGACGAGCTCGAAGGAAGTGTCGAACATAAAATTGTTAGACGTTTTTTTCTGAACACGACAGTTTTTTAAAATTGCAAATCGGACAATTATTTACCGAGTAATTAACGTTTTCCCGGAGGTCTGCGATTCGACACGGCAAAGCAAAATCTGAGATTCCCGCATAACTGGCTGGCATCGGCCGCGGTAAGACTAAAATGAACTACCCTAACTTAAACGCGTGTTGTGTGTTGCCGTCGGCAAAATAATTATGTTATGTAAAAACGATATAAATTATTTCGGCACATGTCTACTTTTGATGATTCACCACACTTGTTGTGATGCATCTGTTAAGAAACAAGTTCATAAGGAGCTGTAGTTTTTGCTAATTTATCATCAAAGCGTAACCTAATTTTTAGGTTAGTTTATATCTCGAAAGATTTATAACGGTATTCAAATTAAAGAATAATTTAACACAGAAAGGCTTTTCTAACAGATCAAACTGTGTGTGTGGTGTGTCTCTACGATATAATAAAATAATTAGCACCTAAAATCAATGTTGTGGTTGTGCTCTTCGGCAGCAATTTTTGTTTTTCGATCAAAACAGTTAAAAAACGTGAATGATTTTTAAAATTATTTTTTCCACATTTCTACAATAAAATATAGGTACCCAAAATATTCGTGCAATTAGGGGTTAAAATTGCATTTGTCTTAAAATTAATCAAAGAGCCGGAATAAATTGTGGCACATCGAACTGTTTGCCGTTTTTTCCTCTACCTACGATACGGTTTTTTACAATTTAACCTTCTCGGACCTGGTGTCCATTACAATGGACACAGTTCATATGCATATTGTAAATAACTTTGTAGTATGTTTTTTTTTTGTTCCACATGAGTTTTTAATGAACGGTAGAATACTGTGTTATAGACTTTAAACGAATTGGGCGCCATCTATCAAAACTCAGCCGCATTATGGTTGCAATTCATTTTAAGGACTGACGTTGATACGAGATGTCAGTTGAGTGGTGTTAATTTGAATTTTTTGTTTAAGCTACGAATTTTTGTTATTTGTGAAAAACTGTTCTTAAGAAAAATCGCCGTAATTTTTTAAAATCATTTTTGTCCCGCGGGACCTAATGTGATATCTGCTCATCACCCAATGGCCATCACAAAAGACATGTGAAAAATCCATGTAAATAAAAATTAAAAAAATTGAAAAAATATGAATTACGTTACTTATAACTTATAACCTAAATAATATACTCAAAATCCAGAATAATTTTTTAAGCCTCAAAATTAATTCAGGTCTGAAGTGAAGAGGTTAAACGTGGACAGTTATTTGCCGAGTAATTAACGATTTCTTGGAGCTCTGCAATGTGATTGGTGTTATTTTCGCTACAGTGAAGTGCATTTGTTTTAGCGCTCGCTCGGCAACTTTGAAAACTCTCTGATTTAATTTTTTTACCAAGGTGGTGTATCACTTTGGATTCTTCATGCTTTTCCCTACACGTTCGTGTAAAATTTTCGATGTTTCGAGTTATATCATGAGAATACATCGCCTTTGATGAGTGACATTTGAAATATAACCTAGAAATACAAAATGTCAAAAGTCAGTATTGCAAACTTAAAACTAAACAGTGAAATTCCCTAAATAAGCGTGAAGTTGGCAGCGAATGTTACGTTACGTACAACTTTGCGTAGGTGATTTGAATTGACCACAATTTTGACGTTTCAAAATTTTCAATGTCAATAGTCAGTTCGGCAACCATAACATAAAGTTTGCGATATTGGTTTAAATGGAAGGATAATGGCTCATCCGATTATTTAAATAGAGTATTTTCTGACCAAGCCAACAAAAGCAATAGCTTAGTATTTTAATAAGGATTTATTTAGAAAAATTTTAAAAAAAGTTAACCGTTCATTCAACAAAATTTTGGATGTGTTAAGTTAATTTCGTTTTCGTTTTTATTCCTTAACGTTTTAATAAATTTGTGGTTGTTTATAATCGTCGTGAAAATGGTCAACAACAAAAAACACATAGGTTTTGTTTATGCGGGTCGCAGCACACAAAAACAAATTTAATTATTGTCCAAAATTTAGTTGAGGTTTCACATCACCTAATAGAATAACGCAATTGTATTATGTGTAATACAGGATGTTTCATATTTGAAATAACAAAGGTTTGGTAAGGTACAGTATACAGGGTGTCCCAAATAACATTACGAGCATTGGGATGTTACTTATCATAAATGTGCAAGTTTGCCTTTATTATATGAGTTGTTTTTAAGTATGAGAGGAGCTACAGTCTATTTGTAGAAGTACAAAATTCTTCGTGCTTTAGAAGTTATAGCAAAAAATATTAAAAAACTTATGAAAACGTACAAAAATAATAATGTAATAAATCGATATGTATAATACATTACATTAATAAAAGGTTAGGTGGGACGACAGTTTAGTAAGCGCAAAGGACATTATGCTTTCATATTTGAATTTTAATTGCATTAGTAATAAGTTGGTAAACATTGCTCATTTTACTTCGTGTAGCAAGTAGCATTGTCTGTAATACTGAACGATAAATTTGATTCGTATAACATATATATGATATATTTGCTACGCAATGCATTTCCTTAACCGCATTCGAAATATAACTAGAAATTGGGTATTATTATACAGGTTGTCCCATATAGCATTTTCAGCATGGGTATCTCGCTTATCATAAAAGATACAGGTTCGATATAAGATGAATCAAAGAAGCTATAATCAATTTTTTTAAATGATCCGCGCTTTATACACAATGTGTTACCGAAAATCAAGAAAAATCATATTTTACCCTTCACTTATCAAGCTACCTATAAAAATAACAACAAAAACCAACTAATTAAATGTCAAATGATAGTTACCACTTGTATTCGGTATCATTTATTAAAATTTTATAGTATTGTTGTGTACGAGGAATTTTGTACTTAAAAAAAACTGATTGTAGCTCCTCTCATACTTAATTATTGTCCAAAATTTAGTTGAGGTTTCACATCACCTAGAATAACGCAATAATTGTATTATGTGTAATACAGGATGTTTCATATTTGAAATAACAAAGGTATGGTGGTAATCAGTATACAGGGTGTCCCAAATAACATAACGAGCATTGGGTATCTAGCGCATACAGTATTCTCTCTCATTGGGCGCGAGCGCGGTGCCAAGTTTTCGGCCGAAGCCCGGAAACTTTGCCAGTATCCAGTGCATACTGTATTCTCTGTCATTGGGCGCGAGCGCGGTGCCAAGTTTTCGGCCGAAGGCCGGAAACTTTGCCAGTAACCAGCGCATACTGTATTCTCTCTCATTGGGCGCGAGCGCGGAGCGCGAGAAGTTGGGTGCCAAGTTTTCAGCCGAAGGCCGGAAACTTTGCCTGTATCCAGCGCATACTGTATTCTCTCTCATTGGCTGCGAGCTCGGAGCGGGAGTAGTTCGGTGCCAAGTTTTCGAAGAACGGAAACTTTGCCAGTATCCAGCGCATACAGTATTCTCTTTCATTGGGCGCGAGCGCGGTGCCAAGTTTTCGGCCGAAAGCCGAAAACTTTGCCAGTATCCAGCGCATACTGTATTCTATCTCATTGGCTGCGAGCGCGGAGCGCGAGTAGTTCGGTTCCAAGTTTTCGGCCGAAGGCCGGAAACTATGCCAGCATCCAGCGCATACAGTATTCTCTCATTGGGCGCGAGCGCGGAGCGCGAGAAGTTGGGTGCTAAGTTTTCGGCCGAAGGCCGGAAACTTTGCCAGTATCCAGTGCATACTTTATTCTCTCTCATTGTCCGCGAGCGCGGAGCGTGAGTAGTTCGGTGCCAAGTTTTCGGCCGAAGGCCGGAAACTTTGCCAGTATCCAGTGCATACTGTATTCTCTGTCATTGGCTGCAAACGCGGAGAAGGAGTAGTTCGGTGCCAAGTTTTCGAAGGCCGGAAACTTTGCCAGTATCCAGTGCATATTTTATTCTCTCTCATTGACCGCGAGCG
Source organism: Elmis aenea (assembly GCA_947652605.1). Lineage (NCBI taxonomy): Eukaryota > Metazoa > Arthropoda > Insecta > Coleoptera > Elmidae > Elmis > Elmis aenea. Next base: position 11,036,357 of record OX393584.1, read on the forward strand.
CGGAGCGCGAGTAGTTCGGTGGCAAGTTTTCGGCCGAAGGCCGTAAACTTTGCCAATTTCCAGTGCATACTGTATTCTCTGTCATGAAGCGCGAGCGCGGAGCGCGAGTAGTGCGGCGCCAAGTTTTCGGCCGAAGGCCGGAAACTTTGCCTGTATCCAGCGCATACTGTATTCTCTCTCATTGGCTGCAAACGCGGAGAAGGAGTAGTTCGGTGCCAAGTTTTCGAAGGCCGGAAACTTTGCCAGTATCCAGTGCATATTTTATTCTCTCTCATTGACCGCGAGCGCGGAGCGCGAGTAGTTCGGTGGCAAGTTTTCGGCCGAAGGCCGTAAACTTTGCCAATTTCCAGTGCATACTGTATTCTCTGTCATGGGGCGCGAGCGCGGAGCGCGAGTAGTGCGGCGCCAAGTTTTCGGCCGAAGGCCGGAAACTTTGCCTGTATCCAGCGCATACTGTATTCTCTCTCATTGGCTGCGAGCTCGGAGCGGGAGTAGTTCGGTGCCAAGTTTTCGAAGAACGGAAACTTTGCCAGTATCCAGCGCATACAGTATTCTCTTTCATTGGGCGCGAGCGCGGTGCCAAGTTTTCGGCCGAAAGCCGGAAACTTTGCCAGTATCCAGCGCATACTGTATTCTATCTCATTGGCTGCGAGCGCGGAGCGCGAGTAGTTCGGTGCCAAGTTTTCGGCCGAAGGCCGGAAACTATGCTAGCATCCAGCGCATACAGTATTCTCTCATTGGGCGCGAGCGCGGAGCGCGAGAAGTTGGGTGCCAAGTTTTCGGCCGAAGGCCGGAAACTTTGCCAGTATCCAGTGCATACTTTATTCTCTCTCATTGTCCGCGAGCGCGGAGCGTGAGTAGTTCGGTGCCAAGTTTTCGGCCGAAGGCCGGAAACTTTGCCAGTATCCAGTGCATACTGTATTCTCTGTCATTGGCTGCGAGCGTGGAGAAGGAGTAGTTCGGTGCCAAGTTTTCGAAGGCCGGAAACTTTGCCAGTATCCAGCGCATACAGTATTCTCTTTCATTGGGCGCGAGCGCGGTGCCAAGTTTTCGGCCGAAAGCCGGAAACTTTGCCAGTATCCAGCGCATACTGTATTCTATCTCATTGGCTGCGAGCGCGGAGCGCGAGTAGTTCGGTGCCAAGTTTTCGGCCGAAGGCCGGAAACTATGCCAGTATCCAGCGCATACAGTATTCTCTCTCATTGGGCGCGAGCGCGGAGCGCGAGAAGTTGGGTGCCAAGTTTTCGGCCGAAGGCCGGAAACTTTGCCAGTATCCAGTGCATACTTTATTCTCTCTCATTGGCCGCGAGCGCGGAGCGTGAGTAGTGCGGTGCTAAGTTTTCGGCCGAAGGCCGGAAACTTTGCCAGTATCCAGTGCATACTGTATTCTCTGTCATTGGCTGCGAGCGCGGAGCGGGAGTAGTTCGGTGCCAAGTTTTCGAAGGCCGGAAACTTTGCCAGTATCCAGAGCATACAGTATTCTCATTCATTGGGCGCGAGCGCGGTGCCAAGTTTTCGGCCGAAGGCAAAAACTTTGCCAGTATCCAGCGCATATGATTGACTATGATTGATAAAAGAGAATTCTATGTATTTGTTGTTGTCGAGCGCGAGTCGTCTATGATTGAAAAAAGAGAATTCTCTCTCATTGGCCGCGAGCGCGAGTAGTTCGGTGCCAACCTTCGGCCGAAAACTTTGCCAGTATCTAGCGCATACAGTATTCTCTCTCATTGGGCGCGAGCGCTGAGCGCGAGAAGTTCCGTGACAGTACCCAGCGCATACTTTATTCTCTCTCATTGGCCGCGAGCGCGGAGCGCGAGTAGTTCGGTGCCAAGTTTTCGGCCGAAGGCCGTAAACTGTGCCAGTATCTAGCGCATACAGTATTCTCTCTCATTGGGCGCGAGCGCGGTGCCAAGTTTTCGGCCGAAGCCCGGAAACTTTGCCAGTATCCAGTGCATACTGTATTCTCTGTCATTGGGCGCGAGCGCGGTGCCGTTTTCGGCCGAAAGCCGGAAACTTTGCCAATAACCAGCGCATACTGTATTCTCTCTCATTGGGCGCGAGCGCGGAGCGCGAGAAGTTGGGTGCCAAGTTTTCAGCCAAAGGCCGGAAACTTTGCCAGTATCCAGTGCATACTTTATTCTCTCTCATTGACCGCGAGCGCGGAGCGCGAGTAGTTCGGCGCCAAGTTTTCGGCCGAAGGCCGTAAACTTTACCAATTTCCAGTGCATACTGCATTCTCTGTCATAGGGCGCGAGCGCGGAGCGCGAGTATTGCGGTGCCAAGTTTTCGGCCGAAGGCCGGAAACTTTGCCTGTATCCAGTGCATACTGTATTCTCTCTCATTGGCTGCGAGCGCGGAGCGGGAGTAGTTCGGTGCCAAGTTTTCGAAGGCCGGAAACTTTGCCAGTATCCAGCGCATACAGTATTATCTTTCATTGGGCGCGAGCGCGGTGCCAAGTTTTCGGCCGAAAGCCGGAAACTGTGCCAGTATCCAGCGCATACTGTATTCTATCTCATTGGCTGCGAGCGCGGAGCGCGAGTAGTTCGGTGTCAAGTATAAGGCCGAAGGCCGGAAACTTTGCCAGTATCCAGCGCATATAGTATTCTCTCTCATTGGGCGCGAGCGCGGTGCCAAGTTTTCGGCCGAAGGCCGGAAACTTTGCCAGTAACCAGCGCATACTTTATTCTCTCTCATTGGCTGCGAGCGCGGAGCGTGAGCAGTTTGGCGCCAAGTTTTCGGCCGAAGGCCGGAAACTTTGCCAGTATCCAGTGCATACTGTATTCTCTGTCATGGGGCGCGAGCGCGGAGCGCGAGTAGTGCGGTGCCAAGTTTTCGGCCGAAGGCCGGAAACTTTGCCAGTATCCAGCGCATACTGTATTCTCTCTCATTGGCTGCGAGCGCGGAGCGGGAGTAGTTCGGTGCCAAGTTTTCGAAGGCCGGAAACTTTGCCAGTATCCAGAGCATACAGTATTCTCTTTCATTGGGCGCGAGCGCGGTGCCAAGTTTTCGGGCGAAGGCCAAAAACTTTGCCAGTATCCAGCGCATATGATTGACTATGAATGATAAAAGAGAATTCTATTATTGACATAGGAGTATTCCCCGTAGTCGCTTTTGTCGAACGCGTAGCGCGAGTCGTCCATGATTGATAAAAGAGAATTCTACGTAGACGCCTTTGACGAGCGCGAAGCGCGAGTTTCCGATGATCTATAAAAGAGAATTCTACTCATTTGCATCTCGATTATTGATAAAATAAAATTAACTCACCTCGACGAGCGCGAAGCGCGAGTAGTCGATTGTCGATAAAAGAGATTTCTACGTTGTTACTCTCGACGAGCGCGAAGCGCGAGTCGACTAGCGGTGTAGGAGCCCCGAAGGGGCTCCGGAACCGCTAGTAATCTTATATTATTTTATTTACCTGAACTTTTTAAATGATTTATTTTAAATGTAATATAAATAGGCTTGTTTAGATATCACTTAAGAATCTCTTTTGCATGCTTTAATTCCTTTTTTTATTAAAAAAAAATCTGACACGTGGCAGCTCAGTAGGAGACAAAAAATCACACATTCTCTTCAATACCATGCGAGAGAAAGGCGCGCATCTAATCAAAAGTTAGAGGGGAGCAAACGATAATGGCTCTCTTTTGGTAGCAGATGGGAACGCTGGTAGAGGTTATTTCAAAATTTCAAAATCACAGCTTGCCCGTGCCACAAATACTTGTGGTTTTTATATATATTAATATATTAACCACGTAAAGATACATAATGCGCTTCAATATCATTTTTAAAATTTCCAAGAAAAATGCAACGTTTTCACTACAATTATATTGCAAATTTAGTTACTACAGATTATGGCAGCCTTATCGAATAACTAATAAATTTAATACTGCCACACAGAGTCGCCATATCCTTTAAAATTTTAATCAAGATACAGAGTTATTATGAAGAATTAATGTTATTCAACTCTTTAACTAGGGTTTATACAAAAACCGACTTTTGAAAAACCGGTTTTCGAATACCAGTTTTTCGAAAAAACCGGTTAAAACCGGTTTTCGAATAGTTAAAAAAAAACAATTAAAACGTAATAAAATTATTTATATTTCATAATTTTATAAAATATAAAACAAATTTCAAATAAAACCAAATAATAAGATAACAAATAAAAATAAAATTCTAAACTTCCAACAAACCATAAATAGCATTTTTTTAATTTGCTTTTTTCTTTAGAAAACATGATTTTAAAAACACAAAACATTTACGGAATCATGACTTAATCTGGTTGTATTTGAGATACAAAATTACCAGATACAGAAAACACTGGTTCGCTGACTATTGAGCTGAGTCTTACTGTTTTTAAAGCTTCAAACAGTGTGCCCAAATTCTTTATTCTTTTATTAGTTGATTCAAATACTGCAAATTCTGCCTTTAATGAAAAAAACAATGTCTTGAAAGAAGAGAAGAAATCAATTCTTAGATTTATCGAGGAACCTTTAACAAAAACAGCAAATCCAAAAACCCTTAATAATATCTTCATCTTCATCGAAATTTGTTTCCAATTCTATAGCAGAATTTGGGTAAATTCTAGATAATATTTTTTCCGATAACGACTATATCCATCGGGTCTTGAAGCCAGCGGAAATACGTTTGATTTTTTTGTAACAATGTTTTTTGGATTTTGCAAATGAAGCAGAAGTGTACAGATTTTTATGTAGATATTTATTTTTTACGTGTTAAATCTAGGCTTAAAAACCGGTTTTTTAGTTAAAAAAACCGGTTTTTCGAATACATAATTTTTTTCAAAAAAACCGGTTTTTCAAAACCGATTTTTAAAAACCGACAAACCCTATCTTTAACAGGCTTTTTTTCAAGTAATTAGGATAGGTTTAAGAAAACAAATTTATTAAGGTTAACTAAAAAAGATAATTTTACATTCTACACTAATTGTTGGATTATTGCTATTATTATATTTAATTTGTGTCCCAAATTTATTTGAGGTTATTAACCACTTTTGACTTTAGATCTGTTATCAAATTTTTACTACAAGGAACATTTGGAGAATCTTTTTTTTTTTTGGTTACATACAAATTATGATTGTACAAATTTGCTTGTCAAAGAAAATTAGCCACATAAAACATGAGTTTTGATATGATTTTGTAAACTGTAATATATTCCTGTATTATTGTAAATCAAATGTTGGTTGGCAAATTAATAACTGTGTGCAAATTACTGACTAATGAGTTGATATATTGTATTGTTGAATTTTGCATTTACTTAGTGTATATGCTGTGCGATAAATAAACCGAAAGCTGTTATTAAAATAATTGTTTATGATTTATGACAAAACCACATTGCCATTGTAATATGTTTTACATATCTGGAATGCGATAAATTAATTTAAAAAAACGCACACTATAATTTTTTCTTACATACATATATGTTTACGAAGTGAATATGTAATTGATTTTTTTGCGTGCTTAAAAACTAACCCTTCAAATTTGTATACAGGGTGTCCACCACAGAACGTATGCTCTTCATATCTGGCTTAAGAAACAAAAAATATAAAATCAATATTTCTTCGTTTAGATCAGTCTATTTTGCCTAAATTTTAAACATAAAATAGCCAGTCAGTGATTCTCAACCTGTGAAGCGCGCCTCCTAGGGGGACGCAAAATATCTAAAGTGAGCGCGAAGGGAATTGTAAATTAAAAGTTAAACAATTACTTACAGCAACAAATAAACAATATCATAAAATACATACTTAAAATGACAGCAGTCACACATATGATAGATAGGTCCCTAGTGAGCCCAACAACTGGTATTCGACATATTGCAAGTTTCTAAGAAATCTTAGTTTGTGATTGGTCGAAAATATAAATTTGGAGAGGGAATTAAATATTTCGGTCTTGATAATTTTTTGACGAATTCCGGCGACCAGTAGCGTTACTTTAATATAGATTAAACCACACCCCTTACGTACCACTCTGACTGTAGTTGTAAAATTTGACATAACGTACATTTAATTTGACAGGTAGGTTAGGTGAAGGTAATTTTTTGAAAAAAAAATATAAGTCGTGCATTGCAAATAATCTATAATTTTCAATGCACTTGTTATTTTACTATTGATAATTTTTAGGTGCAAGTCGCATATTTGTTTGAATTAAAATATAATGGGAATACCGGACACGCTGTGGAAGTATACTTTAATGATCGTAGTATGGTATTTTACAACGAAGCAATTTTCTTTTTAATGAGGTAATCTGTTAATAATTTAATTCTGTGTTTTTCGAAATTGGCGTTAACCTGGAGGCCAAATTTGCACTGCGAATTGACCCGATTGCCACTTAAGGCCATTATATAACAAAGTTTGTTGTTTCAGTGGTGGTAGAAGAGCCAGAGTTCACAGACGTTATCGAGAACATTACGGTAGCTGCAGGCCGAAACGTCAAGTTCGCCTGCTCCGTCAAGAACCTAGGGTCATATAAGGTAAGCAAACACTTGCTCACAGGGTTGGCTTAATATCGTACTCCATTCAGGACGTTGCTACGCACTCTTTACTTTTAAGCACATCAGAAGTGCTTTATTATATCAATATGTATACGGTGTGTGCGAAATTTGGGACCATGGGCAGCCTCAAAATTGCACGTTAATTTGTATAATCAAATATTTAAAACACATGATTCTTTATCAGAAGATTAAAATTTAATGTAACTAAGAAACAGCAATTTTAACCAGGTGTTGATCAAAGTTAAAGCAAAAAGTTTAAAATTAATCGAAAGAAAAAATTCAAACAATGAAAAATTCTTTTTGCTGGACCACTCTGTAAGCCTAATTTTTTAATTTCTTTTGACTGTTTAGTTTATATTAATAAATGATCTCAATTTAAAGTACCACCGAAAATGTAACACAGAACTGTTTTATTATGGGAATTAAATTAGGGTTAATGTAAATTTATCACAAGTAGATGTATACTTACATTCAATAATATTTAAAATTATCGTATTAAATTTTATAGTTTATTGGTCGACTCTGTATAGATATCATAATCCAAGTTGAAAGATCTAATGTTGATTTGATTTTGTTTGTGCCTCCAGTTTCTTTACCATTACATCGTCTTAGATGCAATAAAGATTGCAGGATAGATTTCATTTTATTCATATGTTGGGTATAAATTTTGCTAGAAGAGTTCGAATGAGCGATCAAAGAAACATTGAGAAAAATATTTGTTCCTTTATAATTTGAAATCATCTAGCTGTACGTTCGAATATTCGTGTATATTTTATTTTTAAGAACCGATTCAATGAAATAAGTAGTTTTTTTAGGTTAGTTTATAAAAATAATAATCAAGAACTATGATTTATACAGTGATGAAACATTTTAGTATAGTTGTATTTCCACACAGCAATGTGCAAGAAATACTCGTAAATATGCCTTTTTGCATCTTTTATTCCTTATATTGTTCTAAAGATTTGATTAGATAACAACTTTTGGAACAACATCTGCGAAGTTCATAAATAGAGCAAAAATTTCTAACCGAGATCATGGATGTTTTTTAAAAAATTATGTATAGGCAATGAAGATGTCAAAACAGGATTAGGAAAACACCTCATATTGTAAGCAACGCAAACTAATTAACAATATTGATAGGTTAATGATGAAAATTAGAGGATAACTAAGTAGTTGTTGTACGGGGGGTGTCCCAGATTACATTTCCAGCATGGGGGGGGATCTCGCTTATTATAAGAGTAACAGGTTTTTTCAAATTAGATGAATAGTTCCTAAGTGTAGGAGGAGCTACAATCAATTTTAAAAATACAACATTCCTCGTAGGTACATCAGATGTTATAGCAAAATATATGAAAATGTTGAATATATTTCTTCTCTCATAACTTTTTTATTTTATTCGTTAGATCAATTTTATTAGTACTTTCTAAAGGACTTTAATGGAGAATGTAACTATTATTTTAGTTTTTTTTTTATCATTTACCATTTCCCCTAAGTTCGTTTTTTATTAAAGCCGCGAAGTTGGCTATGATATAGTTAAATATGTTTTTTTTTCTCTTTTTAATGAGATATTACTTGCTGTATTTATTTTTATTAATAAGTGTGACTTAATTATAAAAATTAAGAAAAATCGTATTTTACCCATCACTTACTAAGCTAACTATGAAAATAAAAACAAAAAACAACTAATTAAATGTCAAATGATAGTTACTATTTGTGCGGTATCATTTATTTGGAATTTTATAGTATTGTTGTGTAATTCTTTATTGATTTGTTTTGGATTTTTAGTTGGTTTCTCGAAAACACATATTCTTTTAAATTTATTTTCAAATTTGTGTAATTACGCACCCTTCGTTGGCTTCTCTCGTGATATAGCTCTAAGTATATTCGCTCAGCTTCTACACAGTTTTTATGGTAAATAATATAGCATCTCAACATGTCAAATTTTTCGGTATTTTTAAATACAGCCATCATTATAACAATTAATACAAAGACTGTCGAATTACACAACAATAATATAAAATTCTAATAAATGATACTGCAGACAAATGTTAACTGTCATTTGACATTTAATTAGTTGTTTTTTGTTTTTATTTTCATAGATAGCTTGATAAGTGATGGGTAAAATACGATTTTTCTTGATTTTGTGACTTATTTATAAAAATAGATATAGCAAGTGGTACCTCATTTAAAAGAGAAAAAATGCACATTTAACTATTCCATAGCCAACTTGGCGGTCAATAAGAAAAAATGAAATTAGGGCTAATATCTCAAAAATAGTAGGTGCTAAAAAAAATCTAAAAGAATGGTTACATATTACATAAATGTTAGGGGAGATCGGGATGAAAGTAATACGGGTAACAGTTGTAACAGTGCCTATAGTTTCTTTAATTTTTGTTATATGTCGCCCTAAGCGTTTGTGCAATGTTCATTTACATCCACCGCCCTACCTACATTGCTAGTTTTCATCTGTCGTAAAGGTTAAGTTTTTACCAGCCAGAGTCACTACTTTCCGCCTAAAAGTTAATGCGTTGTGTTACCTATCGAGAGACTTTTAGGCGATTTCTAATAGTGGAACAAAAAAGTACCTAGATTATTATGTTCTAAATTTTGTTGGCTATTGGTGGATGCAATACAATTTGACGTTGGAATCGTGGTCAATTGTGAATTTCCCCAATTTTTTTTGTGTACACTTGGGGTCAAAAGTAACAAACCCCAATCGAAGTTTTCAGTTGCAAATGTTCACTCTTAGCACATAATTACAAAACTTGTCGGTTTAATTTTCCAATTTGTTGTATATCTTTTTGTTTCACATTTTTGAATATTGATAATATTCATTTATCATTTTGTATAGTACCTACCAAAGATGTTTTTTTTTAATTTTTTCATTTTGCTTATGTGTATTTTGGAATCAAATATTAATTTTGTTGATAAATAGGTTCTAATATATTTACCCACTTTTTATGAGCCGTGTAAATTAATTTGCCGTTACAACTTACCTCGATCATTGTTACTTTTAGCCCCAACGTTGAGGTTGGAAGTAACAGCTGTCTTAGTACAGAAAAAAAATCTCACCTATCCTTTACAAAACACATGAAATAAGTATTTTGGAAGGAAGACAGATATCCAATCTATCCTTAAATCAATTTGGATGTAAAACTCTTGTTATACCCTATGAGAAATTAAATAAAAACAAAAAAATTACATTCATCCCCGGTCTCCTCTACTTTATTACTATATCACAATATTGAGCGGGTTTTCTTGAAGAAATTTAGAAATCTACGTTTTCATATGACCTCAAAACTACTATTAAAAAATTGAACTTTTTTAATTAAATGTATTATTGGAATATCCCTACTCAAAACGTTGTGCAATTTCTATGCCAGCAAATACGTCGGATGTGTATTAAAAATGCAATGTCAGAAAATATCAACAGGAATTTGAAAAAAAAAAAAACGCTTAGTGAGGGCATCTTCACTGTGCAGTATCGACTTTTCTATTTTGTATTGAACTGATTTAAATCAACTGCAAGCCATGGATGAACGATACATAAGGTAATTCCGGGAGATATGCCCCACTGGGAGAGATGCCTCGGTTGTTCTATTTTCGCATGCTAATGACAGATGCCAAAATTTGTACTGTATTATTGTTCCGTAACAGTTGCTATCTGGAAGGCATACTGCCGTTGGCAAAAATTTCGGGTGGTGTGCGGTTGTCAACAAAATTAAGATGAGTTCAACAATTTTAACATGGCGCTATAATGTAGTAATAACTTAAAGATACCGGCAATTCGAACTTTATTATTTTTCATGGAATACTTTTAGCCAGCTTCTCAAATACATTGTTAAGGTTATTATTGCAATAAGATACACCGGTATCTTTTAAGTTCCATATTTTTTCCCCTGGAACATCTAACCCGTACTAAAAGGAGAGTTGCCCCATTTTATCGAGGTACAGATGCCCCGGTGGAACATCTATTCCTTATACACAATACAGCAACAACTAATCAATTTATTAATTAATACTGTAACACAAGCATCCTAGAAAGACTATATTGACATTATTTATGAAAAATAAACTATGTTCAGAGATGCCTACGACGTATAAGAGGAAAACATCTGATAAAACCAGAAGGCAATGGTCTTCAGAACAATTCAGAGAGGAATTAAGAAGAACAAAATCTTTTTAACATATGTTCAGAGACAAATCCCTTAGCTAGGATGACCAACTATAGCAAAGGGATAACATTTTTGTAATAGTTAGGTAGTAAGTCAAGTTGCAAAATACATTCTAATTCAAGTTCTCATTTGACCACATGTATTAATTCGATACAAGTTCTCATTCAATACCAGTCAAGTTGTAATCTTAAACAAACTTCTTGGTTCTGTAAATAAATTACATTAAAAAAATTTAAAGCCGACGTCGAGCTAAATATTTTAAGAAGACGAACAAGCAGACTAAGCGTCGAAACGTTCGTCCTTCTTTACCGTCGTTATCGTCGTCGTACATAACGACGTCGTAAGTGTGTTAAGTTGATATGATCAATCGAGTGTACGATTCGTAACATATCAATAAAAATACATTTTGGATTAAATATTTTTGGTTTCATTGATCGTTTAAGACCGGGGCATCACTCCCATTTATATGGGGCATCTCAACCGCACTGTCGGGAGAGATGGCCAAAAACATGGTTTTGCTTAATTTTTTTTTTTGTAAACTTTCGGTCGTAATATTCAAATTTTGAATGTCGTGCGTTATTCTCAATTGAATTGGCTATGCATATCCATTTTTTCGGAGACTACAAAGTCAAAAATTATTAAAAGGTGATTTTTTTGCCTTAGGTGGGGCAACTGTCCCGGAATTACCTTATTAAGTGTTATTGGTTTGGTAAAAAGACGCCCAAATTTTTAGTTAGAGGTAAAGTTGTGCGCGCGATGGAACTAACACAACATCTGTTTTATATTTAAAAACAGTTAGATTATTATTGTTAAAAGACGTGGTTAAATTGTTGATCGTGTGACGTGTAGTATATATCCAGCTAAGCAGAATTAAAACGTGTAAATGCAAGGTGATTTCGAGCAACATTTTACAGAAATAGTCATGAGTTTATGGAGAGATTTATTCCAAACGACAGCCGTCCCCGAGGTCTAATTCGTAACTTTATTGACGCCTCAACTCACTAAAGTTGTATAAAAAGCAACCACGTTTGTTTAATGCTTTTTTTATAGTTCATGAGTCGTCAGAATGTACTTACCAGTTATTATCGCTCTTTTATTTCAGTTGAGCCCTCTTGAATATTAATCGTCGGGCTTTAAAACCGCTTGAAATGAACAGCAAAAGATTAAATAGGTGTCACAAGTTTTAAGTGGAAATTTGAAGTATTTTATTGCCAAGTTTTTTTAAACTTTTTCAGTCATTATATGACTTAGTTGTCTGATGCTGTTCTGTGCGCCAGATAGTCTTCAATTCGACCATTATTGAGATAACATTAAAAATAATTACGCAACGAAAAAAATATTATTCGTTTACAATTTATTGCAAGTACTAATATACAATAAAAGCGATGTACGAAAAAACGGTAAATATTGTAAGAGCACAAAAAGAAGAATCGGAAGAGTTTGAAACAAAAGAGGGCATAAAACAAGGATGCGTGCTCAGTCCATTATTATTCTCAGTTGGTAGTTATAGATGGGTAATTAAAGAAGTAAAACAAAAAATGAGACGGATTCACCTAGGCAACTGGAAAATGGAAAAAATAAACATAACTGAGCTAATGTTCGCAGACGACATGGTCTTACGGTCTTAGTCACGGAAACAGAAAAAAATCTGCAACATAATCTAGAAACTCTAAACCAGGAATTGTAAAAAATCAATATGAAAATAAATACTGAAAAAACTAAAACTATGATCGTTACAACAGAGAACAAAGGGCATAACATTACTTTAAAAAAATGGACTTAGGTTGGAACAGGTACAAAGCTTTAAATATTTAAGAGTGATCATAGAGAAAAATGGAGGAATGGACAAGAAAATAAGCGAAAGGACGGGAAATGTGGGAAGAATATTTAGCAGTCTAAGAACAATTTTTTTTGGAAATGGAGAAGTTTCAAAAACAACAAAAGTGCAAGTGGTCAAAAAGGTAGTAACTCCGGCACTTTTATGCGGAAGTGAAACGTAGACAATATAAATGAGACTTCTTAGAAAAATCCAAGAAAAAACAAAAAAAGAACGAAACATATAGAGTACAATTAAAGATAAAATCAGTTAAAACAAAATTACAAGAAAGACAGCTGGGATGGTTGGATCACATTTATAGGATGAAAGAAGAAAGGTTAACTAGAAAGCCTATGAAGCAAGATCACAGGAAAAAACAAAAGAGGTAGACCGAGAAAAACCTGACAAGGCGAAGTTAAAATAGCAGCAACGGATAGAAACATCAAATGGAAAGACATAAAAAGGCTAGCACAAGACAGAAAAACATTAAAAAAGTCAGCAACAACTCAACAGTCCTACACCTAACTGTGGAAGGAAGGACTCATGACTAAATACAAATAAAAATAGTAAATACAGAAAATGTATCCTTGACGCATAAAGTCATTATTTATTCAAAGTTTAAATATTTTTTTCAATTTTTGCTAAAAATGTCTATACCGTATTTTCAATTTCTTAAACAAGGAGTATTCACAATGTATGCAACCTGTCTACAGAGTAATATCAATTGCTTAAAAGTTCATCCATTTTTACACAAAAAAAGTGCCAAGATTATAATCTTAGCACTTTTTAAATTTTCTCATGAAGACTATTAAATCGCATTTTAAATATTTTGAAGGCTAGTATATAATTTTTTTTCAGCCATAAATAACGTATGAAGTAGTCTTAAGCAATTTCAATAGTCAATTTTTTTAAATTTTTCCTTGAAAAAAGTGCAAAAATGTTTTGATATCTTAATTTAATTCATTCATTATTTGGGCCATAAATAATGTGTGTGTAAAGTGCAAACAATTTGCTTTAGTTTTAGAGAAAAGTGTAAAGGCAGCATTTGCACTTCTCCCAGTTTTCTCGAATAATGAAATATATTATTTAAGGGCTAATGATCCCTAATTTGGCCACAAAACAGGCCGACATTTCAGAACTTTGTGAAGGTTTTTTAAATTTTGATAACTGTTATAATTTACATGCTCTGAATTCAACGGAACACGCAGTTTTTCGCTATTACATCGAGTTTTTCAGGAAAATTGAAAAACAAATGAATGAGTTTTCAAACAATAAAATTTAATTTTAAAATTATTTAAACAAACAAGTATTTGTATAATTTATACTAAAATGGCTGTTCTTATATAAGTAACATGCTCTTAATTCAATGGCACACGCAGATTTTCGCTATCTCATCAAGTATTTTAGCAAACTGAAAAATAGATTAATGTCTTTTCAAAAAACCAAACATATAGCAGTTTATTTTTAAAATTATTTAAACAAAATACTATTTGCATAATACATACATATTTAAATGGTTAATAAAACTACTCTTATTGTATTTTGACTGATTTATAAGTGTTACAAATCCGGGAAACCGGGCCATCAGGTAATAAGAGCTAACCTTCGGACCAATACGCTCGGGTCTACAAGACGTCGCGTCGTACCTGCACAGCTGGCGTAGCCGATCCAATTAGTTTTTTAAACAATTGTGTGAAAACCTAATGTGATATCAAAAAACTATAAGCAGATTCGTAATCAGCGCCACCGAATTAGTAAATAACACCAATCAATTTCAAAAAAACAAAAATCATGTCGGCCTGTGTATTAGATAAAAAAAATTCCGTATACTCAAATTTGAAAAAATGGTGGGTGATACGACTTTTTTATTATAATTTCCGGATTCAGCACACCCAGAAACATAAGAATCAATCAAAATCGTTAAGAAAGTTTTTTTTTATCGCTGGCCTGTAAATTAACGTGTATACGAATTTGAAACAATTTGCTTAGGTTTTAAAGATAATCGATTTTTTTGGCCGCAAAAAGTGCACTTTTCCCATTTTTCACGAGAAATTAAGTGTATTATTTAAGGGCTTATATTCCGTAATTTTGCCATAAATAACGTGTATACGAAGTTTGAACCGATTCGCTTTTGTTTAAAAAAAAACTTTCGTCGAAAAAAGTGCAGACGTTACAATTAGTTAGTACATTACCCCCCTTATAATCTATATTTAAGCTGTCAATTACGTGTGTGTGAAGTTTTTTGCCATTTATTTAGTTTAAAAATCGTTTAAAAGAAGACCACACCTTTGCACTTCTCTCTCCTTTCCTCAAAACTTTTTAATCGTAATTTAACTGCAATTAAAAAATATATAATTGTAATTTAGTTCCTAAATAAGTATAGCAGGATTTTATTAAACAATGATGAATGTTTTATGTTTTGATAGAGGTCCATCTTTTTAACCAGGAGTGATCCAAATAATATGACGATATATCTACAGAAAAAAGAATTGTAACAATACTGAAAGACAGACATATACATAAAAATCAATTTTTCAATAAAATGTGCAAAGATTAAAGTATTTATTCTGTAGAGCTTTCAGCGCAATTGAATTACAAAGAAAGTTTTTTTGGTCTATACCGTTAAAAAACATTCTAAAGAAGAGTTTGAATGTGTGCTTAGAAAGTCTAAGATCAAGATAAAAGAAAAAATATGTACGAGAATCTCATAGAAAAGATAGAGCAGGTCGATGTAGTCCCCCTAGTTTACAACGCATTGCTTAAGCGCTCCGGGAGAACTTTAATATATCGAGAAGATTACAGAGTAAGTCAATTTGGCACGAATTTAAACGTTTAAGAAATGGCTACGTGAGAAATTTAAGATTTCCCGCATTGATCGTAGCAGGTGCAACTACTGATTAGCATTGAAAATTGCACGTATTTTGCGCGGTCGCTGATAACGTCGTGTCGATGCCGAAAATAAAAATAAAATATAAATATTGACGTGGAAAGTTTTTTAAAGTGCGGTAGGTGAAAAAGCGAGAAAAGTGTGAACACTTATCGCTCCGTATAAAGATTCATTCGAAGATCAAGACGGTTGATGTGATGTAACGGGCGTGGTCCTGGTAGTCCCGCTTCGATACTAAACTGTAAACTACTTGGCTCAGATTCTTAGCCACTTTTGCAGTTGGAGCGAGAAAGAAGGGCGTCGGAAAGCCATTCGCAGTTTGGGAGATTTCACCCACGTTCCACAGCTTAGCAAGGGCTTTGCACCATCCACAGTTGTACGTACACTCGAGTGCAACGTTCGAGATTCTGGCTGTACGTGGACTGGTTCTTCACCTTAGCTCGTAATGGCTATCGAAGTGGCCTGAATGGCTGCTTGATATGTTTATTATTGTGGTCTAACGCCTCGAGCCTTACCGTTGTTAAACGCGAATGTGTACGGACGAGGCGTGAAACAGAAGACAAGTGTCTACCGCAGTCGACGGGTCTCCTCTTCCTCTATCTTTACATTCCCTCGTGTTGTTTCGGCGGTGTCGCGGTAATGCTTCCTAATTGTTTGACAATTACGACTACACGTTATGAGCAACGAAGTTATAAACACATTTCCGTAAATATGTCAATGTTATCAGCTTAACTAGGTATTCTCCGTGAAATTCCATTTCAATTATACCCGACAAGACGATATCAATTATTAATTTACAACAAAAGCCAATTGCTTTAATAAAAGTAAAGCATCTGAAAGCAACATTTTGTGGTTATTTTTTGTAAATACGATTTGTAATAACTTGAGTACAAACAATTAACAATTGGTAGAAATATGAAAAAGGTTTTTAAAAATCACTTATTTTTTTATTGAGGATATTTTTCAAGACTCTCATATCGTTGTAAATGGCAGTCTTGCCACACGACAAATAGAACATAGCCTTATAAAAAATGTCAAGGATAATTTTCCTTAAAGCAATTTACAAAAATTATTATACTGTGGCTTATGCCAGCGATTCTTAACCGGGAGGCCGCGGCCCCCCGAAAAATTTATAAAACGTTTTTTTTTTTAAATATTGAAGTCTTAAAAAAAATATTTTTTGCTTCTTATTTTACTCGAGCCATCTTCTTAAATAAATCGTAATATTTTTGTTACTACAATTCAGGGGGCCGCGAAAATATTTTAGGATATTTAGGGGGCCGCGACTACTAAAAGGTTAAGAACCACTGGCTTATGTTATACTGAACCAGCCAAACGAAATATTAAAACCTATGTCTGAGGACATATTGGATATGCAAAATTAAATCAAATAAATAAGATTACTTATAACGACGATTATGTCTTAAAACTGTTCTAGCATTACTACAAGAGATCCTTCATAAAAAGTATAAATGGTTTGTCTTTTAATCTTGATATTATCAGTAGTAATATAACAAGTGCATTGAAAATTATCGATAATTTTTGGTAAATTTGCCCGAATGCAAGTTGAGCTGAAAAAAATACGAATGCACGAAGTGCACGAGTGATTTTTTCTGATTCAACTTGCATGAGTGAAGATTTGTCAAAAAATTATTTGCAATGCATGAGTTACATTTTGTTAAAAAAATTCCTTCACCTAACCTACCTGTCCAATTAAATGTATGTTATGTCAAATTTTACGAGTAGGTACTGTCAGAGTGGTGTGTTAGGGGTGTGGTTTAATCTACAGGGTGTAGACTTGGATCACGCAACATAGCAATTTCAATAGTAAAATTTGAAAAGTCGTATAATATCTCCCCTAATTATTTTAGAAAAACTGTGCAAATAGGTTTTTTGTTGAGGCACAAATTCTGAACCCATAAATGCAATTAATATTAATTTTTAGTTTTCCAATAACTGAAAATTAAGGAAATTAAAAACCGCGTTTTCACAAAAATCTGTAGTGCCTTGGAATTATGCTATGATAAGATAACTGCACAGCCTAATGTCATTTATACTGTCACTTTGACACGAAGTTTAGTCTTAATTATCATTTTTATTATTTCCTGGAATGAAAACATAGCTAATTGTATGAAATAAATGTTTGATAAAATATAAAGTAAAATTAAGAATAAACTTCGCGTCAAAGTGGCAGTATAAGTGACATTAGGCTGGACAGTTGTCATAGCATAATTCCAAGGCACTACAGATATTTTGAAAACTAAAAATTAATATTGATTCATTTATGGGTCCAATAAACCTATTTGCCCCTTTTTTCTAAAATAATTAGGGGAGATAATATACAATTTTTAAATTTTACCATTGAAATTGCTATGTTGCGTGATCCAAGTCTACACCGTGTATATTAAAGTAACGCTACTGGTCGCCGAAATTCGTCAAAAAATTATCAAGACTAAAATATTTAATTCCCTCTCCAAATTTTTATTTTCGACCAATCCCAAATTCAGATTTCTTAGAAACGACCAATAAACGCACGAAAATCTGTTAATTGCGAAAAGGATATTATCAGTTTATGATTATGTTTATTGGTCGTTTCTAGGAAATCTGAGTTTGTTATTGGTCGAAAACGCAAATTTGACAGCAGGATCAACATCTGACAGGGGAATGTAAGATTATTACCGTGTAATAATGCTCCTATTGGTAGTCTCTAGAAGATTTCAGATTAGTGATTGGTTGAGAACGCAAATTTGACAAGTGAAGGAAATGAAATTTTTAATAACGGAATTACTCAAATAATTTAACCATTTACGTGTTTTGAAATAGCTGTAATTTTTACAAATGAATTACCTGGAGAAATATGTTTTTGAGAAAACCACAGGTTGCCGCAAGCGTTTTTAAAAACGTTTTTGCTTATTTTTAGAGGCCTATATCTCGCAATCGCATTTTTACTGAAACTTGTCACTTGTTATAAATAAAATGTTTGCAATCAACTAAAGTTTGTTGATTAAATTATTTAAATCTGTCGCGGCAAAACAATATTTGATATTGATGCGAGGACATCCGGCTTAACGGATCCCTGTAAGCCAGGCTAACGGACCCTGCCCGGGGCTTATAATCTAATAATATCAACGTAGTAATCAAGGTTTCTCCCCATCGCTATTCTCTCTTAGGATTGCTACATATTGTTCTGCAGCCGTAAAAATACTACAGTCCAATGCGCACAACTCGCTTAGTTGCTAAGTTCTGAACTTCGCTGTCATCGCACATTCCAGAGCGAAATGACTCCGAGACTCTGTCAGCGAAGATAATACAATTAAATTTTGTGACAAGAAAAACAATTGTCCGAATTGCAGTTTGGTAGTTTGTATTAGCGCCAGTAAAACGTTCCAAGACCTCCGTAATGCGAAAATCACGGAACAATTAGACTTAAAAAAAGCAAGAATTTTATTATTACCAGGAATTTAAGTTGATTGCTACAACACTGTTGTAGCTCTTAAAACTGACACTATAAATCTCATGAAATATATATCATATAGGATGTGCTCAGGGCCATAACCGTGTTCACCCCCTCAAATAAACAAACTTGCCTTGAATGTTAGTAAGTGCTATAAAATTAATTTTACACGAAACAAAAATATAATCTTATATAACTATTCTTTGAATAATGCAACTCTGATGAACACCACATTGGTAAAAGACTTGGGAATTTTATTAGACTGTATACTCGTTTTTGCGGAACATATCGAATACATTAAGAATAAATCTCTTAAAATGCTTGGCTTCATCATACGCTCCTCAAAACATTTCAATAATGTTAATGCTATTAGAACACTTTATTATTTCTATGTTAATAGTATTTTAAATTTTGCTTCTATCATATGGAACCCACAATATGACACCTACGATAGTAAAATCGAGGGAATTCAAAAGAAATTCATATCATTTTTGCAAAAAAAATACAAACTTCCAGAGAAATCATATGAACAACATTGTAAAGACCTAAACATGCTCTCCTTAAAATCTCGTAGAACACTTAGTGATATAATATTTCTTTACAAAATTATTAACTACAAAATAGATTGTCCTAATATTTTATCATTAATAAATTTTAACGTACCGAGATTAGGCATACGACACCATTCTCTTTTTTATATAACACCTTGTAGCACAAATGCCTTTTTTAACTCGCCAATCAACAGAATTCTTTACTCATATAACCAAACATTCATAAAGAATGATATATTCAGTCTATCACTTTATTCATTTAAACATTACTCTAAAGTAATCTTATTTTAATTTAATCACACTTTACAACCGATGTATTCTATTATTAACGAGAACATAATTTGGGCTTGGCCTGTTTTGTTCTGTCCTTTGTAAATAAATAAATAAATAAATATGTTTATTTAGTTTATCTTGTAACTTGATTTATAAACAATAATTTTATTGATAAGAAACTCAAATTGGAGCACACTGTTTATTTAAAATTCGATGTTAATTCCATTTGCTAACAATTTAATATAAGAAATTAAAAAATTGATTGTCTCAAGGCAGAACTAAGCAAGCTCTGTCTTTTTTAATAGCGCCATGCAATAATAGCCTTTGCCAATATTATGAATGCCAAAGTTCAAATTTGTACTAGTGCTGGGATAATAACAAAAAACAAAACGAAAGTAATTCATACTGACAATTAAACACCGTGTTAAAAACATAAACAATGAATTAATTGAATGAATTACACACAAACCTTGAATAATTGTTACCTAACAAAAAAAATTAAATGCAAAATTATTGTTTAGTGATTTTATATTCAACATTTTAGTACTTTAGATTGTTTATTGGAATTGTTGAATAAATGTTTAAAAATGACTTGTAAATTCCCGACGCCTTCGCCATAATTTTATAGAAATTGAAAATATAACTATACCTACATAAAATTATTTGTTTTACACAATTATTCTGCAAATTATTAAACAGTTAACACTTTATTTTACCTAAAATGCCCTAAGTTTGTTTGTCATTTACGTCTGACAATTACACTTTTTTCTTAAGGAACCACTAGCACATTTTCATGTAATGGCATTGAAACTTTTTAAAACAAGTTTACATTTCTCAGACTTGAGATTAATTCCTTTATTTTTGATCACCCAAATATTAAACATTTATAGGCCAGAAACAAGTTATAACTATTTACCGTAAATTTCAGGAAATATATAATTTTAGCAAAAAACAAATGATACTGAAATATGTACTTACATATATGCGTATTCCAAACGTAACTTAACGACTTCAGTTAAATTAGGGCAAAGTTGTATATTCAGTTGCTTAATTATTTGACGCAAACAGAACTTATTTAGCCTTTCCAGTTTTTGAGATATAAAAGAAAAAGTAAAAAAGTTGATTTTTGTTTTTTGCCCGTAATTTTTTCATTTGATGTCGAACTTCATTTCTGTAAAAACTTTTACTTGGCCACTTTTTGCAAGGAATCAAAATATCCACTTATATTTTTCATGCTACATTCCGCTTTTTTTAAACCATCATCAGGTCAGTTTTTTCTTATGGACGCTATATCTGATTTTAACGCCATTTGTAGAGCATTTTATTCTGAATTCGACAATGTATACAACACAGCACTTTTTTGAAACAATTGTTGTTAAAAAGGGAAAAAGACAATTAGTCACCATGCCGATTAGGAATTTTTTTAAATAAAATATTTGTTCTTGTCCCTTTTTAACAATTGTTTCAGAAAGTGTTATACATAGTCGAATTCAGAATAAAATGCTCTACAAATGGGCGTTAAAATCAGATATAGCGTCCATAAAAACAAATTGACCTGATGATGGTTTAAAAAAGAGAAACGTTGCGTGTAAAATATAATTGGATATTTTGATTTCTTACAAAAAGTGGCCAAAAATAAGTTTTTACAGATTTAAAATTTGACATCAAATAAAAAAGTTACGGGCAAAAAACAAAAATCCACTATTTTATTTTTTCCCCTATATCTCAAAAACTGAACAGGCTAGATAAGTTCTTTTTGCGTCAAATTATTAAGCACCTGAATATACAACTTTGCCCCAATTTAACTGAAGTCGTTCCTCTTACCGTTTACGAGATCCCCATAGTGGCCCTCGAAAAACGAGATCCCTGTAGAAGAGGGTAATAAATCTACATATGTTACTTTGTTATTATTGGAGATAGAGAATCATTGAAATGGGCTAAGTTGGTCAGAGTTACATCACAAATTAAATGCCACCTAAAAATGATACAATTCTGCAAATTAAACAAAGTTAAAAAGTTTAAAAGTTTTAAACACGTTTATCTTTCAAGTAGGGAAGAGAAGATAAGATTTTTGTTAGTAGTTTTTAGATGAATTCACGTAAATCGTGATAAAAATACTAATAATTTTATAATTCAAGTCTTACGTTCTTATAGCAATCATAGTCGACTGAAATCTTATCGCAAAGTTTGTTTTTCTGGCTTCATCGATGTAACTTTTTATTTGGCTTCGATAGTTTTATTTATCAATGACGTGAAATCATAATAAAATGGTAATATATAATTAAAGTTTTAGGGATGAAATGATAGTTTTGGTGTAAATTAAAACGTTAAACTGTTGATTTGCTGTAAGGCTGTGTATTTCCTAGTATTCTACGTCTAAAGATTGTCAATGCGTTAAAGGAGCTGGATGTATACATGCATAGACAGCACCGGGACAGCGGCGACCGTCAACCGGGGGACGCAGAGCATCTTCCATTATTCGCTCCACAGCATCGCAACCTCATTTTCTCGACCGTTGATTTTGGGTCCCGCCTCACTGTTTCCGTCTCTCTTTTGTCATACTTGTCGCTAAAGCTGGCCGCTTGTATTTAGACGCCGCACAAGGGCTATTCCTCAACGGCCCTCGAACTCTGCTAAATACTAAACAGCTTCACGAGTTATATGAACTCTTTTTAAACGATTACTTTTCACTTATCTCACTCCATAAAGCTTTTTCTGGTATATAACTTTAAAAAAAAACGCATTTCTAGCATGTAGTGCTCTCGGAGAAAAGTAGATTAAAAAAACTAATATCGCCGCGTAATTTTATTACACATCGCTCACTTTTCTAAGCGTCGGAATAAATACATACTTAATTTCATTATAAACTGTAACAAAATAGAACAGAGAATAAAAAATCAATGGCTAAGGCATTAAATTTATGCAAGTATAAGAATTTTAGTTTCGTTTTAATATAAGCTTAATTTAGGCAATATATTTTTTTGCTAATGTTTGCTTGATGTATGAAATACAAAAGCGTCAACATATCGTTTCCAATATTAACCATACGAGGGAGATTCATTAGAAAACCGCAAATATGTTAATAAACATCGTAAAGTCGCATCTGCATCTAGCGCGCCGAACCGCGCAATACGTTCGCGAACGTTGCAGTTCGTGCTATTTGGACGTAAAATGTACGCGGTTTGCCGTCCAAATCAGACGAGCATAAACGTTTCGCGCTGTTTCGAGCGGCGCAGCGCAGTTTGGCGCGCTTGGTTTGGACATACCTTAAGCCTAGCAGATCGGTGTGCTTAAGTGGCAAGGTGGTCTCTGAAGTGTGGCAGTGCTACAGCAGCTAATAGATCTAGCAACGCTGCTCCCAATCGGTCCCAAAGAATTGTTAAGAATGGCCGCCCGTTTGAAAGTGTGCACGAAAGAAGAGTAACGTTCTTTGACCAGTAATGATGTGAAACCGTTGGACAAAGCAGTTGATCTCACTATGCATGTCTCAATGGCAGGTGTACAAGAGGGGCCACGCGCACAGAATCATTTTTCCGGAACGAATCGACGCATCAACGTGGTAGAGTAAGCCAAAAGTCTTCCTACGTACTCAGAAATCTACAATTCGCTGGAAACGCTGAGATTTGTTTACCGATGACGTTTTGTTTCAGCATTATTATTTCCGCGGAGGTTGTCCCCTTTCGGGTTCCTGCACTGCGATCTATTCGTCTAGTGTACCCTCTGGCGATAGCCCCTTGAGTCCTGTGGTTATGAGAAACTCCAGGATTTTCTTTAAGGGTGTTTTTCTTAACACTTCTTGGTTGGGTTTTTCCATCCCGAGAAGTCTACGCCGATAGTGTGTGAATCTTTTACACTGGCATAATTATTACGTGAAGAGGAGTTTCTTCTTCTTCACCACCTCCTCTGCGTATATCGGTCTCTGAGAGTCATATTATGTAGTAGTGTTTGTTTAGCCCACAGTGTCCTGTGACGAGTCCTAAGGCTGCTCTGTTGTCTACTCTGCTCATCCTGAGCATTTCTTTTGTCTTTTCTTTGGAATCCATTAACAGGATAGCCTTAGAATGGGCTTGTCCTGCAACTTTTTTCCAAGGAACATTATGCCCCTATATTAATGTTATTAAGACACCGCTTCGCTAATCCATAGGATGTACCAACTGTGGGTTCTGGCCTGAAGAAAGGTGTATCGCTGCCAATTTTGGCTAGGCGATCTGCCTTCTCGTTCTCTAGTATATTAGTGTGCCTGACCATACAAGTTTAGCATTATTCCTGCTTCCTAGCACATTGTGCCCGTATGCAGTTCAGAACAAGTCCCGAGTTTACTTCCGACGAGCGAAGAGCTTTTAACGCTTCTTGGCTATCGGACACTATGAAGATTCTTTTATTAAAATCTCTTTCCAATAGTGTTTCTGCACATAAAAACATAGCGTACACCTCGGCTTGAAATAATATGGTTGCATACTGTCCAAGGCTTACATGTGCCTTGTCTCAGTTGTGCTGCTCCCCAAATTCCGCAGCCTGTGCCATTTTGCGTTTTTGACCCGTGCATATACCAGACCAGGGCATTCAGCTCTATTTCTTGTTGGAATTATGGTTCCAAAGATTTTCTCAATGGCTATCGTCCTGTTTATTCTATCCGAGATCATACTTAGTCTCTGATGCGTCGATCTCGTTGAGAATAACTTAGTGCCCTTCTCTGCATCTCTCCTCTTTGGAGGTAATTTTTAGTCGTTACCCCCCTCTTAGTGCTTGTGATTTGACCACAAGTTAAAGAGGAGTTCAGTTCAGCAACACTTCCATTGCCGCCGTGGGCGTTGTTGTCATCGCCCCAGTAATACTTAGGCAAGCCAAGCGCTGTAACTTTTCTAGTTTGTTCCTGCAGTCTTTTATCTGTGTTTTAGTCCACCAGATCAGACTTGCGTAAGTTACGATGGGTATGACCATCTTGGTATATATCCAATGTATCATTCTAGGTTATAATTCCCAGTTTTTCCCAAGCATCCTTTTGCAGGTGGGCAGGTCTATAGAGCTATAGTGGCTTTCTTGGTAATTTTTTCTACCTGTAGTTTGAAGTTAAGTTTACTATAACCAAATCCAAGTTTAATGGCGAAGGGTGGGGGTGCGCACTAAACACAATTGGAATTAAACACACCTACTTACTTAGCTGTTTTGGTAAACAGCCTATGGTTTAAGAGTCTGTGGACCATATTGTGGCGTCTGCTGCGCGAACGTACCCCCGCTCTTCGCCATTAAACTTGGATTTGGTTATATCTAGAATCACTACTTAACATTTAACCTCTCCTACTGTTCTTCAAACAAATATACTGTTTTTGTCCCACACGGTTTTGTTTTTCTAGTGAAGTGCACTATTGAGGTTTTGGACGGATTTACTGTTAAACCTTTGGTAAGGTGCCTTGCATCATGTCTGATACTCCGAACTTGGCTGTTGTTAGTATGACCTCAGCATGCAAACGCTCGACCTCATTCCTCTCACAGAGCGCGTCTTAACCGTGCACAACATCTGAATTAAATGTCTTTCATATCAAGCTTATTCTCCCTTCAAATTTTTGAAGCTTTCACCGAACATATTGGTTGCGTATAATTTCGAAACGACGATGAAGTCAAAAAATCGCACACGTCCAAAAGACTTTTATTGACAAAAGTCGTACACTTGGAGTTTCGTAAAGCGGGAAGTTGTATGAATGCATGCCCGTACAATCACGTTGCCAATAAAAACTTAAAATGACAATAGTTATATTGTTTTCCAATCAATTACTCTTATAATTATTACAAATGTAAGTATATCTTTAAAGTAATTTTAAAATATTTGTTATAGTAACTTTTCATCTGATATGTAATGCCCTAACCCTAACATGATGATATGAGGAAGTAGCTAAACTTATTTTATTGTCCATTATAACCGACTATCGTCAGTTCCGTCTCTGTATGTACGTTGTAAAAGGGTGAAATAAAAAGCGACACCCGACAATATTAATAAATAGCGTTTGGGGAGAATTCGAGCGGCGAAGTTAAACAGGGAATTGCTTAAGTCAAATTGGGCAAAATTATAATCGTAAAGTTAAACAACCCCTTTAATTAATAACATTTCCAAAATGGTTATAGCGAGCACCAATTATGACAGCAGCGTATAACCACACGAGCCGAGTTTAATGGGCCCGGAGATAATATCTTGAGCGGCTTTCCTGCCTGTCAATCGCTGGTCGCATCAGCCGATTCCCATTACACATACGTAGTGTTAAAGCTGCCGTTTTAATTGTATAATCTCGTTATACTAATGCATTGTGACCAGGATTTTAACATGCGAATAAATGCGCTATTTGCATATTTATAGTTTGTTGCTGAAGCAAAAGTGCTACTTACAAGGCAAATTTTTTCGAGGTGTCTAATTTATTTCGCACCCCTTTATTTTATTTCTGGTGTTTTATTTCATCGTGACTAAGATAACACACAATTATGGCCGATCAACTTAGGACAGATGACAATAAAGAAATTATATTCGTCGCACGTTAAACCTTCACATACGGCCAATCTTACTGTCAATATCATTGGTACTATTCAACCACTGACAACTTAATGGAGTTAAATACTAATGATAGATCTACATCGACTTTTTTATTTCTTGAAAAATGTCTTGTGCATATTAAGCTTTAAAACCATTTTCTATGTATGGCTTAAGCAACAATTTAAATCAGTACTTAAAAATAAGTTTAAAACCCACTTTTTTATGAAGAATCTCTTGCAAGAATGCTAGACCACTTTCAGTATTTGTCTTATTTAAATAAGATTGCCTAAGAGTTTCCAAAAATTGGTCCACCAATTCTGCAGGAGATTCTTCATGCAACCCAAACCCAAGTGGTTTTTAATTTAACCTTTGAGCGGGCGCGCTGTCGTCAGTTTTACGACAAACTTAATGTTGTACATGTTAAACTGTTTTGGGAATACCAGGTTGGTCATGACTCGATTTATTTCTAAAACAATGTTTATTACATAGGTTGGTGTGGAAGAATTTGCGTGTTTGATGATTTAGCTGACGCAGGGCATGAAACCGGTTAACCGTTATATTTTGTCCGTAAAAGTGATTTTTAACTGAAACCGTTATTTTTAATGGCAAAAAACGGTAACCTTTAACCAAAATAATTAAAAACGGTTTTTTTTAATATCTTGTTTTAATAAAAATTACTTTACAAAAATAAAACATCTTTATACATGCGATTAGTTTATCAGAAGTCATTACTGAACGCTTGATTGTACATATACAGGGTGTTTCAGACCACCCGTACCAGCACTTTTATTCGAAAATGCGATGTCTGACAGAAATGAGGAAAAACATTTTATAACAAGAAGGCATATAGCGGTTTTCGTGATTAAACCGGAAGTGGCCAAATCCGGAAGTAACTTTTTAAACTTAAATGGAACCACCCGGTTTTTATTGCATAATTAAAAAGATATTTGATAAAAAACACGTTTTACTTAAAAAAATTTAGATTAGGAAACCTGGAAATTTGCCCAAATAATACTGATACACAAACCCGGTAAACCACCGAATAACGCCACATCATATCGACCAATAAGTCTACTACCATCCATGTCCAAAATATTCGAAAAACTTCTACTCAAAAGAATAGCAGTGGATGCTAGTATCGACGAAAAAATACCACTACACCAATTTGGCTTCCGCGAGCACCACTCAACCATACAACAAAGCCACAGGATAGTGAACGAGATACTCAAAAGCCTTGAAGAAAAGACACTCTGCACGGCCGCTTTTCTCGACATTGAGCAAGCTTTTGATAGAGTGTGGCATGACGGCCTCTTATATAAACTCAAACTTACTATTCCCACACCACACTTCCTTATACTGAAATCCTACCTTACAAAACGATATTTCCAAACCAGATTCAACACGGAAACCTCCGCATACCACCTTATCAAATCAGGAGTGCCTCAAGGCAGCGTACTGGGACCCTTACTATATCTGCTATTCACCGCCGACATTCCAACTACAAACAATACCATAATCGCAACATTCTCAGATGACACCGCCATCATAGCTGTAAACGAAAATCCAATCACAGCCTCTCAAAACCTCCAAAACCATCTCAATCAACTTCAGGACTGGTTAAACACCTGGCGCGTAAAAGTAAACCACACCAAATCAGCCCAGGTCACGTTCACAAATCGAAGGGTAATTTGCCCTGCGGTAACAATAAACAACGTGCAATTGCCAGTGAGAGACGAATATAAATACCTAGGACTAACACTAGACAAAAAACTTACGTGGAAACCGCACATAATTGCCAAGAAAACGCAAATCAACCTTAAATTAAGACAGATGCAATGGCTCATCGGGCGAAAATCCCAGTTATCCATAAATAATAAACTCCTACTCTATAAATGTATATTAAAACCAATCTGGGCATACGGCATCCAACTCTGGGGATGCACAAAGCCAACCAACACTAAAGTAATCCAAAGAATTCAGTCAAAAATCCTAAGAACAATTTACAATGCTCCGTGGTACATCTCAAACAAGACCCTTCACGACGACTCGGCTATACCTTCAGTAGAAGAGGAAATTGTCCGATTAACAAAAAAATACCTCTATGGACTGGAGGGACATCCCAATGACCTAACCAGCCCTCTACGTATCCCTTACGCAGCTGAAAAGCGCCTGAAAAAACACTGGCCAGCGGACGCGCTCAACAATCAACATTAGTTTCAAATATAAATAATTAATTAAAAATTAATTTTCGGAGTTTTTGTTACTGAACAAAATACTCCTTATGTGTAGTAACCATTTAACACATTTACTCATTGCTATAGATCTTAGCAGATTGTAAATTTCTAAATAATAATAAAAAAAAAAAAAAAGATTAGCAGTATAGTTTGGAATCCATTGGACCTAAATCATAACAACATTTAAAACCCTATTTGCATGTAACTGAGTTCTGAACACACCCTTTTCTTTAGTTTTGTATTTAATTAAATGAAATTTTAGACATGATATGTGTGAAAACCCCGATTATTTGAACATTTGTACAATATTGTTCCTCTTCTGGTCTCGCCGAAAATGACCCCAAGTTTGTTATTTCAAAGGGAACACCTTGTACCTATATTTTAACATTTTTGAAAACAGGAAGCGATTTTGAATGCAACTGCACTATTTTGGTTAATAAACCACTACCATTCTACTAAGGTTATTAAAATTTACCAAAATAGTGCAGTTGTATTCAAAATTGCTTCCTTTTTCCAAAAATGTTAAAATATACAGGGTGTTTTGTTTGAAATAACAAACTTAGGGTCATTTCTGGTAAAAGCGGAAGTGACGATTTCGGTTTCGAGCCCTGGTCTGACGTAAAGTTTACGACTTGCGCTCCTTTATGTAGGTGTTGCACATTAATGAATTATTTTTGTCTTTTTTGATTTGGAAAAAACATCAAGTTTCTTAAATATTGCAAAAAAGTGATTCCGTATCAAAAATTAAGAGGGGTCTTTAATATACACTTTTTTCCTTAGACGTCTCATTTCGGAGTTACACCCCTCTAAAGGGGAGCGGTGAAATTAGGCTTTCATCTTATTTCTCAAATTTGGATAAATGTAGGAGAATGATATTTGGTTATAAATATATTAGAATATTTAATGGTGCATGCTTACTTATTTTATTTTTTACTCAAAAACTGTAGGTTTTACGAGAAAAGTTAAAAAATAGAAAAGGTTTATTAACAAAACAAGCTTTCAAAAAATAATTTTTTAATTGCAAACTTTTAACCCTCCAAAAAGGTCTGATAAAAGAAACAACAGGGGTCGCACTTTTCAGCCCCCTGTTAAGGTGGGAGATGATTAAAAATATTACTGTGGGAAACCTCGCAATAAGTATAAAACATTTACCACATATCGTTTTCCTATATTTATCCAAATTTGTGAAATAAAATAAAAACCCAATTTTACCGCTCCCCTTTAGGGGGGTGTAACTCCTAGATGAGACGTCTAAGGAAAAATCTTTATATGAAAGATTTTTGATGAGGAATCACCACCCAATTTTTTTTGCAATACTTAAGAAACACCCTGTGTATTTTTTAAATTAACCTACTAATTAATAAAAAAGTACAGCCTACAAATTAAATGAAATATAAACAAATAAACATATTACTCTTTGCGGTTTGTTTGTATGTTCAACTTTAAAAAAAAAAAAAAAACTTTGCAACTTTATTGAAAATTACTACAACCCTTATAGGTACCTTAATATTAAAAAACATATATTGAAATAAACCATGTGCAACTATAGTTTCTTTTACAAAAATGGTAAGTTTGTGTCATAGTTTCTTAATGATTACCGTAAAAAAAAATTTAAGCCCCATTAAATTCTACGTAAAAAAGCTAAATATATTCTTCATCAATGTTTTTGATGTTTACAACAAAAACAAAGATGACACTTCATTAAAAGCACAAAAAAAAACATTTAATCGCTATCAACTGAAAAACCGAAAAATACAGTATTTCTGAAAACGGTTCTAAGTTTGTAACAAAAAACTGCGAATTTTGGCAATTTAACCGTTTTTTAAATTTTAAATATTAAGCAAGGTACCCATGTATCTCTAGAAATTTAGTCCACCCTGTACTTGCCAAATTAAAGTATGCATTTGATGCAGTTTTTAATGCTGAAAGAATAATGTATTTACTTTTTTGCTTTAAAATAATTAGATAAGCCAATCTTTGCAACTGTTTAATTTTCAATGGTCCTGTCTCTCAAATATGAATGAATATCATGTATAAAAACAGTTTAAAGTAAATTGCCGTAAATTAGTAAGTGTTTATCTGGATTATGCCCTTTAGTTTGTGGTGTATGCTGTTACGGTTGCACATTATTGAATAGGAAATGCATGTAGCAGTCACTGTGCATTCAAAGCTTACGTTTGTCCGTTGAATATGATGGAATCTCTAACAGTGGACCAGAGTCTGATTAAAGTTTGAGCTGTCGCCAACACAAATACGATCGTGTAAACGTTCCCAAACAGACCTTTCATTGAAACATAACTCATTTTGTCAGTGTAGAGATTGTGTTCCACCTGCGGTTCAACAAAAACGACATGACACCTTTAAGCGCACACCGAAATAGACCACGAGAATTTTCTTTTTGTAGCGTTCGGTTTTCGTTTTCATTCGAATGATGTATCTATAAGTTGTTCGAAACTGAATCAGAGAATTTGGAAATTTAACAAAAAGGTGCGTGGAATAAAAAGTTTTTTCATTTACTTCGGTTCACCGCAAATAAACGTTTATTTCCATATAAATATAGGTACACAAGTTTAATTAAAACATTACCTACCTCACTTCAAAAAAAAAATCGCTTCTCGAAAAAACTCTACACCAGCAAAACTCTTTTCTCTTGTTTATTAATTGTATTCTTATAATATTTATTCATCTGCAGCAGTCATTACAACATTCATCACAAAATCTTCGTAACTGCACCACGAGTATTAAAAGGTTTTATGCTTTGTTTAAATAGGTCATTGCTTCCACTAAAAAAAAACTGGAGTTTGTATTAACTTAAAAAACTAAACAGTTTTGGGAATTTATTTAACTGTTTCTCTATCTTGAATATTAAGCGAGATACCCATGTAATCCCATCCAATTTGGACCACCCTGTACATCAATTTTGTAATTCGTTAGGTATTATGTAATTAACATTGCTTACTACACAGTTTTGTATAGTCAAGTTTTTGTGTAACATGTTTTTATGTTGTTTTATTTCAGGATTATTTTTACTTTATCTGTTGTATAGTATCTTAAATGTATCTGTTTGTTATAAGGGTTATTAAAACGGTTATTGTTCGTAGAATGTTTATTTTTTGAAACCTTTACAAAACATCAAACTAATTAAATAGGAATCATTTTATAAAATGCAATAAATAACAATAATTATTTAAAATATCTAAAAATTGGTAGTTACTCACAGGGATGGGGAGTTGGAGTCGGATTCGGAGTTGGGAATCGGGAGTCAAGTAGTCTGGAGTCGGAAGTGTTTCCGTACTCTTGTTTGATTTAGTATTTTTCGAGGGAAAAAAAATTAAAAACTAAAACAAAAACAAAACCCAAATAACGATGTCAATCGATTTTGTAACGGAAACGAGAACGATTAAAGTAACACAAACTAATTTTTATCTGCAAAATATACTTGACTACATAAGGTTTATAGACAACGCAAGATTAGAAAACGCATGATTCGTGCGATACACGGTAGGGTTAGTTTTGTAGTCAAACAAATCTTACCCCGTGTTGACATTTGTCAGTTTTTAAAAGCCGATAATGCTTTATTTTGAAATTTTTAAGGTCAAGATTTGTAGAAATATGGTTCGAATAGTAAAACTTTTCCATGGAGTAATTTTGTTTTGTTAAATCAACCCTAGTAAATACGAAATTGATAGTTACAAAGTTGATGTATGAGGAGGGTGTTTTGCAGATAAGTTTTGTAAATAGGCAACCATTTGCGCAGTAGTGGACTCCATGATATTTTAATATTATTTCCATTTATAAGATTACCGATAATCTCCCATATATTGAGCACAATTTTTGCTAAATGTTGCGTATAATGCGCAAGCAAAATAAAAACATCGAGTTTCTCTCAAATTTAAGTGTGAGAATAAACCGAAATTGAATGTGTTTTGTTTTATTTATTGCGTAAGTACCTATATTTGTTTGTTATTATTCTTTCAGTTTTTTAACAAATGTTTCATAACACAAAATGTTGAAAATTTACAATGCGTATTATAAACAAATACCTATTTTACCAGAAAATTTTGGACTAAACCAAGCATGCAAAAAAGTCAACAGAATTAATTCCATGAATGTTATAAATAAAAAAGAATATTCGAAAAATCTTATATTTACCACGTAAATAAAACATACACATTAATAATATATAAAAAATAAACTTGAAATATACTCTACCTTAAAAGTTTGTACATACCATACAATATACATTTTTACATTCCATTCAATCTTACTAGCAGCATCTTTCAATAAATCTTTGTTTACATTAGTCCCTAGCGAAGTAAGAATAGATTTTACTTTTATTAACTCTAAACTCAAATAAAGCATACACATTAATAATATATATTCAATCAAGTGTATATTCTATATTGATGATCCAATCAACAAATTAGAAGAAGAATATATCTGTACCGTAACTTGTGTTACACGAAATTGCAAGTATAAACAATAAAGTTGTTAATACATATATTTATATGGAGAAAAGTTAAGCTCGCTTATTTCAAGTGAGATTTTTTCCGCCTCGTGTGGAGTCTCCCCAGCATAAAAGTTAAATTCGCGTTTGTGTAAACCAATAAAATTTGAATAGTGATAAAACCGGTTAAGACCGGTTAAAAGCAGTTTTGGAAAATATTTATTTCGTTTTCGTTCTTAAAAAAAACAACGGTTAATTTCGTTTAACGTTTTCGTTCCGTTCTCAGTCCCTGTTACAAATTAATGTATAACAAGTTCATCTTTTAAATTTAATATTATACAGTCAGTCGATTACAGTACTTATTACTGTTAGTAAAATCTATATATATAAAAGAGCTTGTTTGTGTGTTTGTTTGTTTGTTTGTTCGCTATAGAATCCTAGGTCCGTTGACCGATCAGGACCAAATTTTGCACAGTTACTATTTAGGACCCAACAGATCAAACGTCGTACACAGGACGGCCGGGAACGGCCGGAAACGTCTGGAAACGTCCGCCAAGCGCGAGCGCGCAGCGCGAGTAGTCTGTGATTGATAATCTGGGAACGTCCGCCGGGCGCGAGCGCGGAGCGCGAGTAGTCTGTGATTGATAAAAGATAATTGTAATCACCCGTGCAACGCCGGGTAAATCGCCTACTATCAAATACAATGGAAGTGGCTTATATTGTTAAGTTTTTAATTTTGTATCTTCGCCAGCATAAAAGTTTTTGGTGTATTTTAATTCATTTTCAAAAATATTTGCAGTAGGGCACTTAGATTTTAGTATAACGCAGAAATGTACTGCAGTTATTTTGAAAGATAAATAACACTTATGGGAAGTTTAGTTCGACATTGTGTAGTAAAAATACTTGTTGCAATTTTTTTGGCTCGCAAAACAACAACCTAAGCTTTTCCCGTTTAGAAAATAATATTCATTGTCGTCCTTTTCAGCTTATAGCTTTGCACTGTAACTTAAACAAATAAGACACGGTCTTTAGTACTGCACAAAGCTAGTCGAACTTAGCTTAACACATGT
Source organism: Elmis aenea (assembly GCA_947652605.1). Lineage (NCBI taxonomy): Eukaryota > Metazoa > Arthropoda > Insecta > Coleoptera > Elmidae > Elmis > Elmis aenea. The sequence continues at coordinate 11,070,285 of OX393584.1, forward strand.
TAAGTTAGACGCTTGTATTTCAATATTATCTTAAATAAACAGTGCCAATATTTGTTCAACAAAATAACATATCTTGCCAAATATACAACTCGCACGTTCAGTTTTACAAACTGATATTACCGCCATATCCACAAACATCACTTTTTAAAGCCACGTTGTTCGCAACATACTAGAGTATACTGTATGGGAAAACCGAAGAAATCAAAGTATTAACGTTATTTTTTGATACAAAACTATGAATTAAAATAAGTTTTTAAATCACTAAGATGATTACAGAAATAAATAATAGCAACATCGTAGTTTTAATGGTGTAAACTGTAAACCTAATAATAATTATTTAACCTTAACCTTAACCTTAACCTTACCGAGCTCGGTAGCTGGTTGGTCCGCAACCTAACGAGTAAAGTCGGGAGGCGTGGGTTCGAATCCTGCGGCCGTCTGTCATCGTAGGGGTTTCAGGTGGTTTCCCCTACCTACTATAGGCAAATGCTGTGACAGTACTTCCACCTACCCCCTACCCTCTACCCCTTACTCACCTAATCCTAGTTCCCTCCTCCGCCACTTCGGTGATTAGTCATAGCAGCAAAAACATGCCGAAGTAAAACAAATCAGATAAAAAAAAAACCTTAACCTTAAACAAAGCGTGTATCAGGGACTGAGAACGAAGCGAAAACGTTAAACGAAATTAATTGAAATTTTTTTAAGAAAGAAAACGAAAACAAAATTATAATTTTTAACTCGCTTAACGTACACTTAAATTTCGAAAAGTCGGTCAAAAAATAATCACTTTTTGTGTTACAAAAATGTATTACTAGGGCATAATCAAAGGCGTCCACAGGAGAGGACAAACGGGGCACTTGTCCCTCCCTGGAATCGAGTACTCCATTAATGACCAAATGAAAGAAGGTCAAGTTAAAAGTTCGTTAATATTTTAATGCATTCCTGATGGGATCAGTTGTGGGAAATTTGGTCTGCAAGCCTTGCCTCCCCCTGGATAATTTTCTGCGGACGCCCATGGGCATAATAAATATTTAAAAAAAAACAATTCTCAGTAGCGTAGGAAGTATATTTTAACATTTAGTCCACCTGCGTAACACAGACAAAAATTTAAAAAAGTCATGTAACCATAACAATTCTAAATAACCTCAAAATTATTTTAAATAAAGATACTGCGAGACATCTACTATGCAATAGTTAACTACTATAACGAAGTATTCTATGAAGTCCGTATATGTTCAGTGGTTAATCATTAAAGAACGAAAACGAAAAAGTAATATTTTCCAAAAACTGATTTCTTACTATTTAAATTTTGTTTGTTAAGCACACATGCGAAATAACTCTCTATGCTGAGGGTACTCCCCTGAAACAGTAAAATATCTCACTTGAAATAAGTGAGCTTCAATTTTCTCCATATACAGGGTGGTCCACACAGAAAAGGCACTATTGTGATCTCGTAAACGGTAAGAGGTACAAAGAAGCTGAAATTGGACAAATTTTTCGCCTTTTTGATAGCTACATAGTGATGCTTTAATGTTTTAAAAAAGCTGCATGGCGCGCTAGATAATAAACAAAAATCAAAATGGTCATTTTTTAAAAATCGTTAATAACTCTGTTATACTTGATGGTACAAAAACGTTTTCTACGCATTATAAAATGAAAACATTAAATTTTTTCAATTGTTTAAATTCTTAGATAAATTACAATTTATTTTTTTTACATGGAAACCATAGTTGGCAATGACCTTATTAAAAAGCATTTTTATTCCTCTTTTCAATAATATAAGGTTTATTGTATTTATTTTGGTATTTAGTTTCAAAACTAATAAAATTCATCAAAAAGTCACTATGAAGTTATAGAGTACAAATAATTGTTTTACTTTTACAGAGCGTAAAAAAATCTACAGCTTTATCTCCAAAAATATTTTTGTACCATCAAGTACAACTGAGTTATTAACGATTTTTAAAAAATGCCCATTTTTGATTATTCTTTGTTATCTAGCGTGTGCCGTGGAACTTTTTTAAAACATTATAGCAGCGGTGGGCAAACTTTTTTTGAAAAAGGCCAGTTTGCTTAAATAGTGTGACTAAAAGGGCCGCACAAAAAAAATAAAAAAACCCAATATGTAATAACAATTTATTAATTATGTGTACCTTTGTTGGATCGAAAAAAAATTAAGGTATATAAAAACCTATACCACACAAATTTTACAAATATAGTAATTCATGGAGGGCCGCATGTAACACTATCAAGAGCCGCATGCGGCCCGCGGGCCGCGGTTTGTCCACCGCTGCATTATAGCATCACTGAATAGGTCTCAGAAAGGGGAACGATTTGTTTAATTAAAACTTCTTTGTAGCTCTTATCGTTTACGAGATCCCAATGTGCCCGTTCTATGTGGACCACCCTGTATATACATTAATTAACAACTTGAATGCATTTATACTTACAACTTCGTGTAACACAAGTAACGGTACAATTATTCTCTCTGTCTAATATGTTGATTGGATTGTCAATAAATAATATGCACTTGATTGGATAACAAAAGGGCGCGTAATAATAATATTATATAGGGGAAGGTGGTATATACTGGGACACTTGTTTTAAATTTTGCGTAACTTTTGAACGGTTTAATTTGCATACCTCAAATTGATATGAGATATTCATATTGCTTTAGTTTATCATTGCATATACAAAAAAATATTTTTTAAAAATAAAGGTACACAAATAGAGGGACTGTCCCACTATACACCACTTGTCCCCACATAAACCACCCCGTGGTACATTGTGGGACAGCAAAAAATATATATGAAATAAAGCATAAGTAATTAAAAAAAAGCTTAATTTTAATTTTTTATTTTAAAAACTTTCACTTTTCATGGGCATTTAGACATTGTACTTTGAAAAATCAAACTAAAATTGAAAATGTTTCTTTGTTTTTTCAGTGCCCCCAAACGTAGTCGGTGCGCTTAACCTACACAGGGCCGGCGCTACCATTAAGGCGAACTAGGCGGTCGCCTAGGGCGCTATCCATAGGGGGGGCGCAAAAATGTGTAATCACCATAAAATTTTATTGTTTATCGATTATCGTACTGTCACAAATATTAATTTCTGTGAAAATTTGTGTGAAAGGGGGCGTTATAATAAGTTTTGCCTAGGGCGCTAAATAACCTGGCGCCGGCCCTGAACCTACACAGAATATTTTCTTTTTTAACACAGTCTTTATCTCTGTTTTTAGAGAAAGAAAATCTAAAGTCGGAAGTCTTTTTCAGAAAATTTACCTGATTATCATCATTGTCCCACAATGCACCATGTGATCAATTTTTAAAAGCAACGATTTAATGAAAAACTTGTACGATTATTTTAAGTTTTAACATTGTACATACATTTAATATATTGTAAGGTACACCTACGCCAAATTTTCTAATTGTTGTTAAATAAATAAAAAAGTTTTAGCACATAAACTAAATAACCACAAAAAAACAATGCGCAGTTACCAAACATGCCTCACATGTGCAAGTCACTATGACATTGTTTACGACACATACTGTAGACAGGATATAATGGGACTGCTTAACCGCAATTTTGATGTAAACAAACTTCAAGTACGAGGTAACAGATGGCCAAAATCTCTGTTGTCCCACTATATACCATGTCCCAGTATATACCATCTTCCCCTACCTCACATTTTATTATATTCTGAATTACATAATCGGGGTTTTATCGTATTAATAGGTTTTGCCAACACTGTCATTTTGACAATTGGCGATCGTTGTTAGGAGGGTAGTGACTAAAAAAAAGTCCTCCATTTGGTGACGACAAAAAAAAACGGGAAAACCGGTATTAACCGTTATAAATTTCGGTTCACGAAAACGAAAAATAAATTTTATGGGTGGGGAACGAAAAGAACGAAAACGAAATATTTCGTTATCGTTCCTAACAGAAACGAACGAGATTTTTTTGTTTTTAGTCCTTGCCATGTATGGGTTTTACACGTGCTTTTTTTCGTAAAAAGAAGTACCACGCCAAAAGTCTTCGTTTGTTTTCCATTTTCATTGAAATTACAAAGGTGACAGTTAATAAATCATTTTTGATCAACGTAGTTGTTTATGATTTTTCTGTCAAACGTTGTTGTAACTTATAAAATTATAAACTTCGCCGTGGGTTAAACATTAGAAAAAATCAATAAATAAGTATGTTTTTATTTTATTAGACCGTTACCCTGTCTCTATGGCACACAGCATGTAGCAATTACTCTTGAGTGAATCACAACTATCAGTGTGTAATTCCGTCCGAAAAAAATGTCGTTTCGTACTTTTATGTTAGAAGTGAAGATTAAGTATTTTATTTCGATTGTAGCTCTAAATTGAATTCTCAACCGATGATTTCAACACTACATTGATGAGAGCTCGATAAAGTGTGATTTTTAATCTCGGAAAAGCGTATGATGTAAACATTTTTATGCGTTGAATGTTTGTTAGTGAAAACGGTATACTTTTTGTGACCTTAATCAAATACGTGTGTCAAATTTTAAAGCGTTGCTTTGCTTGTTTTTCAGGATGATTGGAACTATAAAACAAAAACAAAAATTTGATTATAATATGGACCGTTTACTATGAAAGTGGTGTGGTCCTTTTTTTTTAATCCGTCCTGTTTTACATTGGTGACTTGTTGTTTTAAGAAATAAATTTTCATTTTATTTCCTAGCGCCCCCTTCTGATATTTGGCGCCCCACAGGTTGAAAACCACCGACATAACCTTTTACCACCTTTAAACACACTCATAGGAAGCGAAACACTGAATTAAAATTTGAAGCAAATCTAGTTTTAAATTTTGATTCTCGTTCCAAAATAAATTTAGGAAATTCGTGATGTACCAATATTTTGACCGGCTTTGTAATTTACATTCTGAGATATTGCTACATTTTCTATACTTTTCGATTACATTTAAGATGGTTTGCCCAGACATATCATATTTCGCTGTATCAGATAAAATATATTGCTAGATGAACTAAACGTGCATAATAAGTAAACATGAGATACGCTTTAAGCTTTGTGGCCAAAGGAAAACAAATACAAAAGCCCAGCATTTGTCAGCTTATGCAAGTATAAGCCTCTGCATAGTTTACCCTGCATATTAATTCACTTAATTTAATTTTTTGTGGATAGGTAAATGGACAGGAGAATATTCCACATCCGTATCTAATAAAAACATATTTCATTTACGTTTGGAAAACTTAATTTTACAAAAAAGGCATTGTGAATATAAATTTATGAGCTGTATATCCTTCGTAAAAATGATTATTGTGCGTAATTCTTTTCACTTATATTTACAAAGTTCCAAGAAGTCTATTAAGTAAAAGTTTAAATTAAACTTAAAGAAAACTTGTTCTGTGTGGTAAGGCCAATTAATATACAATATCTTTATTGGGTTATAACATGAAATAAAAAACCATTTGAATGAAACTTGACTAACACTTTTTGATTTTCCTTAATTCTGGCAGCGTTTATTTATAAAAAAAAATCTTCCAAACGTCCACAGAAATTTTAAAAAAAAACTGTCGAACCTTATATAACAAGTAATTTTTTTTAAAGTTGGCTATAACCAGTTTCGTCGTAAAAAAATATTTTAACGTAATTTTCTACAATTTACAAAAGTTTATTGGGGTTTTCTCTAAAACTAACAAAGTTATAAAGATGCGACAGTTAAACTGAATCACCCGGTATTGTTTAAACCACGGGTCGGCAACTTTTTTTATATAGCGGGCCAAATTAAACAATAATATTTTTAAGCGGGCCGCACATATCAATATAATGCCACGGGTATTAGGAGCTTTAATCAAACACATGGGAAAATCAGTGGCGCAGGGAAAAAGTATTGACAAAAAGAGTGACAAAACTCTCGATTTAGAAAAGTTTGCTACGGCACTGATATCTTAGTTTTATGCTGAGATACCAACTCAAACTGGGTTATTTTAATTTCGGTTCGAAATTTTCTAATGAATTTGGTGTTTTAATTATGAAATTTGTGTTAAATATACAGGGAGTTTCTTAAATATTGCGAAAAACTTCAGGATGTAATTGCTTATCGAAAATTAAGGGGGGGAGAAAGTCGTGTCTATACAAAAAAGGTCTTAGACGTCTCCTTTCGGAGTTACACCCCTCTAAAAGGCAGCGGTAAAATTAGGTTTTTATTTTTTTTCTCAAATTTGGAGATGTGTAGGAGAAAAATATTTGGTAAATGTTTTACACTTATTAAAAGGTTTTCCATAGTAATATTTTTAATCATCTCCCACCTTCACAGGGGCTGAAAAGTGCGACCCCCTGTTGGTTTTATTATCATAACTTTTTGGAAGCTTAAAATTTTGCAATTTAAAAGCCTTAATTATTTTTTTGTTAATTTTATTCTTTAAATTTTTCTGTAAAACCTACAGTTTTTGAGTAAAAAAAGAAATGAGTGAACATGAACCATTACATATTCTAAAATAAAACAATTCATTTTGGTGGTTAGCATGGTTTCCAGCCTCCAAAAAGTTCTGATAAAAAAAACAGCAGGGGTCGCACTTTTTAGCCCCTTGTGAAGGTGGGAGTTAATTAAAAATATTACTATAGGAAACATTTCAATAATAACAAAACATCTACCAAATATTTTTCTCCTACACATCTCCTAATTTGAGATAAAATAAAAACCTAATTTTACCACTGCAAGTACAGGGTGTCCCACAAGGTATGCATTCGCCAATTTTTGCATAAATCGAATGTTTAGGACCTAGATAAAACGTTTTTACCGATAATAATTTTTTCGTGTGTCCCTTCATATACAGAGTGTCCCAAATATAGTGAACAGCATGGGGATCTATTAAACGGTAAGAGATACATAGTTGATTAAATGGGTCAAAATGTTCTATGATTCAAGAGCAACGTTCTATGAAAAAAAATCAATAGTTTTTGCGCTATTGATGAAAAACAAAACACCCAAATAATGTCGAATAATATTTTAAGTGTGATTTTAAATAAGCAAGTTATAAGCAAATATGAAAACCTGATGTGTTTTGTTTTTCATCAATAGCGCAAAAACTATTGATTTTTTTCAAGTTTTATTTTTCATAGAACAGTTGCTCTTGAATTATAGATCATTTTGACCCGTTTAATCAACTCTGTATCTCTTACCGTTTAAGAGATCCCCATGCTGATCACTATATTTGGTATACTCTGTATATGAAGGGACACATGAAAAAAATTATTATCGGTAAAAACGTTTTATCTAGGTCCTAAACATTCGATTTATGCAAAAAAAAAAAAAAAAGGCCTACCTTGTGGGACACCCTGTATCTGTTATTGTTATACCATGTAAATGTAACGATATATTGTTAACAATAAACTAAAAGCGATGTGTTATTCACCTCTTAAAAGAAAAAATCTCTTTTTTGTACGCAATTTTTTTACTAGCGGTTGAGTAGTGTTATCCTAAAAAGCAAAGTAATTATGTGTTTTATCTACGCCTCTTCAAAAATCATTTCCAAATATTTGCTAAATAAATTGATAGAGATAATTTTTCGGCTTTATAAAAGTGTTTAATTGTTATTTTGTATATAAATTGGAATTGAGTCTTTATTTAGTTGTAAACATACAATTAACAAGCTCCTTGGTGTTTTTTTAAGTAAATTCATTTTGTGCGAACTAATTAACAAGAAGTATTCTTCAAATTTCGTAGGTCTTTATGTGACTATACATAATAAACTAATTACATTTAAAGGTAAACTCTAGCCAAAATCGACAACAGTGATAAATTGTAAACTCGATATAAGTTGTTTTTAATCTGTCTTTTGAAGCTGCCTGCATTGTCTGTCTGTTAGCCGTAATGGAAAAAGTTCGTCAACTATGGTGGAGAAACTTGCATTGGATTATCAACGTTCAGCATTATAAAGACACCCTTCTTTAACTCCAAGAGGATATTGAACAGTGGTGAGCTCGACTATTCAATTCGAAACGATTTTAACGTGGAAGCTGTTACAAAAGTTTGCTCCTGTGTGCGAGGTTATTTTCGTTCCATACGAAGTTATTAAAATTTGGATTGTAGAATTTCACGGGAACGCATAAAAATACAAACTCAAAAATTGTGTAAACTGTACCAAATGCTTGTAAAGTAAATGTACTGGGATCTTGAAATGTCATTTAGTATTTCGTAAGGTTACCCGAGAAACTCATCTTGGATTCGATTCTTCGTCCTTTCCCCTAACCAATCGAGTCAAATCGAGTTGCTCTCTCTTTTTTTCATGCTGATTAAGTATCTCTTCCCCCATTTCTATAATAATACCGAATTCTCTCTATAGAACGCGCAACAGTAAAATCTTCGATAACCAATTCTTTAATTACAGTTTCGGTTTTTCAAATCAGTCAAATTACTGTAATCTCTTCGACTTCTTACTGATGTTAATATTTTATGTTCTTGGTGGCTTCTGAACTTATCACTTAGAAGTATGGAAATACTTCGAAGAAAACGTTGACATCACTTTGTGTATTATACAAAGTGGAAAGTTTTTCTGAATATTTTATAACGCAAACCAACGTCTGATTTGTTTACCGCAATATCTGACAAACAAAAATATATCTTGATACATTAATTTTGCCGATACAATGCATTTGGAACAAATAGTTAAAAGTGAAATATTTTTATTACCAGTAACATTAATTATAAAAAGTTTTATTAAACATTCATAGGCGGCAATGCATTATTTTCAATAACAAAAATTAACTTTTCACCAGGCATTATTCATGCAATTGTTAAATATAATGATCAATACTGTACTTCCGGAGACAACGAATAAAAACAAACCTCACAAAAACCAATTTCGCCAATATCAAATATACAGGGTGTATGATTCATCACGAACTATATCTCAGAATCTTTGGTTTGTATCTCGAGAACGAATTCATATATTTAGTTTTCATTATTACTTTTAAATTTCTTTCATAAATTTTAGTTATTAGTGCTTAAAATATTGTTTTGTAATTAATATTTTATGTTGAGCAAAATATTGGTCCCGATAAAGCGATTTAAATTGCTTGTATATCCGTATATACAGGGTGCCCCAGATTACATTTCCAGCATGAGAATTGTTGTGGTACGTTGGTTTGTGAGACGTGGGTGCTTTTCAATAAGGCTCTTTGTGAAATTTTACTTAATGTTTATTTGATAAATCGCTTAATTGATCTTATACTTGTACTTAACTCTTAACTTAAATTATTTAATATTAATGAGAATGATAAGAATTTTGTTAGAACAACCAAATGACTTCGAAGGTGGTATGGAAGTTCCGACTTTACGACTTTAAAGATGTTATAGAAGTGATGATAAAATTTATGAAGTTCCAATTGTAAAATAATACTGCTGACATTTGCAATAATATTTAACTAATGGAAAAAGAGTATTATGTCAGAATAGACCAATCAAAGTTGTTAACATAAGGTACTAAATATTTGTCTATCTGACATATTAGTTGTTAAGTAGAATTTTTGATAAATAAGTTGTCCCCAATAATGCAATAATTTTGAATAATTATTACCGAATAACTAACTTGACAGCACATATGATGTTACAATTGAAATGATAAAATGGCTGATTCGTCGCAATCTTGTATTACTTAGCGGTAATAACGCAATAATATATGACAATAATTAAAATAAGAAATTGAGCAATGCCGAAATAATACCTAAAATATTAACGAATTTTGGGATTTACAACAGAATCTCGCTTATTATAAGAGAAACAGGTTTGCTTAAATTAAATGAATTATTCCTAAGTATGAGAGGAGCTACAATCAATTTTTAAAAGTACAAAATTCCGCGTACTTCAGATGTTATAGCAAAAAATATTAAAATTTCTTTATTCTCTTACAACGTTTTCGTCTTAATCATTAGATAAATTTAATCAGTAGGTACTTTCTTAAGATACTTTTTAATGTACAAATTAATGAAGAATTACAGTTACCTGTTTTTACAGTTTCTATGGCAAAAAAAGCGTAGCACTTCAAAATGTCAAATTTGTTATTAGTAGTTAATGTGCCCATAATCATATAACAAGTTTGCTACCAAAGAATTCGAATTACACAACAATACTATAAAATTCCAATAAACGATAACGAAGACAAATGGTAACTGTCATTTGACATTTAATTATTTTTGTTTGTTTTTATTTTTGACAAGTGGTTGGTAATATACGTTTTTTTTACCTAATAATAAAAATAGATATAGTAAGTAATATTTCATTTAAAAAAGGATAAAAAATCGCATTAAACTATTTCATAGCCAACTGTGCTGCGCATAAGACAAAATGAAGTTAGGGGTAATATCTCGAAAATGGTAAGTGATAAAAAATATCTAAAATAACATTTACATTCTCCATTAAATGGTATCTTAAGAAAGTACTAATAAAATTGATCTAATGATTAAGACGAAAAAGTTATGAGAGGAAAATAACATCTGAAGTACGAGGAATTTTGTACTTTTACAAATTGATTGTAGCTTATAGCTCCTCTCATACTTGGGAATAGGGTTTCTTTCCCGGGATCCCAGGATTCCGGGATTCCGGACCATTTTAAGCTATTTTATATTTCCCGGGAAATGCTTTTTGTCCCGGGACTTCCCGGGATTTAAAAAAAGTTTTGTTTTCGTTTAATTTGTGCTAAGATCTTTGTTATACTATTATAACTTATCAGAATTTTTTCTTAAAATGTCTTTATTAACAGTAAATTATGGAAAAACTTCAAAATATTTAGTATGGCGCAAAGAAACCCGGTCTCCATTACAAAGTTAATATTTTCAAAATACTTTTACAGTTTTATTTTTGTGTACCCTGATAATTCAAAGCAAAATTGCTTATAAATGAAATTTTATTGATAATAACGATGTTTCTTTGCTGCTAGATGCTCGCAAGACAATTTCAACTACATCAATAGAGACTTGGAGAGCATTTTATGCAGCAGGACTTTTTGTTTATAAATTAAGAAAAAGACTAATTGACTGAAGCACAGATCACCTTTGTTTTCTTAAATCACATTACAAAAATTCATTGTAAAAATTATATTATTATATTCATAAATATGAAATTGCAATAGAAAGGTTATAATTCCCAAATGTATGTTTCTCTCACCAATATTATTGAATTATTTGTAATAATCATGGAGCAAAATGTATTACATATATGACTTGGAGTTGTTTTTAAGTTATTAACCGCTCCCTTAATTTTTTGGGTTATTAATTTTAAAATATTGACATATTTTATTACATCCCGGGAAATCCCGGGACAAAGGCCGATTTCTTCCCGGAATCCCGGGACAAGCAAAATGGTCAAATATGAGAAACCCTACTTGGGAATAATTCATCTAATTTAAGCAAACCTGTATCTCTTATAATAAGCGAGACTCTCATGCTGGAAATGTAATCTGGGACACCCTGTATTTAAAAAAAAATCTATTATCATTATATTTATCACATAATTCTTCAACTAACTTTTTAATACCAAATTTCAGATTCTTAATGTTGGTTATAAATAAATCAAGAAAATTGCGTTTTTCAATTTTTTAGGATATTTCAGAAACACACACTTCTCTGAAAATTTGACCATCCTCCTATCTCTAACTGTTTCAAGATCACCACGTTCTTTACCTTGACAGATATGGTAAAATAAAAATTCTTCATTTTCATTTTCGATTACTTAGAAATTATAATGAGTCTAATTTATCATTTTCCTAACTTCCAGATAGGAGAACATGTAGAATATATCAGTTGAGTCTTGACGTATTGTTTTGGGGAGAAAGTAAAAACGTTGTAGTAATAAAATTGCTTAAGTTTTGAAGTATGAACGATGACAGGATTTAAAAATTTAATGAATGTCTATATAAGTTTATATTTTCTTAAGTCGTTCAATCCAAAAAACAGTGAAAAGTTTCTCCGATTCGACGTACTGTAAAATGAATAAAATACTCGACCGACTTCAGAATCGGATAGCTAAGAGCAAAAGAGATAAAGAAATTTGAGACAAGAAATGTGGAAATTATTCATAGGCTTTATTCCAGTGGAGGTGCGGGATTCCACAGCGCCATCAAAAGTCCTTTTATTTCTCTCAGCTATCATTTGTCAAAGCGTATCCCAGACTTTATATAGCCAAATGGAACTGCCCGATCCACAATCTGGTGAACAGATGAAATCGCGACCGTAATGAAGTTGGGATTAAAATATGATTTCTGTTTGAATTGCGTAGGTTGAAATAATTGTAAGACGTTCTTATTATCAAAATGGTTCAAATTATAAACGCCTTTTTGCTTTAAAGGACACCGCCATTTAATAAAATTGACGTATAATAGGTATAATTAAGTCTCGAGACACTTTTCTTCTTTTTAAAGTTAAGAATTAATGAAACTGCTTTATTTTACGGTGAGATATTTTACTACTCTGTGCGGTATTCTTTAGATTTATGTAACATTTTCTTCAAAGTTGCACTTAATTACACAGCATCCTCGCGCTTATGTGATTTATAGGATATAACGCATGTAGAATAACTAATAAACATTTCGACTAAACGAGGAAGAGAGGCTGCGTCCGCAATTGGGCAGCCACATTATAAACATCCGGTGTACGTACGCAAATCTCCCTCGCAATAATGACTAAATCGTCTTCGCCTGCCTTGCATAACATAACCTATGATTATACTCTTTTATAAAAACCGGCCTACTACTACCTACTATTTTACTAAACGACAGCCATCGGCGTGGAAATATCTAAACTCCACTAATACTTCACAAGTAGTTGCCGTAATGTTCGCGAGGAGTCTATAAGATTCCATTTAGAATAACAAACTTCCCCGGGTTTCCTGCGGAAGGAAAGCATTGCAGCAATGAATCCTGTAGAAGACCAGATAAACGTTCATCAACAATAAAAACATTCAAAGTTAGCGATGAAGCAAGTTTAAGGAAGTTTTTTACTAGATTCGCCAGCTGTTTGGCCACGGACCCTATCGTCGCAAAACACATGTAGTTTTTATACGGACTTGTAAGACTAGGATATTCTGCTATCGATTGAATATTTTGAACAAACATTTGGAGTAGGTCAGAGATAAGCGGAATTTAATCATCCGGCGGGTCTGCGATGTTTAACCGCGGAGGAAATGGACGTGTGGGGACGACAAATAAAACGCATATTTACCGCGAATGTATTTTCAGAAACAAAACTATACCGCGCGGGAAAAGGCCAGCGATCCCCGGCCGTCGCGTCGTTCAACGCGGAGGGAAATTTACTACCTTGTTTACCACTTATCCACGTTTACACACTCAGCCGGGGCGCATGAGAAAGCTTTGTTTTTCCTGGCTCTGCGCCCGGTATCACTGCCGCCAGCTAATCAGACAGAGTTGTTATTTTGTCAGCATGTAGTTAACGCACTATCGATCCTATTCATATTCCCTACATGTATCGGATTTTGACACAAATATCCCGAATATTTCCGATAACGTCACAGTTGCTTATTATTCGCTTAGTTAATTGACAATTTTATCTCAAAAACACCGATCCCGTCCTGTTTTATTTCTTGTTTTCAAATTACTGGAATCACTAAGTCTCGATCTAATAACTTGATAAAATTTAGGACCTAACTGTTATATGAGACGTGAGATCAGAAATCAAATGCGTCGTTCTTTATTGATTCGGGCGCACACTAACAATTTTGGTGGATATACGCGGTTTCCGGTAGTTTATAACTCGAAATTGCTTGCATTAAAACATTGCGAAACATGTGTTGCCCGTTAATAACAATATTTGGTGTTGATGGAATTCGTTGACAAATATTTGTTTTACGTTATTATACAAATCCAATTATGGTAATTGTGGTTTATTATACAGTATGCCCAATGTCGTCACCTTTATACAGGGTGCGCCATTAGTGCGATAAAGTCCATTATTGCCCTTAATGTCAACTTAATAAAAAAAAGTTTTCAATGAAACTTATAGTATTTCTACACGTGCATGTTTTAAAATTAGTTTCAAGTATACAGGGGGTTTCATAAAAGTGGGGCGTCACTAAAGGTATTTTTTTTAAATTGAACACCCAGTATATTTTTGCATAATCGAATTCAGCAAGAAAATCTCCATATGACAGTATTTTGTTTTTTTCATTTTTTTGCGACGTTGCCAATTTATCTT